>JARQSW010000685.1:0-669264 GCA_030142375.1 Calameuta pallipes
AGAGAGAGAGAGAGACAGAGAGAGAGAGAGAGAGAGAGAGAGAGAGAGAGAGAGAGAGAGAGAGAGAGAGAGAGAAATAAGAGGATAAAAACTCACGATGCTGAACGTACGTTAAATGCCTATCTATATATCTACTAGTTGCTGCTTCTGTGTTGCCAGGATATCCCTGAGCTCTCGTGGCTCCTTCGTTACGTCATTCTGCAGGTAGCCACGCTTGACATTTGCATTCGTGGAAACGTAACCTCACTTCCTGGAAGAGGGCGCACCGCATTTGGCTCTGTATAACCAGGCAAAAATAGATAGTAGAAGGGTTCATGTACCCGTTATCTACCTTGTGTGTGAGTGTGTGTATATATATATATATGTATATTCGTTTTTCTAGTTTTATAGTATTCTTCTCTTTCTCTCTCTCTCTCTCTCTCTCTCTCTCTCTCTCTCTCTCTCTCTCTCTCTCTCTCTCTCTCTCTCTCTTTAAGTCTCTTACGTCTCATCTTGTTTCTCAGCTCCACGCAGCATCCTCTCTCGCGGCCATTGCAAACAGACAGAACAAGAATAAAAGAACGCGGGAGTACCACCCTCCACGTCACCACGCTCAAGATCCGATAAAATTATACCGAGGAATTCGGTCGGATGACTTAGGTCTCTCTCTCTCTCTCTCTCTCTCTCTCTTTCGATTTGTATTCTCCTCTTCTAGTTTCATTCTCATTCCAGCAGTTAATCTCGCTCTTCGTACACGTCCAAGTCCAGAAGTAAGTTCCTCGTCTACACGTGTCGCCACGTATCCTTCCGGCAGAGTTTCCAACTGTACCAAAGGCGAATAATTCCTCCGGTGTGTCGCCGTAAGACCGCAGTGGGAATTCCGAGCCAAGATCGATCGTCCCAAGGACAACCTCAATGTAACCAAGCCTGTCCTTACTCCCGTAGCCGATGTCTCTCTACGTAGCCACCGTGACGGGTGCCCTGTACGTACTCCTTCGCGAGCGGCGTCCTGGCTTTTCTCCCGGATACACAAACTTAACGAATGGCAGCCACGCTCTGGCGCTGATCCAGCCTCCTACGCGGTCAATATACTCATCCAGCATTTCCAACGCGCTACTAAAACACAAGGGACGCACGTTGAAAAGAAATATTGGCACAATGCCGCTTAGAATCAATGACCCCCGTGGCCGAGGTAACGCCGCTACCTTCATTGCTGCCATATTCTCTATCTTTACGTCTATCTAGCATTCCCATTTGTATAACTATATCTGTTTCTCCATCTGGACGGCATAGGAATCTGTGCACGCCTCCTCTATATATGATATAGCATACGATATATCAAACGGGTCCAATGACAGCAACGGCAGAGGCTCTGAAATTACTTGCTACGTATTCTCTCTTGCGAATTTCGTCGTCCATTGGTCATTTCTATAAGATCTTGACGGTCCCTCGATTTTGACGCTGTTGCTACACGTTTGCCGCTTGGTATTCGGTATTCGTTGGTCGATGCAGTTCGACTTTTCTCTCTCTCTCTCTCTCTCTCTCTCTCTCTATCTATCTATCTATCTATCTATCTATCTCTATGTCTCTCCTAACTGTTCTCTCACTGAGAGCGGTGCAAGTGCCAGAGATAGGAAGAAACGGCACCGGTGGGGGAGTTGTTGGTCGAGGAGGATTAAGCATCGTTCACACTGTAAATTCGCACCGTTATACACACATATATATATATCCGTCTTAGTGTTTAAGATCCTCGATTCGACAAGCTGTGATTATGTTTTTAAGTATCCTGATAAATATAGTCAAGGACATTCCGGAGATCCTAATTTTTCAGTCATCCAGCCTTCACGAGGGTGGAGAGCTAATCTGGATGCTGAGTAACCGAGTGAGAGGGAGCGCGAGTGTATGGCGAGAGAGAGAGAGAGAGAAGCTTTCTCCAAAGGGAGTCCAGACGAACCTGTTATACCTGAACGAAGCTCGCACGCATCGGGTCCCAACTCCGTTCTCTGTGAGTCAACCAGCGCGGCCTCAGAGTCCTCTGAGAAGAGAGGGACGAACATGGAATACAGAATAGTTGAATGGGAGGGACGAGAGAGGGCGAGAGAGATTGCTGTTGCCATGTGACTGGATGCATTGACGATCTGAGCGCCACCATTTTTACGGGCAACCAGGCAGCAGCAACGGCTCTATGGGCTACCAGTACCGTAATCTACTGGTTGCTGGTGGGCAAGATGTGATCAGATGCATATTTAATTTATGGAATTTTCGGAGTATTTTATATATGACGATACCGCAGTACACACTTCCCCCGTCTTCTCTATGGATGAAAAGAAGCGGGTGTTCGATTTGAAAGTCATTGGATATCATTGTAGAACTACTTTTCTTTTTTTTTTCTTTCCTCATCTGGCATTCAAATAAAATTCCTGTGGAATTTCAAAACGCGTGGGACACGTCGTCATTGTATAGCGCCATGCAAATAGAGCCCAGGACCTGGAGTATTCAGGCGAGGCAAGGAGTCGGCTCAAGTCAAAGAAGTCGAAGAAGAGGGCCGTGGTGGCCCCCTGAGAAGGATGCGAGGAATGCGATGGGCGCGCCGGCGGTGGACTCTCCTGCCTTCTCTTGGCTCTTCAGGTTAGGGCCACCTCCTTGCAGAGTACCTCGACCCTGACTTAACGACCCAGGGAATGAATTCAGCACCGGGTCCGAGGCTGGTGAGACCCAGCACCAGTCGAACTAGCTATATAACGTTGGTCAACGAAAAATAATCGATATTCCTCGTGCCAGTAATGATTCTGCTAATAAAATCGGATTTGGTCTTCGTTCGCGTCCTTCAGGATGATTACCATCAGACTTCTAGTGCATGTATCCGCACAAGTAATAATGGCTGAACTTTGATCCAGTGAGTAATCGGGCTGTCGCCGCCTTTCGTTCTATATCGGGATCAGCTAGCGTCTCGACGCTCTTTTACCACCGCTGTCAGCCTGAGACCAGCACCGATCATCAGCACTCTCCTATAAGCATCGCCTCCTCCTAACGTCAACACTATACCACCGCAAACGCTTCGTTGCCAGAGCGATAATTTTTCCTTTCAACCAACCAACGACCGCTCGACGACCCAAGAATCGTGCAGGTCTCTACGACCTGATGCAGCTTCGATTTCTGCAGCCGTTGATACCGCTGAGTCACGGCAGCACCGCACACTCTTCTCCACCACTAATGTACACATATAATAGTGGCCAACGTGCACCGGCCCTCGCACCAGGAACGCTCGACGTCGCCCGGAAGGGGGTCTCAGTCATTCTATAGCATTATGTTACAACGAGGATAACGTAAGATTTCCTATGGTATAGCGACAATCAGGTATCGCGATACCCACTCTGACTCTTCATGCGGTAGAGCGTGGCACACATGGGGGCTATTACCCTGGGGGACGGTAGTCAGTAACTATCACGTACTACTCTACCTGGTTACAATCAATAAACGGAAAAGTGTTTTGAACTTGCGATGGATGCCTGGAGAATGGCTCGGAGAGTGCTCTTTGTGTCCGGTTGGATGGTATCGGACAGGGGCTGATATTACTTATTGTTAGCGAGCCATAACTGTCGAGAATAAAGATAGCAGCGATTCCCTGGGTGTAGTGTGAAAGAGAAAGAGAGAGAGAGAGAGAGAGATAGAGAGAAAACAAAAAGAATGGAGGTAGAACGAACGAGTGAGAAAAAAGAAAGAGGAAAATCTCATATCAAGCTTCGTACTCTCACGACTCCCTTTTTAATTGCCGTTTATTGTCATTAGCCGGGGCTAAATTCTCAGCGTTTCTACACGCATGCGTCTTGTATCCTGCGTAGGCTTATCTTAATTAAATAATTTTATACCGCCTGTCTTGGCTCGCTGACAAACCGGCTCTCGTACAAATACTTTCCGCAGATACGTAAAGGGGGTTATTTTCTTATCAGTGCCTCGGTGTAAATTGGTACTTCGTTACGCTAGTATGTATCGCTGAGCTCCAATTGTGAGAACTATGCATCTTCTTGTTACACGTAATATCCAGTATCTATACTAGGTATTTCCACACACTGCGATAAGAGTATTTAAAAAAAAATGTTTAAACATATATATAACAATCTGTATATCTACCATATGTTTATGCTTTGTTCGTATCACATGTACGCAAACAATTCTCTTATCTAGCGATAATATCCGTGTTTCAGGTGCGAACGGCATGCGGCCGTGCGGAACTTAATTCGGCTGTCACGACGACGAATTCGGATGACAGCAGCGCCGCGACGTTGACCGTCGTCGACGCGTCCACGCTACCGTCACCCCTGATACCCAGGACACCGCCTAATCAGCTGCACGTGCAGCTAGGTAACTTCCTCGCTAGTGTCGCACGATCACGCACCTTCTACGGTACCCTGGCAGACACCATCTGCGAGGAGTATCCTGATAAGCTCTGCTGGAACGGAGAGCGAATCGGAGAGTGAGTCTCTGTAATATATTATGCATCTTGTACATCTATGTATACATATATACTGTAGCGTAAGAGAGGTTTACGGGGAGTGTCCATAGACAGTGGGTACTTGTCCAAGTAAATCGCAGCTGTGCTACACTGACCAATGAAGCTCCGCAACGGGACACCCGGGCGTCTAGGCAAATGATAGGAAGGCACGCAGAGTATGGAGAATAAAGAAAGAATTCTCTGGAAGAGCCAGAGAGAGAGAGAGAGAGAGAGAGAAAGAGAGTGATAGGGGGAGGGTGGGGGGCAGAGAGAGAGAAAGAGAGGATAAGATGAAAAACAGAGAAAACTACACTAGGAAGCAGGTAGTGGGTTGTACGTACATGGATGTAGACACATAAGCATATATACTTACCTTCCTCTTTCTAGTCCGACAGCATATAGGTATAGATATTCGCGAAAAGCTTGGAGCACAAACGGCGACGTCCCGGCGCCCATTCCTCGCTCGTTGCCAGACTCTCTGGCGTCTAGGCGCTCGCCGGCGTCCTATCGACTGCACCGTCCTGAGCTTGCTATCCTACTCCGATGACTCGCCTTTCTACTAACTGTCTCTCTTCAGCAGCAGAGTACGGAGCTCCTCGTGCAATCTTCACATAGCGCTACTCGACGGTGACCCCAGTAGCTCCAAGGGCTCGGATGAACTTGCGCTTGGTAGGGATGGAATTAGGCACGATTTTATAAAGGAAAGATCTTTCCTTTAATCTTTTGGATGGCCACGTCATTCGCGCGGGATTTTACTGCTGCGTGAAACGCAATGTATCTTTGATCTCTGTCAGGGATTTGTCTGATATGCTTACTTTATTCTGGGATCATTATCAATTCTGTATAACCTATATAACCCGTATACATACATACTCGTGAATATACGTGGATAAATGTCGTGCGGATATACGACGAGGATATCCTTTTTTTAGATCTCATAAAAGACTACTTTTTTTTTGTAGATCACACATAAAATACAGATACCAATATACATGCTGTTGGTCCTGAGACAAATGTGTTCAATCTGTTTTCGATTCTGACGCGTATGCCCTATGTGTTGCCAGTTCGAGTAGCGATGACTTTCAAGCGATACCGAATATCAGGAATTACCTTAAGAGTGACGTACCGTGGAATTAAATTTTTCGGAAGGATTGAAAAATGCTCGTGATTCCGGATATCTCAAGTGATTTAATCATTACGAGCGATTAAAGCTATATTATGAAATCGCAGACAACTCAAGAAAGAGCAATGCTAACTGGGCGATTGTGTTGAGGATCGGATACGTCCGTCCTTGTCTAGCACACGCCAGTGCCAATGAGTGCGTCTCTCTCGCACGCGAAGCAGATATAGGAGACTTCAAAAATCCCAAGCACGCTCAAATAACTCGCTCTTGACGAACAACGTTTGTTCGCGAAGATCATTGGCTTCAGGGGGGTCTGCGTTTTGCCGATAGACACCGGAAGTCGTCAGGCTTGTTCCCCTGTACACGAAACAGCTGCGTGTACACGGTAGACGAAAGGGACTCTTGAGGAATACGAAGGATCGAACGTGGGTCTATAGAAATATTGTAAACCGTAGTCGATCGACGAGTAAAAAATAGCTCGTAAGTGACAGATGGTAACACGTGTTCGGTGCTGGGATCTTCGGTAGCCAAATTATCCAATGGCCAAATGTCACGAATGGCTTTACATCGATTTACTACGCGTTACCGTTGGACACAGAAAAAAATGGCAATGAAAAATTTTGCCACGGACTTCCCATTTCTTTATCTGTCACTTTAACCTGCCTCACTCGCGGGTCCAGCGTATCCGTGTGTGTTCTTGATATCGGACCAGTGACGTTAACCTCCTTGGTATGGATCCATTTCGGAGTTCTGTTGGATAGATCAAGAAAAAGTATTAAAGAGGAACCGGGTCGGCGCCTGTTTTTGCCATTTACTGCCGTCGCAAAGTCGCCCGACCTAGAAGCCTCGTGAAATCCATTCAGCTATTTCGTCTGACCTCTCATCGATCTTCTCTCTCTCTCTCTCTCCTTCTCCCTCTCTATTCCTATCTTTCCTTTTCTCCTATTCTCTTCCTACTCGCATGACCCCTTCTTCTCTGTCGACCGAGCCATAAGTACCGTCATCCCTCATCCTACTTGCAAACTGCGTAAATTTGGTTTAACGGCCCACCACGAAAATTGCCGGACGTCACGCTCGTACTTGGCGACGCCAACGACTCGCGTACCATTCCTATAGATAAGATATTGCGAGGGAAGAGGAGCGATTAAAAAAGATATATCTATACGTGCTTCGTGGTTAATAACCACAGACGAAGAAAATGTACTGTCACTGCCGTTCAGTTCCCCGAAGTCTGTCGTTCTATCTTGAGAATCTAATCTACTGGCAAATTGTCTAAACCGCCCTTACATATATATATACATATATACACATATACAGACTGTATAAGCAACACAGTGGTATTGCCCATTAATAAGAGGCAACCCTCTAATAAGAGGGTTGAAAGCGCAATATCGATTGGCCTTGACTCCCTTATATCTATTTTTCGAGATTTTCTCTTTATCTATTTTACATAGCTCTCTCTCTCTCTCTCTCTCTCTATCTCTCTCTCTCTCTCTGTCTCTCTTCCTTCCTCCCTCTCAGAAGGTTAGTGTTACTAGGTAGGCGATAAGGAATGTCAGCCAGTCATCGGATGATTTAGTAAAACCTTAACCGAGGAGCCAGGGAATCATCCGCCGAGCTCTCGGTGGCTCCGGGCGGGCCGCTTAAAAAGAACCCATTGTTGTTGATTAATAACCGCAGGAACCCCTAAGCCCCCCCTGCTCACCACCACCCCTTGCGCGCACCAGCACCTCTCCCTTTATCTCTCAGCTGGCAACCACCCTTCCTGTCTGCCTATAGCGCATACCCACTCTCCACCCTTTCCTCTTAACCTTTCTCGTACTCAACAGCACGAACCTAACCTCTGAGTCGACCCGTACCGGTAGAGAGGCCGCCGCACCACTGCTACTCCTTGGCCAGGCGCTTCGGTGAAAGGAAGAAGAAGACTTATTCAATTTTACGGAAGCTCTGCCCTACCTATCGTCAACGCTTACAGTAAATCAGCACTGCCAACATTCCCAGCGCTATCAACGCCATCGTTATCAAATCCCCCGAGCCCATTAGATGCGTCGCGATTGTCTCGCTTACGTCGTGCTCACTCGTGTTTAACCACTGGGCTACTCGAGTTCACTTTGTTTTATGCGTTTCTTCCTTTACTTTTATTTCACGCTTCAGTCCTCGTTACGGCCAGTGACAATAAACACGGGTTATACTAAACACTTTTTTGCGACACTAGTGTAATTAGCGCAGTGAGCATAGTTAATGTTGTGGTGGGATAAGTTTAGAGGCGCCTGGAGATAGGCAAACTTATGTACAAGATACTCGTCACTCGAGGAAATGGAGTTTGCCTATCTGCAGGCGCGTTTCCCTTGTAGTCTACTGTTTCGTAATGGAAAAAGGCTTTTACTGCGTTCCAGTTGAAAATTGTACACTGGTTGGTAATCCTGTGACTTTCGGATTCTGTTTGCTTTGAGCGCGGTACCCGTGAGTATTTGTATTAAACGGTGGATCAATAATGGTTACAGATTGATTGTTTGAATGTGGTTGCGTTGGATTCGGATTTTTTTGAAATTCGAAACGCATTTGACTCGAGGAAGGTCTTTGTTATTTGGCTTGGACACTATTCTTATCTGATATCATAATTTTGCGAGTCTCTGCTCTTCTCTCTCTCTATCTTTCTCTCTCTCAGGGAATGACTTGTCGATTCTCGAGAACTATTCCAGGAGTTTTAGCGGTTCGTGGCTCATGCGCTGAGGAACCAATAAGAAAATTCCACGCGTTAACGGGACATTTACGATGGCGATAGTTTAGTGCTTAAGCGCTGGCGATTCATCAGTAACTTTTATTCCCTATTTATTTTTTTATATTTTTCTTCTCGTCGCCTCGTCGGGTAATCTACACTCTGCGATGATGATCGTGGCAAATTAGTCGTTAATTAGAAAGCTAAGGCCATCGGGGGCGTCATAAACGTTGAATAGCCATCATTGTACAACGTGCACATGGGCCTTATGAAGTACGGACTGAAATAAAATAGCACGTGCCGCTGGTTATAGAGCCAGGACCGTACTAGATTCTGGTCCAGGAGCGTATCGTAATAGATAATTTCCTATGTTCTAGGTACACGAAGACAGTGGTGGATTCCAGTCTGGTAGCACAGAAGTACAATCCAGAGTTCAAACTGACAGCTACAGGCACAGCGGACTCATCCACCTACAGCAATCCGAACATCAGTGAATTGATTGACCAGCTCAGACACATTACCCAGGTCCAGTACAGCATCCAAGATCCTTTATCAGCTAGAAGTATCAGTGAATAGATCTATTATAAATTTGTCATCATCATCCGTATAGGTGGTCCAGTCTCATCTGACGTACCCGTCATCCGCAGTGGGACTTTTGGCTGACGAGGCTGCTGATGGTTCCGGAAGTGGATGGAGACCAGGCATGGAGGATGACGATGACGGTAGAAATGCTGGTGGAATTGATGGTAGAAATGACGATGAAGACGAGGATGGCGGTTACTCGGGATCCGGTATGGGATCCACGACTATCGGTACGATACACCTGTGGATTAGTATTATCCAAAGAGCCACAATCAGCGATTCCCATAATGCAGTCGTAGAATTATGTAACACCAGGATCGATTTTGTTAAGCTCGTTGTGCGTCAAGCCCCGGGAGTTAGGTGCGACCCTAGGACTCTGTTGTACTTGATTATACGACTCTGTAGATAGGCTGGCTGTGTGTACATACGCGTGCACGCATACGGAACCCTCTCAATTAATCAATTTGATCGGTTTAATTGCCTCGCGGCTTCTAACGCGTCTCCACCGACTTCTATTGAAGTAGCAGACTGAATATTCCTGGTACTGGATGCACACGAATACTCTCGATGTACGTGTATAATAGCTCTGTGACTCTCGAGGGCCCTTTTGGGACTCACTCCCTGCAGTAGAAGCTTTACGGTTTTAGAATGGGAGAAGAAAAATCCTCGTTACGTCTCGATGCATACCATTGGACCCAGAGGTATGCGATTAATTCATTCGATAGGTCAATAACACTGCTCTTACGCGTATTGTGCTCTGACACTATTTATTACATTGTGAATCCAGTGGTGAAATATTTTTAAACATTGTGAATTCTGAAGTAAAATATTCTTTTTAGACTTTTGTCCTTCTCTCTGGTACAGTAAACCAAGCAGTCATATTGTGTATTTTGTAATTTATCGTTCCACTCCAACGCCCCCTTTGCATAGAACCTCTACGCCTTCCTCTCAGATTATTCTCTTGGTTCCTGCCGATTGGAGTTTACACGTAATTTTCATGTTTTTCTCTTATGTTTTGTCGATTTTGCCGATAAAGAACAGAATTAAACGAAGTAACGACAGGACGCGAACGAAGAACAAATATTTATCCTAGGTATTAAGTATCGCGGAACGATCCTGGTATATGCGTGCGCGTAATGCTTGGTGACTGTTCGAATAATCGTTTCCCTTTATACCATTGATATATAAAAATGCATTAATATCGATTTCCGCGTTGTTACAGATCCCGTGGTCAACGTAAAGGTTAACGGAAGTACTGCAGTCGGACTCGCTACTGGAATCTCGTCGCCGTCCTTCCTGACTTTACTGCTCCTCTGCACACTCTATGTCCCGTTGGCGGCCTAATTTCATCCTGACGAGTCCTAACCGAGAGGAAGAGGATTGAAACGAAGAGAGAAAAGGACGCAGAACGATTTTTCCTCGCGACCGGAATGTCGTTCTGAGCATGCGTGAGCGAGAGAGGAAGAGTGATATTGGGATTGAAAGAGGGGGGAGGGGGGGGAGATCCGGATAATTGTAATGCATTTCTATATAACGAATCTAGTGATCTTGGAGGAGATAATCATGAAATCCTCTCTGCTTGGACGATTGAATTTTCTTGATTGAAGCTAAACGTCTTTGCCCTCGCTCTTGATTTCGAGAGAAAAACCAAGGACGACGCAGAAGGCACGAAAGAGCACGACGAAAAGGCATAAGAAAATTAATAGAACGTTATAAGCGATAACTCCCTGTCATAGTTACTCGATGTTCGCCTTAATTATACAAGGTGTCACATCAGTCCAGGATAATACATCATTCCACTATTGGCATATCTCGAGGGTGACCAGACAACCGTGAAGTCACGTTCTATCGCATCGATACGTAGATACGAGCTGGATGAGATCGAACGACGAGAGAAGTACAGGATACCGTGTGACAGAGAGTGAGAGAGAAAGTATACTTTTTTACCGTGGCGAAAATATTTCTAAAAAATGTCTCAACGCTTTGATTTCTCGAACATTAACTTTTCTTCTTCATTTCTATACCTTGCGTTTAAGTAGATACATGTGCACGCTATAGAACATTGAACGTAAGCGCGTGTCACAAATGCAGACTCACGGTCGCACGTGTCTTGTAAGATAAATAGAAGTTAGTAAAGCGAAAAGTTTGCGGGGGCGAAGTCGTGGGAGAGAGAGAGAGAGAGAGAGAGAGAGAGAGAGAGAGAGAGAGAGGGAGAGATGGATTGAAATGTGCAAGCAGAGAAAAAAACATGGCAGCAAGACAAGAATATATATAGCGTATAACGAGAGTGGTATAAAATTCCTGGGAGACTGTGCGTTATTATCTGCCAGGATTTGGCACTGCCAATCCGAAGAGAGTGAGTTAGTGGAGGAATGGATGAATGAATCAATGAATGAGAATGAGAAGAAGGAGGAGTCAGGTGTTTGGATAAGAAATTCGAAGGGGAGGTATTAAAAGGTAACGCTTTTATACACTGATGAATTTTTCATGCACGGTTTTCTGCCCTTTGCGAAGTGCGCGAGCTGCGTGATGAAAATCGAGAGCGAACTCCAAGAATACGCGGCATCTAATAATAATACTATAATATGCGTATAAGCAGAGCCGTCGATGAAAGCGCGTCGAAACGCTTCCTCGTTACTTGGTCGTCTCTCTTTTTTTTGTATATTTGACCTTTATTCGTCATTTTTTCTTTATAATTATCTTTGCTTTTCTTTCTTTATCTCTTTTTCTGTACTCTCGCTTCTCTTGCGTTAGAAGTGTTGGTGCCTTTTTCAATGTCCCCTAGAGTCACTACACACTTCGTTACAGTCAAGAAGTTTTGAGACCTCAATCGATGCTGATCTATAGCTGTACTAAGTGTTACGCTCTCTCCTTGTGAACTCTAGAGGCTCCTCGTTACTTGATTTTTTTTTTCACTTCTCTCTATCGCTCTCTGTATCATTTTTTTGCCAGCAAACTCGTCCGCCCTTAATTCTCACGAGTCGTTCATTGAATCCAATTGTGTCCGCGAGGGCGGAGTGAAAAGAGGACGTGGTACAGGACAGAGGCTGTGGGAAGAGAGGGTCGCGAGAGAATCCAGAGAGAGAGAAAGAGAGAGAGAGCTTGTGTGTATATGAAAAGGATAGGAAACAGATGGTGAGTGAGAGGAAACGACGAGGTTAAGAATCTCCTTGAATTCAGCGTAGGTTGAACTGTACCGTGCTTCTAATTGGAAAGGCTGAAGTTTCGACCGCGCTTCTAGAGTTTGATTGGCGACCCGAATTCTTTTTGTCCTCTGAATTCCCAACAAATTTAGGCTGTTTGCTCGGACGCGCCGCTTCCACGTCACTTTAGCGAGACGCGTTATTTTTTCTCGGCAAGAGAGAAACGAGAAGGATGGAGAAAGGGAAAAAAAATAATCCTTAAAAGCTTGTGTGAAAAAGTGGCGTGGGAAATTTTCATGGTGAAGTTTTAGATTTAAAAAAAAGTACGTGCAAATACCCATAGACTTCGACGGGAATTCAAGATTACAGGGAGATAATGGACGGGGAGAAATGAAAGCGTAGAAAATAAGAAAAAGAGGGACGAGAAAACAGTTAACGCGGAGTGCCAGTGACCAAGATACGACTGACAGAGAGAGAGAGAGAGAGAGAGAAAAAGAGGGAGAGTGATTTAATTAGTAGTAGATTGACGATTCAATGGAAATAACGAATGGATGCTCAAGTTGGGAATGCTTGTAAATAGAAGGGATGCCTGTTGTATTTATATTATTATTTTATTATATTGTATCGATCTAACTAAATTGATCTATTGAAAAGATTCTTGTATTAAGGATGAGTTTACATATAAGTTAATATTTACTATTAAACATGCGTATGTACATTATATATATATATACAAAAAGTTATATATATATACATATTATGAATAATTATATATATATTAGAAAGCAGGGCGTTACCATCTATAATATTCATCGTACGAGATCAGTTCTAATTCGAGGGGCCTGCTTTTGTACCGCGAGCCATAAAAAGTTGGCACCTCAATTCAAGAAACTGAAATCGAACGACGATATGTCACAGCCAGAGTATAAGGGCAACAGAGATTGACAAGTGGCGAAGATCCTTTGGTGATTAGAAAAATGTATATTGAAAGAAAAAAAGAAATATATATATATATATATATATATCGTTAGAATCTACATGGTAAATGCTTCCTCAGCGATTGCCAGCTACTTTAATCCGTTTGAATGACAGAAGAAGAGAGAGATAAAGAAGGAAAAAGATAAGATTAGATATTTCTTCGCCACTCATATTTTCTCGTACATGTTCTCGGTGTCGTCTAGGTCAAGGAAAAAGATCCTTTTGAATAATCGGCCGCGACGCGATATCGAGATAATCGCGGGATATCTTATATTAATTTCTTTCCTTTATTACCACACTACCTTTCTTTGTCCACTGCTCGTCCGACTCGGCCATTATTCAATTTATTGTATATAATCGTGTTACGCGTCGTTTCTATAATAATATACATAAGTTATTAGTCAGATAGATAGATCTACGTATACTATTGACATTATATTATCCCTGTTGGAATCTGTATTTTAATAAGGTATTCCTCGATCTGGCCTAGACAGAACCCAGTCGAAACAAACGCCATATTCACTATCGACAAGACTATCGGATTCCCGTGATTATTGCCTTCTTAACGAATTAATATGCTCGCTCGCGGTATGCAGAACGGAAAAGAAATTTAAATAGTAGCAGACGCTGCGACTGCACCGCCTATAACAACGCCAGTAACCCACAGCGACTGTACAGGAATTCTAACCGTACAGCAAACGCGAGAGCCTTCTCTATTAAAGACTGTCGTCCTGCCTGAAACGATACAATCAAAGAATACGAGGACTTATTTAAGTGATCGCGAGCATAGTTTAATAAATTTGTCTGGTGCGCGATATAAAACACAGCAATAAGTGTTCCCAAGTGTCGTCACGTGTTACAAACAGTGTGGTTGGCGACCATGTGAAATATTTGAAAAAGCAGGAACGTCGCTGTACATTTTTGGGGTTATGTACGATCCGCTGGGGTCAGTAATGTTGAATATCTTTATCCTTGACTTTTTATCTAAATCTATAGTCTTCTTTCAGTTTTCTATGTCTCTATCGAACTCTCTTGTGTACTGAACTTACCAATCTGTATTTTCTTAGTTGTCTTTTTTATCGCGTAATAATCTTTCTCTCGTTCTCCCGTGTCCCAGAGTGATTTTCCATACGTTACCCACTTGATGAAAAACTAAATAGGAAAGGAAATCTTGAAAATTTTGTATTACAATACCGCCATATATGCTATATGTCGGCGTTATCAGTACACACAATCTCTCTCTCTCTCTCTCTCTCTCTCTCTCTCTCTTTCGTTTACGCTTTCATGTTTAGTCCTTAGTTCGTAAATCGCAACGACTCGTTAGTTAAACGTAGAATTAGTATGTAAAGCCTATCAGATTTGGCAGACGTCTGTGATTATCTATCTACGAAGGTGAAGAATAGGTGGGAAAAGAAAAATTGAATGTGGCAGAAAATTGAAAGAAAAAGAAAAAAAAATAATAAGTGAGTAAATAACGACCTACAGAGACGATACAGTAGTGTAACGATATTTCCTTTCAAATTAATTGTTGAAATTCCTTTAGCCGTTCGAATAACCCGCGCTGTCTGCGTCCACGGCGATAACGCGCGAATCTCCATGCATTCTTGTGGTCAGTTAATGATAACGAAAATAAAGCGAGGAACACAAGGAGAAAGGAAAGAGTAGCCACTGCTCGTGCGAGAAATTATTATCGAGGCGTTTTACTCGACGTGGGAGGCGCCAGCGGGAATTAACGTGTTTCACTTGGCGAGTGTAAATATAACATATATATGTACAGCTTTCCCTAAGCATCCTTTCGTACTCGGGAAAAATGCGGGAAGAGCGAGAGACGTTATAAAAAGAAGAGTATAATAAAAGGAAATAGAAAAGTAAAAATATAACGAAACATTAGCGGCCTAGCTACACGCACTCTACGCACAAAAGCGCTACGCTGATTGAACGAATTTTCCTCGTGTGGCAGTGGCAGACCTTATCCTTTTGACAGGATACACCTCGTCCGGCCTTGATCCAAGTCGAGTATCGTCCTCCGTTGAGATATACCGCGAGTCAATGTATTTTGCACGGTAGTTTGAAAATATCATTATAACAATAATATAAATAATAACGAATGTTTAAGCGCGAAATAGGATTATCGTTGAATTCTGATGATCTTTCTGGAAATTCGAAAAGTTTCATTGAACTCCATGGACCAGGATTATTCCTGCGGGAGGTACACTGTACAGAGCGAAAATTATAATGTATGCGAAGACGATTATTACTAATAGTATATATAAATATATATACATACATATATATACGAAGAGACGAGAAAGGTTTAGAGAGAAATGTAAGCAATTGATTATATTACTATAAATGTTAAGAGAATTTAAGGGAATTATTAATTATTGTCAGTTGAGTCGAAGTGAAGTTTGCGAGGATTCAGATGACGTTTGTAAAGAGAGGATAATTATGATGATTGTAAAGAGAGACAGAAGAGAAGAACAGAAAATGTTTGCTGAGCGAATGGTGAATAAAATAATCTGCGATAACACAAAAGGTCCCCATTTGTTAGCTTCTTTTTTACAATGTTTTTATAGTACTTAGATCGCATTTACAAGTATTAAGATATCTTATAGTTCCCATCCGTTGGCTAAAATTCATTTATTTATACACAGAGACTTGCGTGTGTCTGCCTCCATCTGGCACACCGCCATTTTTACTGCTTATTATAAATATGTACATTAAGCTGTGACGCATTTCTAGCACCATCGTCAGATAGTCTCTCGTACACTGAACGTGTAAAAAGCACGGGTAAGAATTGAATTTAGAGTAAAAAACTCTCCAAGAGCTTTATCAAGTTTTCTATTCCCTCCAGGTAGTTTGTATCGACTACGTCGCTCTCCGCTGGAAAGACATGGGTAAAGTCTATCATACTGATGCGTGCCCAATTCTGCTTCTCCTCTGGTGTAGTGCTCAATTCGTCCAGCAGAGTCGCATAATCCTCCTTTATCTTTATGATATCCTTATCAAAATTATTACAAAAGGAATGCGTACGACAGAGCTTTCCGATCACCATGTTCAGACCTTTTCCACTGGTACCAGTACGGTCCAGATTTTCGTACTGTGTACGGTCCAGATCGTGATGACGTAGAGTTAATGGCGGAGTACCTGGCCTCGGGCTGCCTGGTGTCTGTTTATCTGGGCTTGACGTAGATCTTAAACTTCCGCTTCTTTTCAAGCTCTGCGACCGCTTCAATGCGTTCTCCCGGTTCTTCCTTACCAGGGCAGGTGACAATGGTGGTGTCGTTGCTGGCGACAGGTTCTTAGCCGTGGTGACGAACAATGGTCCATTTTTAGTTAGCTGACCTGAGAATCCAGTGTCGCAGGGAGATGAGCAAAAGGATCTTGTTCTTAGAACATTTGGGGACTTTAAATAAGTGTCGAAATTCATTGGTCCAATACCACTGGGAGACATACGACCCTCATTGGATAATGTCTTCATGCGAATGGTATGTCGTAACCTCTTGGCGTCGTATGCTAGTAGAACGGAACTCGAATAGAAGCGTAGTTGCTTTTGAGAACGAAAGAAGCTCAGGATCTTCCAGAGGTGTGAGAGAAATTGTACCACTAGATCACGACAGGGTGGATTTTCTGGTGTACCGTTGAGGAAAATTTCCATAGCTGAAAATAAAGATATGATATAAGTTGCGTGATCGATATTTAGTTTTGAGGTTATACGTTATCATATATGTAATACTTTTACCATCTACAACGGATTCTTTATTGAGCTTCTTCCCAAAATCCTTTCCGTACTTCTTCACGTAACCGGAAGACAGCCTGTAAATCTGAAATCCTGGTATACAGAAGCCATAGGCTTTTTTGGACTCTACATATTTTCTCTCCTCTGCTGCTTTCTTCTCAGGACCTGCCAAAGGATCCCAGGTGCGTTTACCAATCTTGACATCCATCACGCAGGGCTCGCTCATGCCCGCTGTGATGTCTTTGAGCTTAAGAAATTTCACTCCTATAAACCAAAAACATATTCAATAAAATTTGCTTATTTCTTTACAATAAAAAATCATAAAAGACTAAGTCCAATGGATATTCTCACGTCTGTTAAATATTTCCAGCTCAATAGTGCCATAATATGCCGGCGTATACTGTCGAAGTTCAGCCATTAAGGGATCCCTAGAATCCTGCAGCCTCTCATAAAACGCAATCTCCTTTTCTCCGAGTAAGGGCTGTTCTACTGGTTTAAGGACACAGCCATCCCCAGCCTGCAACATCCCTGAACGATAAGGTAGTAACATTATGAAATAAATTAGGTAGAGAACTTTATGCCTATCTTAGAATATCCTTACCAACAGTATCCTTCTTGTCACCAAATGCATGTCCACCCACTTGTGAATCCAAGGGCCCAATGCCATCTGGATATTTATGTTCAATACGTGTCGCAGCTAGATCCAATTTCAGCTTGGATGGTTTACCACGTCTACGTAGTCTCTCGCCAGGTTGCAATTGAGGTAGCGTCGTCATAACAGTAACACCGGTATCACTCAGTATAAAGTCGCTTCTACCAAATGGACAGAAAAATATTATCACTTTGAAAATACAAAAAATTAATTACATAAAGCTTTTCTATGAAAAAAAGAAGAAATCCTTTTGATCTTTATATTACTTAGAACAAAGTCTCTTTTCAATCACTATACTTGGTTATGTTTATCTGATCTAATATCATCAATCAGTAGTCAGTATGCACTTTAAGCTATGAATTTATATCTGTCTGACTCTATCGGATGATTACAAAGAGGTTTCTTAGTATGAACTACACGCCTTAAACGGCACGTTTCACTGCGTTTCGCCTCGACTATGATGATAGTCTGGGTCTTATTTCTCATACATATTCATTTTATTAGCACAATCATTGAAAAGCCTGTTTGTCTTGACCATGAGGAGAATATGACACGCGTGGGGAATTGCGTCTACGTTACTGTGTTAGAGGTAGTGGAAATCTATGATCATCCTATGGATACAGTCTCAGGTATATAGATGCATAATAGTCATAGGATAATTGAGTATACAGGTACTCAAAATAAATACAATTTGGAAACGATAACGTAAGATTAAGATATTTTATCTGCAGAAAGATCTCATTCATTGATCGATCGTATCGAGTCTGATGGGGATTTCCCTTTTGATAAGAAATTCAGTTAAATTAGAGGCGCTATTTTTTTGCAGAAATTTTCCACGGGAGACTAATACCATCGGATGAAGCAAATTACAGGAGGAGAATCTAGTGGAGGGTTTTATTGGTTCATTGGACCCTTTAATGATTCTATCGACAGCATATATCGTTAAAAATTAATAAGAAGGTACGGTAGCGTTATTTGTTTATATTATATATTTACCAGATCTATTAGTCGTCACTTATCCCGTCTCACCATTCAATTATTTTTCTAGGCATCTTACCTACGTAGTAGCTCGACAGTCTTGGATAGTCTGGTTTATTTGACTGTTACTTAGCGTTGAGTGAGTATAACTTTAATCAGTGGCAATTTATATGGCGCAAAGCTGTATTTTTTCGGTTGAATGCGTGGCAACGGCAATGACCGTAGGTAAGACATTGTCAGTAGAAACTGCTCGGCAAAGTTTTCTTGCAAAAAAATTGTGGGAGCTCGTTAAGTCGTTTCAGCACCAGATAAGGTGACGTGAGAAGAGTCGTTATCATAGTTGATTTATTGTTGTGGATAAAGACTGGCAATTATGATGCAATTAAGAGATTCATCAAGATATGTAAGCAGAGGATGAGGATGTAGGAAGATCCGTATTTTCCGCATGACTCGTGAGCACTTCGAACTACGTATTACGTGTGACAAATATTTTTTATTTACTTAAGGATAGTACAATTATTAATTCTACAGCCAAAAGCCTACTTGTAACGTTATATTACGATATTGAATTCGTTGTTTGTCTAAGCGGTCCACTTTAAACATCTTGTGTCCAGATGGGTGCCTAAACATTTTGTAGAACAGTATCGAGCACCGCAGGGGATACATGTGTAGTTACTGGGGAAACCACAAACCGCACAGAAATGTCTATCAGGAAATCGTGAAGCCGGTGCCTGCGCGGATGCGTAGTTGGGTGGCGTTCGATTAAAATTTAATTCCTCCTCGACCAGCTGAACAAAAGTTTTGCGGAATCTTTGCTTGTAATATTCGGCTGATTTTGTCTTCTTCTTCCTGCCCGCGCCTCTGCTGTCCAAAGACTCTTGGAACTTGGGCACCTTTTTGCTCATCACTGAAACGGAGCATTTTGACAATGACTTTGGCTAAACAGTTATGCGTCTCTGGTTTTTTTTAAATGTTCGGGTAAATACCTAGATCCGCGTGTGGATCATCGTGGAAGTTATCCTGCTCCAGTGCCTCCAAAGCCTTCCTCTGTCTGCGCTTCCGCGCTGCCTCATCCAGCACTCGTTTCTGATAGGCATCCTTTATACGACCTGATTCTCGTGCAGCCATTTTGTTTTTTAATTAACTTCTGTTGATGATGTTAGTTGCCCTTCTCAGCAAGTGGAAATGATATTTGGTCCATAAGATCGTCGACTTTTGCTTGTAACGTTTCTAAGATATCTGCTGAGATAAATAGAAATCTCTCGTCCAAATCCTGAATGATGAATTTCCTTCCCAGTGCGAATGTCTCGTCCAGATGCAAGAGAAACTGTTTCATAGCCGCGTCACTGTCAAAATCCCCATAAACTTAAACACTGTAGCCATTTGTTTATTTATAATTAGACAAACATAACAAGAGGCAGCATGTCCAAACGCAAGGGGGTCTCTGCCGATGAGAAGCGAGTACGAATGCTTCAATTGTTTTATGAGAAAAAAGAGTTCTTTACGCTGAAAGAACTCGAAAAGATTGCACCTAAGGAGAAGGGTATTGTAGTACAGTCTGTGAAGGATATTCTTCAAGCTTTGGTAGATGACGGATTGGTACGGTCTGATAAAATTGGTACTTCCATATATTATTGGACATTCCCAGGGTAAGCAGAACGAATTAAATGGAAATTTTTTATAATCGTTTGGTAGGATTATTTAAAACGCGTATTATGATTACAGTGAAAACATTACTGCGATAGAGCACAGAGTAGCTGAAGGAAATAAGAAAATAGTAGAGTTAGAATTTAAGCTAGCCAAGCTTAATGAAGAGTATAACAATGAACAGGTATTAATTATATTCACCAATGTCTCTAAGATTCTTATGCACAAAAAAATTATAGAAAGAGAAAGAGGATACTGCAGAAAGGCAAGAACTATTGAATGAAATTGCGATACTACAAGAAAAAGAGAATGAGCTCAAAAAACAAATAAGTAAATTCAGTGATGCAGATCCAGAAGTCATTGCTCAAATAAATGACAAAGCTCAGGTAATAAATCATAGGGAATAAAACTAGTTACAATCTATTCGATGAGTCCCAATGTTTTTAGTTATACAAGGATGCAGCAAATACATGGACGGACAACATATTTGCGCTTCAAAGCTGGTGCAAACGTAAATTCGACATTGCCGAAGAGACTTTGAATAAGCAATTTAACATTCCAGAAGATCTAGATTATAAGGATTAGCCGTAACAACACAACATTTTCAAAAGAAAATGAAACATCAAGTACACTTTTGTATTATTTCTTAACTTTGAATACATACCACTCGACTAAGATTCCTTTCATAACATTTACCATAGCGTTTCTGTATTAACACCACGCTATTGTAATAAATATTCTAATCACAGTTACATTAACAACAACCAGCTCCCAAACAACTACCGCACAAACTACGTTTGAAAATGATCTGGATTTCTAGAAACGTTTTAGAAATTTCTAGCCTTGTACCACAAACCAAGTGGGTGAACGAATGGGAAAAAAAAACTTGTCCAATTCTCAGGGATTTAATTCCCTTACATATAAACCGTGCTTAAAATCAAGAGAATGGAATAGACGTTGCGCGCTATCTGGTGCGCTATTTTATAACATCACAAGAATATTGCGTCAGTCTGGATTGAAATATCTAGAATTGAACCACGGGAAACGCTAGTGAAGTATCACACATCGATCCGAGCATCTATTCGCATCCCGACTACGTTCAGTCTACGTTCCGGAAACGATTTCTTTGTGCATTCGCGATAAACAGGTAATTTGTTAAGATTCTAAACTGTTCTACCACTTTATTAATTAATTCATCAATTAAATCAAATTAACTAGCTGGATGAATTAAAAATTGACTTAACTAAATGAAAATCTGTAGCCTCGAGAATTTTGATTCTAGCATGTCTGGTATTAAAGAAATATTAGAGACCACGTGCCTTCCGCTGTATGGGAAAAATCTGATGAAATACTAATTAACTTTTCAAAGAGCTTTTTAAACTAATTTTTTCAAATGAGGTTTAGGTTTATCCTATTGCTATTATGTAACATGGGCTGGCCGTGAGCCAGTGTCCCACTGGCTTACTTGTTAAAGCCTGTCGTCGTAGCTTCCCAGAGGAATAACTCTAGAGCGGTTACTGGTAATGTATTCATAATGTGGTTGCAATTTGTTATAATTACTTCTAACTTTCAAATTATTAATTTGCCAAACAACGGGCTCAGTAATCTTTGGTGTGTTAAGATTGATCGATCTTACGATAAAGTCAATTGAATTCCAGTCAAAGACGACATGTCGATTTTTCTATTACTCCCGCGCCTGCTCGATAATGCTTACGCAAGCGTGTGTTTCACAGTACATTGCTGCACGATGAGATTAAGCATATTCTTTGCCAATACTCTAGATTCGCTCAAATATATGCAAGTCTTTTGTCTGATCTTTTAATGATGAATGAAGTCATAGACATTGTCAAATGTTACACTAAAAAAGGGTATTCTCTTCTCCTGTATGTGCATCCAAGAGTGGAATATTATGCGTCTTCCATGGCTACCTTTCAGGGGCACTGGCTATTTTTGAAAAGAACTTTATTGGCACCAGCTCTTATCCCATGACGTGAACGCTCACGGGATGCGTGTTCACGCGCTGATATAATGTATTGTGCAACTTGTCACGGATGTCCTTTATTGAGCTATCAAACACAGATTTGAGTACTGATCTTAAATTTTCTTTCATTCATGTGTTTTAGAACATACTATCAAAATGGGTGTCCCTGCTGGTGATGCTGAGAAGGGAAAGAAGGTATGTAAAATAAAGAGATCGTTCAGAGGCTATAAATTCTTGCGAAGGATGATGCAATGAGGTTTTTATTGATAATTTTCTCTGTTAAGGTCTTTGTACAGAGATGTGCTCAGTGCCATACTGTAGAAGCTGGTGGCAAACACAAAGTTGGACCAAATCTACATGGACTTATCGGCAGGAAAACAGGACAAGCACCAGGATATGCTTACACCGATGCCAACAAGGCTAAGGGTGATTATAAATTTAAGATTTTTGCTTCGAATAAAGTAGAGCATAAATTTATCTGCCGTCTCTTGTCATAGGTATCACTTGGAACAAGGATACGCTGTTCGAATACCTGGAGAACCCGAAGAAGTACATTCCGGGCACAAAGATGGTGTTCGCAGGATTGAAGAAACCCCAGGAGCGTGGCGATCTGATCGCTTATCTGGAACAAGCGACCAAGTAAATTTCGTACCGTCAATTATTATTATACGGTACCAAATGTCATTCGCTCATAACGGGTTACGAAGTAACAATTAGTGCAATTATCATCGACTGTTACTTCCTAGAGAACCCGTTTGATAAACTCACTCCCAACTCTTCTGGTACTCGTAAGCGTTCGCGCAACAGCTAGTAACGAATTGTTATTGTTAATAAGTAGGTAAAAAAATTATTGTATCTATGTACATTAACGGGGACTGGGATCACTCGAGTGCCAGTCCTTACGGATCGAAGAAATTCGTATGCCGGGTGCTGGACGCCACGGTTTCCAGACACCGTATAATTATTTATTCTCATTGTACCGTTCACGCTACATTATTATTATCGGCCCTTATCAGTATCTATATATCTAAATACAAATTCGACAACAGAAAGTAACATAAATAACCGATTAATATTTCGATATCCCACACTCAGACCCCGTTACCGTCCATAATCTTCTTTTATCCCACTTTATCTCTCTTTCCATTATGCTCGGTTACTTTCTTTGATTATAATTGTAGCTCAAATCCATACACGCTATTCCCATTGCATGAAACTTTGATAAGAATTCAGCCACGGGAAGGATGCGGTTTTTACTGGCAGGAA
Organism: Calameuta pallipes; assembly: GCA_030142375.1. Taxonomy (NCBI): domain Eukaryota; kingdom Metazoa; phylum Arthropoda; class Insecta; order Hymenoptera; family Cephidae; genus Calameuta; species Calameuta pallipes. Next base: position 23,280 of record JARQSW010000685.1, read on the forward strand.
ATGGACTACGCTTGCAGATCAACTGGTACCTCGGTAGACGATCATTCTCTGTTTCTTCAGAAGATTGGTCGCGACATTTTGTGACGGCAGCGTTCGACAAACGACTGGCGATAATATCCTCTCGTGTTTCATTTCGCAAATGAATTATAGTCGTTGCTCAGTAGATAGGTTCTTATCGTCATTTCGTGTGTATAACGCATTGTTCAGTGAACGCGAGTGGGGTTGCATAGTTTGATTCTCTGTGGGACTGTATTATTGTAAACGTGAGAAATGAGTAGTTCGAATGACTCTCTTTTAGAAACGGTAGAGCCGAACAACGATAGTGGTTCGATGACGCTGAAAAACAGAATACCGTTGAGACTGCGGCTAGTGCGAGTCTTCAGTTCAGGATCCCTGAAAAGTCCGAACAGTTCTGGAGCCCCGAGTAGATGTAACTCTGTCAACGGCAGCCCAGAACGCTCTAGTCCACGCGAAAGAAGCTGTTTGACGAAATCCCGATATTCCTGGCAACCACCATCCCGCAGCAGCGACTCCTCTCCAAGATCCCCAGCAGCCGTTTCAGGATCCTGGAGAACCACTCCGGGGAGTTCTACCTTAAACTCGCCAAAGAGTCCCTCGACTCCTACGACTCCTGGACGTGACACCGCCAATTGGTTCGTCGACGTGAGGTAAGCTGTAATCATTTATAATCTATCCTTTTGTCAATCGTATACTAGGATTATGTCATCGCATGCCATCACGCGGTGCATTAACGGTGATTGGCGCACCTCAGTCTGTCATCAGTTGGCCAGGGTGTTACCAGTACCGACATATTTATACCAGTATATACCAGCCGACAGTGAACGACCCGAGTCTTCAAAGACCCTGAACTCCTGAAAAGTCCTCATGCTTCTGGAAAAAAATTCATCTGAACTCTGAACCAAAGAAGCAAGCACGTCCCCTCAAGGGTGAAGATCGTCGTTATACAAGAGGAGTGTACTCTAAATGAGAAAGGACATCCTAGAAAATGTACAGGCAAACTATTGTCGAATCCTAGCTGCTTATAAAAGTTCTAGCAGGGGAACGTGGGTCGATGAAGCATCGGTGAGCGTCTGCGCTGCGGAGTGCAGAGATGGGAAACTCCTCCCTCCACGTATTATATTCCCCACTATCAGTTCTAGCCGTGAACTCCTCTCTACGTATGTGTCGTATCTCTACCTACATAAGTGAGAGCTTGTCCTCTCCACCGCGTGCGTGCGTCCCTGTATTCTCGCACATGCGTCCAACCGAGCAGCACACGAAAGCACATTCAGGGAACATCGTGCTCACCGCGGGATACAACGCGCAGCGCTTCGAACCAGTGCGGCACGGTTTTCGTCAGGTCCAATAACGCGACCCTTTCTGTACATATAGCAGTTTATTCGCTGAAACCAATAAAGCGAGGTAAGTCTCGCGTTCACGCGCGCTTCCCTACGTACATTTTATTCGTGCATTATCAAATTTTTTTTTTTTTCACTTACAAACTAACACACTGCGGATAACGGCGATAAACCAGCTATAGAGATAAGATTGTACACCCTTTTTACGCTTTAGGGCGTAGAAAAGAAAATTAACTTGACCCGATAAAAATAAAATAGGAAAATCATCACTCGTTAATTTTCATTATTAATATCAATTGCACCGCATAACAAGGACGCGAGTATACTGCAGTCGAAGAAATGACGTCGAACGTTTATGGTGAGAATTTCATAATCCAGTGAAAGCGAAGTTCTCGTCTCTTTCTCTTTCCGTCTGAGCGTGTAAACATTGAGAAACTGTATACATCGAGGCTCACCTTTAATTTCGTTACGTTGCAATCCGCAACAACGTTAAATCGATCGACGTCGTCGCGACGCGGGCTTTCCTGACGCCACTCGTTTTAGGGACGACCTCGGTTCCGTGCAGGATTTAGGGCACGGTGTTTTCTACTGTTACACACGTATATCTGTGCATATGCACTATATATGTATATATACATATAAAGAGCATATCTAGCATCCTGCATCATGAGGCAAAAAGTAGGTCTAGGGAATCAGCTGACTGACCTCATAGGCGCGTGCGCTCCGTTTTCTCGTTTCAAACACCCACTCTCCGTTGCAGACTAACAATAAAGACCCACTCGCTCACACTCTACTTGAAGTGAGGTTAGCGCATCGAAAATTTAATTCTATTGTGATGCAGCAATTATTTTCTGCTTCGTCTGAATATCAAGAGTCCCTTTTATACACGTGGATAGGCTCGACATAGGCGCCGTTGTGTGCACGGAACATGTGGCTGCTTAATAACAATGATAATAGTCCATGACACAGTACAGTGTCACAACAACTTGACTTTGCTATAATCCATAGGACGGTGAATTAGTATTACCAGTGGCGGAAACACAGTAGTCGCATACATAGTAATATCAAAAGTATATAGTATTCGCGTGACCAGATTCTCGCGTAAGCGACCTTTATAACGATGCGTAATGATCTAACGACTGAGCTGGATAGCGCTTAGGTGGATAAACACATAGTCAAGGACATTTGGAGCATTTACGTAAAAAGCCATGGCCCCTGGTCGATCTTAACGATGTAGCGAGTGCCACTTCGTGAAGTCGACGCAGGAACTTGGATTCCATGGCACAAACTCATAATGGATCCCTGTTGATATTTTAGAATGAAATACTCGCCGCAGCAGCAGCAAAAGGAGAGGAAGTCCGAGAGTGACGTCGGGTCCGTCGAGGTGACCCCGTCGCACGCCATTCGGGAATCCACCAAGTCTGAGACTAGCACCACTTCCGGTGGTTCCTCTTCCCGAGTCGTTGAGTCAGCCGGACTCTTTGCCTGGATGAGGGTCTTTCGGCTAGCCTCGATACTACATCAAACTGGATGCTAGTCGAATTGCTATACGCCGGACGCCATTTTAAAGCCTGATATATATATGTATATTATATATATATGCACACTTATGTACCATGCACGTTCACTTGAAACACGTTGAAGATTATGGAAATGGAGGGACGAGTATATCCTGGTGGGAATATGCTGAAAGCATTGTGAGGAAGAGGATAACGAAGACGAAGAATGGAATTATAAGGATGCAAATGAATTAAGCATACATGAAATCTACGTGCTGACGTATATATGTATATGTATGTATATATATATATAGATATATCCTGGGCGTCGTCATCTTGTAGGATGCCCTACATAGACTAGTTAGTGCGTGCCGAATTACGCAATTAACGGCTATGATATATGTACATGTCGTATACGTTATGTTTCAAGGCGCAGCGCGTCTCGCCATTTGTAGGTCGGTGCGATTCTAGGGATGAAATATCTTGAAGGAAGGTGCGATAAGTGATAAGGATTAATACTGGGAGGATGCTGAGAGGTTAACTATACGCACTCACTGCACGCAGAGGCACAAGAAGTTACCTGTACCTACGGTGAAGGAATTTTGGATTCTGGTTGATATAACGTGTAATTGCTAATACGTTAGCAGATACGGTTTTATTAACGTTGAATTTTGTGAACATATCTCAAGACGGCGAATGATTAATTAAGGAGAAGGGTAAAAGAAAATTTAAAGAAAGGATATATGCATGGAGCGCTCTGGTGTGTAACTCGTTCGGTATTGTAAAACTGGTATTTATGGTAAACTGGATCTAAGATTCTAATTAAGCCGTTAACCATAGTCTACATGGTACATCAGAATTACAGTTTACCAGGAATCCGTTGCCCCGTTGACAACTATACAAATTCGGCGGCGATCCAAGAACGACGCCTGTCCACGATCACCAATTTGTACCGTGGGTATCTCAAGTTAAAGAATTGAGAATGAGCAACAGAGTATCACCGACCGCGCATCACCTCCAGGAGGAAGCGTATCTTCAGCTCTAGCAATGTTACATCGTTGATCGTTACATCGGTATATTTTATGAATACGCAAATCGAGTAATAAACCCGTTTGCTTTATCAGGTGACTAATGCAATTTTTAAATATCCTGCAGGAATTCCATGTCCTGTGTCTTGTATCCTGAGAGTTCCTTTAAGAAATTTGGTATTCACGAGTGAGAACGCTGTGATATCTGTTTTATTCGCTGTGGTAATAACTCGATTAGTGCGAGCCTGAAATCACAGATGGCGCTGCGGTATAGTTCCAGATTATTACAGTAGTAGAGAAGAGAGGATATCTGACGTTTCCCAGTGGCTCACTATGTCGTGGACACTCCTAGCCCTCCTAAGCTCCTGACAGATAGGTATAATAACCCCGAGAGGCGCGCTTACCGGTGGTAAAAGCACGTGCGCGGACCTGGATCGCCCGGGCGATGCGGCACGTTCGCAGGGCGCGCAGGAGCAGTCGGGATAGTGCACGCAGGACACGAGGATCATCTTCCTCCGCGACATCCTGAGAATAAAGTTTACCGAGGAGCTACGAGGTGGATACCAACGAGGGTGAGGACACGCGCTCGGCGCGTTCGAGCGGTTCGGAAATGCGTCGACCGCTGATCCGTCACCTCTCCGAGGGAGGTGCGGCTACCAGGTCAAAGGTCCCCGTAGTAGTTGGCTACGGGAACAGCCGTGACTATCATCATCATCTTTCGACCTGCGACCTCCTGAAGGTGCCCACGATTAACGTGGGTGGTATCCTGGCACCATCCTCACCTACGGAGACACCAATCTCACTCAGCACTACGTTCCACAGGTAGCTCGAGACAATCTACATATCTATCTAGATATATCGTGCTGTGTATCTTCTTGTTATCTATAGTGCCTCACGAGTTTGAATATAACTATAGTACCACTCCGTTATCTATAGTCATCTACGCTGGGAGGCAAAATGGCAGGCAGGTCGATCCAGCGAGTATGTATTGCGTACTATCCCGAGCCTTCCTGGAATGAGTGATCTGGCGTATGGTTGCCCCGTAACGGTTTAATGATCGCTGTCCATTGGAGGTATAGATAGATATAGACACTAGAAGGGTTGGAAGTCTGTCTCTGTGGGTTAGGTTATATGTATCTGATACCTATCTATAGTCTATGAAATACATATATCTATTATCTATAGCCCAGAGAGGCAGTGCGGAGTAGGTGAGGTCACTGAGGGTGAAAGAGAGGACATCCTCATTCCGGCGTGGATATCGGCCGAGCGGAGATGATCGTTGAGTAACAAATTAGTTCTGCCAGGAGGTGTGCGAAGGTTGCGTAATTCGTATTCCGCCGACGAGAGTAGAGAAAAGAACCAGTATAGGGTACGACCTTGTCAATTTCCCTTTCTCTCTCTCTCTCTCTCTCTCTCTCTCTTTTTCATTATACAAAACCCAACATTCGTTATGTATGCCAGTGAATTTACATGCGCACGTCCAATAGGCTCCGTTCCTGTTTTCTTTTTTACCTTATATTTTGCTTTACTTTTTTAATTTTGTTTCTCCCTCTTTTCAGTGCCCTCTCTTCCTTGGTATCTGATGTATACCTACTCCACTGTTATGAGCTTATGAGTGTCCAGTACCTCAAGTAGAAAAGTGTACACTCTCCAGTCAACTGGACCTAACCCTACTATGCTTTCTGTACTGACTATATACATACATACATACATACATATAGTCCCTCCACTCAAGTACCGGGCTATGAGCATTTATCATTGGAGCGTGAAATATTCCGGATCTCGGCTTGACAAATGTATGGCAATTTCGTGACAACCCGGTTCTCCCTGGTGCAGTGGTTCTACACCTTTCCGAACCCTAGCGGGAATCCAGGAGCGTGCTCTCTTCGAGAAAATAGGAGTAGAATGCAAATAGGAATTGGTACCAGGTGCAGTACGGGATGCCTCTGCACGCTTTTCGACACCTTTGATCCCTGAATCGTGTCTACTAGCTGTGCTCACGATGCCTTTGTCCTAGGTAGCCGCGTTATTATACACTAGAAGCTTGGATCTCACTGAGACGCTTCTGCTCACGTACTGCAGAGAGGATCCGCCTACGAAGATTCTGGTACATTGAATTTTTCTTTATTTCTTTGGCTCTCTTTATTTCCCGAGAGTTCCCATTGGACGCGGGCACGTCTGAATGTTTTTATTATTATTTCTTTCTTTGTAGATGGGACAGACTGGATTTGATTATGAAACTCTCTGAAGTATTTTATGGATTCTCTGATATTCCCATGGCATCAGAAGTGACGTAACCCACTTACACAGATTCCTTCAGGAATTTCTGATGGCAAGGGTATTCAGTGTCACTACGGTATAGGGATATTACGTTGCGCTTGACTCATCAGGGTGAGTTCAGCTTGTAGCCACCCTTATCCGCTTAGGCAGATAGAACAGGGTGTAGTCAATTCACCGCGGGACTAGGTAACTTTGCTAAATTTCCTGCAGGGACAATAATGTGAGATTAGGTAGGTCGGACGTGCCCTCTGGGGTAGAAAAAAAAAGGATGTCAGAGGGAGGAAAAAACCTGCTGGACCCAATTGTCCACGTGTACCTAGAAAATGTCAGTAATTGACTATTCTCCTCGTTGCACACTAAAATGCACATCCTTCCGCACCCCTCCCGAAACTCTCATCGACCCCACGGGTACTGCGCATAGGTACGTAGCCGGCATAGGTACCATTGGACAGGCCCTCATAGTTATGTTAATTGAATCGTTCAAACAGATTTCATCCGGCGGACCGAAGGGGTTGCGTGGGGTTCATCCGGACGAGTGAACTTGCACAGTTCGTCTACGACCGCGAAACTCCACCCCTCGTGGGCATTACGGGTACTGAAAAATCCCTTTCACTTTCTTCGTCCAGGACACACGATACCATGGATACCCTCGTGTCTACCAAGCCCTTCCTGGCGAGAACTCTATCCTGAGGGGATGGCTAGCTTGTATCTATAGTTACAGTTAATCCTACTAAAGCGTAAAACAAGGCCGTGCATCTTGTATCAGCAGACTTGAGGCAAATCACTTTTCCTTCAGTTCCATCAATTGACCCCTCTTACTTCATCCAGCATCCAGAATACTTGTGGTTCGCGACACCAGTAGAAATTTACGGTGATGAACCTTTTACGTAATTTTTTTATTTTTATTTTTTTCCTAAAAATTTTCTGACGCTTGCAGAGATGCAGGTCGCCCCTATATGATCGTCGTAGGGATATCCTGATGGTCTGATCTTGGAGCAGAGAAGTGTCACTGGAAAAGGACACCTGGGGTACCCGCTTCTTGGTTATGTCTTCCATCCAGAACGATTAGTCTTGATTACTCCAGGAAGCAAGAGTTTCAATCACTTTCGATTAGAGCGCACTCAGCCATGTAGTGGAAAATAACCTCATAGGAAATTACCAATGGTACCACGTGAAATAGGTACCAGTCTATTATTGTGCGAGCACGCACCCTTGGCGTGTCCCTTATGTGGCAGATAGAGAATCGCTGCGTAAGGACATGTACCCTTGAACGGCTTCCTGAGACTGTGGCCTCCACACTGTAGCACAGAAGGGGTTGCAGCCAATGCAAACAAATACTATGGCTGCGTTTATGCCTCGAGAATAATAGTGCGCCCTTCAAGAATCCGGCAAAGCACAGAGCAGCTACAGGGACGTTTGTTTTTCTTTGTCTTTACTTATTATTCGTCTGCTTTGTTTGAACGTTACTGTAGAGTGGCGGCTGGGTAACTGCAGAGGGATAGAGCGTAATGTAAATTATTTATCGAATCAAAAATGTATGTACAAGCATACAGAACCGGAAAGGGCCAGCAGCAATCGTCCCAACCACATGGAGAATCTCGTTGAATACAATTAACCCATAGTCAAAGCCGAGGTTCAAACTTCCTCCAAATGCGCGCTCACGCTCATAAACATGTATGCGGTAGGCATATACAATTATGACGTTTCTAATTAATTATTAAGAACAATAATTACAGAAACACAAGGGTACAATTCATTCAGCCCCATCTGCTTGGGCACTTGTGCAGCATCAGATTAACAAGGCCTCTCGTTACCATGGACAGTTTCCCATGGAACATCTGATACCTCTGAGTCTCCTCTGCTACTTTCCTACGTATATTAAAGCATATTAAAAATGAATTTTAAAATTACTATGAAGCACATAGACAACGTGGATCGTTCTATCACCAGGGAATGGAATCCTCCGGGTGAGTTCAGTCCGGTACAGGATAGACGGTTTGGCCAAAGCCCGTAAAGCCCGTAGAAAGGCCGTAACGCTAGCGAACTCCTATCGGCAAGTGAAAAAGAAGGATGAAAGAGAGAGACAAGGACAGTACACAAGAAGTAGTACGAGCAAGTGAGACAGATGCTCCTGGTGATACGGGCCGATAGAGATGGTGGGGCTCCTGGGCTCTGTATGGTTAGTGGTGGGTGGTTGGCAGGCCTGGAGAGGGCACAAGAGAGAGCCTGGTACGTATACCACTAGCAAAGCATTAAGCAAGCACTAAAACAGTCCTCCGGCAGTGCGATCCGTTGTCACGTCTCGCATCGTGCAGAGCCACGCGTTCTCTCGTCCTGATAAAACCGCATCTCTTCGTCTCACCGGGAGTACTGGAGTAGGCGCATTGAGAAGGTGCACATGGTGCGCGATAAAAATAGTGTGGACCAGCCTTGATTAAAATTTATCAGGAATGTAAATATTATTTAGAAAAAAAAAAAGAACTGGAATTGCCAATTCCACTGTGCAACGGTCTTATCCGAGGATTCTGATTTAGTGAGCATTTTTATATTGTATCTCACATGACCCGTCGGCGCAGATAACCCAGTTTTAGTGCGTGAGATAAATAGGGATTTTTTTTTATCGCTGATACAATAATATCGTGGATACGTGTGAAAGACGATATATACGCCTTAAAGAATTGAAACATTGCGTATGCACGCGATGGAGGTGGTGCTCGTGCAATAATCGGGGGCGTGGTACCGTTTGATTCACCCGATACGGTACGATCCCGGCTGTCACCTCTGGATCGTCATTTTGCACGAGGTCGTTTATTAATTGCGCCATCGATGTTGACAGTGTGATGCCATAAGGATGCTGAAGATACACATGCTGGATTATATTGGCGACACTGGGTGAGTGGTATCGAACTGAATAATTGGAGGATTGAACGGGGTCATCGTCTGGCGCGAATCGCGGCCAACGTTTCACCTGGTGAAAACATTTACGCGTTACCTTTTGACGCGATAATGTTATTCCTAACCCGATGGACATTATCGCCTTGGGAATTCCATGCATGACTATCTCCGATTGCGGTATAATCTATTCTGCAGAGCCTAAACAAGAGGAACTTCCTTCGAGAGGGGGAAACTCCGTGTACCGGAACTCACGGCTGTGAAGTCTGTGGAATTTTTGCTTTGAAAAATTGTAACGAGCATAGCTAGCAAAACGCACTTGGGTCCATAAAGAGTACTGCTGTAAATGCACGGGACGCTTGTTATTATACAGACAGCGCACGGGCGCGCGTTCGATCGACACACTGAAATTGCGCTAGAAGTCGCCCGCTAGTCGAAAGCCAAGAACGGTGCTGGTCATTATTCGAAATGGAGTCAGGAAAGCGAGCGCGGATGGTTGGAATTTAGAGAAAACGAGGCTGCCTCGGGTGCAACGAGCGCGGTGCTTATTCGTTGATTCTGAGGGCAGCCACCTTGTGGTTTACGTGGAAAGCATACACGTCTGACGTTCATTGTACCAAGTATGCGCGCCATCGGTTCTGGATATACTTGTTCTCTCCGATACTAGTTACTGGAGCTGGCGTTATAGTCGTTCTCTAATAATGTACCAGTAGAACTGGTAGCCTTGGGGTAGGTCTTTTTTCCTCCCTTCTCGACGCACTACGTGGGGTAAATGATCTATCGGAGATGCCACACACCGATTCTTTTTAGTGTAATTTTTGTGGTCGGACGATGCGGTGTAAATAGTTCAGGATAAACTCGACAGATGGCGCTGACGGAGTACGTAATCGAACATTCCTTTTGCCATTGCGTTTCTAGTAAAATCCTTTACTATCTTCTATTTGTTGTTCTCAAACTAACGAGAAAGACGGTTGGTAGCCAAATAAAATGGTTCCTAGACTCCCTAGGAGTATATTTACACTACTTGTAACCGAGATAAACATCACTGGCCTGTTATCAGTGAATAGTTTAAATGAGTCACCGACTACAGCACTTTTCTTCCGTATGCGCCCAGCAGTTCGTTTTAAATTCTCTTTGTTTTCCAAGGTACCGATACTTAATCAAAGAGTTGAAGCGCAGTTGAATACTTCATGTAAGCAGAGAGACCCTGCTTATTTTTTTCACCCATCTCTGGAAAGACACACTGGACACGTACACATTGAGTACGTGCCACGAAGAAATTTTCAGGATGGCAAGACCCCCAGTCTCTGTATCGTGCAGGAATTGCTCAAGGACAAAGGATAATCTGAATTAGATGAATTATATCTGAAACGCAAATTCTTTTTAAACCAAACCTTATCGTCACGTGCAGTCTATATTCGGACAAGAATTTTTCAATTGACGCAAATTTCTTCACCCCCTGTAGGTACCATAAGAGCGAAGATAGCCATCATCTATCTGCATAAGAGTACGCACCGTGACAAAAGGATTTCTAACGACATTTTCATCCACGCCTACTTCTTTCGGAAATGAAGAAGAAGGGAGCTAGGGCAAACTGTTATTACACTTAACTGAATGGATGGCGTTATGGATGATAGAGACACGTGTCCTTCTCTCTCTCTCTCCTCGTATATAGTATATAGATATACGCAACCCTCAAATACTCATTCTACTTCGTTCAGTATGTATCCCTCTGTATAATAACGTATATGCAGGTACACTTGCTGTGCTAATAGTCCTATGAGAAACTGGCCTACCTGCCGTTACCTATGTAGATCTTAGCATAACCATATAAAAGGTAGTAGGGACCACTTGCTCAAGTATAGACAGTATGCTAATATTACCACTTGAGGAAGAAATAGATCGAGTGGCAGAGGGCGTTCTCGACATCCGGTGTATTTACCGTGGAACACCAGGAAACGACCCAGCAGATCCCCTGCAGGATGATGATCACAGGACGTAACCGACCAGGAATTGTCCAAGGACCTATATACATATATGATCGAGAAATGACGTCAGAAAGAGATGCGATCACCCTCCGCCGGAAGTAGGATGAAGATGTCTCCTGCAAAAAAGTGCAAAGCCCACTCGGTGCCGATCCTATGAAATTCTCATTTCAATCTCTCCATAAGGACACTTTCCACTTTTGTTTGGATGATCCTCCGTACGATTTCTCACCACGGATTTCACGTTCGTTAAGGCTGGTGACAGTTAACTCCAGGGCACGGTTATGGACAGTCATTATAGGAACAAGATTCTTCAAGCATGTCCAAACTCTACTACCGTGAAGCATACGAAGAAAACGCTACACAATATTGTAGACGTAGAGCAGTGAATGAAGGAGCCCTTTGAATGGCGCTAAAGCGCTTCCGTTTCCGGTCCAAGCTACCACGATTAAATTCCCGATGATAATCGCCGAGGAATCACACCCGAGCCGACACGGTACCTAACATAACCCATAACTACAGACTTTCTTCGCTACGGTATAAGCACGAAATTGTGTCCCTAAGGCCCCCGTCCTGCTTGAGGTTCACGTCCTTTCTCGCTACGAGGGTCACTGCCGAAGACTGGTTGGAGTAGTACATAAGAGAAAAAAAACAGTGCAGACTAAAAAAAAAGGTACGCGGTCGTATCTCGATGGGCCCAACGCGAAACGCGTCATTAATACACAATGGGGATTTCGTGGTAGGGTACCATTGCGGATTGCGGATTGTGTATTGGACTTTGGGTATACACAATTGACCCTGCATTATACCTGCATTGGTACGCGTTGCCCGTGCGTGCATTCACGTACGTACAAAGGTGTCGATAATACAGAGAAAGGCATATTGGAATTAGCTGGCCCCAAAAATCGGCAGGTTTTTCTATAGCTCGGAGAACAATGGCAGCTCAAAATGATGAAGAAAGAAAATCCACTATATTCTCTTTTCTCCCTCGACCATGGTACATACGTATACAGTGTATTCTCTCTCCCTCCTAGCATCATCCCCCTCATCAGTCCAGTATTTTCTGTATTACTGGTACGCTCGTAAGCGGCACTCGTCGCTCGCACCTTCCCTTTGACAGTTATTTGGTCTACAATAATAACAATAATAATAGACTACCGAGAGCTACATTATTTTCTTTTACTCTTATTATTACGCAAGGGATGGTTGACGCTATGCGTGCGCACTTCATAAATGCCTTTTATATGCCACCCTCTCCGCTACGCCTGTCCATCCGTTTGACAGTCTCTCTCGATGCAGACAGTATTCACTGTACGCGCGTGTTGTCCGCGAGCCGGATTTCACAACGTCAAAATTCGTCAAGCCCGTCACAACAGAATAACCCTGTATGGACACACCGGATTTTGTCAGGAATAGTAGGGAGATTCTATTGTTTTCATTCACTGTACCTATCTCTACCGTGTATAGGCTTACATACGTACGTGTATACCGTGCGTGCCAGGCATGTAGCGTCAGTCACGGTTGCCCGTAATTTTTCTCCGTATACAAAAGGATAAAATCACACGAGGATTGAAATGCTACTTTGCGTAGCAATGTATTACGGTACTGTAGCCATATACTTTGTACCTTATACTTGTAAATTAATATATCTATTCCTATGGTAAGTTCTGTAGACGGTGGATGATCTAGAACTTCACTGTGGCAGAATCGTTGACTTCACGGTTCCCGTGGTTTTAGCAGTCACGTGCGTGGCATTAGCTTCTCATATTTACACGATGCCACAGTGCAGTATTTACTCTGGGAAGGAGAGCACGGCGCAGGTACAGGATAAAGGATTGAGAACCGAAGTCGGTGCGAGCAAACAGCAATTGCCTCTGGCGAGGTGGGTAGGTGAGTAGGTAGATAGGTTAGGTAGGTAGGTAAGTTGGTAGATCGGATAGGTAGAGAGGTAAGGTACGACGGGATACGTACACGCCTTGGCACATGGATATAATAAAATATACTGTGTATCCTTATATATATCCACATATGTAATACGTGCGCAATCCGAGCGTCAGGAATAATGACAATCAGACCGAAGAGGATGCATTGTTAACCGTGTAGTTTACGAGCGAGCACATATGCTCGAGGTTTCGAGTGCCTCACGTTAGTAGCACCAATTCCGGTGACTCTTTTGCTCTCTTTCTCTTTCCTTTTCTCTTCGTTCGAATCCGCAGTCGTCTCTATTCCCCGGGTTACCCTATTGTAAGTTATGTTATGTTAGGTTAGCTATAACATTCGCGATGCGTGCCTGGCGTAAATTATTACCGTGACATTAGCTTCACGACCAGAGAAATCCATAGAAGAATCTGCCTTAGGATCACGGGATACCCGGTCGCAGGTCACGGGATTCTTTTCCGTGCTCGCCAGTCCTATATCGAAATGGCTTTATTTGACTGGGGAAACTCGGAGACTGACAAATAATTGCTACATTAACTTTATATCTCGTGACGAATTTATATATTTGTCCAGGTATGCATGAAGTAACCTAACCTAACCTAGTTTAATAATTTCTTTTGACGTTTATAGAAAATCGTTTTACGTAACCTTACTTTTTCCTTTTTTAATTCCGTACGCGATTCGCCTGCAAGAGGAACTACGTGTGTGTACATGTATATGGGTTTAGGTATGCGAATGTAGAATGCTGTGCCTACATGTATCTATCATTGTGTAGTATGTAGGGTAAAATGCACGGGATGTGGCCCCACCAGAAAACCCCTCCCTACTTCAGGACTGGCCCCTTCCAGTAAACGATCTGACACAGTGGGGCCGTCCGTCCTAGCCGGCGTGAGTTCAGAGTGTTGGATAACGTGCGTACGCGAGCACGCAGCTAGGTGCCCGTCCTCGCGTAAAGTTTTGTGACAGAGGATTGTAGTTCTGCCGACGATGTGAAGAAAACAGTGAAACGTGGATAAACGGTCAGAGAAATCTATTTGAAATCAAATGTTATTGTTAGCTGGGTCACGGTTTTTTGTGTGTGTTTTGACTTCAGGCTACAGGGATGACGGTTCAGTTTGTTCTTAGTAACGATAAACACTTGGTGGCTCGTTGTCACACTCCTGGGTAGTAATTTGTCTGCTTTACTGTACGAAGAAAGTGTAGTGCGCGTTGTTCTGCTTGGTGAAAGAATTTTTATTAGCAGTAATTTTTACGGCGGTGCTGCTCTTTCGTGATACGTGACAATCCTGGTAATTTTTAGTGAAGCCTGAATGCCAGTGCTAGAGGGTGGTATTGCTAAGAAGCGGGGCGACCGCGGACGCAAAATGAGAATGAGACTGTGCACAGCCTCCAAGGAGTCGTACACGTTGCTGACAAAGAAACGGTAACAGTTTTTTTTTGTTATTTAATACAGCAGATAAAGTTTCGATATACATTGATAGGCCTATCTTGGGATTTTGGATAAAGTAGATTGGTCGATCTGTAGTAGGACTGTTTTGGTTGAAATGAATGCCCGTCTCTTACGTAAATCTAGGTACTGCTAGGTATACATGTGCGATACACGATGGGAGATACTGGGAACAAGCGAACGTATGTCTCTACTATCATAGCTGTCATTTTCTCAGGACGGCGAGCGGCGAGCTTCGCAGCTGGCGGAGTTCCGCTCGCGAGCTTTTTCTTTATCCACGCCGGATTCTGGTATGAATCGAAGCACTGTCTTTTGATTGAACTTTCTTGTTAGGTTAGGTTTCCATAAAGCGAATACACAGAGCTATCCAGTTTAGACCAGGTCAGATGACAGCTGTGACGTCCTTCCGGTGATTGAAAAAAAGATTCCGCAACACATTGTATAGAAAAGTAACCAAGGCTTCAATTATTAGATAAGAATATAGTATTATTTCGCAAAAATTAATTGTCAACATGTCAAATCCAATTGCCGTCGCTTAGCTGAATCACCCTGTACATTGAGTAGCACATTTAATTGAGCTATGTTTAAGAGACAGTAGATCGTGCATAAACAGTTGTTAAACGAGCGTGTATTTAGGTACTTGAGTACTTAACAGGAGAATAAGCTGCCGTACGAGAACGGTAAATCTCATGAGACGTAACGGTATAATACTTGTACCTAGGGCTAATAAGCGAACCGAGAGAATAGTTCGACTTAGTCTTTTATTAGTCATTATCGTAATGGCGCCGCTTCGCGGCCATCTCCCAAAGACGTCTTGCGTACTGTGAATTCCTTGTATATTGCGCGCCCGGATGGATATCCTTCCTGTCATTCGTCCTTAGCGCATTTCTATGTATCTGCGTTCCTTATCCAGTATAGAATACGTCATCGACTGAGACCCACGCATCTTGCTTCATTCTTTTCCGTCTCTCGTATCTATTTGTCACTCAATCTCTCTCTCCATTCTCTGACATTCATCTCTCTTTTTCACTCTCTCGCTCTCTATCCCTCTAGGGAATATGACTAACCGCGTAACATCCAATGGTATAATATTATCCGTGCCCATCGTAAAACCGGCCGCTGATCGTAAAGTCATGTAGGACGAGCCTATACTCGTATAGGGTCGTGCACCAGGGGACCCTTGGCGTAAGTGCATTTGCGCTTATGCAGGAGACGCGGGACATAAACATCCTCGTTTACTCGGTACCTTGGAATTCTTGCAGATAACTAGCCAGTCGGCCATTTTCTGACAACAAAGATAGTCTGCAGGCCCAATGTATATATTTCACCATCGTCACTGTAGATGGCAGCCTAAGTACACGGAGGACTACAACGTTGCTCGTGGCCGTTGCTTATCTTAATCCCTTACTTTTTCTTTTAAGTTTATTTCTCACAGTGTTTTGACTAACTTTGCACCATGGGTTAGAGGGATCCCAAGCATGGCGGATTCCTCTTCTTCCCTTAAGAAGATGATTCGGTCACATGGCGTGAGTATGTTCCTCCTTTTTTTTTTCCTTCCCACGATTATCTCCCAATGACCATCACGGCTAATCTGTATTCCTCTGACGACAGGCAAACCCCAGGGATCTTATCAGTTATCGGAAAGAGCGTCCGGTACCAGGAAGTATTACATATTCTGGGAAAAGACAGCATTTAAAAAATCAAAGAATACCAAATGTCTTCTTGGAAAAATTTAGCTTGTTACTTTTCAATAACATCATGGGCTTCTCTACGTCAGTCTAAATCGCGGCTCGGATAAGGTTAGCAACGGCAGAGTTCTAAGCGTGCCTTTAAGCTATTCTCACTTACCCATAATTCCTAGGGTGGCGATTCCACTGCTGGGGACTCTGGTACAATTGCCAACCACATGCCATCTTCCTGGCCACAGTTAATCCTGCCCATTCGCCCACGTGCTCTGGAAATCACACACGTGTCGCCAATCTAGGAACACACTCGTCACGGTACCGATATACGTGTACCTACGCACGACATGTGTACATACAGTAGACTTCAGAAACAGTGGTCAAAAGTTTTGACTCGTACGGTACACAACGTGTAAAATCGAAATCGTGTCACTGTTTTCTGTATCGTACTGTACATATAACTATAGTAACACACTAACACGTAGTATACGTATTATGTATTTAGGTATTGCGATATACTGTGTCCTACGCGGGATAGCTAAGCCGATTATCGACATTGCCAATATTCCCATTTGCAATAGTCCCACAAGTAATTCCCTAACCTAAAATCACTGTGGAATCGCCCTCGCGCGATTAATAGTATTCCATAGGGAATTTTCACTTTAACACGTGATTTACTTCTAGTGAATTTATGGACGTTTCGCAACAACCTAACTTCTTGCTTTGCGCTCGTTTTACTACGTGTGCCATTAGACGCGGATTTGGATTTGTTGATTTCATCAGAATCTCGGGATAGAATGGTGTTTTATGGTTACAAACTGGGACATAGATATGTGCGTCTTTTTATGGTGAATTATGGCACGACTGAAATGGACACTCGTTCTGAAATGGAATTCTCTTTGACTCAAATGGATAGCCATAGAGCTTGTGGAGAAAGTCGAAGATGAGTATTGGAATGATACAGCTGAAGATGCTGCGTACAGAGAAGATCTCTCTGGACAGGAAATGAGCAATTAGGCTCGCGTGACTTTATCTCTCTGCGATATATATACACACACACGCACGCACCAAGCTAATGTTATCCTAAAATTCCCTAGAGACCCCTAGTTGCCCTGTCAGTAATTCCAGTTTAATGTTGCATAGTAAACCCATACAACCCCATTAAAATCTCTAATACAATACCTATATCAGGGCCGTATACCCGTGGCAAAGGTACATTGGCTGATCTCACGGAGTTATGATACCTGAAGATACACTACACCCTGGTATACCTATGTACCAGACAGTAGATAACATTAGTGCAGAGTCATGAAAAACAATTGATCTCCCTTGCCACGTTCAATTTGCCCGTTATCGCTAATCGCAATTATATTCCTTATCCGCGCATTATCTATACGTCCAATCGTTTCTACCAGTACGATAAACGATCTCGCGGACGATCGTAATCGCGCTTAATCGAACGGAATAACCGCAATCTCCGATCCTTCAAAAGACATCGAAATAATTTAGCACGGGATACACCTAAAGCTAATCCTCGGATAGAATAACAGTTTCACGGTAGGCTAGTTACTTTACGGGTATTACGTGATCAGTCCATGTGCCTAGAGCGATAGAGAATACGGCGGGGGTTAGGAGGGGTGATGAAAGTAGAAGGGAGGGGGGAGGGGAAACGATAGTTTCGAACGACCCCTAAGCCGATTTTCCATCGCCCAACTCGTAAATTTATAATAGACAAAAAGTCCACGGATCGCTGAATCTCGATCGTAAATTCTCACTTACGCATTACTCCATTTTATTCCAATTCATTGGATTCACTTTGAATCAATACCTTCTCCAGCTTACCGTATACGTATATACACATATATCCGATATGATAGCGTCCCGACGTCAATTCGAATTAATTCGTGCGCGCTGAATCACACTCGTTTAATTTCACTCCCCCCCGTAAGGATCTTATACAAAATTCACTCATGTATGTGGATACACGTACTACGATATTACCCGTATATCGGCATATGGGCGTTCCGTTAAACTTTTATCCGTACGCTTATCTCCACGTTGGCCATGTTTGCTGATCGTTTGCCTAATGAAAATAGAAGCTAAACTCGGCACGCGCTGCTCCTCTCTGACTCTCCCCGTAGTTTCTGCCGCGATTAAAAACAGTGATAGCGGCTCTCTAACGTTATCAGCCGTCTCATGTACGTACGCGTCATCTGCCCAAATGAACCCCACGATAGATTTCTCTGCTGGCTGACTTAACTGACTCATTCGCTCACTTACTCACTGTCCGATTGTTAGCATACGGCGACCGAGTAACATACTGAACGTACGTAGGATGATACCCGTTACGGAGTATAAGGAGGGCAAAAAATATTATCAGTGAATCAGAAAAAAAATTACATCTCAATACCTAGTCATTCGTAGAGATTTCATTTGGTGCAGTACAGCATCATCCCGTATGTAGAATTGGTCCAGCACAATGAATGATCCATACGAATACACTACATGTATATGCGAGACAGGTTACCCCGCTGTGCTCTTAACGTCTCCAATCCTATTGTCCTTTCAGTCTTTGGTCGTGGCTAACCTGGTACCTTAACTGTAAAATATCTAGCCAAGATCTGCGTCCAATTATCATAAAAATAACGATCCTCCATTAGCTGGATCGATTGGTACGATCCACTTGTGTATTACTGCATAGGCAAATAAATAGCCTGGGGAATACGTAAATATCTTGCGGCAGACTATCTCGGTTCCAATAAGGATCCTCTTTTATATATATTATGTCCTGCTCTGTATTATTCCTGTCAGGGGGGAGAGTTGGAAGGTTGCTGCACTTGGAGCTAAGCATACAGCGGGGGACTAAGTTGCGAGGTAGCCTTTAAGAGCGCAACATGCTACTCTGCAATTTATATGAAATGTAGTACATACGTTTCTAAATATAGCTTTGGGTTATACCTGGGAAAAGGGACAGGGTCAGGTAGATGATCTAGGTAGGAGCGTGATCGAGATTCGTATCGCTGATAGACGCTTGGAGTATGGAGGACGGAACGTGGGTAGGGAGAGAGCAGGCGATATATAGGGAACGTTTCGAGAGGTCCTTTACAGAGAGGCTATCGAGAGAGGCGTGAATGGTGCCGTTTGGCGTATTACCTTTTTGTCGATATGCAAATACCAATATGACACCGTGGTATTGTGCCGACTTGGGCACAATAGCCCAAACACTCATAATAATAGTAATGAGCAGAGAAATATGGCTATGCAAATGAAGTTCAGTATCGCCAAAGCTACCCTGCGCGTTACGGGCGCGCGGGCACGCATCTATACGAGTTAACTGTGTGATGGGGTATCAACCCCATATATATTTTTTTCCTCCCTTGTCTATACTGCACATACGCTACGCCTCTCTGACCCCGTGCTCACCGCACACTTCACACTGGCCATCGCTGCCAGAGCAGGGCACGACATATGCAGCTATGTTCAGAGTATATATATCACTGTTGTCAACCCCTCGAAGCCGATCCCAAAATTACCGGGGCCTTTGTTTACCCTCACTTTTCATCCCTTAGCTTGCTCTGTATATTTATTAATAATTTTTATACTTGACTACCGTACGATGGCGCGTATGTAAATCGCCACGGTACCACATTACTGCCATTACTCACCCTTGGACGCTCTGTAAAATCACCCCTAAAACTTCGCAAGTCCTTTTCCATCCCTTGGATTTAAATAGGACCCTGATAATCTCCCAGTGAAAGATACCGAGGGGATTACATGCTATCGTAATTGCATATCCCTACCCGGTGCATATTGTTCGTGCAGGGATGCAGTATCGTGTCCTAAGCCGATAATCCTTAACCTGTGACAGAATGTGAAAAGATGTGGGGTGGTGAGTGGGAAATATCGTAATTTACAGGGTGGTTCTTATACTGCTCGATATTGCTACCAACCCCCTGTTACTATTAAACGATCCGTCTTGCTATGGCAATTCTGTATGATAATAACTATTGAGTCTTCCTTACCGAGTGACTGAGTGCTCGGTCGGTAATGCAGATTCAATTATCGCCAATGCGTGCGTGCAGGTTTTGATCGATCGTCGCGGATCTGTCAATGGTGACAATAGTCGATGGGCGTGGTTCTCCTTTGCCGTGTGTAGTGTCGAGAATAACGGGGGGAGGGGGGGGATTGATAAAAAAGTATATATGAAAGACCGACTAATATCTGGCTATCCATCATGACGTCACTACCGGTACGTTAGGCCGTCGTACGTATTAACATATTCATGCGTGACATCGCTCAGGATATGGTGTACATCTGTCTGTCTCTGCTGGACTGTCGATCTCTCCATCCATCCATCCATTTATTTTTGTCACCCTTGGTACATAGGGGTGTTTCTTTTTGGGTCGAGATTGGTAGGATTTGCGGTATACACTAGAATTATTCATGTAGTCGTTTTTCCTGCAAGGCTGACGAACCCGGACGAGGTTCACGACGTGTTCGTAGATGGCGCTTCGAACGTTTATTAAATTAAGTCATTTAATTGAATGCGTTCTCCACGTTATGTGACACGTGCAACCAGTGTAACTCGAGACTATGGGAACGCCATATGCGTTAGCCCTGGTGAATCTTCATGGGTGAGCGACATTGGAGATGAACTGAGAAAGAGGAGAAAAAAGAGGAAGGGGAAGTGAAATGAAAAAATGGGGAGATTTGTATAAAGAATTTTTCTAATGGTGTTTTCATATGTTACGCGTGTACGAGTACGGGTATATTATTGTTTGACTTATTTCACTTGTCGAACATCAAACGGCACTGGTCAAGCTTGTAAAATTAATGTACGATTAATCGTACTGCTTACGTGACACCGTTAAGATCTAATTGGTTCGCTTCAGCTGGCTTCCCTTGTATGGTTGTTATATATATGTGTTTAAATGTATATATATGCATGGAAATGAAGATGCTCTTGTTTAAGTTCATCGAGGCGCGTTGCCTGCTCGTAGAATTTACTTGGGACGAATTTTATGCTTGTCGCTCGTTAAAGGTATTATTAAAGACATTAACGAGGCGACCGTTCCAGACCTTGACGGACGGGTTCGGCCTATCCCGTGAGTGCAGGTGAAAAGTTACCAGCACTTCTTGACTAACCAGTGTTACCTGGAACCGTAATTTCGTACGCATAATCAGTATAATATATATTCACTAGCAATGTCTGGGCTAACCTCAATTTTTACATCCCACTGGCTGCCACGCGTACCAATAGTCTGTATGTAACACTGGATTACGTATTTTACTCGAGTATCTTGTGACACAGCAAAAGATTGAGAGATCATTTAACCGCTCCATTGCCATCATTGGCAGCTGCCGCCAGATGTCTATTTATTTCAAATCATTCTAGATCCTCGTAGGGGTTCTAGCTGCGGCTCCTGACTCTAGACATAGTCATCTTTCGTTATATATATATATATATATATAGCTGCGGCTCCTGACTCTAGACATAGTCATCTTTCGCTATATATATATATACACATGTTAGTCAAAGGACTTTGGCGTCATCACCAGAATACATCTGCTTCTCGCAGTTGGTACTAAAATAAGAAGAAGTCTATACTATATATTACCTATAGTTTATGGTTAAACTGACTTTACGCTCAGGATGAGTCTAATAACTGACTTTATATTCGGCGAATGAGTTTCTAATGATTTATCCTTTATTTTCAGGAGGCAGCAGCTGGATCAGTCAGTCTACTGCAATTCTCAGGCGCGTCGCGACGACTCCAACGCCAATAGACGTGGCGATAATTCTGAGAAAGTCAAGGTAAGCTTTGCGTTATCATCAGTCCTGCTCCACGCTACTTGTTTTGTCTGTACGCATCCTGAGGAGTTTGCGTTAGCTGACGTGTTGTTGGTATATCTACGTTCTATGGCACAGAAACTCGTTTCAGTAGTAATGATTTGTTTGTATTGTTTCAGGGAACCACGCAGGATCTCTTTGAACTTCTTGAGAGAGCACAGAGCTCACGATTGGACGATCAAAGATGCGTATTACCACCGTACGGTTCACGAGTGAGTAGTGCATTGGTTTATTCGTATTTGACGAAGATGGCGCCACCGCGTCTGATACTGAAAGCGCCGTAGAATAGGGATCACGTTTCGAAGAATAGACGATCCGCCTTATTATTCTCTGTCATTGTTACTCGTTAAGTGGTGTAAACACTACGTCGTTCCTATCAGAGAGATTGAAATCTGTCGTCTGCTATTACCACTGTCATTAGTCGTGTTATATACCTAGAGTGGCATTGAGCAAGAATGCATAGTGAAGAAACCCTCTATTCTACGGCACGTTAACCACTCCAAGATGGATGATCGCGATTCTTCACGCGTCATTCTCTGGCACGGTAACTCGTGCGTGCGCGTCACGGAGATTGTGTTGGTTGGACACGCGTTTCATTATTAGAAATAAAAAAGAGTCACGCTACGATTTTGGTTTAAGTAAAAACTTGGACTCCTTACAATTTTCTATAGCGAACAGAGGGGCGAGGCAGTGGCTGTTAATCCATAGATTGCACAGTCATTCGCTAAACGATTTGACTTTTCAATGTTGACGGGGTCTATTGAAAAGGAGAAAAAAATTAATTAATTTATTTTTGATACGTCATTCGCAGTTTGCTACCTACCACGTATTATAGTGCTGGTAGCTTGTACTGTAGGTTACGTATTGTATACACAGGAATGCTATGACGATGGGGCAGACTGTTGATTGTAATTTTAAATTGTCGCGCAACACGGCTCACCGCATTGAGCATCGTATACGTTAACTGTCTATACGACTTTTTTTTCACTCTGTTGCTTTTCCTCTC
Source organism: Calameuta pallipes (assembly GCA_030142375.1). Classification (NCBI taxonomy): domain Eukaryota; kingdom Metazoa; phylum Arthropoda; class Insecta; order Hymenoptera; family Cephidae; genus Calameuta; species Calameuta pallipes. The sequence goes on from JARQSW010000685.1 coordinate 46,246, forward strand.
TTTTTATCCGCTATGCGACGATACGGCAAAATGGCACAACGATTGAAATTTGCTCCCTCCATTAGCATGACAATCGGGCAGGAAATGCGCGCGAGGTGCTCGAACGTGTCCAACCAATGGAAAAACTGTGAAATTGAGTCAAGGCAGCCTGCCGCCTCGTGAGCATAAGCGCACGATCTTAATCTCTTAATGAAGTCGGCCTATTAGCAGTGCAACAGCTGCCCCCATGCTTTCTTAATTCGCGCTGCGACAACAGGACACGAGTCGATGCGACTCGGGCCGACCGGTTTATGGTGGCGGCTACGCTATATGGACAACATATGCATAGCTTGCAATTCTTTTATAGTATGGTTTTAATTTATGGTTTACGTATGGCTTCTTGTTTCTCGTCCCTCTCTGCATTTTTCTCTCTAATTCCTTACTGGTATGGGAACGCCATACTTTTTTGCCGATGACACCATCGGTCTCCGTTCATTCGACACTGTCGATTTGCTCGTGACAGTCTGACTCTTGAGTGCAGTCATCTGGCTTCCATGTGTCTTATGCTTTATATTTGGATTGGTTTTGTGCCCGAGTTCTTATTCAATTCTGACCATTGCGTGGGACAGATTGTGTTGGCAAGCGTTAAATGTTTCCTGTCGTATACTATCCCAACGTTTTTGTAGTTGGTAATGTCGAGTGGCTTACCTACAGCCGGTAAAAAAGAAAACTGATAAAACATTATTGCCTCGCGTTGGTGCGGTCGGTAATGGAGTGGAAACGGTCGGTTGACTGTAGTAGGTAAAAAATGCGTGACCGTCGGTAAAATTGTATCGTAACAGACTGTTGGTACGTTACCTTGTTCTTTCGGACAGTTTCGTTTCTCGACGCAAGATTACGCTACTGGCAGTTTCTATATTTTTTTCAAATATTCATTACGAAACGCGACATACTGCATTACAGTATATGTATGTCCACGTAATCGTAACGTTCGTAGAAATTAGACACCACGCGGTATACAAACGCACATGAGTAATCGCGGAGCATTACATAGATTTTTGGACATTATCGGAAACGTCACAGGAAGCATTTACTAATTTAGAATATTTTATCTGCTGCTCTCAATGTGCGCAGACCATTTATTATCAGGCTTTGCAGACATACGTTTCTTTTTTGAAATAAAATTTTTGACTCTAATTGTTGGATATCTACATTTTTTTTTTGTTCTCATTTTTAGACATTCTCGCATCATAATCATATTCAAAAATTCTTCCTGACAGTTACAAGCATCACAGGTTGTAACGTTCGATCGAGAGACGAATACTGAAATATAGGTGCTTTACGTGACGAGTATAATGTATCTTGGAGCGCATAGAAAAGTGTTCGTGCGTGCCAGACAGAGGCAGCCAAGGGATGCAGGCATTCTGCAGGATATGGCAAGCCGGGGGGTGGGACATGTCTTTGGCCCTTCCGGTCGGGCAGGTACGAGCGCCGGAAGTCCCGCTTCAAAGCCGCATCGTCATGCTTTGGCTTTGGGTAAGCGCCCAGGAAGATTTTCAGATTCGTGGTCTCTGATCAGTCAGCGTGAAGATCTTAGATTTCCCAGACAGGAAGTTAGCTACAGTATGAGAGGTTTATTGTTCGCGGCTTTTTTTTCTTTTCATCATCGGTCATGGGAATCGGTACTCACTCCGTTCTGGAAGCCGGAAAAGTATATTACCGTTTTGTTTCAACGTCGTGGTAATATTACTCCGTCTGGCGTACAATAACGAGTTAGCCGGAAGTGTCTAAAAATGAAAAAATTAATTACAGCTTGACCAATTGTCAAAATTTATTTTGTATAAACCAGTCGCTTATCACAATCTTCACTTGACGCTATCAGTTTTTATTGTTGTGCCTAAGTAAATCGGCTTATCGAATTGCGTCGAGTGATCTACTGATACTTGAGAGATATGGATATTAAAGAATATATATTTATTTATCCAGGCGCGTAGCAAACGTAATTCCTTAAAGAACGTTTTTGTACCATAACTCGAGGTAGCACGCTCTTAAGGATGAGCTTTACAAGGGGGTGAACGTGAAATACCGTGACTACCGATAAAACCCTGCTCCAAAGAGTAGGAGAGGAAGTCGCAGGAAACAAAACGAAAAGTGGACACAAAAGAAGCGGGCGAGCGCGAGAGCCAGTGGCGCGTTCCTACGTACAACGAAATAAGTCGACCACGAAATAACATCCGCTTGCCGGGCTGCCGCCATTTCCTCCCGAACGTGCATTGCCACCTGCCGTTCCCATACACGTTTTCCTCGTGCGTGGAGAAAAAGAGAACCCGGGTCTCTTTTTACGAGTGAAAAGAAAAAAAAAACTGAAAAACACCTAGGAAGCTGACTTGTAGGATTTCTCACGATACGCACCAGTCCGTAATTTTCGTCTCTCACCTACCGACAAACTTAATAACCTACAAATATATAGGCGTGTAAACTGGAAATATTCATTTTTTCTGAAAGAATTCAATCCGGACTCTAAAATCCTTTCAGGTACTTTCATTCCATTCAAATATATGTATCTCCTACGTCCGCATACTCCGTAGGTAACTTGGCTCCCTTCCAATGCCGGTAACACGAAGTTTCCCGAGCTCTGGGATTTTGTCGAGGTCGCTGGTCGATGGTGTGCCCGACAATGGTGTGGAGTGCCGAAGTAGAGGGGATACTGGAGCCATGGTGAATACACCATTGGTTGCCTATTGGGGAACAGACGCACAACACATACTTGGTTAGGTTTGTAGGGGGAGAGAGAGAAAAGAGAAGGATCGTTCTCAACGTCAGTCGCGCTCCGGTTTCCTGCGTGTACGGAGTCAATCGAAGTCAGAAGTGTCGCCGTGCTCGAGCGCGTTTCATTCCTCGGAGAAGAGTGTGCGCCGCGCGCCCACGTCGAGTAAACACTTTCTATTTTGACCTCAAGTCTTAGCGGCCAAAAAGTTATGTGGGCAGAGGGAGCGCGATCGTATCGTGTGGACTCGCAATAATCGGACGTTCGCGAAACAACGACCCATAATAAAGAATAAACACGAAGAATCATTGTGCGTCGATCGCGTTTAAGAAGCAGAAAAAAAACACGCAATTGGAAAGAATGACAGAAGTGTATAAGGGTGCTTGTCAGTGCTGGTCGCTATTCTTACTTTTAGTGACACTGTACGCATTTTCGTACTGACCAACAATAATTGTTGCGCGTTTCACGTTCGAATAGACATTACCGTGCGCGAGGTGAATCTTTTGCGAATGATATCGAGAGACCAGTGAAAAAAGATGTTTGAGAAATAAACTATGTGTTACACGAAATTTCCTTGAACTACTTTAACTAAATTGTATAGTTTGATCTACTCGATTTCATTGATTATAAAATCTGTATCTGGGTTTCGCGCTTTGAAAATATCCTCTCTGGCTCCTCTGGCGTTACTGTTTATTTACGTTCTCGCAATTCCCGTCTGCAAAGACTGCGCTCGGTTTGGTATCGCGAGAAACAGCTGCGGGTATATATATATATAATTGACGCGAAGGCATCTGCTGAGATCTCTCAAGTCAGTCGGGACGACTGTTCTATCAACACGAAAAATTACATTCTCAAAGATAGGTTATAAACAGCGAGTGAAGAGGACTTTTGTTCTTCTCTCACTCTTCTTCGGTAAGCGTCGTCACTCGAAAACCTTAAGAAATTCTTTCGTCCATGTCTCTACGTGCACGGCGTGTCTATAACTGGCGCAGTAGAAAGTATTAAACGAACAGTGAGTGTTTCCAATATACTGTGGACATGATGGGTGTTTTACGCTGGAGGCACGATCTCAGATCGGAGGCCGGACAGCAGCAACAGAGACCAAACTCGGAACAGCCTTCGGCCACCCACAATCATGCACATGCGCACACGTTGCCCAAACTCATAGCACAGGTGAGATACGACAATACGGATACAGTGTGAGAGGCATGTGTGGTGCGTCGGTTAGACGATAAAATTTTGATGCGCGAGAGAGGGAGAGGTAAATTTTATTACAGGCAATTATTTTATTGACGGATAGGCAGGATTTTTTGTGGCGAGATATCCGAATTAAAGAATGGCCGGTTAAGGATGTATAGGTTCGGATTTCTAACTGGTCTTCAACAATATCCTCGTTGCACGCATAGTCGAAGACCATTACCAAGCTGTGCAAACTGTAACCATTGTAACTGTTATTTTACCGATCTTCGCTGGCCGTTGTAATTTTACCTGAGACCGTTACTCGCCGGGACGTTCTTCAGCGTTCCGTGCCACAAGCATTTTCCCAGGCTTACCGACATTGCCTGGAAACTCCATTGGAAGTAGAGGATTTTCTTGGTAAGTGAACTTCACATGGCGTCCCATTATGGCGCAGGTCAGTTTTCACGTACGGTTTCTTGATTTTACGTAATACTTCTTCCGTGATGCGCGGGTTCGATAATTGAGAACTGAGGAGGATCTCGATGCGATACTATAGCATTATATTTGCTATAGTAATTTCAATGCCGATGAAAGTGATTGGCTGGAATCACCGTCGAGCGCCTAGTCGTTTTTCTTGAACTGGACGCGTCCGTTTAATAATAATTCAAGACATTATGATTCATCTAACCCCGTGCCGGCCGTCAGCACCACTTTATCATTGTATTCATCGGCCAAGAATATTTACGTCCTTGATCCCGCATCATCTTCGAAGATCACTATGGAGATTTAAAAAAAAAACATCTCATTGTTCCGTGCATCGAGGCATCTTCGTTGTCGGTCTCTCGGTAAAGGATATAGAAACCAATGCCAGCTGTCGTCCGGGTCCCGTCAACGTATATGTATAAGAGTACAGGGACCCAAGACCGTTCTCGAAGCCAATCGGGCAGCCAGCCAAACCCTCAGCTGGTCTCGACTTTTAACGCTGTCCAGGTGAAGCCAGAAGGTTCTACGAGCACCTGGCACTCGAATTTCCGGCTTGTTCGTAAAAACGACAGGCCAAAAATCGATCCAGTTGCTTTCCGATTTCCACCGAATGCATACCGTAACCCATGCAAAGTACCCTAACCTAAATATCATGTTTCCTAAAATCGTATATTTCTTGAAAATCATTTTTTCTCTTCACTCTTTCCTCTGGCTTTAACGAAACTAGTTTACAGAGATTAACAAAATCTAACTGGACGTCAGGGTTGTCACGTTGATGGACGTGTATATTGATAATTCTTCAAACGCCTCGTTCGAGCGACGAAAGCCTGTCCTCTCGGCTCATGCAAAATTCACACGACGCATTTATAGTTATAGCTCCGTACTAATTGTATACGAACATGGCTCAAAGTGACCTACTGATCTAACAGTCGAAACGCCTGGCGAATAATCAGACTACACGAATGGCACGTATGCATTAAACAGTGGCAAGCAGAGGAGCGTCGATTTCGTTCTCAGGGCGCACACCTTTTAGACGAACCACAGTGTATCGTGAGTAGAGGACTGTACCTGGGTGCGTCCAACAATGCGCGTCCTGAATAATTCATTCCCACAGTCAGTGACTCTCCCAGCCATTGCCTGACTATACTAACATGTAGAGTAACGTATATATGTCCCATCCGTACGGGCCTGATGCCGACTCTCTCGCATACGTGGAAAAGAGTCGGTTTAACCTATCTGAACACGTTAGTGTGTGTGTGTATATATATGTATATATATTACATACTCTACTCAAGAGCCGGAGCCTCCATATAGTGGAGTATTGCCCGATAAGTCTCACGTGTAGCTCTCGCAAAACGATTACACGGCACTGCTTTTGCGTTGGCTGTTATTGCGTGTCGTTACGTAATGCATTATAATAGTGACAAGGGGAATTCATAAAATTAATTGTAATAGCAAGCGCACGTGGTGATAGTGTTATTGTGTATATACATATATATCTGTCTTTATCGTGCATCCTTCCTCAGCGTTTTAACATGGGCCATATAGATATATTCGCTGCAGTTATGCACTGTGTGTAATTGTGTGATTCATCAAAGTTTTGAATCGCTAAACTTTTCCCGTCTCTTTTTCTACTCAATGCTCTCGCGCACTTGTGCGTTATTAATACGCGAGGGACCTAAAGTCGAGAGGGCTTTTTTCTACGCGTATAAACCCCCTTCTACCGTAGTCTGGGCTCATGTGCCCTCTTGGAAAAAAGCCACCCTCGTTACAATCCCCCCCCCCCCCCTCAGATCTCATCTCGCTATTCTCTGATATGGAGCCTTCCGCTAGGTATACAGTGTACTCGCGATCCTCCTACTCTCATTCTATTCCGGATACACTGGACCTGAACTTCATGCCTGTATTACTGCCTCTTTGTACTCTGCCCTTATATGTACTCCTCTTTGGCTTACGTCAAATATCCTCTGGGATATCCGTATACACGTGCGTATATGGAAAATGCACGGTTGACTAGAGAGAGTCTCTCTCTCTCTCTCTCTCTCTCGCGTTCCTGTATCGATTTAACCCGCCGACTTGTCTCTCTTAGCACCAGGATGACTCATAGGGAAGACTGGCGCGATAAAGCCTTGCTGAAAAAAAAAAATAAAGAAATTCTTGATCAATTTTATGTCAATGAATATAGCTGCATTACGTAACGCATAACGCGGAGGCACTCGCGCGTAAGAAACGACGGTTCAATTTTGCCGCTACGATTATTCACGATTCTATATTAATAATCTGGTCTTGCGTTGTGGTCCGTGCATCGTGGTCTAAATGCGTTCCTTGTCTCTTTTAATTTTCATTCCCCTTTTTATTTATACTCGCTATCCTTTATATACTGTCTGTCTTTCTCTCTCTCTGCGTCCACCGTAAAACTCTGCGACGTCTTCTTCCGGTGGACGAGCGGTGACCTCGATCGAAATAGACAACTCCTCTTTTTTCCTTCCTCGTTCCGTTACAGCTACTTTTTAAGACACGTCCAAACGACCTCCTTATACTCTCTGCTTAACCCCGGGGTACTTACACTTTGACTTGACTGGACTCTGCTAGAGCGGAGTAGAGCATAGCGGAGCAGGATACACAGTATAGTGAAATATACTGGCGGATACCAGCTTTACCGGACTACCTTTTTTTTTAACTCCCTTTTCAAGTCTTTACGTACGCGCGATTCCAGCTCGTCTAGTTCAGTATTTCCTACGCCCACGTTTACCCCGTGTGACTCACTTTGAAGCTTTCCTGCCTCGTGTCTAGTTTCGAGAGATAGCAAAAGATACATAGGCAGATAGCACGGCACGGCCATACAGAGTGGAAAAGGCATGAAAAAGGGAAGACTAGGAGAGCACGAGTAGCAGTAACGCAACGAGTTAGAAAGAGACGACCAATAGTAGTGGCTCTTTGTTCGTCGAGAGAATGCACTGTCGATGAAGAAGAAGAAGAAGAAGAAGAAGAAGAAGGCGAATTGGCGGGGAGCAATGAAAAATATTCCTAGAAATATAGATAACCAATTGCATTCGGTCTCCAGTGGTAAATCGATCGCGCCAGGGTCTCGAGTGGAATTGATAGAGCTACCATCAGGAATCTATTATATTCTTAGTGAAGTATCCGTGGAATTCTTCAACTTCCGGCCTTTCTATGGACGTTGTCTCTGAGTCCATCCTTTATATCTTACTTAGTTATTGTCTTAAGTTCAGGTAACATACTCTGGGCTTACCGTGGTCTCCTGGCCTGGCTATATGGTACCCGCATCCAGCTGCAATTTAACCATCAAGCTTGTTACTGGTGGAAAACGTCGGTTTTCTCTCTGGCAAGGCACGTACCTGTCTGATACTAGGTTATGTACGTATCTAGGTAGCCGGCTGTAGAAAAAGGGAACGGAAAGTTCCTCCTTTCTCCGAGGAATACACTTCGCCACTTGGTATTTAATGCCAACATGGTGAGCGTGTATGATGCTCAGGTAGTGTGTACGTGGTTTTATGACGACATTCATAAACGAGGATGAGTCAGTGGTATTAACGTAGGTATAGAGGAGGATGAGAAACGAGGAAGCCATTTTTTTTCATTCTTTATTCATATGACTTTCTGTCTCTGTCTTCCATCGTCTTGTAAAATGTCACTTGACACCGTTGAAAACGACCGTTGATAATTTTTTCGACGCTTCGCACAAAAACCGGTATCCCACTATTACTTGCACGATTGCACGTGGCTGGGTACATTTACGTACCCACATGATTCACACCTAGGATCACTATGTTTAGAGGTTATCCAGTGGAAAGTATAGGACTCTTTCGAAATCTATTCTCGAGGATGTAATAACGCTTTGCGCCCATATACCACGAGTTGAGAATACGTGTATTATATGTGTTACTTGGGATTTAGATATTTTTTGTTTTTATACTTTGCGCGTATGATGAAAATTAGGTGCCCGGAGGCGAGTTATGTTTATACGTTGCCGAGAATAACTGATCATTTATATTTAAGTGCTGGAAATTCATTCCGGCTTTGTCTCTGGAAAAACTGTCAGCGACGTTCGACTGCGATAGTTCCACTACGTGGCGCTCGTGGCGCTGCTGTGAAACTCCAAATATAACGGCTGCGGTATATTTTCGTGGAAGACAGAGTCTAGGGGGGTTACGGGGATGCACGTGGAAAATAGTCTAGGGTCTAAGGGTACGAAGATAAAACGAAGAAGTGAGTGGTGGAGGGTTGAAAAAAAAGAAATAAAAAGGGAAAAGGAGAATGACGAGGAATGGTGGGTACGTTAGAATCCACTGCAACTCAATCGGCACCACTGTGAGATTCTATCTATAGGAGCACCTAGCAATCCTTACCGAGAGCAGGCGCCGTGTTTTAGTTAAATTTCATTTAGGCTGGGTGTTTCTACTCGTTCTGTCCTTGGGCCAATTTTTATTCACTGCTCTTTACCGGGGAAGGAAGCCACTTGGCCATTTGATGGTCTTCCTTAGCAGGAAGTGGACGTTCGATATATTTAATGATACTCTGGGGTATAAGGTATTAGAATATAGCATACGGATATCATTTTTCTAATGGACATTTCAACGTTGTGTATCCAATGATCCATGTACATATGAAGTCGTCTATAACCAGTATACACGTATTGCCTTTCACATGTTTTAAAGTCTTTCCACGTGACACCTGCTGCAAACATATGTTACATTATTGAAACACGCACTATCCCACAGACCTTTTGTATATCCCAGCCACGTATAAGAATTGGTATATGAATTCGGCAGCAGAATGGACGCCTTCATAAATAGCAGTTTATATTAAAAGAGAATCCTTTTCAGACATCACGGGAGGAGAGGCCAACGTCGAGTCCTGGACAGACCCTAACGCCGAGCCCGTCGCCTTCGCCAGTTGGAGATGCACCCCTCGGCCGGGCCCTTATGGAAGCTGCCATTCAGCAGGCAGGCTCGGGTACACAGCAACCGCCACCCCTTGTGGTCACACCACCAGGATATTGGGTCGATGGTACCGACCATAGGCACAGCCTGGACTCTGCCGGAAGGGCACTACTACCAGCGCAACCAGCTTGGCAACCCAGGGTAGATCAGGATGACACGGCCAAGTGTTACAGACGCTTTTTCGTCGGCAGGGTGAGTTCCCGGATGACCGGTACCTAGTCTGGTACCTGCCTATTACGTTTAAGCACCTACCACCCTAGATGGGATATCCTCTTGAGACTCATGTCTAGTCATGCCAGGGCATGCCAAGTCTCTGATCTTGTAACGGCGATAAGTAAGTACGTGTAATGGCGATATCAAACGGTAAAGCATGTAACTAAAGGTGTAGCCAATAGCGAAGCGCTGTAAAAGCGTCCAGTACGGCGTGAGCAGCCACTATGCTAATATACCACGTGTACGCATAAGTTCACGTATATAGGATATACGCGATTGCCATAGGTACACTCAGCTGAGAACCCTATATGCGACTATAGTGTTTTATGCTGGTGCTTGACGCCGTGTACCTGACCGTGTGGTAAGCTGCTGCCGGCCAGGAAAAGAGCACTTTGGCCGTGGGAGTGGGAACGTTCTCATAGACCTCAGCACTGGAGACTTCAGATAGATTTTCATACCTTACTAGTACCGGAAACCCTTTTTTTATTTTTTTTTATTTTTTTTTTTCTTACGTTGCCTCTACCTAATAATCGATCTTCTCATTTTTCACCCTTCTCCTAGTATTGTCTTATCCTGTCAGTATTTGTCAAGATTCCTTTTACCCGGTCAGGAGGTCACAGGAATTACTTGACAAGGGTCTGCAAGTTGAACCGTCGAAGACGGGCTGGGCTGGTCTTATCAGACAGCCTAACTGCTCTCTGCTACTGATAACCCATAGGACTCGACTCACATCGTAAATACATCTGGATTCTTGATGATAAATATCGACCGTTCCCGTAACGACCTATGACACGCTGTGAAACTGTGTCGCTTGGGACGATCATCCTAATGATTAATCTTGTTCAATTTTTTCTTTATAGACTCAGATTATTTAGCATTATTTTTATCGTCATTGCCTTTTTTATATCGAGCGTGTACATTTTTATTTACACCACGGTTATCTTCCCTCTTTTATTTTTTTCACGGTGTATTGTCTTTATCTTTATTCTTTTGCTTTACTTCGTTTCTTCCTTCCTATATGTACGAAGTTGCGGACACGCGAGGTCTCCGCGGTAACGATCCATTGTTGGTCGAGCGATCGCAAAGTCTTGCGTGCTGGTAAACGCGATAATTAAGAACGCGAAATTCTCCTGTAATAACGTTTTCAGCCATGTTGGAACGGAATCTGGCGTTACCTGGTAGATCCTTTTTTTCTTTTTACAGTATCAAACGGTCAAAGTGAGGGGTTGATAGGGATAGCGGTATCAGAAGCCCTCGCCCCTTCGTACGAGAAGACTAGCTTATCAATATCTATTGTAACGTAGGCGCACACGCAGAGATTGAATTGTAAACTGCCGGAAAAGGAGCGTGAACACTTTTATACTATACTAGAACGATAGTGTCTATCGAATTACGTTAGAACGATTATTCGTGTGGTAACTGATAGTTATTATCGTTACTATGCTACGGTTCGAATGTTATGCGTACATTAGAACCCTATGTGCGTAAGTGCGTAACGCCTGTTACACCCGGTTAGCTACCCACGTACATGCTTAGACTCTACGTTACTATTGCACGGAAGTGCCTGGACGCTTGCGTCAGCTAACGCATTCGCATCCATTGTGCGTGTATGCTTCGGGGTCCCATTGTGAGCCAAGTGTGTCGTATGATCCTTAGCCTGGGACTCTTGACATGTACTGTGAAATTCCAAGTGGCAGGCTGCTGTGGAAACGCTGTTAGATCATTTTTGAAATTTTTGTTTTTGCATTACTAAGATTGCCTAATTGGAGATAATTGTGGAAAACGTTTTTTTTTACCTTTTTTTTTTAATAATTTTGATCTTTTATATTGACAGGAACACGTTAATCTCGTGGGAAGGGACAGCGAAAATGGGCCTGTTCTCGTATCCGTCAAAGCTGAGACCGTTGCTGGTCAGGAACACTGGCGTGTTTTGCTACGGCTGCGTGCTGGCTCGACCCATGATCTTGTTCCTGCTTCCACCCTGGGACCGAATCCTTCGCCAGCGAAGATGGTGAAGGTATAATTTTTTTAAGTGAAACGTTTCTCCATTCCGAGAATTCGGGATGTGGTGTTATCGCAGTTTACTTTGGCACGTCATTTCCTCTCGAAGGAACTGGGTTATGGAATAAGCGTAATCGCTGTTTCTTTCGCTATGATGTTATTAGCATTGCGGTTCCCATTAATTTCCTCATTCGATAACCTTCATTCTGCCCTTCCATGGCGCTGCTAACGATCTTCTCTTCTGATAACGTGTAGTGAGGTTTTAAGTATCCTCTTTGATATCAATTTTTTTTTGTTCAATGATTTCTTTGGAAAATTATTTACGTTGTGATAGTTAATGTCGGGTGGTTATTTTCTTTTTTTTTTACCTTATCGGCCCCACGATATTTACGTGGGGTATTGGAATGTCGGTTCCCTATTGGTTGAAGGGTTCTTAGGTGAGAAATACTCTTAGGGTCTCTTGCAATGCGATTCGACGTTATGATAGTCCTCTACATACTTACGCAGGACACACGAGTCCTGTGTGTGTAGATATAGATATATGTGTATGTATATACATATATGTATATATATATATACTTCTCTCTGTAGTTATTTTTATTTCATCCCTTTTTTTACCGCGTTAGTCTCTTCCCAACTGGTAAAGGATAGGTATTAACGATGCCGCAGGTGATAAACGAGTCGCTCAACGTAAGCACCCTGATGCCGGTTGTTTGCTCCGGTGCGGGCACCCTGATAGCCCGGTACGACGAGCACGCACTCGTCTCCAGGTTCAAGTTTGGAGTGCTGCACCAGCGCCTCGGACAGGTCACCGAGGAACAGCTCTTTGGGAACCGACAGATTACACCAGCGTTTCAGGAGTTTCTGGACCTATTGGGACAGAGGATAGACCTCAAAGATCACAAGGGGTAAGGTTATACGGTGGATTGCATTGGTGATAACGATTTTCGATCTTTTATGTCTCCTCATATAACCGATCTTTTGACTGTTTTAGGTATCGCGGAGGTTTAGATACCAGACATGGACAGACTGGGGACTCTGCTGTTTATGAAGTATTCCGTGGTAGGGAGGTCCTCTTCCACGTGGCCTCCTTACTTCCTTACAGTCCTGGTGATTCGCAACAGTTGCAACGCAAAAGGCATATTGGCAATGACATCGTTGCTGTGATATTCCAGGAGGAGGCTACGCCATTTAGCCCTGACATGATTGCCAGCCATTTTCTTCACGCATTCATAGTCGTCCAGGTCATCGAACCTTGCACACCGAATACTAGGTTGGTACTCGTGACGATTCAATAGTTTCGTGTGCATCGTGTTATTTTACTTTCAATCGTCGTTAGCGTAATCATCGTTAACCATTTGTATTTCTTGATTAGGTACAAGGTTAGCATCACGGCCAGAGATGACGTTCCGTGGTTCGGACCATCCTTACCTACCCCCGCTGTCTTCCTCAGAGGTGTTGAATTTAAGGAGTTTCTATTGACAAAGTTAGTCAATGCCGAAAATGCTGCCTACAAGGCAGAGAAGTTTGCCAAGCTTGAGGTAAATATTGAATCGCGAAGTTACTGCGGGTGTTTACTTTACGAGAAGAAGCTGATTTTAATGTTTGACTATCGCGTTTTCAGTTACGAACACGGTCAGCACTCTTGGAGTCTCTGACGGAAGAGCTGCAGACCAAGACCAGCGAGTTCCTGGGCGGTGGAATGGGCGGTGCTACGTGTCCAGTGAGTCCTACCACGAGTGACGCCTCGACTTCCGGTAGCGGCGGAAGTGGTTCCAGATTCATCGACACCGTACGAAAGGCTCTAATATCGCGGGTGCGAAATGCATCGACCGAGAGCGTGCCTCAGCAATTGGCAAAAAAAGGACCTTCCGAACCGAGTCCTCCCAGCAATCGTTCCGCATCGAAGACCGGGAAGCGTTCAGTCGAGCCAGCCAGTCCCCTGAGCTCACCTGATCTCACCTTAAGAAGGGATTCCGATCGCGGTAGTCCAAGTCTAGGTAGTCAAGATAGTAGTTTGTCGAACTTGGAGAATCAGGAGAGCAGCATAACCACTTTGCAGCAGGAGGATCAAGTGGAACGACGTGAAATCGCCGTTAACAACACCACGGAGAAGACGTCTTACCAACGTTTAACCCATGAAAATCTTCATAAACGAGAAGGAGGATGTCTGCGCGACAGAACGGAGAAACTAGAAACTCACAGAGTCGTTTCTGAGAGCGATGACAGCTCCTTGAACAGCGAACTCGAGCTTGATCAAGCTGTCTATCCGGATAGCGACACGGGTCTTGAATCCATGAGTTCAGCTGAGACTCACGACACTACCACACGGTGTACGGCTAAGGATGGTACGGAGAATGAGACCTTACGTATGGAGGTTACAAGACTCAAGTGCGATAAGTTGGACTTGTTAAGGCAGAACGTGGTGAGTAAAACATAGACCAGGATACCCTAATCTCAGTAGATTAGCTCGGTAAACTTAATTATCGATTTCTAAACGTATTTGCTTCCTTTATCTTCCAGACTTGTCAACGAGATATAAAACGCCTCCGTGAAAAAGAACTTCAGCTACAGGCCGACCTGGCCACTGCGTCCAAGGAGATTCTACGACTCCGGGCGATGCTGAAGGAGTGCTCGACGAGCATCCCCTTGGATAACAATAACCAACAAACTTCCACTGTTTGAAGGTACAAGCCCGCACGAGTCTAGCCGTATAGCTTCTATAGTATAAATGTAAGGTAGGTTTTGGCTCCTTCCTTGGACCACTGTCGCATTTTGAAACACCATGTAGTTAGATATTTTAAAGCGAGTCCTAGGTATAAGTTTCGCTAATCCCACGAGCGCCATTTTTTTAACTCTAAACACCACGGATCGGGACGTCTTATGGTTTCCATTTAGAGCCTAACCTTTCTGGTACCGTTGCGGGTTACTCCAAAATAGTGAATAGTGGAGGTTGGTACAAATTCGATAAGTCGTCTATTACTTTAGTTGCTCGTGGAGAAGATAGAGACGGCTCGGAAGAAGCCTTGGACAATGACAGAGAGGAAGAGGACGAAGGGCATGAAGATAATAAAAAGAAAATGGCACATTAAAATGTGAATTATCAATTGGTATTTATAAGAAAGGTCTAAAGAAAACCGCGAAAATGCTTGTCCAGCCGATATCTAAATTATTTATCATTTATTTATTTACCTAGACCATAAGGAAATGCCCCGTTTCTCTTTTATCTATCTCGTAATAGTCAGTGTACACTATGTAGAGAAGAAGCGCTCTGATGCATCTTGTCATTACGATTTTAGTCAGTTGTAAAAGCGAACGAGGCGAACGAGGCGAACGAACATCTAAATATAAATAGCACTAGGTCTTTAATAGAATAATCAAAGAGTCGATCGATCTGTAACGCGTTTTAGAGAGAACAGATACTAACGTCTTAAGGACAGTATGGACATTTAAAGTTCATTTTCAGTCTAACAATTTATTATAGAACCTTGCAATAATTTGATGGCCCTCTCTCTCTCTCTCTCTCTCTCTCTCTCTCTCTCTCTCTCTCTCTCTCTCTCTCTCTCTCTCTTTATTTCTCTTCCTAAAATGATTCTAATTAGTTTCTTATTAAGAAAACGAGGAACCTATCAATGTTGATTCTCTTTAGATAAGCTTTGTCCCTCTAATTACTGAGTCGTTAATGGAGGTGACAATTAAAAAAAAAAAAAACGACAAATTAGAGCTACACCAAATTGTATTAGCGTTTAGTGCGAGTAGAGGTAATGCAAGAAGTACAGAGATCCAGGACGACTATGCTTATATTATCTCTATGCGTTCATGTCATATATCAAACAGACGCCTGCTCTTCTCTATAAACAGATTAGATTGCAAGGGGATGGCAGGAGGAGGCCAAGCGTCGTAATAACGAATGTCAATGGTTACCAGAAAATTATATTCTCACTTGTGCAAACCGGCGCGTAGGAAACTTGCGTGAGTGTAAACACGGCCTGTTTTTTCTTCTGCGTATACGAACAGCAGTGTTTTCCGTGCGCGCCATTACGGTACCAGGATATTGTACGTTTCTCATGTGCCTATGCACTTCACTTGCGTACACACGTTTCTAAAAGCGACACAATATCTTACGTCCTTTCTTACGACTCGAGTAAGTACTTTTACAATATCCATATAGACATGTTTATACGTACTAAGCATAACGTCGTCCTCGCGTCTACTTGTCAGCGAGTCCGCGTTCTTTTGTTTGTAAATTTTTTTTATTTCATTCTCTCTCTTTTTGTTTTCTTAACTTACTGTACATATAACTTATCCTCGTCTAATTTAGTTAACTCGAGTTCACCGTTAGTAGTGACACTTAGAGATTCGTGGAGACGACTCGCGCACGACCATACCAAAGCTTAAGCGTAGTGTAAAAAGTAAATGGTGTCAAGAAGGAATAAATAAGGAGGAAGCCATTGTCAGACATGCGGTTGTTGCGTTGAAATTTATCTTGTGGACTCACGTATGCACGCATGCATACCGTATGTAGGTAGTAGCTTCATAATTACGTTGCAAAGTTATTTATGTATTTTTTTTTCTTTTTCTCTCACATCGATTCTGCATATTTTTTTTAACTCTTGTCGTGGCTTTCTTTTTCTTCATTCCTGCCCGCTTACCGTTTACTTTCCTCCTTCATTTACTTTTTTTCCCTTTTATGTTATTAGTATTAATATTATTATTATCAACCGCAGTGCACAATCCTCACCACGTCTCGAGCTTACACGTTCTTCCTTAAAATCGGACATTTTATATAAGTAATATAATAATGTTGTAATTGAGAGCACGCTTTTCTGATTAAGTACCTTTAACTGCATACCCTGTATGCTGTCAATTATTCAGCACCATTATGGACTTCTTCGTGAGACACCATTTTATCATCGAGACACACCACTGCCTATGATAACCAAAAAAAAAAAAAGTAAAGAAACCGTGACTGTGTGTCTTGCTACTACGCGTCGCGTCGTCCTTGTAAATAATATTACGAAGAAAAAAAGGAAGCGAATGGAAAAATACTTTTCTCAATCTACACGTTTCGATGCGACTCTGGATTACGCGATGAGGATGAAAAAAAAAACCAGACAGAATCAGAGTACGTACGTGAGATGAATACGAAACAAGGATGCTGTGAATGTATTTAGTGTCTTGATCCTTGGACTCGCGTATCCGAGCCGTATCGAATTTGTGCTACGCAAAACAGGAAAAATAGTAAGCTGTATTATTTTTAATGAATGTACATAATAATACTTAGGAGGATAGTCGTTTTGCTATGGCTCGATGTACGAGGCCTGTCTCTTTGTTCGTGAGTAAGATGAAAAACAAAAGGAAAGATCTAAACTAAGTTTACCATTTCTAGTGTGATTTCTACTGCTGGCCTTGCAAAATCAAAGAAAGATTTACCTATTATATGAAAGAGATATGCATTATTAATTATTATATCGTGAGAGAAGATTACTACTATATATATAAATATATATATTTTATATTTAATATTAATCGCGCGAATCTGACTAACCGATTATTTCCGCAGAAACCAATTATTCTTCTGATATTGAAATAGGAAAGTATGTTTTCTTATGATTGGTATTTGAGTATGATTAATTCTGTTTTACCCTTGTGCCCCAGCTGCGAGCTCGACACGCCGCAGTTAATAAAGTTCGCCAATAAATAAAACGATACACAAATAATTCACGTATGTTATGTGTTCTTATGTGTTTATCATTATCCAGACATCCTATTCTTCCTGCTCAGTTAAAATATGTTAATTCCCAAATTCGAAACTTGTATTATAATTTGACTACTTTGACTAATTAACTAGTAAAATCGAATTTTTGCGGGAGCATTTTTCGTTAGTTCCTGCCAAATCCGCCAGATGGGGGATGTTAAGCACCTGTACAGGTTCTAAAAAATTCCGGTAGGGGGCGTGGAACATAATTAACTAGCAAAAGCGCATTTTTCGTTAGTTCTTACCAAACCCGCCAGATGGCGCTGTTACAGGGGCGCGATTAAATACTAGAAACACATTTTTGCGAGGAGCACTTTCATTAATTTCGTCTAACTTTGCTAGATGATGCCACCGAAATATAGTTATATTGGAATGCATGCGGCATTGGTGGAGGCCGCGTAGAGAGAGATAGCGAGGAAACAGGCCAATGTAGTAGGCGGTCTCTATCACACGCTGTACAGTCCTCTCAAAAAGTTTAAGCTAAGATAAAACACTGTAAATGGGAAGGATTAAACTAACATAACCTGACATAGTGACACACATTTTATTTTGAAGATTGCTAATTATTTTTTTGTCGTTTTTACAAAGTTTTACGGATTACTTGACTGCAGTGAAGAGTGTACTTGTATTTCAATGCTCGCTCCATCGCACCATGGCTGGCACTGATACATCGACGAGAGAACATTATTGTAAGACTTGTACAACACATGCGCAATTCAATTCGAAAAGGACAACCTACTACAAAGTGTGAGTGAGATAGTTACACGCTTACAGAGCTACCTCCGAATGCTCCGAATATAGATAATCTATCCAGTTGACCTATGATTTTTTTAAAAACATTTCAAGTACTTACCTTTGGCTTATAGTCTATTACAAAATATAACTTATATAAATAATAAATTTGAAATAATTGTTCGACTATCGAATGGCTAGAGACTTTTTAAATAAGTATACCTTCTATAAATTAGGATCTAAAGTTCTTCTTTAACCAATTGCGTATAAATTTGTTGATACATCGCTGCGTGCATAATCTACAGTAGTGAAAACAGTTAGGTATAAAATGCTTATATGCTTAACGATTTTAGTGCATCTGCTATTTTATTTCTGCTTAGAGAAGTCTTGTGCTAATATTTGTGGAATACGTCACCACAAGTCGTGCAATTGGAAATCAACCCTTACTGTCGTTGTGAACGTAAAAAGCACTAAATTTTTCTAGTTACACAGTTGCTCATTCTGCTGCTAGAAAGAAAACCACCAGTCGGTGGAATTTCCTTTCCACTACATCATGGCGGTGAGTGCACGTCTGTAGCCGTAGTAAAATTTTCTTGAATCGTTCAATATCCCATGAATCCTTGGAATAAGCTGAATCTTCTACGGTTATCTGAAAAAATGGAAATACCAGCTTAAATTTGCCATTAATAATTTTTAACTCTAACGTCAGTATGCATATAATTTTTGAGATGACAGGAGGGTCAGTGTACACGCTTGTTTTTGAAGCGTTCTTTGAGAGCAATATAACCTATTTGTTAACGTGCGCGTTTCAAGATAGAGTTATTGAATGTTTTAATTTATTATTAAATTTACTAATAATACCATTCTCTAGGACGCAAAGAGCGAAAAGAAAGCCCCCGTCAAGAAGGTCAGGAAGGAGCCTAAAGATGCCTCCAAAAATGTTATGCGGGAAGTCCGTATTCGCAAACTCTGTCTGAACATTTGTGTTGGAGAGTCTGGTGATAGGCTCACTCGTGCTGCTAAGGTAAGAGAAAAATAATAAATAAATTGTTCATAGAAAGATGTAAACATTATGGATATGCTCCATTATATATATCTTGTAAATAACAAAATTATTTCCCCACAGGTGTTAGAACAATTGACTGGACAGCAGCCAGTGTTCTCAAAGGCTCGTTACACTGTGCGTTCTTTTGGAATCCGTCGTAATGAAAAAATCGCCGTTCACTGCACTGTACGTGGTGCCAAGGCTGAGGAAATTCTGGAGCGTGGCCTGAAGGTAAAAATATGCTCGTGATATATTTATGTATACAGTTTTCATTCTACTGAATATTCAATATAATTTCTAAAACTCTTATTTCAGGTGCGTGAATACGAATTGCGCAAAGAGAATTTCTCAGGCACTGGAAACTTTGGTTTTGGTATCCAGGAACACATTGATTTAGGTATCAAATACGATCCTAGCATTGGTATCTACGGGTTGGACTTCTATGTAGTACTTGGTCGTCCAGGTGAGTTAGAGTGATGAGATAAACTACTTTTCAAACTAAATCATGGTCCATTTTGTCTCAAATATAAATAGTTATGCACATTTTCTGGTATTGTAGATGTTACTGACTTAAGTAATGTTTACTTTTTATAATTACATGTGCTAGATTAACTGCTTCTTATTTGCAACCCATGCCCACTAAATTTACTGGGTGTGTTACTTAATGGGAGTTACAATGTTTTATTTAATATTCTACATTATCCATGAAAACCTGTAATTGCCACTTTTTTATTTTTATCTATTGATTTTTCTGTTCAGGTTTCAACGTAGCACATAGGAGAAGGAAGACCGGTAAGGTTGGCTTCCAGCACAGACTTACTAAAGAAGATGCCATGAAGTGGTTCCAACAGAAATACGATGGTATCATCTTGGCTGGCAAGAAGTAAGATACACAACAACCTGTATATTACTTTTGACATATATAAATAAAAAGACCAAAAAAATCTCAAGCTCTTTGCATTTGACAATTATTCAGCCATGCATATTAACCTCTACTTTATCCATCTAATGAATTGTACATTTAACAATATCACATGTGTGAATTTGCAATAAAATATAACACAGTAATTCGGGTGAAATATATAATACTGTTTATTGAATAATTAAATAATTTACATCAGTTAAACCACTAATAATAAATCATCGAAGCCTCCATAAAGAATCGACTTCGATATATATTGGCAATGAAATAGTGAATAAGTCAAGAACACTTCCTCAAGGTGAAATTTGTTTAAAAGCATAATTGCATCACTTAAACTGGGTGCAACCCCTACGTACTAGGCCTCTTCTCCGTGTATAACATTACAATCAAGTGAAAATAGGAAGAAGCTAATCAGCCTCATTTATAAAGTTACTCAGGAATTCGCAATCCTCTACTCTCTCTAAACTGCCTGTCTCGAATAGGATGAAAACCATGCAAAAACTCCACATTGAATTACTGGACCCATATCAAGTGAAGCATTCAAAATAATAAATTTCCTGTCACTGTACAGTTACACATTATTTTATAAAGTCTTGGCACTCTTCGCATTCATCAAACACAGGCGAAAAATACTTTCTGCAACACTCATTGCAGAAACCGCAATATATGATTTTCAATACAAAAGTTAAGAGACAGGCAAGAACATAGAGGATATATACGATCTCTTTGGCTTATACATATAACTATAGGGGAGACCAAACAAAAGTAACAACTCACAGCATCATACAGGATTGCGATTCCTTTGACAAAATGTTCGCAAATAACTAATGTGTGACATGCAGATTTAAAAGGCAAGATTATTTCCGTCAGTCTCCTTAGTGTTATGTCTATCCTAGAATCTGGACGCCAACTTTTTTTCTTTCAATCCTTAATTAGACTGGTATAATTATTATACGCACTTCTTCGCAATATATAAATAAATCTGTATCTTTTTAATGTTCTGGGATTCACGCTAATACACTTTTTGTTTTATATTGATATATCGTATATAGATGTATATACACTCGACGAAGGACGGCAATGAATCAAGCGGTACAATTGTATACATCCTTGTTTACTTCCTGGTAAACACTCAGCGTTTCAGTATACTAGAAAAAGAATACTTAACGAATAAGACGTATTGACCTTATCACTTGTAAATTATGAATCGCGCAGTATGAAGAATCGATACAATTAATACGATAAAAGAAGAGAGAAAGCAGCGCGACTCCATTTGTGAATCTTAAATATAAATTGTCGAATCCCGAAAACGCATCTAGTATACGTATTACAAGCTAGTATATTGATAATGTGAATTAAATTGCCAGCTAGCCAGTAGCGGCATCAGATAAAATTTATTGTGTCCGATGTTCAGTTTATACCAGGCATTCAAAATTTCATAAAGTTCAGTACAGGACTAACCGTGGATCATTTTTGTGTTTCATAATTGTTGATATAGTATGTCCTGATAGAAACACATGTTTTCATCAAGCCAATCAATCTGGTTGTAATCAAGTAAATATTAGGAAATTGCGTATATGTTTTAAACCGAAGTTGGATGAATCAAATGAAGATGTAAATATCAATAAACTGAGCATCGTACAGAATTGTTTAACAACGACACGTATACATATATTCCTATCAAGGCATAAAGTTTCGCAATATAATATATATAAATATATGCAACGTATCATGTACGATAGGATAAATTACTTTCTAGCTGATCGATAGATCCTGTCAATATTGACCTTCTCGGCGTCACTGAAGCCCAGAATGCTCTCGATGGCGTTAAGATGACCGTGATGATTTTCTTTGTCAGTAAGGAAGTAGTAGACCGCAGATTTGAGGAACTGTAACGTAATTTCCGGATCGAGGGCTCCCTGGCTGCTTCGCGATTCCACGATGCGCCGATACATTGCCTGTAGATTAGGATTGATAAGGATATTTTTTGTTCTCTCAATATATAAACGAGATTATCTCTCTTTGATGTACTTCCTGTCATTGATATCCTGGTGGCGGAAGTGCTTAAATGATAATTCTAAATATTACTCTTTATACAAATTGTAAATGCAATATACATATAGAAATAAGCGTGAGTTTCACAACATATTCTAAAAATCAATCATCGATCAATACATACAGGGATTCTGATCGATTTTAGAATTGTCTAAAGAAAATTTTTAGCGTCTAATTTTTGGCATTCATGCATTCGAAAGCGTGCAGGGACTTACAAATTAAATAGACAAGAGGCTGTTTCTTCCAAGTGCTCCGGATAATACTGCCCATCTAAGACGATGTGTGACAAATATTCTTTCTTTCTTTCTTTTCTATTTACTTTTTGTGCAAGAGTCGGCATGCAATCTATTGTAACGAAGCTCTCTCAAAACACGTATATACAAAAAATTTGCTCAAAAAAATGTGCATACTAAATACTTTACACATTGTGACTAAGGACTCTGCCAAGTTGAGCCTGCATTATGTAAAATATTGAGGAGATAAAAAACATCATTTCTGGCCAGTCAGAGTGTCCATGGTCCTTGCCATAAGAGCAACTAAATTACAATCAAATAATACAATAAGAATATAAAACGATTGTATCTCTAAACGTATAGATACACAGAGTGCACTGCAGAATCCAAATATGACTTGGGAAATGAGTTGTTTTAGTAGAAATTTGGAAAGTAAGTGATGCAAGTACTGAAGGATTCAGTTCATCAGGAGTTCAGGGACCAAGGAATATCCGGATGGTGTGGTGCACTCAGGTATATTACATAAATATATACAGTATGATGCAAAATTAAATACAGCAAATTCGCGTGGCAGTTTTGGCTAAGGAATACAGACCTTACGAGTGCCAAGGACCCAGAGAGAAACAGCCTCCTTAGCACTTAATAAACTTTGGCTACAATCGGCTGAAATGTGAGGTTCAGGCGAGTAGCTTGTATCCTGTAATTAAGTTGGCGAGATCTGGCGTATCGTTAATAAATAGTGGCACGCGTAATTAATAATTAATTAATAATTAATTTACGCATTAATAAGACATAACAATGAGAATGTGAGAAAAGCGTAGACAGTAAGTGAGATTGTTACACGGGACGTGTTGTTCGCTCAGTTATTAATACGTAAGGTGCTTTGTTCTCTAATATCCCAGAAAATAATTTTCCCCGGTAGAACTCGACTATTATTTCTGAATGAATGATCATCGTCCAAGTGGGTTCATGAAATTTTCATAAACTATGATAAGGGTGTACTACCCTTAGCTATCTATTGGCTACTTCATTTATTGACTATGATCCTAGAAATAACTAAATGGAGTATCGAGCGATGGCTTACCTTAACATTCTCTAGTTCAGCCTGCGTAACGGTCAGCTGCTGAAGTAGCTCGGCCACGGAAACCTTCGAGGGTGCCTGATGAGCCTGTTCCAATATCTGAAATCAGTAGGTATTATTAGTTTAGTACTAATCATCTAGGTCACAGCTAGAGAACTTGCCGTACCTGATCAGCATGCTCTATCCGTGCCGCCTCCTGTCCTTTGGCATACATTTTCAGGTACATTGTCTTATTTCTTTCCTCCTGCTCTTCCAACATTTTCTTCTGGTCTGATATCTCAGTCTTCAAAGACTCGACCTCGGACTCGAGTTCCCTGGTGCGTGCCTCGGCCGCATCCATGGCCGGACGTACCTCGCAGTAACGGGTATTTACTTCCGCAAATTGCGTCAATAAACTCTCTACCTTGTCGTTGTGTTTTTGCTTTAATTCTTGTATTTCATCTATGTGCCTTCTGTGCATCTCCTCGATTCTACTTTCGTATAGAGCAACCAGCCTACGTCTCTCTTCATCGTGCTCCACTGCAGCTCTGCTCGTGGAGAAGGTGTCCGTCGTGGTACTCTGACCATTGCTCGTGCTTCCAGGTAGACACACAGATTCTTTAGAGTGAATGGAACCGTCTTCAAAGTGTCCTGAATCAGCCAAAGATGATGGAAGATCCGATGATACGTGTTTATCTGGTGTTTCAGGATTTGCACTAGCCTCGAAGGTACCTTCGTCAGGTAGATCCTTACAGGGTGACTCTGGTGATAAGACGTTGTTCTCGCGAACAGTGAGAGCATCGCTACTATCGGTTCTTTCGTCGGGACTGTTTAAGGACGCTTTATAAAGACGTAGCTCCACCACTTCCTTGGTTAGACGGAATATTTCTTTGTCCTTCTCTTCTATTTCCCTTCTTGCATCTTTCAGCAACGCCTACACCATCATCAGGTAAATGTAAAGTTAGGAAAATGCATACAAAAGATCCGCAAACATTGGAACAACACACGTAATAGAAGTTTTACTTACTTGAAATTTCCTCACTTGCCTGGCTGCACGCTGGGTAGGTGTCAGATACTGATCGCCATCCCCGTTATAATTTGCACAGTGCACCACGTACTTTCGAGATCTTCCCGACCACGTTGTACCGTTCAGAGCAAAATGTGCGTGATCGCAAGCACTGGCTGTGCTGCACGCACTTCCGTAGCTTTTCACGCTTTCCGCATCGCTGTCGTCGGCCCCGGTTCCAGAGGCCGTGTTCCCTAGCCGCGGCCTGGCCGGGGTCAGTGAGAGACTCTAAAAGCACAAGAAAAAAAAAATATATTACAGTCTGTTTACTACCAGGTGCACGGATTATGCTTTCGTGTGGAATCCCTCAATTTTGGACTCTTTGTACCCTTCTCATACATTGGATCTCTGGATCGCTCATTGCCTCCCAAGACAAACTGACTTACTGAAAAACATCTTCGTGGGCTGACATTCAATGAATCCATAATTAGCAAATTCACCAACGTTATCGTCAGCGCGACTCGACAACGTTGAAATTATTTCCATGAAGACGAGAATCCTCTCGGGAAAGACGTAGATGAAGAAAAATAAATAATTCACGGCTGTCTAAAGCTCAGTACTCTACCCAAGCAGAGTTCGCGTGAATAACTGACAGCACCAGGGATAAGAAGAGCCTCGGCGAGCTTCACTGTGTCAGATGTGCGCCGACGCGTATTGCAAAGGTCAGGGAGCTACCCTTACCATTGGCAATGTGATGAGCCGAGGTGGCAGTAGCTTCAAAACTAGAGCGCAACTCGTTGCTCACATTGGACTTTTAGATTTAATTAACTTTACTTGGACGCGATTCGCCGTACGGTTATACCCTTGTAATAGTTTATCAAATAAACTTGACAGGAAACAAGTGAGTAAAAATGTTATTAATTCCATGAAAGAAGTCTGTACCAGGATAACGAGTGCAGTGATCCTTAAATATCATTCCGGTTTTCCTGGTATTACTCCGAAGTCATCCAAGCGTGCAAAACTCTTAGGACAAAAACAAGCATGCACATAGAAGAGTTCTCCAATATACCTCAATACAGTTAACACAGATACTGGTACCAGGAATCAGGAAAAATATATCCTTAAACGTTAAAATTAAGTCAGACTTACAAATGAACGATGACGCGGTGATTCGCTTCCATTCTCCGTGATGACGGGAAAGTGATCCAGATGATTGAACTGCTGCTGTAGGTGATGATGGCTGTGCTGATTGTGATGGTGGTGGTGTCTAGCTGAACTGGCTGCAGTGGGTCGTAGATACGAAATTTCTTCCCCACTCATGCGCATGCTGGTGGAACGTCGCAGAGGGGTCGGAGATGGTCTGGGAATGCGCGAGTCCCCAGCTGAGGTGGTAAAACTTTGTTTCCCAAGTGTCGAACCAGGTGTGTCTCCAGTCATTGAAGAATTACTAGGTGGGTTTCTGCCGGTGGCTTTAGGAGTTGAAGTGACAGGTGCTGGGGTCAGGGTTCGACCAGGATGTGGAGACTGTGCTGACAACGAGTGTAGGGATCTCTCGCTCCCGTGACGAGCCATTCTATTCGTCCAGCTCATGCTACCTGTGGATTTACAGTTATTTTTAAATTAGTACTCGCACCTCTTGAAAAGAATAAAAAATAATTTCAATGCTATTTTATTTTTATATTTTATTCCATTTTGGACCATTGGTTCCTGACTCCAGAGGTGTTCTAGCGTAAAACGCAAGGATGCAGTGAAAACGCACAGTCACTCAACCGAAAGTATCTCGGTACTGGAAGTGAAACGGTTTAACGTTTAATGGAATACAGACATTTTCTCCCGGCTAATCGAAAAACTTTATGGAAGTTGTTTATCAGAAATTCAAGACACATGGTATTGCAGTTGACACTTAAGAGATATTGCGTAACCCAGGCAGAAAATGATATACGACAGGAAGTTCGTACAGATTGTTATAACCATTAAAATTACGAAATCGAGTGTATTTATAACAGAATGATCAACAACGATTTAAAGAAATAACAATTTCAAATATAAAAGGCGATATACGGCCATAAAACAAAATTGTGTAGAGACATCAGCATTGTTTCAAATCAAATAAGAATCTATCATCGAGCGATAACACGAGTCTGCTTTATTAAAACGAGCAAAGTTCATACCGTTATAGAAAAAAAATGGCTTCCCGAATGAATAAGTAATTTATCTAACGCTAGCGAAGTTTATACTTCGCTGCACTAATAATACGTACGCTAGTATTCAACAGCTACACTGTAAAGGAATTCAGATATAAACGTGCACTTCGTGTTACTTTATGTACATGAATTTCATTATCTACCGCTAGAAAAATTTTCCTAGGTATCAACATCCTTGTAAACTTCTCTTGTACGCATAAAAATCCTCTTCTGACATGTGACAACTTATCGGATTATTGTTTAAATCCGTGCTGGAAGTATACAGGGGATAGGGTCGAGGACATATTGATTATTTGGGGAGAAGGGGTCGGTAACGTCAGACACTCAACCTAGGTCAGTCATCCCTCTGCATCGTTATATAGATGAAATTCCACCCTTTACGACCCATCCGTTTATGCGTACCTCCATTAACAGGATTTATACGATTTCAGGTAGTCTCCCTGTTCCCAAGTCAGAAAACAGTTACTCTTTGATAAAAAAGAACAATATGGTCTCACCGCATTTTAAAAATAATCCAACCACGCACACTTTTTACAATGTGTATACATTTTACTACGGCACCAAAGTAATTTTTGTTATTTGATAAAAACCTAATATGTATGGCTGAGTGATTATCAGATATATATATATATATATATATATAGGATTCTAAATGTGTTCAAATATATTGTAATTATATAAAATATCGATCAGACTAGAAAAAAGGTAAAGTCTTTTGAAGCAGTTTAGAATTCATGAGCAAGTGGGCAGTAAGAATAAACAGTGAAAGTCAAAATGATTATAGAGGTCGTACGTTTACGTAATACAAAGCGATATCTCTTAGGAACATAATAAGACTAACAATAAGATCAAAGAGGACTCTTAGAAACGTATGGTTATTATTTGATGACGATTTCAAAGAAATGAATATGCCTGGCAAAGTAGTTGATAAACCGTAATGTGGTTGGAATATAACGATACGAAGAGTATTTAGTACTATCGGTTTTCAGTAATCGATCATAACCCATCCGTTCTATGTATGTACTTCAGGAAGGCTGCGGCACAATGCAGCTACCTCAAAAGAAAAAATAATAATTTTCACACTTTCCAAGAGAACGTACGCACCTCTTATTCATTATAAGCTCCACGTTCTAAATATCTTGTTAATATACCAGAGTGTAATGATTTCTAACGCCGGTAGGTATACATTATTATCTAATCACCAGCCTCAAAAGCTTGTAGAAATAATTCCACTCAGGTATGCACTTGTTAACGGTAGTAGAATATTATAAGGTTAACTTGGTAGCTATAAAATAGTAAAGTAGGGTTTACGATGCATTGTGTTAATGACTATAAATTGACTAGCGGACGCGACGAATCGAGTCATCGTTGTATTGGAAACAGCAATATTTACGAAGTCGAAATATTATTAAGGGGAATTTGAATTATATTTATGTGCATTAATAGAAGCCTATGCGATATAATCACGTATCAATCTAGATATCTTAGATCTTTAATGATTATTCTCTTGGCAAGTGTTGATTGATTTCACAGTTAATTCCGATAAGTCTTGGAAATTGCTCTGTCTTACAGAATATTCGTTTTGTACTTTGTAAATTGTACCTTACATCTGTCAGAGACTGTTTAAGGTGTTCTAATTTTGTCGACATACGTCGTTGACGTATATGACAGTCGACAAGATATTTCAGATTGTAAATAGAACCTTTCACAAAATACCATCGAGGTTTAGTATTACCAAAAAAATTGTCGAATCTACACTGTTTTTTAGGCTATCAAGGAAAGTAATGCGGCGACTTTATGAGGAAAAAGTATTACCTTCTACGGCATATGGATGAGTATAGCACTAGACGATGTTGTTTTAAGAATTTAGACGGACACACAACGCTTAAACCTCCAAATGCATTGGATCAACGTCGACTGAATGGTTGACGACGAAACCGTCTGGAAGTTGAGGGAAAGCGTGGAGTTAGAAAATCACGAGAGATGCCGTAACGTGCCGCTTACTGCTCAACTTACCACGTGGTAATTATAATAAGTGGCGAGCCCTGGTGGCCGTTTTTGTTATTGACTCACTCGATTAAGCAGAACTGACTAAATTATCTACGGAGTTTCTTGATAATTGTTTTCTTGAAATCATTAATAAATACATATGTATAAGAAACTTTGTGTAATATTGGCACACTTTATTTATTCGCATAAAGGATTAATTGTGAATGTCTTTGATATTTGTTTTTTTTTAAGAGTCATTACACAGTTCATTGACCAACTCTAAAAGACTCTGACGCTTACTTCGAACAATATCTTTGATAGTGTCAAAATTGCATTTATCAATTTTTTTATTATCTTTAATATGGTAGGATAGAATGTCTGTGAAGCAGAGTACAAATAAACCACAGTCATATCCATTATTTTGTTGAGGGCAGTTAACTTCCATGAAACTACCAAGGCCTTTACCCAACAGATAATCCATGATTTTTCTAGAAAATTCCTTCGCTACGTTTCTATTTGTTCCTCTGGAAGAATCAAAGTGGAAGCATGTTTTTTCTGGACGTGAAAATACCAGTAAGCTCCAGTGAGAACCACCAGCATTGACTCTACTATCACAGTTGTTCAAAGGAAAGAATACAAATGTACTACTCGATACATTTATAGGCTCCAAAAAAATTTCATATTCTGAGATGTCAGATAATTTCAATAACTGTGTCATCTCAGGACTAATAAACAGACTTTTATTCGTATCAGCATCCTGAAACTTTCTATTCAGATATTCAAAGTAGAATCCCACAAGAGCATCGTTAAGCCAGCAAGGACCATTCAGTAAATTAACATCAGCACGACGTAGGAGACAGTCGTAATAACTCAAAATAACATCATTTAGCTTTTTATCGTCCCTGGACATGTTAAAATCCACTCCAACAGTCTAATCCTGGATCAGAGCAGTTCCTGTTTCTGGCTAAAAACACAAAAATCATTAATTAATAACTAAAAATTCCTATTACCATTAGCATTACTCACCAATATCTATCATCCACTACATCCCAAAAAAGTTGCTCAGCAATGCAATTATCTGCGACCCCAAAAAATTTCACTAAAATGTCATAAATTCACTCCCTGGAGAGGTTATATCACAGAGAGTGAAGAATCTTCTGTTTGTTCTGGCGCGTCATTTGAAAATACGTCCTTCACAGCATACTAAAGATACGAGTAAGTGCTTGTCAAAGAAGCTACGTAGAATCACGATCGACGTTAGATGCGTATAGCATATGTGTATACATATAGAGATCCCTAGACATTCGCTGCGTTGGCGAGTAGGTAAGTAGGTTAAGAAGCAACCAACCAGTAAGTAATTTTTATTGGTAGGTAAAACGTCTACATCCCATGAGAAGGATGAGAACGTCTTCTTTCTCTCTGGGATTCGAAACGGGTCCAAGTTCATGGTCGGACCCATCTAAGAAAGTTTTATTTTCGTAGTCGAGGAACAGCATCATATTATACGATGACGATAAGATTCCGTGTGGTCAAGTTGATTATTATTCAAGTAAACTTATATTCACCTACGAGGTGAAAGTGTTCCTCTTAGGCGTCCGTGAAGAGTTTGGTGTGCGTGGCCCGGATAGTGGAGGAGACTACGAAGAAAGCCACGGGAAGAGCATTTACAAATGCTTCCTTCTGACCGTGTTGATTACTTTGACCAGGGTGGGGATCCACTGACGTTTACTCGATACTTGGTAACCTCCCACCCTGTATATTATAAACACTATACTACCATTTTCAGGCCAACTTTCGAAGCAGAATGCAAATGTCAATGTCGTTACTAAAAGAGAGAGACCATTCATTTCGATTTCGCAACAAATCACAGACAAATTTGGATTGCAAAGTATTAGATGATTTTACGTGGATTTTCTATTCCGAAGAAACATTTAATTAATCACGAATGCTATTGACGTAACATTCTTTCTTCATGTACACTAGAGATTAACTCAATAATCTCTTATTATATTATAATGACATGATAAATTACTATTTGCAATGAGTATACTTGACGTAATCGAATACGGTGAACACAATTGTTTTTTCTACTCTATGCAATTGTTACCCTCATTTTTTATTCTATTTATCATAACATCTAAGAATACACACATATATTGCATTGTCTAAAAAGTATTTGACCTGAAAGGTACCAGATCGTCTGAACAGCCATGAAAATGTGCGAAAATGGAATAATGGAAATAAGTTAGAAAAACCTTTTTGTAAATACGCGAACGTCAGGGGGCCCCGTGACACACATCAATGGCAGCGTACTAACGGTATCCTCAGAGTGACCTACTCTCGGTCGAAGCTCTCTCGCTCTCTCCCTCTGCCACTCTTACACAGAGTCTCTCCTCCCCACTGGCCTAAGTGTATCCACTATTTCACCGACTCGATCGGGGTACACTTTTTCCTTGAACTTCCTTCGATGGCTACCCGGCCGATTATAGGCAGTAATGAAAGCCCCCTTGCTCGCGAAGGTGCTGTCATGTAGACCTGCCTCGTGGACCCAGGAAGCAACCCCCTCGATCACAATCACTACAAGTGACGAGATAGTATTGAGGCTCGGTGTACAGATCTTGGATCCTTTATCTACCTGGTGCAAGATAATCAGAGATAATGAAACCTCTAGTCCTAACGATTTTCTTGGTGAGTAGACAGATAGAGAGAGAATAGAATAGAAATTCTCTGTTTTAGATGAGGGTAATCTGGAACTCTGAAAATTATAGTTTAACAACAAAATTTGAGTTGTGTATTGCGTGTCAGTGACGTAACGAGTGTCTTCATGAACTTACATGAACTATGCTAAAATGATTGTTTGTAGTATAGCATGGTACAGGATACACAGCGTGTCGAAATTGTTCATGATTATTTGCGGTGAGTTCAACTCGTTCAGTGAGAGCATCAAGTTCAAGCGAAACGGTAACGGTATCCTGGAGTCTACGAACGCATAAATTCGTACTATCTTAACAGTTTATCCAATAGTGAGTTCCTCTTGAATTGAAATATCTTAAAGTATAGTGTCAATACCTTGTTGTAGGCGATCGTTCTCCGGCTAGCAAGATCACAAGGAGGCGGTGGTCCCAGCAGTTTTGGATACGATGCGTCCTCTGCTTGCAGCAAACCTTACTCCAGAGCAGCCAGGGCACGTTTTCAAAGTTTACCATGTGACTTCCGTCAGCAAAACTGGTGCACCGTTGCTGGTAACGCCTATCCCTGGTATGAAATAAATCTTTTATTAATTTCACAATCATAATTTACAATTTTTCATGAATTTATATATGTATACTTACATGTCATTGAATACGTGGGAGCACGTATCTCTGTTTCTCTCTCTCTCTCTCTCTGTGAGCATCTACTGAATTGTCTGATGATTTTCCAAATGCAGGCATGCGGTGCGCAGATTTGTTCAGGAGAACCAGGGTCTGATGAGACGTATGTATGGAGATGAGAGACACATAAACATCCTTAGGACGGAATTGGAGAAAAACGATGTTGAGATTGAGTTCGATGACCGGTACCATCGCTTCTCTGAGGATTCAAGGTGAGGAGGTTCACCTTATTGACCTTAGGTTTGCGATAGCCATTTGTTACCAAGATATATAGGTATATACGTGTACGTTACTACTGCAGGCAGTTCCAATACGAGGATGAGTACGAATTGGAGGATGAGGAGCGGGAGTTATTTGAGAATAACGAGGAAGCCGAAGGACGTGGTTTTACTAGCACAGCTTTCGAAGATGTCAACTCAAGGAGGTTTAGTAAATTTCCAAAATTGGGTGAATACACTAGACCGCATTTTCGACCAACTGGAAACCCAACCACAACTACTACTACCAGTAGCACTAGTGGAACAACTGGAAAAACTACTGATACCAGCCCAGAGAAGATCACCACGAAATTGACTCTCATCGACACAGTTAAAAATTTGTCCACTGAGGATAAGAAAAAAAATGCTACTGATAACGTGACTACCACACCAACTGTCACGCTATCGGAAATAGCAAATATACAAAATTTAAGTATAAATGAAATACCTGGTCAATTGGACAGGGTGGACGTGGAGAACTTGACTGAACTGCCCATCCTGGAAGAGTCCACTATAGACGATGATACTACAGTAGAATCCGGAGTGACTGTAGCACCAGCTACTACAATAATCACAGACCGCGTAGACGAGGTTGTCGAAAATGACAATGACCCAGGTAGGAACAGTCCTAAGGAACCAGTGTCTGATCAAGTATTTGCAGCTAGTGAGCAACAACAATTCAGACCCCGACCAGAGTACAGGCCGACGGAATCAAAGCCAGAAGGAAACGATATGGAGGGTCAACTCTATCAGGACGTAGCAGCAAAAGATCAAGCAGAGCCGGTATTGAAGCTACGAGGAGTGTAAGTGATTTATATGAAAAACAAATCATAGTATGGCGTTATACTATACTATTAATGATAATAATAAAATAATAGTTACTGAATCCTCATAGAAATGCGTGTCCCGTAAAAGAGGAAGTGGTTGCGCCATTCTGGGCCAACAACACACGTGGCGAGGTGTTAGCATTGCTGAATCTCTATCCATTCGAGCAATACGTTCACTGGGAAAAATGCACGTGAGTATAAATAAACGTGCAACGTAACGTTCGCTGTGCATCTTCCATAAATTTCTCATTAAAATTAATTTCTTCGCACTTACTTCACAGCCATGAAAATAAGCAGATGCACTGCAGGGAAGGATGCAGATGCGAGCAGCAATACAGGCTCCACAGACTTCTAGCATACGATCCGAACAACGAATGTCGTGGTATATTCAGCGATTGGTTCAAGTTTCCAAGTTGCTGTGTCTGTCGCTGTTACGATTTACCAGTAGAATTTCGTGTCACGTCTCGATCCCCACGTATGCAGCGTCAAAGACTGAGAACGAGCACACGTATGTCGTCCAATGAAAACCGTCACGACGTTTGACCAGCTTCGTGCTCTCCTGGAAGTTCTGGTATTATTCCAGACTGCGTATGCTAGGACTGGACCTACCTAAAGACTCCAAGGACTCCCGAGACAGGACCAGGATATGGGACGAGGCGTTGTTAATCAAAGTGTCAGTTGGAAATTTTTTTCGTTATTGGATAATTAAGGCTCGTGATCGAAATGCTTTTAAGGCCATTTCTCGTTATTTCGTTACTCGTTTTATTTAATTTAATCGCTTTAATAAATGACGATGCTTAATACTCTACTGCGGAGGCGGATACACGCGTGTGATGACGCACCGTGCCCCTCTACCTTCTCGCCTTTCGAAAACTTAATTATTAGGATAAACGTATTATTAATAATAACGATACTAAAAGTTAACAACTAAAGCTGCCTATAGTCACAAAGAATATTACGCACGGCGGTTCGCATGGCGCGCACTCTTGTCTTAAATTCACAATGACAATTAACATGCGTTACAATAATAACAAATAAGTGTCGCTCACATTAAGAAATATTTGTTAATGACCGCCCGGTATGTAAAAATAATTCACTGCTCGACGCGTGAATAAGCGCGCGAACCGCCGTGATAATCCTTTTTTTTATTATCATCTCTTTTTCGTAAGCTTCTTCTTCTTTCGCTTCTTTTTTTTATACAAAGAAATAGTTATAAACAATAACGAAACGTTAAACGTTAATACTTTTCTTGGGCATCCATTCTTGAAACTGAGTAATAGCTCAAAATAATTGTATATCATCGTCAACAATAATACCTACAGTAATGTATACCGTATATCAATCAATGTGTCACATATATATTATATAATATTACAAATGTCATAATATTATACCGTACTATAATACATATAGATGCCTTGGTACCTGTGAACGCATATGCATTATTATTGCTACAGTGTCTCGTCTCTGTAATGCATGTACGCCCACGTGGCACTGGCGAAGCTGTGTATAAATAGAAATATTTATAAATATGTGCTAAAACATTTGGTATCAAAACCATTGCAGGAAAAAAAACCTTCAAAAAATTCATTTCAAATTCCCTCACGGTATAGTAGTCTCGTAGAGCAATTGTATATTGTATAGTTAATCATTCAAATAGTAATAAAGTATATTAGTCAATACAAGCTACCATCGTATCGTAGTAGAAATCGAAGAAAAATTTTTCAAATCTACATATACATACTCATCCCTCGTCATACATCAATTTACCCCCCAAACCCCCTTATTTATTCAATTCTCACCCTCTCTCTTTTTCTGTTTCCCATTCGAATTTCACGAATAAAATTCGCACTAAGATCGCTTTTACTTTTTTACGTTTTCCCGTCATTCTCGTTCGAATTTCTCTCTTTCATTTTCATACGCAGATACGACGAGTAAGAGAGACAAGGGACAAACGGCGAATTTATCAATCGTCTCGAGGGAGACGCGCAAAAGGCGGATACGCTTTTCGCATAATTTTATATAAAAAAATAGTCTATTTCGATAATAAAGAATCGCAATCCAATCGCACTGCGTGAACACGTTGCAATTTAATCACAGGATAATCCGGTTCAAAAGTTCAACCGGAGTCTTGGGCTGCTAGAGCTATCTACTCAACCCCGCAGTTCTGCAATGAAAAGGAAGCCACCCAGTAAATGGACTTTCCTTTGACGTTTTTTTTTATACTTATTTTTGACCAACCTGATAGTATGAAAATTCAAATTGCCCAAAGAGACAAGCCCAAACGTATGCATATTGTTTCCTTGAAGTTTTCCTACATGAAAGTACATCCCAATTCTACGTTACATACTAATCGGACTTGCATGTACGTTCTTTCGTATATGTACAGGATTGTCCAACTTGGTTATGCTTTTACATGACAATACATGATTACTGCGATTTCGGTCTACCAGTATGTCTGTCCTTATTTTACACGCATAAATCCCGATAGTACCATCTTTCTCGCACTCACGGCAAGTATAGGATATTCGAAAAATCTCAACTTTCCATTCTTCATCTCAATCAACACAGCAATACCAACTCCCGATTAATTAATTTCAAAAAATAATAACCAAATGGCAAGAAACAATGACCAAGAACAAATAACAGATTTTGAAAAAAAAAAGACACTTCCAAGTCGAATGAATCCTGCACATATATCTGTCCCCTTAATTTATCATTCTCGTATATTCAAAGCCACTTTTAATTACGTAGCCTAACAAAAGTGATGATATGCATATCGCTCAATTTTCTATTCCGTTCTAACTTTCTACCAACCCTGTAAATATCATTCTGATTTTACTTCCTCTAGATGGAGCCACCCTCTATCACCGTATCACTTATGCCACTCGGTGCCTGTACTCCTACCGTGCGAAAATAAGTTTAAGAAAAAAAAATATCTACAACAGCACGACACGTTTGAAAATAATTATAAACACGAACACCATAAACACTCTTAAACGGAGTAATTGCTACGAATAAACATTACGAGGCATTTAACTAGAGCTGCACCGACAACGTGAAACTCTTAATGATCCTTGACAATCAGACGCTAATTAACCGACGAGTGAATTACAAATACTGTCAAGTTGTAGGGGGAGGACTTACATAGCGGGGGTCAATGTAATCGGTGATATGGGTGGTGATTATAACCATAGTGACATATTTATACAATGAGAATTACAAAACACATATAAATATTGAATACGTCATAGAAAATAGAGAAATATATAATTAATGAGCTTTAGTCACGATTCTTATTCTTTATGCTTTCAACGTTTAGATACTGAATCACTGTGTATGTGGAGAAATCTCAACTACCCCATGATTTATCTAAATGTTATCACCAGCGATGCTTTTCGTATATATATATTTTTTTCAATAAACATTAATCATACTTATGTATGTACCTCTTATAATCGACAGCAAGAATGTGCTTAAAGCATTATGGATCCATTCACGTAGCTGGTCTAATCTTCTTGATATCTTGCATAAGAACAGTCTTAATGGGGATGGTTAAAGGGTCGTTCACAAAGATATAGAGCTGTCAGAGTTCAGTATCGTAGATTCTTGACGATAGATTGCGACAATGATATAAGGTGCATTGATAAAAACGATTAATAATCATTAATCAAAAATACATGAATACTTATTATCCGTTACTATGCTCTGCTATGCGCATAGTTAATGTACTTTTTACTATAGTAATATTATAGTGCACGCACGCCCACACTTCGCGCGCGTGTTTTACAGGCATTAGAAAAGTTTAGAGTATACAATAATATGATTGTTTTAAGAGATGATATGTCCGGCGAAGCAGTATTCGTATCACAGGTGTGCCATGATTTTAATAGATTAAATCACGATTTTTCTATTAATCCTCATGGATTCGATTTCCATCCTCTTTCGTATATAATATATCTTTTTCCTAACTCTCTCTTAGCCTTTCTATCTCGTGATCGTCCAGAGTGTGTCGAACGCGAGGAAACGTCACTCCTTGGGCTAACGATTGCGCGTATACACGAAATGGAATTAAAACAAAAAAAAAAAGGAAAAAGATTACGGGGAGCGATCTCGCACGTGTAAACGAATTACTATTGCGATTTGTTATTACAAAAGAAAGTCGCACGTTAAACGAGCGAGGCTATTGCGTAACACGGGAGAGATAAAGAAACAAAAAAAATATATATATATCGTCACTGATATCTCATATCTAGTTTTAAAAGGACTACTACATATTCGATTGTGTTATTATTTGGCTAAGCGGGAGCCGCGTTCCCGCAAAAATATCACGTTTCATTTTATCCTTCTATTTTTCGTTTTCTTTTTCTTCTTTCTCTCTATTAGTCTCCACTTTATTCATTTTAAACTCTCGCTCTCACTCTGCCAATGAGACGTTAGCTTTAATCGTACCCTTATGAATTATTATATCCCTTTAATTTTTGGTCTCGGTGATTACTTAACGCCTAAATATTGTCTCGTTAGAAAACTAAATTTTACGTGAGAATGTCAGGGAAAAGGGGCGGAAGGATGGGCGGTAGAGGGGATTTGAGGAAAACGAGAACGAGAGAGAAAGAATTATAATAACGATAAAGGACACAGAGAGAAAGGGATAGATAAGTAATACGGTCACGCGACTTTTTTTGTCTTCCCGTAATCATCCCCCATGAGACGGTGATCAAGCATGGGGGATGATGTTAAGGAGGAATTGAAATTAATTGAAATCAAAGAATTCGAACTGCTCGCGAAACGGTATGGGAATAACTCCGAGGAAAAAACAATCAGAGAGAAAAACAGGGAGGGAGTGATGGGGGAGAGGGGGGGTCTGTTAATTAAAAAATACAAAGATAAGGAAAATTAAATAGATAATTAATTAAAGCTTATCGCTTAGCCATCTAGATCTCGAGTCGGCATATGTGATTAGTAATAAATTTTAACATTTATCATCCTTTTTGTTCTCACTCTAAACGCTTCTTTTCGCACACTAATAATTCCGTGTATTAATTACGTTTCTTCACTTTTTTCAACGTCAATTCCTTATCTTGTTTTCTTTTCGTTTTTTTCCTTCAAATAGGTTTTGTCTATACAAACACGCACATAACTTAACGTACATAGGTTCAATTATGCAACCTACTATAAAGGGAAGGCACCCGATTGAATACGCGATTTAAAAAATTCCATTTCGCAATCTCTTCTCACGTTTGTAAATTGGATATAAAAGAACACCATAATGATTGCGGCGTGTCATTACGGTATTGACATACGA
The DNA here is from genome assembly GCA_030142375.1 of Calameuta pallipes. Classification (NCBI taxonomy): domain Eukaryota; kingdom Metazoa; phylum Arthropoda; class Insecta; order Hymenoptera; family Cephidae; genus Calameuta; species Calameuta pallipes. The sequence goes on from JARQSW010000685.1 coordinate 84,596, forward strand.
CTATAAGGCTAAAAGGGCCTCTCGTAATGCTTCATTCGCACTGCCATCTACAACTTGAATGAATTACGTCATTGTTCGATATTAATAATCAATTACGCAATCACTTCCTCCAGTGTGGGTACACTCTGACGCATGGTCAGTAGACGATAGGAGGAATCAATTTTTTCTTTTCTTTTCTTTCAAGCTTCAATTCCCATTTACTATTTTTTATCTGCTCCTTCTCTCGATTCTTTTAATTATTATTCAATTCCTTGGTCTAGCGAGTTAACTTTAGTCGAAATTATCTAGTGCGCGATAACTGCTGTCTTAATGATTAATGCTTCTCTATTTTTTTTCTTTACTTTCCTTATCCTCCTGCAAGCTCAAAAACAGACCTGATTCTATTTTACCTTATATACTCCTATTTACGATCAATCTGATGTAAGATCCTTGTAAGAACCCTGTACTGTCGTTATTGCTTTTCTCTCTTGGAACTTTGGAGCCTCAATGAGTTGAAGGCGTTCTCGTCACGCCTGTGACAATACTTTAACGAGTTGTGTGTATATAAATATATATAATGCATGTGCCAAGTAATAGATACTTGTAATATGCACGAATACGAGTGTCAGGGTAGCGAACGCGTCACGAGACAATCGAACGGCGAAACCCTGGGCGAATAATCATCACAACCCGAGTGAGCTCGAAAAGTAAATATTCATAATAATTAGTAAGGAAGACGAAGAATAAGAGTACGAAAGATGAAAATGAAAGGTGTATGTAAGTGTAAGGAGCTTTTTCCTAGTCGATGAGACATGGATTCGCCAAAGAATCCTTATCCACACTGTCGCTCGTGTTATATCCCTCCTTCTAGGGATACCAGAGGCGATAACAATGAACTCCAAAGTAAATTGTATCTCTCTTTGTTGTATTCGCAATAAAGCGTAAGGGTCCCCTTATGGAATTTAGATGGATTTCCATTGTGGCTTATGGGGGCCCCCCCGGTGCTGTCAGGGTGGCCCGCAAGGCACCCATAACGCTTTACTTTGCTCGTCGTCTACGGCACCTTTAACTTGCGTGCATATATACGCCACGTTCACTCCAGCTGGGATAACGGCTGTAATCGAACAGGGCCCAAAATGTAATTTAACCGGTCGTCCTCTTTGGGGAAACCGGATAACGATTCCTGACTGCCGTTTCTTAAGGTACAATTTTATTAGGATGGTATGACTTACCGGAAATGTAGTGTCTGTATTCCGCTTCAAGCTTTAGCGCCTGTTCGTACATCTCCTTGGCTACCTTGGCACTGACTTTATCGCTGGGATATCTTGAATCCTTCACTTCCTTTATCTGCTTTGTACTTTTGAATTTTATGAGCAGGACGATAGGATAGATGCGATGTCTATGAAGTCGTTCAATGGAGGCAATTGATATATCCAAGATACAGTGAGAAGTCTGAAAAATTATAGGACTATTAGATTAAAGAAACGTATTATTAGTTTACTGTTTATTACGTTTTCCTTTTTACCTTTTCACAGATATCTTTTACTGCCTGTACTGTTGTACACTCGAAGTAGCTGCCCTTCTTACGATAGTCCACATAGAGCGAGTCTCGCAGACCTTGCTCTAACGTTGCTTGAGAACAGTGCATTGCTTCTGGTAAACACCTAACGAACTCTTCAGGAAATTCCTGCAGGAGTTTAGTCACTACGCATTCGCTGAGTGGGCCGATTATCAGCACTGGTCTCAATGCTGGATCTGGCGACGGATATAAATGAAAAATGTAATGTAAAGGGGGTTGCAAAGAAGTACTTTTTATGGGAAACTTTTAATTCTTACAGTCAAGCCTCTCCACACGTTGGTAACTTGCAGGAAGATTTTCTTCGTTGAGAGTTCCACTGTCACTGTACCAACCCATATTGACACCTGTCAGTTGTGAGAGCTCCTTGCTGTCTCTACTGGAGGAACGTTGGTGCTTCTTACGCCGGAAGAAGCTTCGCCTGGCACTAGTAGTACCCCGTCTTCCAGTATCCGTCTCTAAATCGCCAAGAGATCTTCGCAGAAGGAGCTCCTCTTCGACTCTGTATAAATAAAGATGTATATTGTTAGGACATTATTTTTATAGAATTAGATGTGCTTTTAAAAATAACAAAACTTACTTGAATTTACTAGGGATGACTCCACACTTTTGTCGTCGTCCTGCTTGGTCCACGATCCAGGCTCTCCAATGTCCTGGCGTACCACTGAACATCGTGCTGTCCACGTAAAGAACGTCATCCTTGTTAAATCTAAGCTGAAGACTGTCACTGACTTCGCCAACACGGTCAAACATAGCTTTCACGTAGAAGCTGTCACCAGGCTTGTCCCTGACTTCCTTATACCGTTCAGGCATGTGCTGTGCTATCAGCGTGACCTTATCCGCTGGTCTAGCAAGTTCCAGGGCAGCTTGTTCAGCCGTCGCTTGACGTAGATCCACTCCGTTGTACTCCAGGATACGATCTCCTGTACGTAGGCCCGCATCTTCGGCGAGGCATCCTGGTTGCACTGAATGTACGAATATCCCAACGCTGTTTCCACCGACCAAGGAGATACCCAGGTTCGCGCACTTTCTGGTCTCTATAAAGAGGTACCTGGGTTCACTAGGAGGTGGACTCTTCCCGTTTTGCTGTTGATCCTCCTGAGTGGGACTTCTGACTGTTGCATTTTGTCGTTGCAACGTTGTCATTGCAGCCTGGTTCATCTGAGCACGGGGCAGAGTACTATTTCCAACGCGTAAAGTATCCAAGGTGGCTGAGTTCCTGATATTATCAAGAGCGGCACTATTTCTAATGTCCAGGGCAGCTGATTTCCGTAATTCGGGATTACGGATATTAATATCCAAGGAGGCGGAATTCCGAATGTCTCTCTCACGTTCCTGAGTATTCCTGATGTCCAGGGATGCCGACGTCCTGACTTCTCGGTCCGATCTTATCACACTCAGCGTGGCTGAAGTGTCCCGTTCAGGTTCAGTAGTCTCCAAAGGCTGCGTCGTCTTCCTCGGCGCTTCTGGACTATTGCACGGTGTTGGTGAGCCACTACGACTCGCCGCTTCCTCTCCGCCAGCCTCGGACGAGCTTGAGGAACCCGAACCCTCCAGTTCATTATATTCTTTGCATGAAAAGAATGTCGAATACTTTAATTAAGGTAATCAGTCTCTAGAGTAAGAGGATTACAAACAGCATCAGGAGACTCTAGTGCTTGGACATAGAGAGAATAATGGATTCGCGTGATAAATGTTAATATAAATCCAACGAAGGAGAACCTTATTCATTCCCTACACGATACTCACTGTCCGGACTGTATTGCACCAGCATCGTAATAGAATTACCACACTGGCGCAGAACGTTAGCCGCAAGCTGGTAGGTGGCGCTTCTCATGTTGATGCCGCAGACCTCGAGTAGTTGATCGCCAATCTGGAGACCAACCTGGGAGGCCAAACTGTGTTCACTGACAGTGGAGACGAAGACGCCACCACTCTCGAGACAGGAAATCTGTATACCGAGTGGCTCAACAGACTTGTCTATGTGAACTCTCCTGAGTTCACCAGGTGCTGGCCTCGGCTGCGAGTAGCAATAATCCGGCATGCTGGACCTCTTGTTATTTCCCTTAACTGTCCCCGTTCCTGGACTCAGTACTTCCACATGAAAGGTCGGCATTGGACTGCCTCTCTCGGATGTCCTCTCTATACTCCCCGTTGACAGTTTCCCCACGCTGCTCTTCGAGGTCACACTTGGGTTGGACGGTATACGAAATCGCTGGTTCTCCTTTTTCCTCGGAAACGTGCCACCTTCGTAGCCGTGAGTGTAGGCAGGTACATCATATGCAGTAGCAATAGGGTGTGCTCTGGACTTGTGATAGTGCAAGTCTACAGAGGGTGTATGGAGGTGACTGAACCCTGTTTGGGGTGCAGGACTATACGGGGGTTCAAATGAATAGGACCGTGCATCAGGCAGACCGATTGATTCACCAGATTGGGCAGAGGGTAGAGAGGGTGGAGACGGATACCTCGAGGGTAGGGAGTTCTGTTGATGCGGATGGGGATGAGAGTGAATATAGGGGGGAAATGAGAAATTACCGGCTAGCTGACGTGGTCCAGCAACTGGTGTCGAGCCAATAGCGTAAAGTTGTGAGTGGGCCCTGTTGTGCTGCAAGGTATCTACCTGGCTGTCGTTCCCAGGATACTTCTGGGTACGCTTCTTCGTGTAGTAATCCAGATCCTTCCCAATGTTCCCTGACTTCACTGAGAAATCTATGCTCGTCTCAGATGGTGCCAGTGTCGAGCCGAGACGATTCTCGCTGGTATCATATTCAATCATTGGCTTCTTATCTATTTGAATATCCTTAAATTGAACTGCTGGTGTGAATGACTTCTGATTAAATAACTGGCCTGACTTGCTGATATTCGGTATAGGAATTTCTACAGCCTTATAGACTGTGTGTCTGTTGCTGACATTTGTAAAGTTTGACAGCGGTATGGGATTTGAAATACGATTATAATTGAAGCTGTCATACTTTGGAGGATGATTAAGAAGTACACTCAAAGGAAGCCGTTCCTTTGTTTTTCGGGGATGCAAAATTGTACCCGTGCCATTTTGTATTAATGGACCCCCTCTTGCCTTTGGCCAGGTGCCACCATTCTTCTCCACCTTCTCACCCCGTCGTTTGCTACGCTTCAGTACGCCATTATTTGTCTTCTTGTGATAACTCTCTATTACAGAATCAAGTTCAGCAATAGCGTCCTGCTCCTGCTCAAATGTATTGGGACTAGAATTCCGGTGTCTCTTCTTCTTGTCTTCCCTGTCCTTGCTGTGCCTACGTCCTCGCACTATATCGATCTTCTCACGTATGTTGTCCCAGGCGTTACTGATACCGCTAGGCTTCTCTCCGCTCGTCGATTTAGACACCTTATAGACGCTCCGATCACCGAAGTTCGATGTGATGTACCGCCGGTCGTAGTCATCTGATTGTGTCGTCTTCAGCATCATTCGTTCCTGTTCCGTCTGCGAACAACTGTTCACCATCTTCTGTTTCTCTGGATTAAAGTTACTGTCCATGGAGATGGCTTCAGTGTTCGCCGACGGCAAAGGTATTCCCTTCAGGGTGGTAATTGTCAAAACATCCGTAGAGTTGTCATTAAGGATCGTCATGGCTTCGTGAGCAGAATTAATACCGTCCATCGGTTTGCTGTTGATCTAAAGAAAACATTTTTCTGTGAACGGCGCTTTAAGCCGATCATAAGCAAGCAGCTTAGGACTAAATTATGTTCAGGCGATAAAAATATATTCAAAAGCACTCACGTTCAGGACCCTATCTCCTACGGCAAGATTTCCTTCCTTGGCGGCTAAACTTCCTGGTGAAATCTTGGATATGTAAATTCCAAGCTCCAGAGCGATGCCATGAGGAACGGAGCTTACTGGAATCTGAGTAGTTCTCAAAGATCTTCTGCTCAAACGTCTTCTTCTGACAGTCAAAGTGGCAGGACTGACAGTACTAGCTCGTAGCGTCTCCAAGAGCATCCTCGTAGACACAGAAGTACAGTCAACATTATTCACCCTTATAATACAGTCATTAACCCTGAGCTTGCCGTCAACAACACTGCCTTGTGTCACCTGAGCAACGTAGACTCCAGTATCGTTAGGATACTGAGGATCGTCCCTACCACCGATTAGAACGAAACCAAGATCCCGATCCGTATCCAAACATAGTCTAGTAAGATCCAGGTGTATTGTGATTACATCCCATTCAGTAACCTCTGTATCAATAGCCGAATCATGACTGTGCGACAAACCCTGGCCGTATTGACTTGACCTCAGGGCATGATCACCAGACTCGATCTTTTCCTTGAGATCTTTGAGCTCCTTCGATGCCTCGTTTCGTTGCTTCTTTATATCATCAGAGTCCCTTAAGGCGCCAGCAAGTTCGGATACGGCACGATCACGTTCCTTCCGCAAACGATCGCAAAGGGTGCGGATGCTCTCGCGTTCCAAAACAATCTTGTCACGTTCGCTGAAGGCCCAGTCTCTCCTACGCTTAGATACCTCAGCTTCCTGAATAGCCTCTTCAAGTTCCGCTTGTAGCGTGTCCACGGATTTACGCAATTTGTCTAGCTCCAGATTAGCCTGGTCGAGATTGTCCATTCGCTCCTTCTCTCGCTTCGCATAGTCCCTCGTATTCGTTTCGCGCTCTGCCTCCTTGCTGGAATTGTCACGTTCTCTGTTATACGAGTGCAACTCCAGGCGATTCTTGTAATCCCTGCTGGAACCTTCGGAATAGTCGCCAAACTTCTGACGCAAGTCGTTGCACTCCTTGAGAGCCTCATCACGATCATGCAGCGCTGACGAGATTTCACGTCTCAAAGTTTCTATCTGATATGAGAGAGTCTTTTTCTGTAACAATGATACACAGTTTCAGCGCATTAGAGGAATGTGGAATATAAGGTAGAAATATACAGGGATACTAACCTCCTCGACAAACTGTTTGTTCTGATTTTCCAGATGCGTAATTTTAGCGTAAGCTTGGGTCAGGTCGTCTCCTAGTTTTTCCATTTCCTTATGCACTGTGTCCCTCTCGCCCATAATTAAACTGTACTCCTGCAGAGCGGCGTTCCTCTCCTCAGTCAGTCGTTTCATATCCTTGCTAGCCTTCATACGCAACACCATCGCCTGGTTTATCTCCTTGACAGCTTCCTCATGCTGTTGCTGTACCTTGGCGAGCGCTTCACGATACTCATTACGTTCACGTAGTGCTATATCCCATTGTCTAATGGCAGCTGTACATTGCTGCTTCAATCCATTCCTTTCGCGAACAGCGCTATTACGTTCTTGGGCCACTTCGTCGCACTGTTTCTTTAATCTAGCAGCTTCCTCTTGTGCTAATTCCAACTAAATTCAAACAAGAATCCCAGTAAAAACAGTATCACCAATCAACACTTATCGAACCTACCTTGTTCACTGCTGAGGAGTGCGATGATATAAGATCGTCGTATCGTTTCCTTAGAGAGTCGTACTCGTCCTTAATGGCTTCGTACTTCCTCAATGCAGAAAGGTAATGCTGGTTCATTGCATCTGCATTACTAGCATCGGACACAAGTACCTCTTGATTCTGACACCTTAACTCAGTTACCTCCTTCTGCAGGGCCTGCACCTCGCGGTCGACCCTCTGCTTGTCGTTTGCCAGGTCTGAGTACTTCCCGCGCAATGCGGCACTTTCTTGGGAGGTTGCCTCCAGCTGATTCATGACTGCTATGTGTTGTCCCCGATAGTACTCCAACTCCTTCATAGTATGCTCACACCTGGGAATACGTAAAACGAACAGTCAAATATTAGATTAATAATAGAGGGGAAATGCTTGCTGAAATTTTTGGTAAATCATGCATGTACATTTGTCCTATGCAAGACAGTTTAGTGCAGGTAGTATTATATGACAAAAGAGCATGTTCTCTGAACCGTGATAAAGCAAAAGAAAAAGGAAAACTACACAAACCGTCGGATTGTATCGGAGTGCTTATGTCTAAGTAGCTGTAGTTGATGCATCGCCTGGTCGCATTGTGCCTGCAAACCTTCATAGTCGCTACGGCACTCAGGACCCCCAACAGGACTTCCGACACTGCCATAGCCTCCACTATCTCGTTCTGAGCACCGCAATGAAAAGGCAATCCCAACGGCACACATCGCAAAACAGTGAGAGAAATGCAATAAAAATATGAAATCCAAGCAAATGCACTCCAGTAATTATATAGGGTAGAGCGAAAACAAATGATCTTTTATCATTTTCACTAGGAGTCTGAGACAAGTGGTATATTCCTATGGGAAACTTGAGGAATGATATTTCTAATACATAGTGAAACCAAAAAAAAAGAGAAAAATTGGAGAAAAGAATAGTTCATTAACATCAAACCATTCCTTCATTCTCATTGTGCATAAAATGAATTAAAATTCTTGCAAAACGTAGATACGTATATGGCAAGCAATATAATAAATTTATTGGCATAAATTAATTACTCACCCATATTGAGTGCCCCATCTAAAATAAAATTATGTAGAGTGAGCACAGCTTATTTTAATTCATTTGAGAATGGTTGGTGTATTTAATGGAGTTTCTTAATAACCATACGTTTCAGGCAATGGTTCGTTAAACTAGCTGGAGCAATGCATTCGGTTTCTTTGCTAGCTTTCACCAGGAAAGAAATCGTGCGTCACGCATGTCAGCTTCGTTGTTCATGGTTTGTTTACCCGCAATTACGAAATTTATCAATTTAACAATTCTAAACAACTTTTGACACAGTTGGATACATTGTTTACGAATGAAAGTATAACTATATTGAGCATAAATTAAATTTAAAAACCAAAGTAGTAAAGAATCAAAATTGAACATTGAATTGTTGCTATTCATTTAAAAATTACTCACCACTACTTCCAGCACTGTCCAAGGAAGACGCACCAGAAGCCATAATATCGAGCTCCAATAATCTTAGCACAAAATTTTTCCCAAAGAGGTACTCTCTTGATTCAGCCTATAACAGAAAAGTTGTTACTGCACCACCGTTAATTAATTACCAATATAATCAATAATCATCATCCAGTATCAACCCCAGCTTTTGAGTATCAGTCTGTCCATCCGATCACTGTAAAGCATAACGAAGCATGAAGGTCCACTGTCTATTAACAGTAATGGTCGACTATGGGTGTGCTATAATAAGTGTCTAACGAGGTCAGACAAGAGGGACATGAAATCCATGAAAATCCATGATTTTCCACAAAAACCATCAATGCAAAGTATAGTGGAAGGGCGTATGTTTTTCGAATGGTCATAGCGAGCCAATCTACGTTTTGATGATGTGTCTGAGGAGACCGTCTATTTGTCACTTGCCGATCGGAATAATTCTTCAAATAGTATTAGACTGAGTCTTACGATCGTCTCAAAGCGTCGCGACGCCCACCGTACAATCTTCATAGTAAACTATCCCATAACAGCGAATAAAAATGGACCAACCAGTCCCGAATGATGATGATTCCTATGGTACTTGCCAAGGAGCCTCTTTACCTTCTTCGGCGGCACGTAACCAGCACTTCTTTCTCACTAGCGCGCAACTCACATCGTCAGGACGTCCTGTTACTGTCATACCTAGCTGCACCGACCACTTATTATTTGACAACAATCAATAGCTCACCTGCTGCACCAATAAGCCTGACAATTAGCCATTTTCATTCGCTACTACAGTCCGATTCACATTGCTGGCAATAAACATGCTTGAGACTGGTTTATAAATGAGCGACGTAGCGCTGCTCGCGACGGATCGGTTAGTTCTCCTAAACGCCAATTGGTGGAGGAGCCACTGAATGAAACTCGCAAACGCAAACTCGCTATAGACATATGGCGAGGCAAAATTCGCTTTATTACATTTTGAACCTTCTCGAATGGACTGGAATCTCTGTAGAATCAAGACAAAGGATTTTACAGTTGCGTAGCAAAAAAACATCGAGAGACAATTGACCATTCCATAAAAAAAACATAAAATGGTGGATCACTCTTACCGTCCTTTAGATTCCGCATACATAATTTAGTCGTACTCAAGAAAACTGCTGTCAGGCCAGTGACGTAATAGTGTTGTAGATCATCTCTATTTGAAGCTAAACTGTAAATCCGATAGAATTCAATATTTATTGAGTTGAGTTAACCAGATATTGATACTAATCCATTGCGCTTGCGCACAAATTACTATCGCCAGGGAACTCTCTAAGGCTCAATTCCACAAACACGGTTTATTGGTTAAACTCCGTTTATCTTCAAATACAAATGCCTGATTGCCTGATAACGGAGTTAAACCGAGTTTAAACAATAAATCGTGATTATGGAACCGGACACCAGAGAAACTTTTTATTTTAACCGTCTGGTTAGTAGGGTTTCTTTGTTCTAAGCTTCACTATAGCAAATAACCCACGGAAATACTTCCTAATAATTATATTTTTTCGTCCGTACTAGACACAGTTTCTCTATACAAAAATGAGTATTTATAAAAGAGCCGGAACCAGAAGGAAACATCCTTTGGAGAATCCTAATCCTTTTACCATGATTTCTCCCGTTTGTCCATTACAGAAGACATTTCAAGGTATAACAAGAACGTTAATAAAAACAGCCACTGGTATAAGTTTTTTTAATCATAGTTATTATTATCGTTAATATCCATATAATTATCAATAACTACAGTAAAACACAAAACAAAAAGGTAAATAAGGGAAGGGATGGGTTGAGGACGTTGGATGGGTTTAGGGTGAAGGGGTCTGTGAGTGATATCTGTACATTCTCCTTATTGTGAGTAACATAAACTCTTGTATATCAGTATAGCCTAGGATAGGAAGAAACTAAATCAGTAATATTCACAGATATTTTACAAGATAGTGTAAGACGCAATGGGCGCGTGCGACGAACGACATTTTTTTTACTTCCATCCCCTTGGTGCCTTAAACAAAAGAAAGAAGAAAAAACCAAGGAACAATTACACCTTGGAGTCAAGTATATAAAAGGAAAAGGTAAACAATGGATATTCAAGAATTATTGTCAAACAATACGCAATTTAAATGAAATCTTAAAAAAAAAGAAAATTCAAGAGCGATCGCGCAACGCCCACGCCCACGTAACGTCCACGTTCATACTTATACCGTATTCGCAATATATGTTTTTCTTTTTTCCCATCTCTGCTACGTCCTCGTACGCTCTCTCTCTCTCTCTCTCTCTCTCTTTCTTTTTCTCCGTTTGTTTTGTTTCTCGTTTATACCTCTACACTGTACATATGCACAACGCATCTTTTACACTGTACACGCATACGCTCCCACAAGTAATCCGCGCTATCTTACTATATTTTTAAGTTATTTCCCCATTTTATTTTATGCCATCATTTTTCATTCCAACCTATCCTTCTTAGGGATGGAACAGAAAGAGTCGTACCATTATTTTTCACATAGGAGCAAGATAAGGTTTTGTTACTAAATTGGCCGGAAGTCTTTGCGAGTTGTTATCGTGATTATCATTAATATTATTATTATTACTCTTATCGGTTCTCCCCGTCCACCTCTTATTCCTCTTATTATTCCATGTACCAACAACCATAACAAGAAGGCGGAATAGGCATATAATACGTACATATACGCCCCGTTTTCGATACATGAATCGCTGCCAAATGTAGTACCTTATATGGTAATATTTTATTAGTATCAATTGTGACTGTTACTTTATTTTTTTAATCTTTTCACATCTTTCCTACCTACCTAATCGATTCAGTTGTGGCCCATTGAAAACGGAATTAGATCTCTTTTACATGTAAGACGTATCAGCAATGAAACTGCAAAGCGACTCTCTCCTCTCTTCACCAAAACGAAAAACGCTTTTCTTTCTACTTCGTATTCCGTCTTCTCGTGCAAGATATCGTCGTTCCTGATCCCATGAAGAAATCCTTATGATCTCTCTTCGCCATCGCGTCGAGCCATCGAAGATTCCATCAGTCCACGTTGAAGGACAATGGGTCGAGTACATATTTTTTCATTCTCAGAACGATCCACCGTATTAGTTTTGTCACCAAGAGGAAGAGAAGAGGAGAAATTCAAAAAAGAAGAAGAGCAAAGATAAAGAAATAGAAGCCAATGATAAAATTTCATCGCAAACGCAAAGCCGCAGGCTCGTTTCTATTTGAAAGTAAAAAGAAAAAGAGAAAATAAAAAAAATAAGATAACAAAAACAAAATCCCAAAAGTACATTCCGCCCATCCCTAGTTATTTCTACATGACTGATTTCCTTCGTTTTTTTTTTCCATCTCTCGTCGTTTACTCTCTAGAGGCGTGCGCCCCTACGCGCAGCAGCATAATATTGTAAATAGGTAATTACTTATGTTTTACTTTTATTCTTTTCAGGGCTTTGTGTGATATAGTGTAACTTCATCTGTTTCTTTCTCTTTCTCTATACACTTAAGCGCATTATTATCTTGGACACAATTCTAAAAAGAGTCTATTTTAACGCGGTCCTCTTATTGAGGCTCTCGGTTGGGACGCGTGGCTCGCGACGCGTCTCTCTTTCTCTCTATCTCACACTCATTCACTCACTCACTCTTTCTCTCAGCGTGTTATGTGTCTCCGTGTTGAGTGCATTATAATCGTATTTCTTTGTACCGTGTAAGTTACGACTGCGTCCTGTAGGTGGGTGTAAGAGAGTACATATATGTCTGTCTGTCTGTCTGTCTGTCAGTGTAATTCCGTCAGTCTCAGGTGTCAATGCGTCAAGGTGCATATATTTTACACAAAAAGTCAGTGTCAGGAATCAAGGATGGAAGTGTTGATCGTTATGGGGCAGCGTCAATGGTCAATGAGATCGATCATACTCGAAAGCGGTATGACATTCTTTAAGCCCCGTTAACGTGCAGGTCGGTACATTCTAGCTAGCCCGTGTAATAACTTTTAATAATAATTAATAGCGGATAATAATATTAATTAATAATAATAAATGAATAATAATTAATATTACAAATCTTTTATAATGTACATAACGCTAGGCATAATAATATGTTACATCCTGCTAGGGGAATTTTATGATACACTAGGGATAATCGCTACATTACTCCGGGGGTTGTTCGGGGGGCGGGGGTGGGGGGAGGCATAGTCCTTAGCATCCATTTTTCGTCTAGGGAACCTCTAGATTAAATTTACTTTCTAGTTTGACAGGAGCAGCGGCGGTGGCGGCAGCTTTTTAAACGGCGGCAGCGACGACGGCGACAACTTATTTTTTTTTTTCTTTCCTTTACCATTTTTACTTTATCGACAGTGAACAACGACGAGGAGGGCGGCGATGGTGACGTCGTCGTCGTTATCAACTTGTCGTTACGGTAGTAATAGTAGCAGCTATAATAATATTAATAATAATAATAATAATAATAATGATGATAATAGTAGAAGTAATATAGTACATAGGTATTTATATAGAGCAATATTATACAAAAACACATCACATATCGCGCGGACCAGAAACAGGTCTTAATGTTGTTTTTTTCCTTTTATGCAGATATCGTTAAATAATTAAAATCACAGTAGTTATGCCCTCGCTGGCTCACTTAATTTACAATATTAAAGTCTAGGCTTACAAAGTAGCTCGCGTATAGGTAGAATTTACTTCTATACTTTTTATCGCTTTCTTTCCTTTAATCTCTCTCGCTTGTAAATCTGGGTATCTTTCTTTTTCTCACTTTCTATATATATGTTTATATATGTCTATATATATACATGTATGTACATATATATATATATATATATACACACACACATATACGATTTCTTTACGTTTATCCGTCGCGTCATGTCAATGAATAATGTAAGTGTCTAACGGTGTCCTTACGGTGTCGCATTTATTCGGGATGAAGACGAGTCCTGGACGCGTCTTTCGTTATCCTGTTAGTTTCCTCTCTTGTGCCCCTTTCTCAATCACTTTTTTTTATTTTTTGTTTTTTAATTCAATGTTCGTCGATGGCTTCGTGGAGCAATGGGGTACATTCCTGACTCACTTGTCGGAGAGACCAAGAGTGAAGTCGGTCGCCCCCACAAACTGTGTCAGTGGATTTGGCTTAATAGCAACTACACGTGGAGTTTATATTAATGCCAAATGTGTTAGTGGAAGAGGTACGCATATGGATATACTCGTTATGCTAACCTCTTCCGTATAGAAACCCCATCGCTCCATCTAGGCCTACAATCTGACGTAGATCCAGTGCACGCAGGCACGTAATGGTTCTCAATTTGATTGTCAAACAAGGGTGGACAACGAGAGGGTATTCCTGACTGTTGTCATCGAGGAGGATTCGTTGACTCCTCCCTATAGGTTTGTCTGTATTTCATCTGGTTTAACGTTTCTGGTTATTTCTCCGTGACACAGGATACTCTGGGCTTCATGCCGCGCAAAAAGCATCCAGCTGCCAGGACGGGAAAGACACTCGGTCGTTCTCGTTAACATGGTGATTGTAGCAGAGCGAAATCCAAAGGACCAACTGGTCTCAGACGGTGGCAATTACGATGAGCAGGTGGGCAATCTCGGCGACCCGGTGCAGAAGGTCTGGTGCGATCCGGGCGAGACTCTCGTTGGCAAAGTCACACGAAGGGAATATGTGCACCACGTAGGCAGGCTAGGAGTATTATACAAAATATATGTTATATAGGAATAAGTGATATATGTGATATATGTTCTGGAAATATATTATGATGTCTTTCGTGTGCGTGCCTGTTTAGAAGGCTCACCTGTTGAGAACCTGGTGCTGCGATGTTCACGATTCCTGCCGCTTGCTTCTGCTGCAGATAGGTTATGAATCCGGTCTGGAGATTTTTACTTTGCTGTAACACGTCCATGTGATCTCGTCCACAAGGAAGAGCCAGTAGCATGCAGTGTTCGTTATCAGTCTAAGAAAAAGAAAATTTGAGAATAAAGAATACATGTGAAGATTACACGTTGAATAGATAGTAAATATATAGTTATAGGCATACCTGCATCTTCCTGGCAACTCCTTCGACTTGGGTCTGCTCCAATCTCATCCTCTGGGCTATTCTAAGCGGTGGAGTGGATCCGTCGCTATTGCAAGGTAGACTGTCCCTGGCTACGTTGGGATTACCAAAGACAAAGTGCATCTGCACAGCAGCCTGGTCGTTCTTAAGTGCCAGAAGACCTTGCCACATGACGGGATAGCGTTGCAGAAGCATCAGCAGGGAATCTGCCTGTGGTGGAACCTGGGCCGCGTGAGGTGGAGTGGCGACCTGGTGCTTTCTGGGTCTGTCAGGTGTGATAGCTCTATCTGTAGGTGCTTCACTAGCTGCCATTGGATACTGAGATCTGATATGAGCTGGTGGTGGTTCGTAGTATCCACCTCGAGCTCCTACGGCAGCTCCGGTAAGAGCCACATTGTTCCCGGTGTACTGAGGAGGTAAACGTGCATTCCCATGAAGCATGTAAACTTGGGCTACTTGTGGACTGTCCGTAGTGCGATCCTGAGGTGTTCTAGTGGTGCGTCTCAATTCCAGCGGTGGACTATGACTTTCATCGCCACCAGCCTCCAATTTGGGATCCAAAGGTAGGTGTGGAGATCTAGTTCCAGGCACATGATATGCTATTCTCGGCGGTGCAGTCAGTGCTTCCTGTTGAGCACGTAGGTATTGATACTGCTGAATCATCTGAGGATGTATATAGTGAGGTGGTAGTTCACCACGTGCCAACCCGCCATAATGATTAACCACGTCGCTCTGAAAATTATAATTCATTATTGTAAAGTGATGTTTATTGTATAAGTTTGGATAATTGAAATATTGAATACACATTTTGATAATTCATTAGCAAAGCTAGAATGTAAGTACCTGAGGAGCATTAGCATGAAGATGGGCAGGTGGGGGCAGAGGAGGACTCTGGGAACGATGAGGAGGTACCAGTCCATATTGACCTCCTGATGGTGGAGCTGCACCCGCGCCATGCTACCAAAACCAAGCAAAGTTAGTCTTTCAGCACAATAAAACAAGGGAGATATAAGATGATTCAATTTCACATAATATTTTATAAAATATATTACTACACTAACGTTTCTTTGAAAGTACCATTATAGCATGCTCGTAATTCTAACATTATTCTTACCAGTGAGGCTTCATATGCTGCTATGGATACTGCGCGACTCTGAGGACTCGCAGTAGGCACCATTATGCATCCTGACATGGAAACTTCTACCTTCGGAGGTTCCATTGTACCGGTAACCTAAAAGAATAGATTTAAAAAAAATATTTTTAACGTGTTAATCCAGGATTTATAATTATTCTCATAGAAGAGAAGCCCACCTGAGGTTTTGGTACAGCTGATCTTGAACAACTGGCACCAGTAACAACTGGCTGTGGACCAATTAGATGAGGCTGAGTCGGTGGACTAGCAACAGCTCCCGTAACAATAGGTGGTACAACAGCCTGAAGAAGATGCGCCTTGGGATTGAGTGGATGAGGTTGTCCATTAATGGCTTTCAGGGCAGCAGGCTGAGACGATGGAGGTTGATGAATTCTCTGTGCCGGTGCAGTGGCAATACTGCTTGGATGTATATTAATTGGCAATTTCTGTGGTAGATTCACAATGGTAGGAGGATGTTGTTTAGCGGCTTGGAGAAGATGTTGCTTAGGATTAGGTGGCACCACGTTGTTCAGCACTGGCGACATAGGCTGACCCTGTTTCACTATGATCTCTGGAACTTGTTGTTTTAGTCGGGGACTGAGACTTGGTGACACAACTCTTCCACCAGGTATCTTGAGGTGCAGAGCTTGGATAGCCTGTGCTGGTTGTTTCACGATATTCTGTACGATAGTCTGACTGGGCAGGCTAGGAACGACAGGTTTTGTAATAATCTGTTGTTGTATAGGGCTCCCAAGTTTACTTGCATTCAGAACATGAGCTTTCAGACTTGTCGGCTTCGCCTGAGAAACACAAGAAGGTGTAGTAATAGCCTGCGTGGTAACTACACTTGGAACAGTTGTTACAGACTGAACCACGGTCGCAGTAATTTGCACCACTGGTGAATGAGGTTTGGTTATGACACTAGTCTGCGGTTGAACCAGAGGCTGAATCGGAGGCTGAATCGGAGGCTGAACCGGAGGCTGCGCCTGAGGAGCCTGAGTCACTACAGGTGTAACTGACTGGCATACAGGTTGTTCCATGTTAACAGCAGGTGCAATCACTGGTTCAGGTTTAGGTTTAGGTTTACATTCCTCAGCAACGACAGGAACAGCCTGAGGCGCTGGTTTAACTTCTTGAGCTTCAGAAGGTGGAGTGCCGATAATTGGTGGTTGTTGAGGTTCTGCTGTGGATCTGATCGTCTGACCAGAAGTGGATACTGGAATGTATTGACCTTCTTCTGATTCTCTCATTGGAATAAGCATACCCGTGACTGGGTCTATCAGAGTCATAGGTTCCAAAGGTGTTGATTTCTGTGCTGGTGATGGCGTCTTGTTGGGTTCTTCTGTTTGTTTTATTAAGTTTCCTTCAGAAACAGGAGAATCCTGCTTATTCAATGTCTCTTGGAGCACTGATTGTACTGGCTCCTTAGTCTTTTCCTCGCTGCTGTCGTCATTGTTCTCCGATGTACGTCTTGTGGCCTTGCGATTTGCTCTAGGTGACTTACGTAGTTCAGCTGTCATTGGTTGCTGAGGCACTTGCTGATTAACTCGTGGCGCACTGTTGTGTCTTGTACTACGTCTAGTAGCATGTACACCAGCAGCACCAGTTTTGTTTACGGCTGAACCACGAACAACATCCTCGATAACATCATCGACTGTGTTACGACTGCCGTCTCTTTCAGCTAGTCTTCTGGATTTTCTGGTATTGGCAGCGGGAGATATAAATTCTTCTGGTGGGACTTCCTTAACAGCTGCTACTGGAGTAGCTGGCTGAGCATTCGAGCCAGCAACGTTAGGACCTGGAGATTTAATGGTGAGAATTAATCTAGGTCTCCCAGCGTTGTCCTCTTCGCTATCATCATGGAACTCATAGACATCCGCGGGAAGCTTCTTCTCCACGTGATGTTTACTTCCTCTTCCTGTTCTGCCGCCACGGCGATGGGGAACATTAGCTGCATTTCTACCACCACGTCTGGTAGTAACACCTCCTCGACTACCTGCACCACGTCTAGCTTTAGATCTTCCGCGGCGGCCCTTGATGGATTCTGTCTCACAGGTTTCCACACCCTCATCCTGGTCATCATTTTGAACATCTTTCTTCCCTTCTCCTTCAGCTGATTCATCAAACCAGTCACCCTCGTTCTTGCTTATCTCATGAGAGTCATTGTTCAGTTCTTGACTGTGTTGCGTTTCATCATCGCCCTCGTTACCTTCACCGTCGCATAAGGCATCCACCTTCTTGATAACGCTTTCTATGTTCACCTCCTTAGCAGACCAGTAGTCACTGTCCTCCTTACTGTCTGTAGGATCTTCTTTGGCAGGATCTATAGCCAGAGGGTCTGTACTAGGCTCCCTCAGATGATCCACAGGCTCTTCTTCTGGATCTAGTTCCTCGCTCTTGTACGTCTCAACTTTTGGCTCTTTGAGAGCCTCTTCCTGTTTCACCTCAACAGTAGGTTCTGGCATTTCCGATAACTCTGGTTCTGTTTTGGGGATCAGCAGTTCGATAGGCTTCACTACTACCGGTGTTGGTGTTGATACTGGTACTGGTTTTTCAATTGGTTGTGACTCATTTGGCACAGGAGACTCTTGTTTCTCGATCTTCGGCTTCACTTCAACTTCACTACTTGGTTGTTCCACTTTAATATTTTCTACTTTAATAAGTTTTAGAGGTTCCGAGGGTTCTGAAGGTTCAGTCTGTTTAACTTCTATAGGTTGTGTCGGTTGTACTGGCGGTGTTAATTGCATTGGTTGCGGTGTTGGTACATTGTGACCAACTTGTACAGTTGGAGGTTCGGGTTCCAGATGTTGCGGATTATGTTCAAAATGACTTTCTATCTTTTGTGGAGTTTGTTCAACGGTAGGCATAGAGGCTGATACAGTAACTGGCACTGCGTGCGTTATGATAGACTGCGACACAGTTGAGACAAGAGGTATGTGAGGCTTGGCCAGTAAGATTCCTTGAGAAACTGGAGACTGCCTCTGGGTAGGAACTGGCGACTGCCTCTGGGTAGGAACTGGCGACATTCGCCCAGCAGTTTGTGGAATTACCAAGCCACATTGCGAGAGTCCTGTAATGGGTGGTACTGGAGGAACAATTGGTACAACTGTTTTGACAAGTGGTTGAGGCGACGAAGATGGTGGACTAAGAGTAGGCAGAGAGCTATGGACGAGAGGCTGTGGTCCACGTGACACTGTCATTATTACTGGATTGGCAACAGAAGTCCTGGGTATATGAGTTGTCAGCAACTGCAAATTTGACAGTTCTTGCTTTTGTCTTGGTGACAATAGCTCGTTATCAGTAAGGACAGATAGCTTCTGCTGCCTAGGTGACAACATGCATGTTTCTGGACCGATGGGTTTGCCAAAAACAGGACTAGAGGTACTGGCATTTATTTCAATCTTCGCAGTTTCCGGTATGTACGTCGGTGGCTGATTTGGAGATGGCACCTTGGGAGACGTCGATGCCTTATTGGAAGGTTCAGGAATAACAGCTGGTGACAATTTTGGCTCTTCCAGGCGCTGAGGCTCGTTGGCATTGACAGGAATTAGAGTCTCAATTACAGATTTTCCAATAGACGCAGCTTCTCGTGAAGTCTTTACCGATCCTGGAGCCAGTGGTGGTACAGGCATGTACGGACGTGGTGGAATATTTAATGTAAGTGGCGGAAGTCCTCCTCGCGGATAGCTGGGTTGCAGAGCTCGCATTCCTGGTGCATGCTGTATGACAGGTTGCTGAGTAGCTGCAGTTGAGTAGACCTGCTGTGCAGGCGTATCCGGTCTGTGTGCCGAGATGGGTACGCTGACTGGCAGTCTTGCAGGTGGCGGCGAAGGTTTGCTCGCGTTAGGAACATGCGGACTCAAAGCGGGACTTCTAGACCACTGCCCATTGGGCGAGAGAGGCTGTGGGACTCTTGGTGATAATTGAGCCGGTATCAATGGCGGTATCCTGGATGGTACCAAGGGTGGCAGCTGTGTCAGGCCGGATGCAGGCGTAGCATTCTGCATTCTTGGTGATGCTTGTCTCAAAGGAACCATCTGAGTTTGTGGAGACACTGGTAATCTCTGATATAGCGGCTGAGTAACTAGTGGTGGACGGGGACTTGCTGCTGGTATCTTTGGTGTCTCATTCAGCATTGGTACACTGCAAGGACTTAGCAAGGGAGGTTTATACTGAGGGGGTGGTGTAGATGGTCGATGAACTGGTCTGACCTCCTGTGTAGGTTCAGGATCATCTTTGGCATCACGTAGTTTGTGATCACCCAGACTCCACGAATGAGCTATGACTGAACTTGGCGGGCTCGCAGGTTTCGCAGGACTGGTTGGTACTTTGGTCTCTGCTGGTTTCTCTGTTGGAGTTTTAGCTGGTGACTTGTAGAAGGATGGTATATCTGGAGTCTTGGGTGGTTGAGTCAAATCAAATGACTCATAATTAGGATCTTCTTCCGTATCTGTGTCTATCTGGAGATCATGTTCGCTCTGCGGTGTATCAGGCTTAAGATCGGTTTCTGCCTCACCGGAAGCGTTGAGACTTTCAACAGCTTGCTGCATTTCTTCCACATCTTCCTGAGGCGCATCTGCCTGGGGTCCGCTGGCACTATCACCCTCAGCTTCCTCCTCGCCCTCATAAGAAAAGTCTTCGGTCGAACCACCAAACGTTTCTTCCAACAGAGCCGCTACAGCATCCTCCGTTTCCTCCTGGGAGATCACTACACGAGGTTTGTCTTCCACTTGAGGTGGCGGTGTGGATGGAACTGCTACTTCCGGTTCGTCTCTGCTGCGCGACTGTCTACCATTCTCGCGTTCTTCAGGTTCGGATATACTCTTTACTGCATTCTCGTGGATGGTTTCATCAATATCTGTTCCAAAGCCTGGAATAAACTTGTCCTTCTTCTTCTCTGGTTTGTTTCCGACACCACTTACTGGAGTGATTGGTGCTATCGTTGACATACTGGAAGCTATTTTAGGTATAGGGCTTAGAAGAGCTTCCCTAGGACTTGGCAATGTTGGGGACATCATCTTTGGAACTATAGGACTGCTAGCTCTAGGTGGACTAGAATCAGCACCCAGATAAGGTAGGTTCCCTGACTTCTCATGGTGGTGATGATGATGATAGTCTTTCCTGGAACGTTCCTCCTTTGACTTCTTTCTCTTTTTCTTCTTCTCCTTAACCTTTTCCGGTGCCGTAGTCGGCGTGGACGGTTCAATACTGTCATTATCATCTGTAAACCGGAATACGTCATGATCGTGTCCTTCGCCTGGAGTCGCTTTAGGCGAGGTAGAAAGCCCAAACAGTTTAGCTTCAATTTCTCTTCCAGCTTCAGCCAGATCGACACTGTTCTCATCTTCAGCCTGATGCCTTCGTTTCTTCTCTGTCTTTCTGCGCACTCTCTCAACTTCCAGGACAGGACTCCTAGCCCCCTCACTGTCAGACGCATATGTATTATCAGCAGGAAGACTGCCGAGTCTATTGAAGAATGTATGTGGCGGATCATCAACGTCAGACAAGGGCCCAAAGATATCTTCCATTCTTTGAGAGTCTCTTCCTTCCTGTCTGTTGAGCCTCTTCCTCCTAGCCTTGACCTTATCCTCTCCATTACGCTCTCGTCGTTTTTCTTTCTTGTTTCTCTGTTTTTTGTCAGCTCTCATCCTCTCCTCAGCGCTCTCTACGTTCTGCTCGGTAGAATTGGATCCTTCCATAGAGCCAGTAATGACACTAGACTTGTTTTTATGCTCGGTACTGTCAGAAGCCTCCAGTTTCACGCCTTCCTCGCTTGATATCGAATTCTTTTGTCGCTTCTGCTTCTTCTTATGCGACTTCTTGCGCGAGTCCCGCTCGTGATTGTTCACAGGATGGTTAATGTGGAATGCAACGGGTATCCTTTCATCATCATCAGAGGTTCTCGGTTCTTCTTTACTGCTGGGCATACTGTTCATGGATGACTTCAAAGGATTCTGCTTCTCCTCAGTATCAGCAAAACCCAGATCGACGTCGCTCTCCAGGAATCGCTCATTTTTCACTTTATGCATCTTGTTATTAAACGATTCCTCCTCTTCGCTAGTGTCCGAATGAATTCTCGAGCGGGAACCCTTCCTGGACAGGGACTTCGCGCGTGCCGAATCCGACTCAGACGTAGCCTCATCCTCGGTAAGGGCTTTACTACTTACAGAATCACCATCCCAGGATGTACTCTGCTTCTTCTCCTCGCGTCTAGCTCTACTCTGTTTAAGTTGAGAGAACTTATCCTTGGGAAGACGTACTTGTCGCTTCTCTTCCTCCAGTTTCTGCATATTCTTAGTGGATCTCGCCTTGACCTTGTCGTACATACTGATGTAGGCCGGCTCGTCGTCGACTATGTCAAATATAGAGTGTTTCTTAGGTTCATCACTGTCGGTATCCGTAGCTGATGGATGCCTCATAATCTGCATTTCGTGATTGGACAATACACCGTCATCCACGTCGCTATGGAGCCCTAGGGAGGATTGATTGTCCCTAGAATGATGGCTGATGCTGTTCTGATCATCATTCCTCTTTGAAAGTTCAAGCCTAGCAAGAAACTCTTTATCGGACTCGTGCGAGACTCTTGGACTGCGCTCTCTAGTTTCCTTCTCACTTCTTTCCGGACGATTTTTCTTGCTACTGCGCTGCTTGTCCTTTGGATCTCTGCTGTCCCGACTCTCACGGCTCTCTCGACTCTCGCGACTTTGCTCACGCGAGATGTCGCAGTGCGAGACGTTCTCACGCGATTGGCTGTCGCGACTGTCTTGAATAGTTTCCTTGCTGTCGCGACCCTCTCGACCCTCGCGACTCTCACGGCTGGCACGATGCTCGTTACGGTGTTTCCTGTCTTCGGATCTTCTATTTTGCCTTGGTCTATCCTTACTGTCTCTTCTGTGATCAGATATTTTCATGCGTTTAATATCAGTGTCTTCTGGCGGTGCATCCTGGGAAGAGGCTCTACGTTTTGTTGAGAGAGGTGCCGGGGAGGTTTGATTTTGCATGTTGGTTACGTGATGATTTTCCGTTGGTCTTCGAGAATCATCGCGTTCTCTCGTTTTATCCTTCTCTTCGCGATCTCTTCTCTTCTCTCTTTCGATGGTTTTTTCTTTTTCTCTTCTTTCTTGTTCTTCCCGTTCACGTTTTTCACGCTCCTCGCGTTCCCGCCTCTTTTCTCGTTCGTGTTTTTCTTTTTCCATTTTTTCCTTCTCCTCCTTCTCGCGTTTTTCCTTCTCTAACCTCTCCCGGTCATCCTTCTCTTTTCGTCGTTCTCTCTCCAGCCTCTCTTTCTCTTCTCTCTCGCGCTTTCTTTCTCTTTCCACACGTTCCTTTTCCTCTTTTTCTCGCCGTCTGTCTCTTTCGATTCTATCTCGTTCCTCTCTCTCTCGCCTTTCCTGTTCCTCCTTTTCTTTCCTGAGACGTTCCTTTTCTTGTTTCTCGCGTTCCAGTCGATCCCTCTCCTTTCGTTCGCGCTCTTCCCTCTCTCGCCTTTCGCGCTCTTCTCTCTCGCGCCTCTCTTGACGTTCCTTTTCCTCACGTTCTTTTCTTTCCCTTTCAAGACGCTCCTTTTCTCTCCTCTCTCGCTCCTCCCTCTCACGTCTTTCTCGTTCGTCCCTTTCCTTACGTTCTCTTTCCCTCAATTCATTCTCTTCTCTTTCCTTCCTTTCGCGCTCTTCCCTCTCTCGCGCTTCACGCTCTTTCTTCTCCTTCTCCTCTCTCTCTCGCTTTTCAAGCCTCTCTTTCTCAAGTCTCTCACGTTCTCTCCTCTCCTCATCCTTCTCTCTTCTCTCGCGTTCCTCTCGTTCTTTACGTTCCTGCCGTTCTCTCTCCTCCCGGTCTCTCCGTTCTTGCCGCTCTCTCTCGTCCTTTTCTCGCCGTTCTCTCTCCTCCCGTTCTTTCCTCTCATACTTGGTCTCCTTATTCGTCGCATCCTTGAAGTCACGAGGATGCGCTTCAGGCTCCGAAGACTCGGTACCACCGCTAGGATTCAACCGATCCTCCTTATCCTCGCGTTCAACCTTACGGCTCTTCTCCACTTCCCCTTCCGGATCCTTACGAGATCTCCTCGAGCCATCTTTACCTTTGCTATGTCTAGATTCCCTACCGTCTCTACTTTCTCTAGTGTCTCTATTATCCCTACCGTCTCTACTGTCGCGCGAGTCTCTACTCTCTCGTGAGCTATTTCCGGTGTCCTTCCTGAGACGCGCTCGTGGCATATCGCCAACCGAAGAGGTAGTCGACGAGGAGGATGAGCATGAAGACGACGATGAGGAGGACAAAACTCCGGTAGTACTAACGACGCAGATCGGTACCGAGGACGTCGTCAAAGTATTAGAGATCGTACCAGTAAAGGAACTCGTCGCCGTAGTCGTTATACCAGGTGTAGTCGTTAGCGTCGTCGTCGCCGTCGTAGTACTAGAAACACTCGTCGCCAATAGAGTGGTGCCACTTGCGCTACTCGTCACAGTTATAGAATTAGAATTGTTGTTCGTCAATGCTACAACTCCGGCCGCCGCAGTCGTCGTCGTAGCATTGACACTCGTACTCGAAGACGTCGAACTCGTCGTGGAAGACGTCGTCGCCGCTGCCGTCGTCGTCATCGTCATCGAGATCGTCGTACTTATCGAAGATGAATGAATCGAAGCCGGATTGATTGGTAGCCGCGTATTGGATGGGCCCATTGCAGCATTTCCAATGCTGGCTGGATTACTCGCATTTCTATGGACACTGGCAACACTACCGGCACTTGCACTACAAGCACTCAGGGCACTGTCACTGCTCGCAGCACTAACATTCGCGCCACCAATTGGCAATGACACAGGGGGTAACTCGGGACTCACTGTCTTTATCGAGGTACCGGGTGTGACCGGTGTTGCTGGGATTGGATGCACGCAATTGTGAACTGTCCTAGAGTCACCCTTCAATGCGGGCGACACGTTCAAAAGGGATGGGGACGTCGTCGTGGTACCTCCTGGTGTCAGTAGGCTACTACTCACTGTCGTGTTGGCCTGTACCGGTGGATGACTAGGAAACGGATACTGAAGCCCGACCTTTCCGGTACAGCCAACGAGACTCCCACTACCGATCATAGAACCGACACCGATGACACCAGTGAACTCGCGGGGTTCGTACTTTTCGCTGAAGTTTTCCAGGCGTTTCGAGTCCTCATCGAAGACACTCCTCTTTGCCAGGACTGACTTCACGATGTCAGAGGGTTGTACCTCGTGGAGGTCCAGGTCGAGAAGCTTGTGTCGAAACCTGAATCTCTCGGAGGCTGAGGCATCCAGCTTGGCGAGAGCGTCACCGCCGGCTGCGCTTAGGGCACGGGATCCTGACCACTTCTCGTACTTCTCATCGAGGGACCGTATTCTCTCTTCGAGGCTTGGAGACTGTGGTGCCGTTTCGCTGTCGGAACTCGTTGGACTTGGACTCGGATGCCTCGGGGGTGGCGATGCTGGTGGTTGGGGTGCTGTCCTGGGGCTGGGGACCGGTGGTAGACTCGTAGTACAGGGAGGACTCGCTACCTTTGCTAGCGAAGCACTCGTCGCTCTTCCTCCATTGTTATTATTATTGTTATTGTTGTTATTGTTGTTGTTCATCATTTGAGCAGCAAACCTGGGTAGCGGAAGTGAAAGTGGACCCTCGTGGCTACGTTCACGAAACCTCCTTGGTTCGCTTGGAATAAGATTCTCTGGTCGCTCATCAACCAATGGTGTCCCGGGTCTTGAGCCATCATGATGCTCGTGATGTCTGTTGGCGTCCCGACGCCTTTTACATGGACCAGGCGCCCTGCTGTCGCAGCTGCCCCTCTTGGTGCCGTAATGGACTAGGAGTTTGCTATCACTGACTCTCCGAACGTCCATACCCTTTCTCCCAGAGTGTGATGTTACCAAGAGAGATGCAATTTCTGGCTCGTCATCCTCGCAGAGGATAGTAGCAGCATCGAGCTTCGGCCTCTTCTTCGGGGTAAAACCCTCATCTCCGCTACTATGGCACTCCTCAAGTTGTTCGAGAAGATGGACACGCTCCTTTTGGAGATGCCGGATGTCCGGAGGTGGTAGAAGAGGTGGAGGTGGTGCTGGTGGCTCTACACTGGTCACCACACTCTGTATGGCGTGCCGACGTGGAGGTGGTGGACAGTCGTCCTCAGCGAGTTTTACGTCCCCAATGACGCCGGTATCGTAATCGTCGTGACTCGCTCCGCTACCCTGACTGAACTCGTCGTAGCTGCGGAATCGACGTGGCACTGGCTCGGTGTAGTCACCCTCGTAGTAAGGGTCTGTTTGGTAACGTCGGCTACCTCGAGTCATCGCCGTAGGGTGAGCCGGACTCGCCCCAGGCGTGCTACCGCCTCCTGGCGTCCGACTGTAACTAGCCGTCCGCGCTCTTGGAGGTGTTTCATACCTGGTAAACCTACTTCCAGCATTGGGCACTGGGACCACTGGTTCGAAATTCCTATCCCGCCTAGAACAGTCCAACGTAATTTGTCTTTTTAATAATTAATTGCGCTAACTGATTAATTCATTATAAAAATTATAGTCTATCACTCACGCGACATCAAAAGTAGCTGCCGGTGATGGCCTGGTGTCCCAAGGTTTTTCCCCAGCTATGCCTTGACGTTCCAAATGCTCGTAGAAGGTTTCCTGGCATTCTCTAGAGGCAAAGTCGACCTGAAGTCGACGGCCTCTGAAAGTAGCCCCACGCATTTCCTTGACGGCAGCCTGCGCGCAACTTATCTGATCGAAGAAAACCAGAGCATGTCCCCGCTCACGGTCTACCACAACCTGAGTGATGGGACCGAATTGGTGGAACTGGATGTTTATATACTTTTCCGAAACGCACTCTGAAGTAAAGAAAAAAATGTCCAAATTAAGAAAAAGTTTAGAAAATCCCCCACAGTAAAGTAACCATGTAAAACTTCATATACCTCCGATACCATCAACCCAAACACAGGAAGTTGGCATGGACTTTCCAAAACCTAGTTTGATCCTATTAGAACCAAGATGTTCTCCATCCATGGACCTCATAGCCTTGACCACGCTACTGATGTCGGAGTACTGACAAAAGGCATAACTGGAGACAGCTCCTTGCTTCTTGATATCAATTTCCTACGCAGAATCCGAGTAAAATTCCATTAGTACTCCACTTTCGTTTCCACTAAAAGACGCAACAATCAGATCCTTGAGGAAGATGTACTCACAATAATTTCTCCAAAGGGTTCAAAGTGTTTCCTAAGTTCAGAAGCAGTGACATCCTTCTCGAGGTTCCCAATGAAAAGCGTCCTGGTGGCTTTCGGATGATACTCGTCTAGCTCAGCCTCGTAAGGTCGAAACTCGTTATCCTCGACATCGTAACCCTGATAAGGCGCGACCTCGATCTTGCATCCAAAGAAGAGCTTATCGTGCGATACCTCAAGAGCCTTTTCAACGTCCTCAGGCTTTTTGAAGCACACCAGAGCATACCTGTCCCCGGCAGCGCCGACAACTTTGACCCACGTGACCTTCCCGTGTTTTTTGTACTCGTGAAACAAGCCATCCTTGAGTGAGGTGTCGCTGCTCCTTGCCGGCAAGTTCCTCACGCATATAGCGAGTGGTCTGCGGTCTTCGGTAACAGCGGCATTGCCAGCCCGATGAGGCGAGCTACTTGGTGAGCTGCTACCACCGGAAGTGCTACCAGCCGAGCTCCCGCTACGACTGCTGCTACTGCTACCGCTCCTGCTGGACCCACTCGGCGAGCTGCTACCACTTCGTGATTTTCTTCGCTGTTTCTTGTGCTGACGTAGCGAGCCTGTGCCGCCAGTACCGGGACCACCGGTACCCCCGGTCTCTTCCTGATAGGCGTCCGTGGCAGCTGGGGTTGGCGGCGGTGGTACCGAGCCGTATCTCGAGCCGCTCGACTCGTAGCTGGGCCAGGACGAGGGTGGTAGACTACCGCGATGACGTTCTAGGTGAGGTGGTGGTGGTCCGCTCGCGTACGGTCCTGTTCGCGGATATAGCCGATCCCTCGCCCTCGTCGAGGTCACGTGGTAACCGCCTCCTGGTGGTGGTCTACCGCGTGGTATATAACCACCTGGGTCGCCCGTCGACTCCGCCGCTGGATGTCCCACGACTCCGACGCCGCCGACCCGGCTGCTCCTGTCGCTCCCGTAGAAGCTCCCGTGGGAACCACGTGGTTCGAAACCCTCGGCACTGCCCCCTCCGCCGCCACTACCTCCGGTACTGACGCCGCCCCCGCTGGCTCCATGATCCTCCGAACTTCTGAAACAGTTTCAGGATACTCATTGGCTCATGAGAGTCAAACTATTAAGCTGACTTCCGAGCTACAGCTGAGTGACGATATACCTCGAAATTTCTTAAGTAAACGTTAGTTTCTCGTCTTGCATATTTAATATCTAATGGCCAAACGGAATTTCTCAAGATCGACGCTCTTTCCTAGTGCCCCCTGCGCGGCATGGAAATGAATACATTATAATTAAATTGATATCGTCAAATTTGAATCCTCAAACACATACTAACGACGTCCTTGAGCCCCAAAAAAACAGTAATAATGACTTCGTGACACATGACATGTGACGACTCCTGAAAGGTTAAAGTTCACGTGGGTGTGTCAAAGAAGACGATTATATAATTAAGACCTAACACGATTAGCCATTGATCCGTTGGCCCCTTACATAGCACCAAGAAGAATCATGTCCCCACCTTAAAGATCGAAAAACCCTCAGCTAAAAATTTTACACCAATCATAAGAAAAAGTCACGCACTTTAAAAACCCATTGTTACTTCTCGACACGCAACTTTAATAAATCCGAGAAAGAAAAAAAAACATTCGTTAATCGTCCTCGCATAATCTACCTATTTCTGAAACGTACTACGTCGCAGCCCTGAAGTATCTTCCGTCATTTTCTACATGGTTGCTATACATAACCTAACATATCACGGATGCCTAAACCCTAAACCCCAAATCATACCTCCCGACAGTGTTATACACCAAAGCTTTTGCCCTATGTTACCAAGTGCTCACAGAGAGGTCAAGTAAAATTTTCATGACCCATGTCTAAACGTCCTCGCGCAACCCAATTATCCCAATGAAAAATCTCTTCCAGTAGGGTAGGTGTCGTACAAGAAGATAGTCTGTCCGGTCGAGTCCTCTATCAGACAGTCCTTACATAATGCAGAAAGCTTTACCAGAACGGACAAGGTATATATATATATACATATACGTCCGTAAGACAGTGGACGGACATCAACATGAACTTCGAAGACGAAGTCTGGGTACGGCATACATGCATAAATAGCCTTCGTCAACCAGTTAGCTTCGAGACTTTCGTATAATAATACAAGTAAAAGGAAAATAAGTAACTTTCCCTGTCACCCTTTTATTCCGAACAGAACCGACGGAATACCGATATTCTCGGGTTCTGAAAGAGACGTAAAAAAAATACAACAACACTACCGACACGGCTCCGTCTCGTTTACCATATTTTTCCAAGAAAGTCATCCGTGCACGTGTTATTCTAGACAATCGAGTGTAGCCACGTCACACCTTGACGGATGATGACGTACAGCTCCGTGTTCAGGGACGTTGGGGGGGGGGGGGGGCATAGACTGTGAAAGGGGAGCCCACCTGATACTAAAGAAGTACGAGATAAGATATCTTCAGGAATGTAATTAAACGGCACTGGATCATATTCCTGAGGTAGGGTCATGAACCGTATAACAGTTGTAGAAGGTAAGACAGTCTCGTAGGTTAATTTTCGAAAGTTCTTAATCAGAATCCTCAGAACGTTAAATATTCGAGCATTCCAGGTACGTATTAGTCTTAAAATAATTCAGTACGACCGAGACATTCGTACGGTCTGCATTAAATAGGATGAGATTAGGAAGTAGAGGGAGAGAGAGAGAGAGAAAGTGAGAAAAAAATAATTGAATAAAAGCACAGTCAGTCATTTACCGTACTTACCGATATCATCCCGCGCAGGTTTTCCCGCTTATATTTATTAAATACACAAACGGCACTATTTAATCGTAGCTTTTCTTATTTCTTTCGCGATAATCCAGCTCACTGTATTCCAACACTGTATCCATCTTGGGTTGGTCGCCACGAGCGCAGAGATGCTGAACGATGCACGACGTAAAACTTGACACTGTTTTGCACACTGTTCACAGTCACCGTTTAAATTCCTTTTCATTCTCTTTGATTTCTGTCTCTATCCCTCTACGTCTTCCTCTCTTCGTCGCGATCCTGACGCACCACCACCTCGCCCTATCTTTTACCACAATCTTCACTTCACGTTTAAACGGTCTCAATTACCGGCGTTCCTTTTATAAGCGTGTCGATACTGCACACTAAAAGCCAGACCAGTGCGTAACGGACAGACAGACAGAGACGGATACAGGTAGAAATAGGATTAGGGTTCGCACACACCGAACTGTAGTTACATTGAAGGCAGCTCGAAAGGGTTGAAAAGAAAGAGGGAAAAATTTGGTTCACTGCAGACCGTATGTCAAAAAATGATAATAATAATACTGAACATCGAGACTGACGAATTTCCCTATGGTAACGAAATTGCCTGTAATACAAATTTTCGAGCAGTCTTATTTCTTCCCTATCAATTTACCGTAGCTCGGTGACTCGTCGATTGTTACCTGGTAATATACCACGTAAGTTGCTGGATTATTTTTATTAGGAGTATGTGGACATGCGTGTGCGCGGTACCGGGTGTGTATATGCATATTGTACCACGGCGAATATACGTCTTATTTGGTAGCAATTGGGTAACCCGGGTTACCGAGTTCGCCATTGGTCATCCACACCCACTCGTGATACCATATAACGTCTGAAATAGGTCAATGATAATGGAGTACCTACCCGTGTGAGGGAAACCTATGCTGAAGATGCTGTGGCTCGTAGTACTGTGTTGTGAGGGCTCTTTCGTCCAACGTATGTTCCGTGGCATGTGCTTTCGCAGCGGACTTGATGTCCATGAACGCCACCGTCGCTGATGCACCCCCGGTGCTCGTCGTACTCCCAGAACCACTTCCACCCCCAGAACCGGAACCGGAACCGCCCTCGTTAACATCGCCAAGGGTACTTCCGGAACTCCCGTCCACGGGGCACTCTTCGCCCCGTGGCAGCAGCTTGACGCTCTGCACGCGTCCATACCTGGAGCAAATGAAAAATAAAGGGGCTGGGTTTAGTTATTTAAGTTGTGAGAGGTAGCTGGAGACTCTTTTCTTGAATATTGGTTTATTGAGTTACTAAGAATATCACCCTGTAACCGATTTAACTAGGTGATACACATAGGTACCAGAACGAGGTGGCCTGATTCTTTTACCTGATCAGTACCTGCGATAATGTTTATTTATACGCGTCAGTGAGGGGTGACGATCGATTCGTGTCCGTCACATATGCGCTGCTGACGACAATTTTATTGTGGCCATCATAAGTTTTATATGGGTTAAGGATATCCAGGCGAGCCAGTTCGGCATTCTGTATCGCTTTTAATAATGGATCGTAGGGATTGTTTATATGTTTCATTCGTGAAGTATGTTTTCAGTAAAATATCACAAAGCGTATAGTCCATTTCCGGTAGACGACACATGTACATACATGGGGTATCTCTGAATGCTATGAAAAAACGGCCAAAAATATCATGGATTTGGATAACGCAACGGCGCCTAACCTCAAGTCAACGCGGAGAAAATGACAGGCATTTCTTGAGAACGTACGAAGAAGACTTCTTGTCGCGTTCATGAGAATCGTGCACAAGACATTTTCTGACGATTATTAACCCAGAGTACAATCAGTCAGGAAAGTATGCGAGAACGGATTGGCAAATATTTCAGGCAGGTACCTCCTCTAACCTGCGTCATCGCCGAAACGAATAGCAGACCCGTCGTTAATGGTCAAAACTTCGTCAGCGCTTCGATCCATAAAGATAATAAAAATGCTCGGATGTTTTTGCCGCGAGGCCATGATGACGGGTGCTCGTTCAGCTACGCTATGCCAAGAGAGCTGATACAGAATGTCCAAGAGAGAGATGGAAAGGAAGGAAGAGAGAGGCACGGTGGGGATTCTTCAGAGAGATACGTATAAACGAGTCTGAGGAGAGGGGAGGGGTGAAGGTAAAGTGACGCGAGTCTATAGGAAGGGATAGCCATGAGGATACCGAAGAGGGAGTATACTGGTGGTATAACTGCTGAAAACGCAGGTCTCACCAGGTATAGTGGGGGCAACCAGGCAACGCAGCATATAGAATGCATACATACCAAAGCTTCGAGGTCGTATGAGATACTGACACAAAGCTATGGTAGTGTGAGCTTTCCTCGTTCCAATAAGTAAGAGTGGGGGGGATAACGTCTTATGCGCAGGCGCGGCGACCTGCCCGGCTTGGGTTTCTCCCGGGGAGTCGCCCGTTTCTACTCGCGCGAGTTGCACGTATCTTCGTTTCGCTCGCCTGCTTTCCTGCTAGAAGATCCAGGACTTTTACATCTGGGAAAAGCTAATTCCTCGTTTTGGATCGTTCCTGAAATACGTGTTCTTTGGTTTTCTTTTTTTTTTGGAGGGGGGAAAGAGAATTTCCTGTCAGCGAGTACTAGAGATAATCGTCAGTATTGTTACATACGCAGTTACAGAGAGAAAGAGAGATATATATACGCAGGGGTATTACAGGGAGAAGGGAGACATAGAGAGAAAGAGAGCGAGGCGCGACGCCACAGGGCGTCCGGATTCGACGCAGAATTAGAGATAGACCTACGTGGGGAGAGAGAGCGAGAGAGAGAGAGAAAGCTTTGAGAATCGAAGGAAGCCTGCCCCCACGGGGTGAAGCCGAGCTTTATCACGCACCTAGCTTTTTCGGATCGATGTCGAACCTGAAACGCAAGCGATCGCTACACGCCATTGCATTTTCATTATAATGGCGCACCAACTACTAACGGAAAAGCTGCTTATATATAGGGCGGGGTTTGCCAAGCAGCACGAACATAAGCGGGTCCGCTCTCTCGCGTCTCGGTCTCGTGATTCTCCTGGTTCCTACAGTCTCGCATCTCCCCAATAGCCGTGTGTGCAATGAGAATCCCGTCGAGGAACAATTATGGTTAAACTGCAGCAATCTAAGAATTGAGAGAGTGAGGTTATGAGTCCGTCCTCTACGATGTCATCCGTTCTCTTCTCCGAGTTGTCGTCAAAGACGCCATTTACAAAATTCTCCTCGACGCTCACTGAAGGAATTCGTTATTCTGCTCACGTTCCACCAAAAGAATCCTCAAGTAAAACGACCGAGAGGACGACCCTGGTGCATTATATTAGCCAACCTCGGTAGGTAGAGAGAGATCCTCCGTTCCGGATGATACATACAGAGCAACCATTAACAATCCATCTCTCTAGTCACTAGGCTAGGTGGGAGAACGAGGCATGGATGAGAGAATCAGAGGACGTTTAATCAGTCGTGATTATTCCTATATCTTGTTCCATCTGCGGAGTAGTGCTCGTGGTGTATGGTATCCTGACCACCAGATTAGTTATGCCCGGAGAGCAATACGTCTGTAATCTCTGGTATAAAGGATGTAAAAAGTGAACAGTGACCGAGAGAGAACGGGCCACGTATGTACCTCACGACGCAGGCTTTACTTTGAAACTGCGTAGTGCCTTTGCGTGAGAGTCGAGAATCCGAGAGCTCCGTCCGGCTCGGCTGCGGGAGCCCCTGCTCGCCTGTTCTCGCTCCCTCCCTCCCTCTCGCGCTCATGCTCACTATATATATATATATAAATATATGTGTGTATATACTGGGGTACTGTCTCACCCACACGTAATCCTACCAACAGCCTCCACTACTACCACAGTCTCTTTTACCATTCTCTATATATATCGCTAAAATAGATATATACACGAGCGAGTACGTAAAGGCGCATGCACACAGTGTACGCCCTTTGCTATCGCTGTGTTTGCTGTGTGTGCGACTCGTTCACGCACGCGTCGAATGGACGCGACGCCGAAGAATGGCAACTTAGAAGGGGCAGCGCCGGGTACGGAATATCAGACAGAAACTGTGAGCAGAGCGCCCGGAATATAGAGCCAGTAATCTATACACGCATCGAGGAATACACACATAGACCTAGAGTGACATACGTATAATGCAGTCAAGGAAACTGCAAGAGAGATACGAGGATAGGGTCGTGATACGTGGAGAAGGATGATTCTGGAGTAGAGAGCTGAGGAGCTGTATTATGGTAAGGGGGACAGAGAGTGGGAAAGAGAGGTTAGAGAACAGCAAAGAGAAGGAGAAAAGTGCCACGGTGGCTGGCTGAGTGACTGGCTGGCCAGCGGGCCGCATCGTCGTCAACGACGTCGTCCTCGTCGAGTGACTCCCCACCACTGATGCTCACGACGACGACGACGACGACGACGGCAGGAGAGACACCACCACAGGGCACGTATAGCTAGTCGAGGAATTTTACTCGACGAAGACTCGCTCTCAGGCTGCATATGACGCACCGTTGACTTATGATGATATCGGCGCTAGCATGGGTCTCCAATAAACCTGAAGACTCTAGGTCAGATCTCTACGCTTTCCACTTTTGGTAGTCGTTGACTGGCCGCGTACAGCTGATACAGTCGGAGTCACAGTCAGGCTACCCCTGGCACGATTATCCCGTCCGCGAGAAGGAACGTGTTACGATTTTGTGCGTTCTAGAGAGCGTAACGTTCATACGCATTATGGTGCTTTCGTATATTTCCCGTATACCGTTTTGTTGTGGCTCAGACGCAGCAAGAGATTCGAACGAGTGACGGAAGTCGCAAGGAATTAACTTTTTGCAAATGGTGGTTAATGGCGGCGGCCGGACAACTGGGAATCGTCCTTCCAGGCTTGAAATGCGAAGTGACCGAGAGATCAATACGCTTGAGAGTCCGTGGGGAGAGAGAGAGAAAGATAGACGGAATGAGAGAGACACGGAGATAGAGGATCAGCCGGAAACAGAGAGGTCGATAGTGCTCCTACTAGGTTGCGAATTCGTATAATGCCTATGTATGTGTGTATGTATGTGTGTATGTATGCGTGTATATATAACCGAATCCAAAATCCAATGGGAAGAGGTTAGGGTTCCCGGATGATGAAGGTTCCTGGCGTTGAATAAACGCATACCGCGCCAATAGTCCAATAGAGAAGTATGGGTTTGGTGTATAACCTTTTGTTCAGAATCCCCAGGGTCTCCCGGGCGACCTCGTGTGCGTGGCAGCTACGCAGTAGTGGCCGAGGAGTCCGAAATGGCCTATTAGCTCCAGATACGAGACGAGACGAGTGGCGGTGCCGACGGGGATGCCCGTGGGAGGAGTAGAGGAAGGGGATCAAAAGACGCTATCTCGTCGGACGATAAAAGTCGGCTGCTCAGCAGAGGCGTAAAGGCCGCTGCCCAACGAGACTACCAGAAGAACTAGAAGGAGGTACCCGTGAAGAGCAGAAGTATAACTAGTATTAGTAGTAGTAGTAGTAGTAATATGGTACTGGTAAAATAGTAATAGAAAGAACAAGAAGAAGAAGAAGCCGCGCACCAGCAACCAGGAATACGAGAGTACTCCCTGCTGTAGCCAATGTAGCTACTAACGTAGAAGAAGACTCAGTGGCTCGACGTGGCAACAGCGCTATGACTCAGCTCTACTCTACCCTCCTTCCTAGCCTTTTACCCCGCAGCTGACGCCCTGTTTCCCACCTCCTGTCCCCGTGGCACTCCGCGTTCTCCTCCTAGCCCCACCAGCCAACCGAATATCCTTCCTCGTGTCCCAGACTCTACCCGCTTTTCCTCCCAAGCCCTCTACCCTGCGCGCCTACTCTCTCTCGCTCTCTCTCTCTTTCTCTCTCCCTCGCTCCCTGTCGGAGAGAGTCCCTCCTCCT
Organism: Calameuta pallipes; assembly: GCA_030142375.1. NCBI lineage: Eukaryota > Metazoa > Arthropoda > Insecta > Hymenoptera > Cephidae > Calameuta > Calameuta pallipes. Next base: position 120,156 of record JARQSW010000685.1, read on the forward strand.
CCTCCACTGTCAACTCGTTTGTCCCCCAAACCGTCCGACGGCGTCATGCTGCTGCTGCTCGAGACGAGCGTGCAAAGCCGGTGCAAAGTCCCAACGAAGAAAAACAGCAACCCTACTTCGTCCATCCTAGTCAGGGCATGGAATAGCTGTGGAACGTATGCATGTGCATGTAAACACAGTTTCAGGTATTGCATTTAAGTTTGTCTCTTTCGCAACGACGAGGACGAGTGAATAATAACAACGCCCTTGTGTACTGTAGCTGTAACAGAGAAAGAGAAGGAGACAGCATAGAAGAAAATAAAAAAACGTGGAATGTCATGCTGGGAAGTGTTTTACGTTAACGCGATTGCTACTCGACAAACGTGACGCTGGTAACGGCCCTGATATTTGTATATATATATGTACGCATATGTGTACCTTGATGATTCGCGGTTCAAGGCGGAAACGGCGACACTCTAGCTCAACATTCTCTTGATCATATGAGAACGACATATGCCAATGCGCACGCACCATCACGTACATCCGTGTAAGCGCGGTATTCATATGTACAATACATTAGTTTTCTGATAGTTTCGACAGCGTATTACAGCGTAAGAATTTCAACGTGTAAATTAAGAATTTCGCTCATCGTCTGTCGGACTACGTGCACGCGACGACAGACGATTTTCTTTCATCGGTATAAGAATGGACATTCCCATTGTATTTGCGTTCCTTGTACACATTCATTCCTCTCGCATTCCCTCTCGGTCTCTTTGACTCTCCTGAAATAATACTGGCATAAAGACGACGACATAAAGACCCGGGCATATTGAGGTGAGACCAAAAAGGAGTAAGGACGGCGGAACGTAACACGAAACAGGAAAAGGACTTCCTGCATTCGAGACGTCCAGGTTCCTGGCGGCAGTCCCAATTCCAAACCTCGGATATCACTTTTCCTATTCTCGCAAGTCGTTCCCGGCTCATGGAAACGCAACAACAAAAGAAGTCTTCGCCCTAAATATATCCTTCTGCACGACGTAGCCAGATTTCTGCGTCTGACAATGAACCGGAGAAAATTTTGTGAAAGTATTATTACGATTTGGCAACAGCGTCCGTACACCTGTGCAGTTAGTCGAGTTCACAGGGTAACTTGGATCCGCTATTTCCCTTTTAGCTTTTTGCTTGCTTTGAACCTCGCCGTTGTGTTGCTCTTCTGGTCCCCCGGTACCTACGCCAGGAGGTTGTACGTATACAGAGCCGCTGGGTTGGCACCTCGTGCAAAACCATCGTGCACTGAACGTATATCGAGGAGCCAATCTCATTCTAACGGGCCATTCGGAAGCGGGAGCCACTGTCGACTGCACCTTCGTTTTCACGAGATAGTTTTTCGCGATAGAACATACAGAAGAAGCTTCCAAGGAGGCAACCTTGCAGATAGAAGAACAAGAGTCCAGGAACAAAATTAAATACAAGTTGTAACGGTTGACCCGACTGTCTCTGCAAACTGTCATAAATCCACGGCAAAATTGTCTCGTGTAAGAATTTTTGAAAACCCTGTAATCCTGTTTTCCCTTTTCTTTCGCAGAGTCCTGGCTTACCATGAAAAAACAAATTCAAGAAGCCATACCTATTATGATAATTAAAGCGAATGACGTCAGCCAGCGTGCTCGCAGTGCTCGACGGGAAAAGTACCGTTACTCTTCGACGCACGTATGAAAACCCAGCTGAAACTTGTCACCAACGAATTTTCACCAGGCTGTGTTCCCTCTATACTGATATCACCGTTAGTAATCCAAATTAGGCATACGAGTGAGCTCGTTTACCGATAAGCCTACCAAGTTAAGAGATTCGACCTGCGTAACGTTATTGGACGTGGCGCCACGTGTCAGATTGAGAAAGAGAAGAAAAAGTGAGGTTATGTTCCAGCTAGCACAAGAGAGTAACGGTAGTCTGGTTATTAAGTACAGACCGCACCTTACATTGGCGTGTTTATGTGCAGCCCTCAGTCATCCTGAGGACGTAGACAATATCCGAAGCAGGAGCGAAAGCCATTACACATCGCACATTGTTTCTCCACGATTGTCCTAAGCGTCAAGTAAAAATATTCAGAACGGTTTCGATCGGTCATATCGTAAGACAAAAGAAGCTTTTACAAGATGACCTTTGTAGAGTAAGAGCAGAAGGTTACCAATATCATCAAGAGGATCGCCGGCTGGTACGAATGAGAAAATTCCAAGTAGTAACGAGGCCAGGAACGAGGCGCTGAATAAATCCAGAAGACGGATCTTGCGTGCCTACGTATATAATAACTACGGGGAGCCCGCACTAAGATACAGCAATGGCGATTCTCCTCGGCTGACGCTCCAAATAAACAACCATTGCTCTTCCTGTATAATATTTTCTGCCTGATCTACTATCTGGGCATTGTTTTTCTTTTCCTCTTATACCACACATCCCAGTCCTCCTGTCCTTGCACGGGTATACTCAACTCCGTGCTACAACCAGGATATCATAACCCATGAGGAGGTAGTCCGCCTATCGAGGAAGGTACACATGCGCGCAGTAAGAAAACTTTAGCCACGTAGTTGACCAGAGTCTATCTACTTCCGGTCGGTATCGTTCGCCTTAGTACGAAAATGGTATTGTATATGACGCTTGTACGGGAACGGCGCATACAGAAGTAATAAAGACCGATATGTAATACGAGAGTACGCAAGGCAGTTGATGAACCGAGTTAACGACAATGCATGTACGGGGCTCTGTATAATTTTTATCAAAACTTTGAGACACGCAGTGATTGCGCCGTCGAGGGGAATGTCGCTTGCCTAACGTTACCGCTTGCCCAGCAATATTTCGACATGGAATAATTCCTGCCTAGTGTTTTGGCCCGTTTAAAGTTGTGTCTCGTAACGCGAGAGTCTGGACAGCAGGTATTACATATATACATGTATATATATATATATATATTACAGTATACGTATAATGAGGTAAGGTCGACGACCGCTCAGAGACTAGAGACCATGCCTACTACTTTCACGTCTATCACGAATTCTGCGAAATGAAATTCAAACGTTCGCGCGCAGCTCCTTTATTGCACGACGTATATGTGCGTGGCGTGTGCGGCCTTTATCGCACGACGTGCGTATCCTACGCGGTACCCACCTTTTAAAGACTCGTCGACATGACGTATTATGTACCATTCTACCTTCACCTTGTCCCTCGTTACCCAGAGTCCCTGTTATATACATGAATATATATGCGTACCGGTACTGGCAGACCCCCATTATATCAGTCATTTTGAATTTCGACGAGGTGATAATAATCCAATGACTCTTAACGTATACTTTGAATTACCCATGATGTCATATCAATCGGCTGGATTCCTGCAGGCACGATTAACCTCGCATAAGGCGAGGCACCAGCGAGTGTCTAAATGGCAGGCGAATTGTGCTTCTATACTTTGTGTATGAAGACGCATATTTTAGTGTCAGTGAAATTTGACTTTCTAAAATAAATATTAAAAAAGTAGTTCACATCGGCGAGGAGGTTTGAAATAAAAAAAAGTCCTAAAAAAATAATCACTCCGCATATTTAAGCTCCGCGACCGAAACGGAAGCACTGCTAAATCCTGAAGAACGTGCGCTTCTTCTGTATTGTTTGTCTTTAGAACGTAAGGCCGACTCCCACTTTCTTGGCTCATCCCTTCAGGACAGTGTCTGATGTCACTTTCACCATGAGTACCTGAACCCTGACACTGGTCTAAGGTATGAGTGTATCCCTGCGTCCCGTACGGTACAGGGTGCGCTGCAGGGGCTATATTCCTTACCTGAAACACAAAGAGAAAATCATATTAGAAAGAGATTCGACTGTCCAGGATGGTCGTAAATAAGTCTACGGAATGTCTAAAGTCCAAGGACCGTGAACCTAGTCGCGTCTCTGCCCTCACGACGTAATTCAGTAAGCGCATCCGTGGAACGAGAACCGCAGAGACTCAAGGCGGGCCACGTAACGGTACCTGGGACAGCTTTGCGAACAGGAGGAATAAAATTAAGGAGAGAAAAAAAAGAAAAAGCTTTAAACTCACGACTCGCAAGCACGCAAGCGAGTTCGCCGTACTTTTCCATTTATAGATATACCATACGCCGTGTGTATCCCTCGGTGAGTGAGGTTACGTAACTTCGATGAAGTTTCAAGTTTAGTCTCTTGAAAATGCTCGCTCTCTCTCTCTCTCTCTCTCTCTCTTGATTCCCGTGGGGCGTGACATGCGACAGGTATAAGAGCAGAGTGACAAGTATTTTTAAAAGGTGAACTCTGCTGATTTCGTAGAGAGGGTTTATTAGAATTCCAAGAAAAAAAAGAAAAAAAAAAGTAACAAGATAGAACCTCTAGATACGTATGTACGTCAATGGCCGGACACGCGATGCCTCTAGGTGTTAAATATTCATACGTGAACTTTTAGCCAGGACTCAGGAAACTTGTAAACTTCTAGTCGGTCGACGTTACGAGAGCGCCGAGTCAGAAGCTCTGCGCGAGATTCCCCATCTAGGGTAAGTACTTATGGATTATCATACTATCTTTTTTGAATCCCATCGATCTCATCGCCGAGACTTCAGGAAAGCACTATGAGAATACGCCTTAACCGTGCAACAGGTGGGTATCAACTGGGCAACAATTGTTTCACTCCTGCGCGAAGTACTTGTGCACCGCGTAACGCATGAATCTCACATACGGCCGACCGACGCTTCTCGAGCGAAGGGTCGTACGCGAATATCATTAAGACAGACTCGAGAGCACGGACCCGTGACGCGATAAATTATCGTCGGAGCACTACAAGTGAAGTAACGTAAAAAGAGTGACTTGAAGGAAAAGAGTCAAGTATTAAAAAATAAAAAAAAATTCAGCACTATGTCAAGGGTCTGAAAACAGGCATCCTCCTACGCAGTATTGCGCACGACGTAGAAACGGGAGAAGCCTGGAATGTTATTCACCGACTCTAAGGGACAAACGGGGAGACGGGGGGAGGGGAGGGGAAGAGAAGGTACAAGGGTAGGACTGAAGGGGGTGTCGCTATATCCTGCTCCGTATAAAGGGATTGGCGTATAAAAAGGAGCTAAAGCTATGAGGTATGACGCCATCGATAGAATATCTTTGGGAGAAGGGAAAGCCGAAAAAGAAGAAATGAGAAAGAGAGAGGCCCGTGCACGTACGTATATAATAGAAAGAAAGTACGAGGGAGAGAGAAGAGACGGTAAAAAGAGCACGAGGGAAAAGCAGGGGTGGTGGCGTAGAATAGGACGAGGAAGAGGAGGGGTACCCAGGAGGGGGGGTTTGGACCGGTCGATGTCTCGAGCGAGGGTGGTAGAGCATACCCCATTTACACAGCGCGCACACTCCTGGAGCAGTATATATCCAGGAAAGTGGAGAAAAAAAAAATTACCTACGCACCGATACGTACTACAGTCCGTATACGTACATGACGTTTCCTTACTTGCGATAGATGCACGCGTATAACTATATATTGCAATGGAGGGTCGGAAAGGCTCCTCCAAAGCTGATAGGACAGGCATTCAGCGTAAAATAGCATAGGGGTGGTATATAAGTACGCGTAACCTTTAGCATACTATAGAAATATATATATATATATATATATATATATATATGCGTCTACTAAGTATTCAGTCCAGCCGACAGAGAACGGCGAGCCAGTCAGTCATGCCAACCCCTCTGTCCAATAGGCAGCCAGGAACGAATGTGGAACGCGCGCTATGTTCGTACGCGTAGGGTTGGTAATAGAATCGAATCTGGGGAGGTCTGTGCTATTCAACGTTTTACCACGCTTTGTGACGGGTTAGATGGAGGCAAAATGTTGGAGACTTGTACGTGACTATCGTGAAGCGCTGTATAGAGACTGACTGATTGACTGACTGACCGACTGCCACTGACTGTGCACGGCGTACAGTCAATATGTACTAATTCATTTATATATGTACTAGCTATAGATAGCGCAACCGTGCGATGCATTGTTAATGTCCCGAGCATTTATTTATCGTTTGTATATATCTGCCCTTGCAGGCTTCAGGGACAGTGGCGCGTAACGTGCATGTCGTCCAGGCGCATCGATAAGAACTGATGGAAAGCCCCGTTTCCATGGGCTGATGCGAAACAGGCGAAACTACGACGTAGCAATTGACTGTGTATAACGATGACTGTGTAATAACGTGATCACGCAGTGCTGTAGTTTATAGGGTCCCTTGATAGAGAAGGTAGATCTAGCGCAAGAGTATGCCCACGCATAGTGCTCGAGTAGGAATAATTTAGCTCGAGCAATAAAATTCTAAGAGAGGTAAATGAATACGTTATAAGGGTTTCGTGCAGTGGCTTGTATATATGTATATACAAGTATGCCACAGTTGCTCCTATGCTCCACGTACGTATGTAGGTATATAGGCGAAGATCACTGGGTGCTCGGGCGATATTTTGATACGTAAATAAATACAAGGTCGCTCGACGAACGTTCCTGGGGATATACATATATATATAAAGGGCTTGGAAACTGCTGTGCATAATTGCCAATGGTAAAATACTGTCCATCAGTCGAGTAGAGGCGTACAGTGAGCGAGCTTCACGTAGGACGGACAAAATTTAACCAGTCTTGCTTGAGGGTCGGAGGAAGAGGAAGAGGACGAAGGTCCTGATGATGGAAGTGGAGGAGTCGGAGTTTGGAGCAAGAGGAGGATAAAAGGTGCTGAAGTGGGAGGAGGAGGAGGTGGAGTAGGTAGCACGAGGACGAGTAGGTTTGAGGGGAGCTGCGAGAAGGAAGGGTGAAGGGTCAGAATGGCCAGGAGGGGGGAGGGAGGAGAGGATCCTGGAGAAACGGAGCGCGTGTGAGCAAGCAGGGTTCCCACTCGGCAACGCCGCGGTATATCGACCGGCTGTCGGGGCTGCCTGACGGTCTGACGGTTACGACGGCATGACGGTCGCTTCCCTACCTGACTGACTGACTGACTGGCTGGCTGGCTTGGCAGGCTTACCGAAAAAGAGACTGGTCTCGCGAGCAAGGCCGTGAGTTCCGGACAGCCTTGGGAGACTTTGGATGCTGTCTGTGTTCCCCTGTGTCGCGTCGCTTGTCGGGAGCAATGTTATTCTGGAGAAATTTGTATGGCGTTCGGATCCCTGGGGTGTGTATGTAGGTGGCAGTAAACAGTTGAGAATTGCATTATTTCTCGAGAGGAGCACGGGCAGCCCTGCGAGTCCCACATGCTGATGAGACACGGAGACTGTGTACAACTGGCTGGTTAAATGAATAAATTGATACGTGGATGTTCGAGAAGCGTATGCTTCTTTGAATGTACGTAATGGAGGTGGCAGGAGATGCGGTCTAACGATTGGTCGCCAAGGCAACCTTTAGCCTGGGTGCCACGACAACCGAATGGATAGGATGTCGCGTGCCACTATTCTAAGGACGTATCTAGCGCGCGCGCGCGCGCGTGTGTGTGTTTATATATATGTGCTTGTCTATATATAAGTGTACACATAGTCGATACCGTTAGGACGAATAGGAGAAACTTAACGTATTGCGAGTAGGAAGAGCGCGTGCTCGCTAGGAGGAAGTTAGTTTCCTAGGAAATTGTAAGGTTAGATTTCTAGATAGGTAGACGAATGGACTGCGTGCGACAGAGAGAGAGAGAGGGGGGAGGGAGGGGGAAGAAGAGCGAGAGAAGAGATGATTTTCGGGTACGGCAGGAATACACACGCGATACCCGTGACGGCCCTGAGAGCCCGAGGGACCACAGACAAGCCGGATGGCGAAGTGGAAGGGTCGAGAATGGATTCGTGGCTCAGAGCCCCACGGCATCCCTCACCACCTCTAGACCAACCGACCCTACTCTGGCCCTCGCAACCCCTCACGAGTTCGACCCAGCCCAACTCCGTGACTTGGAGTGACGGCCCGCCCGGGCGCCCGGCGCACACGGAATTCCCGTTTCTCTCTCCCTCTGCTAAATCACCCCCCCCCCCTCTCTCTCTCGCACTCTTCCTCAACCTCCACGTCCTTATCCTCGTCCTCATCCCCGTCCACCAACTCATCCAAGCAACCCTATATAGCATTGCTCATACCTATATAGCTGACATCCAACGAGCCGCAGACTGCTCGACTCTCTCTCTCTCTCTCTCTCTCTTCTCTCCTCTTTCTCCCACTTACTCTCTTTATTTCCACCACCTTACTCTCTGCCATCTATATCCATGCGGATACTCGAGTTAAATTTAGGAATTTTCAAGATAAAATCGACCAACCGAAATGAGCTGGACTGTACCGGGGAATCCTTATAGTATCTTACATATGATATACATATATACACGTGCAATAGATAAAGCTCAATATGCATATAACACAGACGAAAAATGCTATCTACATTTTTTTTAGTATCAATCCCAAGAATCTAGCCTTAAATATACATACGTACATAATACTATATACAAGGATAGCAAAGATTAGAATCCTCAAACATTTCTGTCAGACTGGCTCTCTAGGGGATCCCTAACCACGAGGAGTGTAGGTGCACGTGGTAGCTATATCTCTAAGAGACATCTACCATTATTCGTCCGTACAGACGAGAGAGACGCGACTAGCACGAAAGAAGAAATGAAAGAGAGACGAAACAGAGCCTTCTAGTCGAGGCTTAAAGACCAGGCGGCTCGCCGTGAGGATGGCGTTCTGCCAAGTCATTCCCATCCGCGTGTCGTCCTACGCCGTGCAGCACGTACGTAACAGCATATGACCACGCACAGTGACTCACGGACCGATCGACCGGCTGGGTTTTATACCTGGTGTACCTGGCACACCGCGGCACCACCGTTTCGTATCTCGGATCCGCTATTTACTGCGCCACTCGACCACGCTACTCTGGAATATACAGGCCCAGCGAGTCTCTAGCGACGATAACAAAGATAATAGCTCCTTTCCTGGATCATTATTTATTCTCGAGATTATCTCTCGTTCCCTCGCAGGAATCAACAAAGAAAGAGAAACGCCACCTTTTTACAAACAGTCACGAGTAGCCACAGCCGCGGGTAAACAAACCAATCATTTATACGAAGCACTGAGTCATACACTGTGCTCCGTAAAAATCATAAATGGAATCCTACGTTCAACCGAAATGTGCCTACGATCGCATGGGTTTTATGCGAGAAAAAAAAGTTTCTCTACTCACACCCAAAGTACACGTGACACTTTTAAAAGAGTCTCGGGTTGTGCGGTAGGCGCTCTTCCTTGGTATAATAGCTGGAAATTCTAATGTGCATAGATAGTGGCGGAGAACGTACATCGTCGTACACCTGCGCCTAGTATATCTATATAACGCGTTAAAGCTACTCCGCGCTTAAGGCTTCACGCCGCAATCGGTGTCTCGCGCCGCGGTACGTGTTCCCAGTGTCTCTGCCTGGTAGAAGTATAGTATTCCGTCAGGCAGACAGTCCGCTAAGGCACGGTACGCAAGTACAGTGCACAAATGCCGACAGCAGTCGAAGGAAGGAGTCACCGCCTGCGTGTGGCAACGTTGCGTCGCGCGGCCGTGCTGTACTATCCGTTCCGCAATATACGACCCTGCACGTACCGGCGACAGCGTACAGAAAAAAGAGAGAGAGAGAGAGAGAGAGAGAGAGAGAGAGAGAGAGGAGCGGGAGTACAGAACGTGCGCGAGACGCTCTTACTTATGAACTGTATTTCAGGAGAGACACGAACGCCCGGCCGACTTTCCTCGCATTGTCTGTCTCTCTCGCTCCTGTACAAACAACCGGAGCGATGCAGATACCCAAAAATTTCTACCCCGAAGACAACATATTTTTCTGACGCGGCTATATACGTACATAACGCTACGACAGAGACTACCGATTCGTTCTACATCGAGACACACATTGCGATGCCTCGCAATCTTTGTTTTTGGTAGTTTGCACGAGATATCGTGACGCGAAAACGTTTTGTGGACTCCCGCCAGTTTCATTCACTCGGGCTAGTCTTACGTAACGGACTACGCGAGAATACGACGCGACGCTGGCAACTACGCGTTGCTGGTGGGTTGTATACGATATAGTTAGAATGGGACGCCTTGAGGTTGCACGACGTTAGATCACAGACATTGGCGTACGTGTCCTCTGAACGTATACTACGCGGCTCAAACGTATCGGTCAGAGTTGACACGTTAAAAATTTCTTGTCGAGCCACCAATTTTCTTCAATCGTTCTAGGAACAGAAGCGAGTAAAGCTTCTTCTGCGTTCGGTGCCCCAAGTTACCGATTTTATCGAGCGAAGACAGAAGATGCACTCGAATCTTTATGAGTTATCGACTTTCCTATACCTGCTGCGAGTGGGAGAGAGACGGAGGGATCTTACGTATACTCCCACCGGTAAGAAAGAGACAGACGTACTTCGGCTCAATTCGTCTTTGGTATCCTTCTCTGACTCATGCGAAACCCCCATAAGTTCGTCTCTCTCCCACTCACAGCAGATACAGCAAACTTCCCAATTTCAAAGATTAACTCCAATCCGACAAACCGGCCATCCTTAAGCATTTAATCCCCGAAAAACACTCCCGACTAAAAAACATCATTAAGAGTCGTCCGAATCATTGAAATCCACAAAATGTCAAAATTCATCATCGTATACCTCACCCGAGCCAATCCCACGTGCACATCCACAGACGTGGAAACGATACCCTGAATACAATGCGAATCTCTTAAATGGCAATACTAGAGCCTGAATCTTATCTACAGGCTTTTTCATATGTCTTCTGGTGCCAAGAGAGAAGGAGAGAGAGAGACGGAGAGAGTACTGCCAGTGCACCGAGGTCAAGTACGAAAAAGGTCTCTTTGTTCGGTAAACACACCACAGGATTTATACTGCCATCCGATTACCATACGCTAACCCGATAACGTTGTCTTAGCTATAAATATATCTCGTGAGACGAGATATACGAGTATACACAGTACGCAGAGTGGAACTACAGCATAGGATAGGCAAATACGTACTACGCCTATAAGCCAGCCGGATAGACAAGATAACGCGGCCAAGAAGTAGCGTTACTGGTAGCAAACTCGGATCTGTGCGAAGTATAAAAAGAATTGCAATGCAGAGGAGGAATGGCAATGCCGTTGTAAGAGCGCAGGAATTCCAAAGGATAGGGCGGTGGTGTTGGCATACCTGGCTATTGAGCTTCCCGTCAACTAGACGTATATAGGTATATATATATATTTCCACTCTATTATATACACGCGTACGAGCATAATATAACGGGAGCGGCCTTGTACATACTTTACGTACAACTATATCGATTACGAGGGACTGTCTTACCAGACGTACGTAAATGATACTAGGGCACGGATTCCCTGTGTTCCTTGTAAATGATTATCATTATGATTATAACTCCGCGCGGTATCACTGATTACAACAGCGAAGTCAGGGAACGATATCGAGATGTTGTAATCGATCCCAGGGAGACCGGTATCTGTTACCGGATGTTTCGACGTGGTTTGACGATGGGATCAGTATGGACGCTTAGCGAGCGTTAAATTGTTGGCGTCATGAGAAAAAATTTGTATACGCCGTAAAACCGAACAAAGATCCGCGATAACAATTGAACGATTGAAAATTTGTTTTCCCTTGTACCCATTGCTTCCCGGCAAGCGAATGGGCGTTACGCTGATTATCACGGTGCTGCGTCATAAACGCGTACGGTCGACGTGAACAGGAAGATAAGACGGTACGAGAACTTTGCACGTGAAATATTCTAAACGGCGGACCTTTGGAATCGACAAAATATTCTGGAGACTGGTAAACGAGCCGCGGACGAGTGATAACCCTTGGATGCGTTAAGTGTCCGAGTGACGAGTATGAAATAAATAATTACATACAGCGATTGTACGCAGCGTTTTGTACACGTAGTATTGGTGCGTCCGATGCGAAAATACGTGAAACGGTATGCGTGTGGCTATCCTAGAGTAGGCCTGTTGATAGTGTGCAGCAGTAGCGGCAGTGCTGTTGACCTTGTGTTAAAAGCGCGATCGAAAATGAACGTGGCGTTGGTTCCTAGCGCGCGAATGTAATCCGGGAAGGTTATATAGGTAAGAACGAAGAGGGAGCAATTTTTCAAAATTAATTTCGGCGACTATAAAAACGAAGGTGCTTGTGACAGCTACTTTTAATGGATTCGAAAGAAGTCGATGCGGTCGTCGAATAGGTGTGAGTTTGTAGCTTGTGTGAAACGAACGGATAGCGAAGTCCACGAGCGATTAAGGGATTTACAGTGAGAAGAGAAGGAACATCGAAACGCCTCGGTCTGTCCTTCTTGATAGCTTAAGTGTGTCATGGCCAGCCGGTAGTCGCTGGTAGAAGTCGGGAGGCGTCGCGTTTAAGCGATACGAGGCGCCCGGCATCGGTTACAGGGAAGGGAAGGGGAGGGGAGGGCAGAGCCAATGGAGAAGCAGCAAAGAGGTGGCCAGGTTCCTCGAGTCCTCTTGGCAGTTACCGAGGAACGTGGGTGTCGCGGGTGGGGGGAGTTATAAGTTCAAAAAAACAAGTTAACCGATAAAGAAAAAAAAAGGGTGAAAAAGGTATACAAAAGGAAGACAACGAGTAAATACAAGAGCGAGAGAACTGGCACGTAAGTGCGTACAGGTTACACGAAGGCGGATAGGAACGAGACCATTAGACAGTCCCAGTTTCGAGGTGACGAACACGTTTAACCTTTACGAGTTCCCGCGTGGCAATAGGAGCGGCTAAGCAATGAGAAAGGACGGTTGTCCGGAGAGTCGGTGCTCCGGTGGAAGATGGAGAGAACGGTCGGTCGACGGTCTCGTCCTGGGTCGTGTACACCTTGAGTACTGTTGGCGAGGAGTGAGACGGGAGATCCCCTTATGAATATTTATTCCCCGGGTAGCCAGACGGCCGCGTGGCTCCTTCCGTATCTGGACGGTGTTTTGTAGTGGGTAGGCGGATCGGGGCGAAGGAGGTACGTACGTGTGTCGGTATAAACGAGCACATGTATGCGAAGCAGTAGGTACCAACCTGGGCACAGGTAGGTAGCCTCGATAGGTTGGGTAGGCAGGTACAAGACACTGTGGTAGTAGTGTAAAGTAGTACAGAGAAGCGAGTGGCTATATGGAGGACGCAGCGAGGAGAAAGAGGAGCGCGAGGTAGGCGTAGGGAAAAAGACAGAGGTGGATCCTGGCGAAGGACGGAGCGAGCGAATGATTTTATTTGTGCGTAAGAAAGTGTGTGGGAGAGAGAGAGAGAGATAGACAGATTGAGATAGAAGGAGCGAGACACAGATGGAAAGCAAAGAGTCGCAGTGAAGGTAGCGTGGCAGGAGTGTCGGCGGAACTGAACTAGTAGAAGAAGAAGACGAAGAAGAAATGGATGGAAGTGAAGGCGTCGGTGTCGGTGTCGTTGAACTACAAAACAACGACAGCGACCGATCTAAAAACATCGTGAGGATCTCGCGCGGTATCTTCTACTACCTAGACGTGGCCCAGCGCCGCCGGCTGGCACCAGGAGGTCCCGCCCAAGAAGCCAAGAGACACGATCGTAATCGATGGAAAGATCCCAGACCGATTTCCCTTGGGTAAACCTGGCCCGGTGAGAATATAAAGAGAGAGATAGGCGAGCGCATCTACATAAGCGAAAGAGATGGGGGGGGGGGAAGAGACTTAGACCCCGCAGAGTCCTTGGGGGAGATACTTCACCCTGAGGCAATGCTGGCGCACTGGAAAGGGAAAGAACCGCGAAGACAGAAAGAGATAAATAAAAAGAAAGGAGGGTGCCAATAATGACAACTCTGTTGTGCGGCACCTAGTGCAACTTCACATATACCTACAGACGCATATCCGACGTCCAACGGAAATACTAGGAGCCTGAGTGTTGATACCCCCCCCCCCCCCCCACTTCTACGACTATTTCGTATAAATAGACGCTTTCGCAAGAACCTATTTATAGTGGGGATTATTTAAAGTCTGTGTGTACATAAAGTGGTTAGATTGCCTAGCGTCGCGACGCGTCTCCCAATTACTCCTATTCTGAACGTAGGCGTGAACCAAAATGACGTAGCAGAATTTCCCGCTGCGTACGAAAGCCCTCTTTAGAGAAGCGCATACAGCAATGGCAATGGCACGAGGGGTATACGAGATCGTACTCCAGGACAGTGTCTACCTGGTGGTAGACACGTTGCGTGCACCCCCTGAATACTTTCCCTTCGACTGGCTAACAACAACGAAAGAGTAACATGGGAACAAAAGGGTTGCCATAGTGGCTGAGCCAGTCGAAGGGTCGAGATAGTATCTATCGGTACAGTGGTATCATTACGCATCATGTAACAATATACTATAGTACAGTGCACTATAGAGTATACTGCGCTGATGGAAGTGAATACTATAGTACATAAGAGCATTATAGGATAGAGTACCGTGCGCGGGTACGAAACAGCACGAGGCAGTACTACAGTGAAACAGTATAGATATACCAGGATCCCTCTGAGCGTCCCTTTCCCCGTACCGTGGCGTACCGACACCCCCGTTCCCCACCCGGGGCGATGTTGCCGGGTGTTACATAATAGCCGCGCGCGGTTGCCAGCTCGAGCCAGAGGCCGCGCGACGTTGCCAAGTCGTACGCTATACACCGAGAAACAGGCCCGAGGAGGTAAAACCAGCCGGCGTGCGTTGAACGTTCCTGCCGCTCTGTTGCTGGTCTTACGATGATTTCCTTTGTCCCTACTTTTTGGTTCATCCTTCGGCTGCCTTTGGGCTTGTGGTTGTTGCTGTTGCATCGTCTTCGGTATCGCCGAGGCCGTTATTACTCGTTATTTCTTCTTGGTTGCTTTTCGTTTTACTTACATACATAGCTGGGCATTCCCATACGCGGTATGTGTAGATACTCTGTATTTGTATTTAACGCGCACAGCCTACTAGGTTATACATGCTTTGATACTCCTAAGAAATGATGTGATGGACTACGTACACCAGGCTTAGTGTTATCTAAGGGGAAGAAGGTGAGGTGGCGAATTCAAGAGGTTTCTTAGGTACGTGACAGGCAATATAGACCCTTGATACGACAAAGGGGGGGATCGGTTCGGTGTAACGCGACACAATTAGGTCGAGGTAGGGCCCCGTATACCCGGATTCAAGTGTCGACTAAAGACCCCAAGGGTGCGAGGGTCCTTGGAGAGGTAGAAAATGTGCGTTCGGTGGTTGGCGACGTTGCCGTGTCTCTGCTGGTTAAAGCCTAGAGATATATCGTATTGGCGACGCCTGGCGAAAAATCCATAGATAGGATAGGGGGTCCAGGGGATCTTCTTTTTTTGCGCTACTGAATAAGAGCAGGCCTTTTCCTGACAAACAGAGAGGGCTCTTGCCCTGATCCTACTCGTAGCTAGGGTAACATGGACCAGGCACCGGCACAATTGTCCCTCTGTGTTAAGACAAAAGTGCTCCCCGCCAGCGGGAGCTTCTCGGGGTTCCAAGATGAACCGCCATTTCGTTCTTTATTCCTGATCTCAACGACGTGCATGGTAACCAGGTGTTATTTCCAGCCCGAGCAATAATGCACGTGATGTGTATTCTCGTAGCAAATATAAATAAATCGCCAGCGACGTGTCATATCCTTCAGACGAAGAAAATAAAATTCTTGCCTAGAACCAACGTACAGTAATGAACGAGGTACACGAGAATGTGGCATGATTTAGGCATCAACAAAGTAACTTTAATGAAGGCCGATGTGTTTACCTCTAAAGAGGAATCCGAAGAAATAAAGGGTGGTTCTTAAAAAAAAAAAAAAGAATAAATAAAAAAACTAATATCTCCTACAGAAATCACGCGAGGGAAAAATACTGTCGGGAGGAGGCGAGGGCGAGGGGCTGAGAAAAATAACGTATAAGGAAGACCCTTACCTATCCTAGAGCATAAACCATAGATTATGCATAGACATATAGCGATGCCACTAGTCGTGGCTATATAAAGGGTGATTATAGACCAACACGTAAATGCAACTCTTAGTAGTCACGCGATCACCAGTCTGCGCTCGACCGCAGCCATTTTAAATATTCAGTACCGTTGTTATCAAGCTATCCATCGGCGCGACCTTCCGCGTTCTGATAAAGGAGACGGTGCCGTGGCCTAGGTTCTCTCTCAATATATAGATATACATATGCATATACGTATTGCATATCTACACGAACGTCCTATCTCCCTGAAACACTCATAAACACACCCAACGCATGGATACATACGGAATAACCTAACCTATAAGCATATCGCCTGTACGCAGTCAGTAACGGAACATAGTCCAACCTCAAGGAGCAGTATGAGCCGAGGACGTTGCACCAGGTCTCTCGATGGTAACTGTGTACCTTCTAGAGAATAATAAAGAATACGTCAGCGTTAGAATACCAATCAGAGCGTATAGCCAAGAGGTTTCTTTCGTCACGTGTCCAGCCACCTTCATCTTCTCTGAGGACACGCCGACACGTCGTCTCTATGGACGGAACGACCTGGACGAGGTAAGAAGAAACGATCCCGGCAGCAGCGGAGGAGGAGTCGATGTTTTCGATACGGCTCGTATCAAGCCACTCAGCCTTCTCTCTATGCCAGGCGTAGGTACTGCCGCTTCTAGAGTATCTCCCTGCCCCTCTCTCTTTCTCTCCGTCTCTCTATAGTGCTACTCCGCCATAACCCCACCAGAGCACCGTCTTCGTCGGTTCGGCCTCAGTCGGTGAAAGTCAGCCGAGCATGTATACACCCGAGAGGGCCTTCTCCTCCTCTCCTTCCTCTGAATATAGCGGACGCCGACGCCGTATTTTCCGCGTCTCGGCGCACTAACGTACCTACTACGTACATATATCCTGAGCACCACCACCCGGCGGGGTACATCCCGAACCATCCAGCGTCTTCGACATGCTGAAACCTACTCTCACCAATTATACCGTACGTCACTCCGAAAATACGTTTAGCCTCGGCCTCGCTATTACTACACTACTAGTACTACCATCCGTTTCTAGTACAACGGTAACTTTGAGAATTGCCTAAGAATACATTCTACGTCTGACAGCAGCGCAAACGTGAATTAATGTCTTCGCTTTATAAATATTTCAGCTAAAATTACAAAAAGGATCGCTACGAGTAATACATGGATCGTCAAGTAAGCAATGACTCTACCATAGGATCGCAGTAGTCGATTGTAATGGCGTAGGCGTGTTCGCGATGCGTGGTAAATGTCAGAGGGACGACGGACTGCGACGTGGTGGCGCAAACTACGCGGCGGCAGGGATTTCGGGACGAGAATTGCATTGCAGGCCAACTGCCAGCAGGGCAGCCAACGTTAACGCGGTCGAGGGATTAAGAAATTTCGCAGTATTAGACTTCGCTGTCTCGTGCGTGGACCTCCTTTCGAATATCCAGTTTACCAAACCGACAACCTCCTTCTCCTCCTCCTTCGTCCTCGTTAACCTCCTCTGGTAGCACTGTTCTACGTACGCGCATCGATAGTGCTTCCAGAAGGTTCTCTCAATCTAGACGTTTGTGTATACGCTCCGTCGAATTTCAGTTGTTTACGATCTACCCGTATAATACAATCGAGTTGAGCAGCACAACAGAAACAGGAGGTTATAATACGCACAATAGCGAGGACGTAGAAGTAACAGAGAACCCAGAGGGTGGAACCGTATGTAATTCGTTCTGCAACGTTGTTTCAGTGGGGAAAAGCCCAGTGAGCAGTGTATATACACAGAAGGGCAAACAGGGAAGGTATGAAAATGCGTGTGACTGGAGTTTCGAGAGCGGAGGCTTTAGTTTGGCGATGGCAGGGGGAGGGGAGAGGCGGGAGAGAAAGAAGAGAGAGGGGGGGGGGGGAGCTGAAGGAGAGAATACCAGGAACGAAGGGAATAGAGAAGGTGACGCTCAAGAGGATGAGTATGAGAATCAGGAGGAGGTAGGAGTTGGTAGGCAAGAGACGACGAAGAGGGAACCACGGTTCAGTGGGAAAGGGAGGCTTTCGGAGGAGGGAGTGAAATGGTGGGACGCGGGGGCGAGAGATGGTGCCGGAGAAGCGGGAGATGGCCGACCGCGCGCGATCAATATACCAAAATACGGCAGGCAACCCACCGTACACGGGAACCCGACACACACGTTCAAGTTACACGCATATATCAAACCTATACGGGGTGTAACGGAACACCTGAATATCCTTTGGAATTTCGGATGCTTCTTGGGAAGAGACGTATATCGCGTTTTTATGCAAAAATTATCCGATACCCTCGGCCCGTTGTGTTTTCACCGAATAGAACGTTTCGGTATTATTATGCATATTTTACAAGACTGCACGAGTCATTCAAATTCGTCTGGCAGTTTATTCTAAAAATATCTACCTATCTTTACCAGACACCAAAGAAAAAAATTTAACCGGCCAAGGATATCCGGACGTTGATCCGGTACACCCTGTATGTAGAGACGCGTGCAGACACGGTACGTATGACATAGTAGAGGTACGTCCAACGGAAGATCAAACTCCGAAAAGAAGAGAGTATAGTACGTATATACTGTCGGAATCGAGGATTTCGGCGTTGTTATAATGATATCGGGTTGGCCGGCAGGAAACTCCCAAAAAGGCGAAGCACAGTTAACCGCAGTTAACCACAGTTAACTGATGCTACCGACAGGACCTATATATATACATACAAGAGTATACATATATATAGGTACATACAGAGGCAGGTAAGATTCGGATCAGCTCCTGCGACCTCACTCGTGTCGCTCACTCGTCTCTCTCTCTACCTTGAACGTGATGCTTTTAGGGTCTTTCTTTTTGTCCCTCATAAAAATGCTATCACGTATCCACACATGCGCATCCGTGCATACATACGTTGTAGGTAATTTCGAAGTACATACATCAGGCGTGTCTCACGAGCATCGAGAGAAGCTCTCTAGGAGGGTTGCGCGGCGTATGGTAAGAGCATGTGAACCCTTGGGAGTGGTATATTCCAAGTCCTCGGGTGACGTTCCTTTGTTTTCGAACGGGACAGCCAAAAACTAGGATCGATAAATAGACAAAAAGATACGAGAGAGAAGGAGCGAGAATGGAAATAAGCTGAGTGAAAAGGATGAAGGGAGCAGAGTAGCAAGAGCAGCAGCAGCGGCAGCAGGAAACTCGTACAAGGGGTACTACTATAGCGGGCCACTCTATTTTTATAGCCCGTTCAAATATGCCGCGCTGCAACACGAAACACACTTTTGAGACGAGGACCAGCGGACCTGAATCTTCATTCTGCCGACGGGCTTTGTTCGCGCCTCTAAGCCGAGAGCGTATCTACAAGATATCAGAAATGCATGACATACGCGAGTACTAAAGGACAACACGGTAGAGTTGCGAAGTGAGAAGATAGATGAGAAGAAAAAAACCAGGAACATGGCACTTGGGTAACGGCGTCAGAGCATCGTGTCCGAGGGATAAAAAAAAACATTATCTGCGTAGCCTACGTTTAAAAATCATGGTGGCTATTAACGGAGGGCGTCCGATATTCGCGTATATTTCTAGCGGCGGGGTCACGGCTTCCAGCCGAGAGATAAACACAGGCAAAGAGGGCAGGCTGAACGGCCGCCATCTTGAGACAAACCTTAAAGAGACGTACAGAGAGAGAGAGAAAGAGACTAGCAGTGCGAAAGTTAGTTTGAAGCGGGGTGTAACACGAAAGAGAGACAAGAGTGTCTACACGATTGAGAAATCTATGTAAAACGTAGAGAAAAAATAAGAGAGAGCGAGAGGGAAAGAAAGAGGAGAGGACACGATTCGAAGGGAACGTCGTCGTAACGTAAGGTCTCGCGCGTATCGACGCCCGTTTAATATCGCCAGCTGGCACGTGAAACGGGAATGTACTGCTGGCAACGTGAACGGTGCGCGTCTGTGTTCAAGTGGGAAAATTTATTGCGGAGACGACCGCCGCTACAGTCGGTTATGAAAACATCGACCCCCCCCCCCCTCCCCCAATTATTCTAACATCGGCTACAATGCACAACGCGCGGCGAATGTTGCAGCGTCGCTAAGCCACCGTCGTCGTCGCCCACAGTCACAACGATTCCCTTCAGCCTATCTCTCTTTCTCTCTCACTCTCGCGCCACCATCATTAACCTCTCGCTCGCTCTCGCACAGCCCAGGAAACGTTACCGCTTCCTTCGTCCTTCCTGGCGATTTTCTTCCCCTTACTTCCCTCCCCGCCCTTCGTCGCACTCTCCTTCGACCTTTCCTCGATTCTTATTTTCCTTCGGATTTTCATCTACCGCGCTGTCTCTCTTCGGTAGAAACGAAAATCGCCAGACTTAATATAGTTCTGCCTCTCGCTGTTTAATCAAGACCCCGAAGATAACCTTCCGGGCTTAGGATCGGTCATTGGGAAGATCCAAGCTGTCCGACTTGGAAATAATGGCTTCAGCCGAGGGAGACTATAACCCTTCTCTCTTTCTCCCTCTCTGTCTGTCTCTTTCTCTCTTCTTCCTTCCTACACTACTGTATGCTTGTTTCTCTTTGGTTTCTCACTCTCCTTCGCTAGCTCCCGTTTGAATTTAATTAAACTGGACTAAATCCCGCATTGCCACCTACGCTGTCCACGCCTTGCTGCTTTCGAATACCCTGTGTGTTGTCGGAGTACGAAACCGTCGAATGAAGCAACCAGATGGTTATTTTCACAATGAGCCACGAGATATCCACGAAATATCGCCTAGGGTAACTTTACGAGTGTGACGTTACATTGTGACTCTAATGGCACCCGTATTAGATTGTCATAGGAGAGATTTTACGGAATTTCCTATCGTGTTGTAACGAGATCCGCAGGTTGAGCGACCCTGGACTCGCGTCACCGTTAGTCTCCTGTCTCTACCTCGCTCTCATTCCCTCTCCCTTCCACCCGCAGCAATTTAAGCTCTCTCCTTCTTTCTCACCCAAGAACGTTTCTCCAGCACCCTCTGCCCCCGACAGTGCTCCAATCTTCTTCCGGATAGCTTTCGGATACAGAATGGCTCGCACGTCCTCCAATGTTAATGGATACGTGGTCGCTGCGGAAATGGCGAGGACTTGAAGCAAGCAGAATGGATCTTCGGGAAAAAGATGTTCAATCGTGAATAGGAAAGAGTCGAGTGAACGCGACTGCAAGATAAAGAAGGAAAGACAGACCGAGATGTCTGTGCTGCAAAGAAAGAGAGAAAGAGCTATCTCCTAAATTGGTATTTCAAAGTCAGGAAGGGAATGGCGCCGCGGAATGAGCATCACTGGCGAACAATAACTTCGTGCCGCCACGAGCTCTCAAAATGGCTGTCCTCAGCTATTATTACTTCGGGAAAAAACAAATGACGGCGCACTCACGCTACGAGCGCCATCCAAGACTCGCGGTCTTCTCACTCTTTTTTTTTCTTCCCCTACTCTCTTTGCTTCGTCGTCGTGGAGGGATTCCCTTTTTCCAAAGTATCCATAGAACCTAACCTACAGTCCTTAACCTCGAGGAGAACGGCCGATCGTGAGTACGACTTAAATTTGACGCGGAGTACGGAGTTCTCTCTTTATCGTAATCGGGACGATAAGGATGACTTTTCGCGTTATTTGCCACCGAAAAACAATATTGCAACCAACCGCGACTTATTTATCTTCGGCAAATATCAGCAGTACCACTACGTATTTACGAGTGAAGTCTGCACATGCAAACAGATGAGACAGTGCATTCGGCTTACCGTGCTTTGAGTATAGCGCAAAAGTTGTGCAAGTAAAATTCTCTAGGAATTTATCGGTATTTCTATGACAAGTGTTGTGCCACAGTCGTGAAGAAGGCAAGCAACGTTTATAACGATACTCTAGAATAGCACAGTGAAGCCTCTGTAGGTCGTTATACGTGATTCGAACATAAACGACAGACTTTAGATTGCTTTGCTAAGCCTAACCTAACCACTTGGAACACTTGAGAGGTTATTAATAAATTCATTATCATTTAGTAGTATAGGCAATTTACATGAAATATCTAAGAGCAAAGCGTGTTACTCATCCTGGTATCCAGAGTGTAAGAACAAGAGAATGAGTTAAGATAGAGGATATGCAACCGTCATAACGAGTTAGAGGATAGCATTAGGACGAAGAACCACGACAGGATATTAGGACAGAGGAAGCTTGAAAACGTTGGCGTCTTGTAGAACGTCACTGCAATGAGAGGAAGGAGTGGGTTCGTATGTACAGCAAGTCGGGTAGGTAGGCAGGTAGGTAGGTAGGAGGGGAACTGGACAGCAGTCGTTTATAGTTATCCAGTTATCTTTTAAGAGAAGCAATAAAACAGAAAGCATGAATAATAAAAGAACCAAGAAGCAATAAACTTAGGACACTCGTGCCTGCAATACCAACTCACCGTTTGAAATGCTCTCTTATGCGATCCTCACGGATGTTTTCCGGCAGATTTCCAACCCACAGGTGACGTGTCTCTCTAACCATTTTGCTCCGAACTCTTCATTTGGGATCGGATGTTGTGGTATCGTTTGGCGGCACTGTACAACGACACACAACTCGCCCAATCGCACACCACCACCACCACCGATATATTATAGGTACGAAAGAGCCACGGCCAGGCCCTCCAGGTATAAAAGGCCAGCCAAGACGTGGGAAAATCGCACGCTCCTGGATATACGAGAGATACTCTATCTCTCCCTTGCTTTATATCTTACACACATACTCTCTCTCTCTCTCTCTCTTTCCTCTCTCTCGCTCACAAGTTGACAAAACCAAGAGAGAGTCGAACAAGAAGACACGCACGCACTTATATGACAGAGGGACAGGAGAAGAGCGACGTAGGGAACAGAACAGAGATAGAGTGTGTGCTCGTGTGCGTTCCCCTGCGTGTACGTGTAAGGTGTTACAGGACTGTATGAGAGGCAGTCAGGATGAGGAAGAAAAAAAAGAGCCACCGCGGGGTTATCCAGTGACGCGTATAAGGTTAAGAGAGAGAGAGGAGACGATGATTTTAGGCCCACTCGCGTATATAATATATAGCCGTACCACTCACTGACTCGTTGACAAGTAATAATAATGAGAATAATAACCAACAATATATAATAATCACGCACTAGTCACTAGCCGGAAGATGGTGACCCCGAGCACAGGGGTTGCAGGAGGGACGCGTAACGATTGCGGGTAGGAAGTAACGAGGGCGAAGAAGAAGTGCTTCCGTCTGAGTAGCCGTAGTAGTATACACCACTGGCAGAGTGTAGCTCGCCCGTAGCCGAAGAACACCACATCGTACACACGTATCCGAAGAATGGGCGAATTCACACGTTACACCAGAAGCTGAAGCAGCGCCGGCAATGGGAGCAGCACCGGACACCAAACGACAGGATAGGAATGATCCATCCCGTTAACGCGTTCAAACATATCACTCACGATTTTTCAATTTATTCTTATATAATACGTATTATTAACGAAGCACTGTTAAACTCCCTCAACTCTCCCTGTTACTCGTCTAGGATTCACTTTAAAACCCGCTAGGGCTTTCTACGGATCGACACAACAGGCTTTATTTAAGAACTTTTTATATTATAACGATGCGACGCGGCCGCCGCCGCCGTCGTCGTTTTTACCCGTTTTTATATATGTATATATATAATTTCACTGAGCTTCAACGCTCCTTTTAACTAGGGGAGACACACCGCGGTTCACATCACACTCGATAATCACTGTGCCAAAGGTGCTACCCGTGTCGTTTGAGTAGTCAAGTACTAACTAGCCGAATGTTAGGTTAAAACGTATATCTCTCTTTAGCTCGACACATATAGATAACTGTGTGTGTGTGTGCTTGTGATGTGTATATATATATTCAATATATATATATACACGCGTGTATAGGTTTGTTGGGTGTAATCGCTTATTGCGCGCGTATACGCCGTACGTACCCGCTCGTTCACTTGGGCATGTACACGGACGGAGCTAAACTTTGCTCCTTCTCACTGCACTACACTACACGGAGTGACGTCACCGTGGCGGGAGCGTAGTGTGGCTCGCTGGCTAGGTCGAGACGTGGTGGGGATACGCTGTAGGGGAACAGAACGAGTCTACACCGAAGCGGCTCGCGATCACGATCGGCTGTTCGGTTTTATTCGTGGTGGGGATGCAACGTGGACTCATGGAATCGAAGCAAGGACAGGTGGGGATCTCGGTAGGCCCCGGTGTATGCTGGTGGGGATAACGGGTCGAACGAGCTAACCCGAGAGACGCGGCATGCCGCGCCCCACCAGGCCACTACCTACCTACTCTTACTTCTATCCCCACCAGGAATAACCACCACCATGTTATCCTTATACTCCTCGTCGTGCCACTACACACCAGGCTGCCTCTTGCCTTGCTTTTCTTTGGACTCCGACGATGCTTAGAATCGTGGCTCATTTGCTTCTCTGGATATCATCCCGGGGACTCTTCGGCTTTTGTCGATTTTCTTCATTCAGCTGATTATCTATACTGGCTGTGCTTCATTGAGAATTGCCTTAGGGATATGGAATATTATTGCTCTCTCGTTTCATGGGAATTAACCTGGTTACATATGTGGAACCTCGTGTTGGGGGGGCATCATCTGTTACGTTTTATGGATGTGATGAATATCTGTTATTTATGAGGAAAGAATATTAACGTTTGTGTTGTACTACGTGTCGCACTGTGATGGGAATTTCGGGGAGAGTAGCACTTACAGGATTTTAATATTTCAGTGTCCCCCCTCACTCTTTCTCTCCCTCTCTCTCTCTGTTACTACCCTTGAAATATTCGGTTCGTCGTAGAAGGGCGTTTCACCTTCCTCAGAGTACGTGGTACCTTTTCGAGAAAGTAGTACGCATCCTCGTTTCATAATTCGTACTGCAAACACGTAACGGTACGCTTATAGACGACGTACACTCGTGAATGCCGTAGTGCGCACGGCACGATTGGCAAAACCAACACCCCGACTCCGCTATAATGCAACGTTGAGCTCCTGTTTTCTTCAGCTACGGGCCATCCTCCACCACATATTCCCAGGACATTCTCGCATCCTTGATTCCTCCTTGTGTCATCCAAGGTAACGACGGCATCCTCGAGCCTCGAGGAAACTCGGCATATCCAGTTTTCCACATGATAACGCTCATAGAGCCGGATGTTACTGAATTGTGGCAAGACCAAACGGCAATATGGCGGCAGCTTGTGGCGTCATGACTCGTTACATGTGTAGGTGGCGCCATCTGTTGATGGGCGATACGGTTTACTCGGTTAGTAATTGACCGACGTACAAGCACCATAGACTATCTATAAGAATAGATTGATATGGAAATGGAGGCACGAGATGTACACTTGAAACTTATGTGCATATAATATATGGAAATATATTATTGCTAAATGTTTCATTGAGACTACTGTCAAACTCTTGACTGTTGCGTATTATATTAGACAGCTTAATATATATACGACTATGCATGAATTATTGATCGCTTCTTATCAACCTCTCAGTGCCATCTGTTACCAATACTACCTAATTGGATATTGAGATAGCAAAATTCAAAATTTATTAGAAGCACTCATTGTTTTCGTAATCACTATGCTTCCAGCATATGATTAGTAATGATCTCCATGCTGTATGTTGTTTCTTATGAAGGAAAATGGCCTTAAATGTTATTTTTTATCTTGTAGGTACTTTCTAGGATTCGTCTGTCACCCTTCCGGTATCGATCCATTTGTTTATTCCGCTGGTTAAGATTATTGCCAAGTTACCACAGCGAGTATTATCCCCAAATCTGGTCGTTTATATCATAATAAAGAGAACAGAATGGCAGAGCGGAAGAAATGGTCTCAGGACGATTTTGACGAAATGGAGGAACCATCCGTGATTTCAATGGATCCCAATGAGCGCAAACTCGCCCGCAGGCTTCGGATTCAAAGACGCCTCGAGGCCTTAAAGAAGTAAGTTTGTATTTAATCAATGAAGAAATATTAAAGATATACATATATAATAAATAAAATACCTGCAGACAGGAGGGTCCGGAGGAGGAGGAAGTAGTTGAGAAGACGTCAACGGAGAGACAAATTCTAGCCAGCGCTGAATTATTAGAAAAATTAATACTAGAAGGAAACGAAGTTGTAAGAATGATAATCTAAATCCGAATTTATACTAATTAGAAGCAAATTCTAGAGACCTTTAATTATAGATTTCAAATGTTCGAGTTGCCAACGATGCCCGTGAGGTGCAACGACGAAAGGAAGAAAAAGAAATTCGTAGTAAATTATTATCGCGTCTCGAAGAGGAGTCGGAAGACAGTCTGCGAAAGTACAAACTGATTAGTAGCAAGTGGCCAGGAATTTTGGGATCCAATGACCCTCTAGACATTCATAGCGAGATGGAAGCTCAGAATGCTGAGTGTCTTCGAGTATTCGAATCGAAAGATTGTATGATAGCTGAATTAAAACAGGAACTAGCGAATGCTGACGTTAAATTTTTCGAAGATCAAGAGAAGCAGAATGAAGATATTAATTTATTAATTGAAAGAATTGACAATCAAGTCTGTATGAATGGCTTAACGAGGTCTTATACTTAATTAATAGATGACTCTAATTTCTGATTTGTTATAGGTCAATACTATGGCCAAGGTTTATCAGAGAGAACTCATTCTAATACAAAATGCAATAGATACAGAGCGTAAAGTTCTTCTGAAAGTAGTTTCGAAAAAATGGGACGGACTATTCAGACAGAGAAACGAAGATGAGATAAATGGAATCGAAGAGAGGAAAGAAATAATGAAAGAATATGAAAAGGAGATGAAGAGAGTCGTGATCGAACACCAGGAGGAAACCAGAGCTCAAAAGATCTGGCTAGAGACGCAGTACGAAAAATTGCAACAGGACGTTGAGCACATAAAATTTCTCTGTATGATGAATATAGAAAAGTTAGATTACAGCTATGCTGTATTGAAACGTAGAGAAGACGAGAACACAATAATAAAGAGTCAACAGAAGCGCAGAATCAATAAGTAAGTGTCTATTGATAAATAGATAATTTAATTTTTAATAACTTTTTCTCACAAAATTCTTTTTAATTCACTACCCAGACTCCAGGACGTCATCAATGGGCTAAAGAAGAATTATGCAGAGCTCGAGGAGAATACCAAAATGGATATACAAAAATTAACAGAGCAGGTGATGAAGGCTCACAAAAATATTTTGGAGCTGGAAAGGAAGTCTGATCATTTTACTCAGATAAACGAGAAGCAGTATTTGCAAATTTGGGACATGAATGCCAAAAAAGCCGAAGGACTAGTAGAGAAAGTTCGTTAACCGAAAATTTTAGGAGTCATAAAATTTCGACTCTGTATTCTTATGGCTGTTTTTTTTTTTCTTTTCTTTCATCACTATATAGATTCTTACCGTGGATAGAATTATTCATGAACAAGCACTGGGTCTGGAATGGGAACCCCCGGACAAGCCATTACTAAAGAAAGAGGATCTACAATCCTATCGCAGTGCGACTTCTGCGATTGAACAAAGTAAACAAACAAGATGTTAAAGCGAGACATGCGAATTGACATAACGGTAGGCAATAAGTATCTCGTAAACGTATGTGTCTTACTTTTAGAAATGGCAGAGACTAAGGAAACCATGAAAGTCTGTGAGCCGTTCAAAGTGGCAACGACGCTTCAGGACTTAAAAATGGAGAGACAGTTGCTGAATCGCATTGTCACACAAATATCGGATAAATCTGAATTTCTAATAGAAGAAAAGTTACGTGGATTATTAGGAGCATACACACGTAACGATCAAACCATTATCGCCCTTGGAAATGTCTTTCGAGTAATTCTATATTCCTCTTGAAGACTACCTCTCTTAAATACATGAATTATTTTTAATAACATTCTTTACAGGCATTGGATATGAAGTCTGAAGAAGAAGTGGATTTGCTATTGAATTTCTTTCTGCCCTATGCCTACTGTCCTACGTGCCATAGTAAGGAGGAACTCACATTTAAGAATGATGAACCATCTGATGAGGCACTTGAGCTGGCCATGTGCCTGAATGAGTAAGTTCAGGTATTTTTAAATAATTAAAAAATATTGTATACCGTATAATAATCTAGAGATGTCTTTACTGCAGGAATACTTGTTCTGCCACTTTTGAGGACAACAAGGAATTAAGTGACGATAGCGAAGATAATCCAGAATCCCGAGAGAGTAATGAATCTTCCACTACTTCTGGCAAAGCAACGTCACAGGCATTTCACAGCAGCGCATCGGCTGTACCAAGAATAGAAGAAATTGCATTGATAAAAGATGCTGGAACTAATGAATTAAGGCAGAGAAAGGTCTCTTGTAAGAAGGGTCACCTCCTGGACATTCACCCAGCATATGTAATGAAGGCACTCAAAGAATTCGTAGCCAAGTATCACGCCATTGGACGTGGTGAAGCAGCACCGTCGTTCCAGACAAGATTAACCCAGGAGAAACTGACAATATCCCGCAATCTCACTGTAGAAGATGTCACCGAATTTTGGCGAAGCTATAGAGATATTTTCTCCACAAAGAAGGAAAAGCTTTGGGACGGTCTTCTGATAGGACTTCACAAGTACCACGAGATCCTGAAGGAGAGGCACAGACTCAACCTGGAGACGGAGCGTCTGCGAAGACAGAACGCCGAACTTCGTCGGCTCCTGGAAATATATATGCTAAAGGTAATACACATACAGGAGCAAACTGTATAAGATGTTCTAATAAAATATTTCCTGAATAAATTTCAGCCTGGGCACGGTTTGGCACCAATGGAAACAAGATCAACAAACAGTTAGGATTAAAAAAAAAAACAAAGATAACATTTTCCCTGAAAAACATTTTTACATTTTTGCTACGGAGTAATACCATAATTAGATTTCCTACATCCTGTTGCTTTACGTGAGAGCAGTGTTATCTTCTTATCAGACATTTTATTAAATATACACAGTGCATATTTTTTTAATGAAAAATTACATGTATTGCACAGCACGTAAGAAACGTATCCATCTCTCAATAATTTATGTTCTGCATTTTCAATGTCTGTGATAAATGGCCCTGGAAGGATGAATCATAAGAATAAAGAAAAAGAGCAACAAAAACATCACCCTATCTCTACATATAATTCACATAACCACCAGTAACGAAATTACTAGCTAGTGACTGTATGTGAGACATTTTGCTGTTATCCATCTTAGTCCTCTTCCAATAAGGAAAGAATCTTTTCTTCCTTTGATTCTTAGCAGCAGCCGTACCATTAGCTTTGTCGATGTGCTTTCTCGAAGCTACGTGCTAGAAAGTTGTAATCATGCGCGTTATTTTCTTGTATCAGGTGGAGGATACAGGATTTGAATATAGAGATGAGTAAGAAGATGCTGTACTGACAAAACATCACGATTAAACACTGAGAAGATAATTCTTGTTGTATGTACCACGTCGTATTGCGCCTGGGAGTTGAAAAACTTGTTACAAATATCGCAAGAGTACGCGAATCCCGTTGTGGATGTAGCCAAGTCTAAATTCCCTGTAGATGACGGTGTTCTTGCCGTCGTAGTCGTTGTCGTTGTCGCGGTGCCAAGTTGAACGACATCCTTGCCGATCCAGCCACCTAAGCATCAATGTGCGATCAACACTATCTATCTATCACAACCGCAAGTTGCGGTACTTTGTGATAATAAATCAGCTTGAGCACTACATTCATGCCACGAGAACGACAAGATTGAGATACTTTAAACGAAAGTGATGACAGTTGTAAAGACAGGGTAGGTGGAGGACTAATGACGGGAAATGGATGGCAGATGCGTTAGAGAAAAAAAAAATCAAGCACGGAAATTTTTAGAATAACAAACGATATGTAACAGTTATATTTCGTGGTTATTTTTCAGTTTGTCTTGTTTTGATCTTTAGTTTTATTTTTTTATTTGTAACAAAATATTTACTAAGCAGACTGTCAGAGAGCACGAGTTGCCGTTGTATTACACTTCGGGCAGTTTCTCTTGTGATATATGGATGAAAGTGATCATGTGATTATACGTATTATATTATTCATTTTAATTAATTAATTTCAACAAATTAACGTGTGATATATAATTCGTTAGTACTTACATATTAAAATACCAACGAACAAAAATTGCACAATTATCAGACTTAGAAAAATAAATAGTAATAAATAATAACAAATAATTATAGAATATCATTATGTAGCTTGACTACAAGTGGCATGCAATGTAAATGGTGCTAAGCGATAATATTGGCGTTACTCGCATGAACATTAAGGCTGTTGCCGGATTTCTTTACAGAATGTAAAGATGAAAGACAAAAGTCAGCAGAAAAACGAAGCATGCAAAAGTAAATAGGATCAAGCAGTAAACAACTACAACTGCATGTTTTTGCGTTAACTTTTCCAAAGGCATGGTTCGTCTACACCTAAAAGCATACGGTACTGAATTTTTTACTGCATGCTGCTTATTACCTTTCATGGCTTTTTTCTTGTGACGATTTCCTAAAAAGATAAATAATTCTCTATCTGCTTGTAATTTGCATAAAATGTGTATATACATACAAATATAAATAAATCTTACCATTTAAATGTGTTTGTAATTGCTGTATCGAGTTCAAGCAAACATTACAAACATTACACTTAAGCCCATTCGTCTCCTCATCTTTCGTGAAGGCAACTTTTGTTTCCTCGAGTGTTGCCATAATAGTTTTTGATCTAATCTAATGAATGTACAAAGACAATATTAACATAAAAAAATCTAAAAACCTTGAAAGGGAAATTATAAACAGAAACATACCTGCTTGGCATGACGAGCACCTTGTAAATGTGCATCTAAGACAGTTTGACTTGTGAATGAAATATCACAATCCTCACAGCGTACATGTGGTTTCTTTGTGGGTAAATTTCCCATTATATTGTCAACGACTGCTTTTGTTACCGGGTCATTTATGGTTGGAGCTATAACGCTTCCCGCTGGATCAGCCATTTCTATGTGAAGAGGAGAAATAAGTAGTCAATTAGTAACTAAAATCAAGCGAATATTTTTGTATTGAATTTACTTACCCTTGTCAGATTTCTTACAAATTGTTGATTACACAGGAATAAATGTACAATAAATTATTGAGCAGTCCTTTTCGTGCTACTTCGTTTGAACTCGTATCTGAAAGTCGTATTACTCTGAAGAGATATACAAGAAAACCGGGCCGTATTTAGTGCCCATTAATAAGATGACATATAACGTACCTCATGACATTGTTATTGGGATAATATTCCTACTGGACAAGTTAATACAATATTTTTTCTATACTTACGAAATTGCCACAAAACCAAAACAACAATCTGAATATGAATAGAGACTAGTGCTAAACAGTAAAGCCTCTAGTTCCCATTTATGGAAGGTCGTTTAAGATGCAAGTAATAAGAAAATAAAGACGTATAACAATATTAACCGTATCAAATATTTATTATAAAATAATTTTACCTGGCTGATTATTCTTAAGTATACAGTGATCTCTTTGTGCTGTCATGAGACGTTGAGTCTTTCAAACACCGACTAGTTACCGTATAACATTAAACTCTACCACATACACAAATCCATAAGAATCGACAATCATCGGGTATTGTCGGAAAAGATCGGAAGCTTTATATCCGTCTCTCTCAAGCTGACGATTCGTGGGAGTGCTCGTGGAGTTGGGCATGGATGGAATGATGAGAAAGATAGGGAATTCCCCTAGAAATCTTGACTTAAAAGATATGCATTAAAATAGTGTTTGATTTAGTGAAAAATGATAAATTTATTGAACGGAATTAAGGATCTCTTAAGGAAGAAGCTGAAAGAAACGTGAGTACTGAGTATAATTGTGAGAAAAGAGGAGAGCGTCCATCGGAAGCATTAAGGTCCGTTCGAAGAAGCGTCCGTCGCTACGTGAGGCATTGGCAGCCATCGTTTGGAGTCGATGGTAACTTCGTAGCTTAAGCTCGTGGGCCAATTAGAAGTCTCGGTGCATACCGTCAATCAGTAGTTTTATATATGTATACTGGCTGCCAAGAGAAATATAGTAGCAGCCATCTTATATTTTGTGTTGGAGAAAAACACTATTTAAACAAATGTTCCGCGATACACCGTGAGAGCGATCGGCGTGAGGCGTGCGCTAGATGAGGCGTAGCTTTTTTAACACTAGCCTGGACCACTACGATAGCAAAGGTTAGTCCGACGGCGTTTCCTTTGGCCCAGCATCTTACGGCCCCCACCGTGAGCCGCGCACGGCGATCCGGTTTTAGCGTCGAGATATTCCGCCGCTTCTCTTGTCGCTCTTGTAAAAATAGAGTGGCCCGTCGCGCGACACAGGCCATGGCCCGTTCCGCGACTCCCATCCGGGAAAAAGCGCGCCGCGGCTGGCTGCTCGCGGAAAAGTTATGCAATCAGCTGATCGGGCAGCTCACTTCTGTCACTTGTCAAAAATAAATGTCAAACGCGATAAAACGTCTAACCTGATGTATAGACACTCGATTGCTTTGCCGTGGTTGTGCTTGGTGCAACCTGCCGTGTCTCGTCTTCACGTAGGCCGCAATATCACGGGATACCGTGCGTAATTCAGTCCGCTCGTATAATGCAGGTGGATTGGTACGCAGGATATGAGCAGCTTGTCAAGCGCAACCTGACTCTGCTCCCTCATCAGCAAGCCGCGCAGCAACAGGAACAGCAGCAGCTGGCCCAGCCGCAGCAGGCCGACATCATGACCTCCATGTTCGAGCAACAGATCAAGAGCGAGCCAATGGGTTTTTACTCAGTAGCCTCAAGTCGCTCTGATGGTTCCAACTCCATGGTGAACCTCTCTGATGACCGAGAGGACCTTTCGCAGCAGGAGGGTCATCTACAACCACAGCAGCAGCAGGGAATGCAGCCTCATCAGCAGCAAGCGCAGCAGCAAAACCAGCAGCAGACTCAAAGTCAGCAGCAAGGTCAGAATGTACAGCAGACTACGCCAACACGTCAGTCTACGGGGCAGCAGACAGTAAAAGAGGGCTCACGCTCTAAGCCGCAGGCTTGTAAAGTCTGTGGAAAGGTACTGTCCTCCGCATCATCATACTATGTTCACATGAAGCTGCACTCTGGCAACAAGCCATACCATTGTACGGTCTGTGAGGCAAGCTTCTGCCGCAAGCCATATCTGGAAGTTCACATGCGAACACATACTGGTGAACGACCGTTCCAGTGCGAGCTGTGCTTGAAAAGATTCACGCAGAAGAGTAGCTTAAACACCCACAAGCGTGTGCACACAGGTGAGCGACCGTATGCTTGTGACATATGTCAAAAGCGTTTTGCTGTCAAGAGCTACGTAACTGCACATCGTTGGAGCCATGTCGCAGAGAAACCTCTGGTCTGCGACAGATGTTCCCTGACCTTCACCTCCAAGAGCCAGTTTGCGATTCACATTCGCACGCACACTGCAAGCACCACCTATGAGTGCAACATCTGCGGCCGTACCTTCGTGCGGGACAGCTATCTCATACGACACCAGAACCGGGTCCATCGTGACATGAATCAGGCAAGTTCCAATCACAATCCAGCAACTCCTCAGAGTACTGGTGGCGGTACGCCAGGCACCGGCTTCGAGAGTCCTGTGTGCGACCTGCGCTATAGCGAGGGTCCCTCATCTCTCGATGGTCTTGGTGGCGGCAAGGGCGGCATCGCCGCTGAAATCGCCAGCCTCGCCAAGCAGAACAGTCTACAACTTCCTCTTCCTCTGCTACATCCGCAGACTACCAACTAGTGTTTAGACGGGAGCGTCTCTCAGTCCCTACACCAGTTACACCAGTCTTCGCAGCAAGTAGTATGTCCCACCTCGGCTTCGACAACGTCGCCGTACACACTTAACTCACCCGTGTCGCACGAGCAGCACGCCACTACCGCCGTCACCACCTCCATTGCGCAAAGTGTCTACCAAACGACAGGGTCTGCTACCCTCGACGGCCCCGAGTCCCATCTCTATCCGCATATGCCATCAGCGGAGTCCTCGGGTTCTCATCACCTTCATAACCACCACCACCATCATCACCAGCATCAATTGCATCGCAGCATAGCGCCGCCAGGACTTCACCCTGCTCTTTACTTCTACGCTCAGTACACCAATGGAAACTCTTCGCTATCCTATTCTGAGTATATGCAGCGCAACAATTAACGCTAGGGTATAAAGGACAGACAAACTTTACCTACTAGATTCAAAACACACAAACACACACACCCATGCCTCACAATAACGCGATAATACGTGTCGTTGGTGTATTTTCTTTTTCATTCTTCACCACATTCGGTATACTCTTCCATGCTCATCATTTCTTTACCATTATCCATATAGTTATCTTACCTCAGTCGCTCTTCCTAATCGCATACATATACGGTGGCATTCAAATTATTGCTCCGACTGAAGTTGGCTTTGCTATGAAAATTGTATAAACAGAATAACTTCAATTGATGCAGTAGTCTTGAATAATTCCATATATGTGCTTGCATATATCCATAATTTTTATTTAATCCTTCACGAATGATCGATCACTCGATCAATTGATTCTTCCAGTTCTTTTCTTTTGTTTCCTTTCGTTCCCTTCGTCTTCTCTTTTTCCTCACACTCTCGATGCAAGTCATGATACGGCCACGTGATCAATCGTATCTTCTCAACGGGTTCTTCTCCCATTCATTGTAAAACAGCAGCACCAGTTTTCTTTTGATACATTCTCCTTTTAATTCAAATCGTGTTCAGCAATCAATGCACGAGGCCATGCGAGCATCACGCCCTATTTATATTATATTTTTAAAGGAGTTTAGTCACTTGGATCTGTGATATAGATAGTAATTATTCTCTACAACGTTTAAAAGAAAGGATAAAAAAATGATTATTGATTTATGATTTCTCAATATCAAACGACAACAAAAGTATGGAGTAAAAGAACAAAAAAAGCAATTTCACTTGAACGATGTACGTAGCTACAACATTATTGAATTTATTGACGAGTATCTTTGGTCTCTACCGAAGGTGTTTGGTAGACACTCTACTACTAACGCTACTATTGCTACTATTACTATTACTAATCTACTACTACTATTACCATACAACTATTATTACTATTACCATAGTGTACTGCAAGTACTACTAGTACTATACTATTAACTATTTAACTCTACTATTACCACCCACTACTATTATTACCCGTTACTATTATTCAATGCTACTAACCACGATAAACACCAACACCAACGTCACTATTCACTATTCACTATCACAGTCGTTACTATAATCAGTATCGTCACACCCCTCCTCCTCGACGCTCACTACTATACATTATATAGCTGACAAAAATTACTATTATTAGTAACCAAAAAAAAACACAGAAACACATTAATTTTCATCTATACATTTATACTATGCGACTAGCTCCAAGTTAACTCGGTCCAAATTTCTGGACAATACCAGAAGTGACACACAAGTAACGTTACAGAGCTCCTGATTTCAATTTTGCTTTTCTTATATGCTTTAACTAATTCTCTTTCTTTCTCTTATCCAGAAATACTACGTCACTCGCACCTCCTCTCAAATATTTCTCTTACAAGTCTTCTCTCTCATCTCTTCTCTCTGTAATCCTCTTTTACTCTTAATCACCGCAATCCGTTTCATCGCTGCTGTGTCCACCACCGAGTATCGCATTGAGAATTAACGATAAATAGATACGTATATATAATATATATGTATCTATCACGTGTGTATATATCATATATATGTATGCGCCTGTCACGAGATTTTATAGCTAGGTACATTCTATTATGCAGCTTCAAAAAAATCTGTTCCATAGGTGTACTTACTTTTCACATATCGAAAACTGTACTCTGTATACAGACTTGTATATAATATCTATTACTAGAGTGTAATAGCAGGGCTGTTATTTTGAACACTACTAGAATTAGTTTTAGCGTTACTAACATAACATAACACGTGTACGCGCGTATTATAGATGCATGCAGAGACGCGCACGTATATGCATACGTATACATATATATATATGTATACATATAACAGATGTACACCAAGAACACACTGACACTCGCTCGCGTAGGACACTGAATAAACGAACTAGGGAGGACAAAAAAAGTTATGAAAAAGAGAAACATATTGCTGTATGGAAGGATCCGCAAAACGGGATTAACCATGACACAAGAACGTGACTATAATATGTATACATATTATTAATGCGGTTAAGTAAAAGATGGAATAAAAAAAATGCGAGATAGACCATGGGTAAATTTTTGGTAGTGAGTCAACTTACGAGGGACTCGTTAATTATTTGTTCATACGCGATTCGACTAAGCTATAAATATATATATATATATATACATATATACATAACATAAATACAAAGTATAAATATAAATTTGTATTAGCGTGCCTGGAACCGTTAGGTCTGTTTTTTTCGGTAATTTAGTTGCAAAAATAATGAAAACTGCGTGCGTATGCCTGGGGCTTTGAATTCCATGGGAGAATGGAGTCATCTGGGAAGACTGATTATCATAAAGGGTTCTAGGGGGTTGTAACTAAACTAAAAAGAATAGAAGCAAAAATGATTAATTAAAAAAAGACTAAGTAAACGATGAGAAATGAATAAAAAAACGCAAATGATCGCCAACGCGAAGGATTTGGAGGAGGCGGGGATGAAATTTGCGTTAAAAAAAATAAGACGGACCCACGTTCGACGGAAATTCGCAAAACGTTAACGGTATAACTAGTGGGATGGTGTAATGAAAACGATATTAAAAAAAAAAATAAGAAACCGAAAATAATAATAATGACGAAAAAAAAAATGATCTTTATATTGGCTAGTCATTGTGCAAGCTCTACGAGGTAATGTACTACTATGCTGTGATTAAAGCCTCTGAGGACATGCTCACGCAGCTCCTAATTAGTAATAT
This sequence comes from Calameuta pallipes, assembly GCA_030142375.1. Lineage (NCBI taxonomy): Eukaryota > Metazoa > Arthropoda > Insecta > Hymenoptera > Cephidae > Calameuta > Calameuta pallipes. The sequence goes on from JARQSW010000685.1 coordinate 157,133, forward strand.
ACAAATTGTAACCGACGACTTATAATTAGGTAGCTTGTAGGATTACCTTTAAAAAAAATGTAGTATGGAGGGGGAAATTCTGTTCTTTTTTTAAATCTCTCTCTCTTCCGTTTTGGAAATTTCCACTTGAACATTCTTCGGATCGCGAACTCGATTCGGCTCCTCTGCTTTATTTTTTTCTTCTTTTTCTTAGTTATTTTTTCTTCCTCCTTTAACTCGTCTCGCAGCTTTTATTTTTTCTCCTTGTTTTACCTCGCGCTCGCTTCTCGTCATGAGTTTTTAGATTAAGCGATTTTTTTTCCTTAATAAATGGTGCGAGGTTACTCCTCCGCGTCACTCGCGGGGACACTTGTATTTGAGTTATTTTTTTGTTCAATTTCTATTTTTTCTTTTTTTTTTGTATTACGTCCAACCACGACGAGGCTCCTTTTTGACGACGTTCCGGAGGAAAAAATGGATTTTACTCGGCTTTTTTATATGAAAACATGTATTTTTCATATGTAGAACGATTATACTAGCAAGGTCCATTTCTTGTAAAGAGCACAATTGGACCAAAGTAGGTGGCGATAGCTGGCGCGTAAATCCTTGGGGCTGGGCTTTTCCCGAATGAATGTGCGAATGATGAGAATAGCATGGGGAATGAGGAACTAAAGGATTATAATAATAAAAAAAAGGAGAAAAATACACATGAGCATACTAATTGATAAATGAAAAATAAAAGTGGTACGATGGGCTTGCAAAGTCCGTCGATGATGCGCCAGACGAATAATAATTTCGAGATATGGTGTTTTGCGTTTTCAAGATTACGTGGAATCGCGCTCCATGGAGAAATAACGTATGAATTATTTATTTTCGTCGATTGTGAATATCGTCTTGATAAATTTGATGGGACTTTTGCCGATATGGTCTTATTTTATCGTGTCGATTGTGCGACGGCCCTTATTAAAACGTGTTACGCCGACGCTTTAGTGCTTTTATGAGCGTTGCAAAAGTGGACGGTGATTAAAGGGGATTAATAAGTGACAGACAATTGAGTGAAGTGAGAATGGATGAGGTGAAGGGTGATAGGGCGAAGGTCGCGAAGCGTTGGTAAAATTAAAAAAAGGGTGGAAGAGAAGAAAAAAAATTTTGGGAAAAAAGTTAAGGGCCAAGAGAATCTCTGGAGCCACTGACAGCGAAGCTTGTACATAGTATAAGAATACGAAAATAAAGTGAATTATTGTAAAAGGTCTACGTAGGATATTGTAATACGCATTGCCATTCGAGTCAACAATAACTCAGTATGTATTAACTATAGTAGTCCAAGGCACTAAAAGCAGGAATGTACCATCGAGAGAGGGAGAGAGAGAAAGAGAGAGAGAGTGGTAGAAAAAGTATGCGATTTTTTTTTATTATCAAACTTCATCGAATCGCAGATAAACAATGAAAATATCGAGTACTTCGATCTTAGACGCGAAGGTAAAAATTCTTAAAATACAAAGGGAAAGAGAGACACGAATTCTTTAAATGTCCCTAAACGACATTAGTACTTTGCTTTAGTCTTTGTATTAGCGCTTTTTAATTTACTTGCCTTTTCGGAAGATGATACTTGATCTTTCAGCACAAAAACACTCACACACTTGCCTTTTCTCCTTTATCAAATAAAACATCTTTGTTTCTCTTCCTAAGAAGAAGGAAACTGTGCTTCTTTGTAAAGATGGAGATCCTCTCCGTAATGTCTCTCACCTTGTTAAAAAAAAAGGATCATTCTCGTAATACATTAAGAAGGGGGAGTAGGGGATGGGGTGGAGGACGTTAATACTTATTGTAATTGCATCACCACTAATTTTTTTAAAGCTCATTCACAATAATTAGTCAAACGAGTGAAACGCACTCGCGTAGTTTGCGGCCATAGCGAAGGATATAATCGAAAGAACGAATGAATGAATGATCTTTTATCTATGATAAATGAGAGAGAATAAAATAAGGTAAATTATCTCATCGCATATAGCAATATTGTGTCCTTAGCGAGAACAACGTCACGATTACGAGCAGCTTAAAAATTTAATTGAAACGCTAGATAGGAAGGATACGACATACCAGTTTTAAAAAATGTCAAAAAATAAGAGAATGATGTAAACAAGAGCGCGCGCGTGTGTGTGGGTGTGTGTGAGAGAGAGAGAGAGAGAGAGAGAGAGAGAGAGAGAGAGAAAGAAAATACAGCTAAATGAGTCCACGCGCGTGAAAAGCGCCTGATTGTAATTAAGTTCGAAATAAATTTTAAGACGGGCAGCGAAGTGTACGTATGTGGGTGATGCCATCCGGATTGAAATAGGATGCAAGAATGTCATTTGTTTTTTTTTCATTCTAATCTTTTTCTTTTCTGTAAAAAACAAGTACGAAATCCGTGTCCATCTTAGCGGATACATACGTGCGTATATGTATATATATGCTCAAAAATTATATATATCACACGTGTATACACATATTATATATATATCGGGCATATATATACACAGAGCTAAATTAGAAAAATAAGGATGGTAAGAGGAGGCGACAAGTGATTTTTTATCTTTTTTTTTCATAAGTCCCCACGATTAACCCCCCCCCCCCCCTTCCCGATGAAAACGATATTTGTCTAAAGGAGAAGGAAGAGGAGGAAGCACGAACAAAAAAAGAGAAATAAAAGGGAAAAAAGGAAATAATCGCGTCGCTCGACATCGCGCCCGCAAAACACGTTTTTCGCTTGTTTAGCAGAGTACAATGCCATTTATTTTTGTAATACGTTTACGTAGTATAGTTGTTATTTTTATAGAGCTTTACCGTGCTACTGTAATGGAGTCTTTATAGGCCTGCGTAGGGTAGACGTTAACACGTTATACGAGATATACATATATAGCGTCGGGGTGCCATGTTGAGGTCGCATAATTCTCGATGAAGCAACGTCGTAACGCAGTGACGTACATAACGGCTGAGATACGCATACGCGAAAGAGAGAGAGAGAGAGAGAGAGAGAGAGCTAAAATTGAAAAAAATATTCATACGAAACAATAAAACGAGAGAGACAAACATTACGCATAAGGAGGACCTAGGACACGGGAAACACAGAACACAGACAGGAAATAATAACAATAAGTAATGTAAACTTACGTTACTATAATATGTAACGACATGAAACGAGCCACGAATAATCGGGATTCACCCATAACCGAGCATGTAATAGCAGTAATGAACACGTTAGTACTCTATTAAAGGAAAAAAAAAAATACGGCGAGTAAGTCGAAAATAATAACGACAATGAATAAAAAGTAGTTAGATAGGTATATATATATACATATATATATACATATATATATATAAAGGTCACGCGATGTGTATGTACCTATATATATATTAAGGAAGCGCGAAGTACACTTTTGTAATAGCAGTTTAAAAGAAAAGAAAAAAAAATGTAATGAAGCGACGCTTGACATAGAATTCACAGACATATCCTGGCTAACACATCCTTTACGTACATACTGCATACCTAGTTATATACATGTTATACATAGGTATTTTATGTGTAAACGATTAATATTAAAAACAAATATTATTACTGAGACTATAGGTACATATTATAACGATGGTACAACTAAGGCAAGTATGTACTGTACATAGCTGTCACTTATACAAACCCTTATCCGGTTGTCTGAACGCTCCCAACTCTGCCCGCCCCCCCCTCACCCACTCTTCTTCCTTGCAGTACGATTTTCTTCATCCCTCCATCCCCCAACTCTCCATAGCCATCGACCCTCTCGACTCTAATTACCTTATCAGTAACGATTATATATACATACACCCTCCCATTATATTACTGAACATTAACCATTGTTGTACTAATTATTGATTAATTATTGAATTAATTAATTATTATTACATTATTACAATATAATAATGCTACGTATACTTTTAATTAGTCTACTAAGCTTTACCATTATGGAAGTACCCTCACTTTTAGCACCTTTCAGAGAAATCTTATTCTTCAAATTGGATTCTACCTCAATTTTATGATAAAAATGATATACTGTACTGTGTATTCTTTATCGCAAAAAGTGTTTTGGAACGGAACGCGCGAACAATATGGATCGAGACGCGATGCACGTGAGAACAATAATGAAGACGAGAAAGAATTGTGAAATAAATTTAAAAAATGAAAAATGGTATGGGTGAAAAAACGTGCTACACGGAGAGGGGAGAAAGGTGGAAAAAGAAAAAAAAGGCGTTTTAAGGGAGAAAATGAAGAAAAAGATAAAAGATAAAGGAATCTATTCTTTCGGACATTAGCGAATTGTTGACCTGCAGCGACCTCATCCTGTGATAATTATAAAGAATATTATTTAAATTAAGATTCGTTGTATTAAGTAGATTCGGTAGCGACGAGCATCTTGCGATGGACTTTTTTTCTGTTGGATGTATATAACGGTATATGTCATGTGTCAATGTCACTGTTAAAGCGAATTGAGAAAAGACTGGACTGCGCGATGTCCTTGCTTGATGCTTGTAAATATCTTTTTGTTTTCAAGTCGAAAGTCCTGGCTCATTACAGCTTTCCTTTTTATTTTATTTTACTTTTGGTCCAATTAAATGGACGTCTTTTGGGTTCTCGCTATTGACAGCTCTTATAATATTAACAACTAACAACGTGAATGGATCATAAAATGATCACGGATGCTAGTTGTTAAAGGGCCGTATGTTTTATAAGGTCCAATGATATTTTTCAGTATATTACATTGTGATGTTAGGTTTAAGCCGTGGACCTATTTGGTAGGGAGATGATGTTCAACGAGGAGGATGAGGTAGGAGCTACACCGAGGTCGTTGTAGACAAACTTAAACGCTAGCGTGAGGGATCACTTTCACATTTTTTTAGGCCACCTAAACGAACATAATTATCTCGATTAAATAAAAAAAAATTACAAAAAAAATAAACACCCGCATAATTGTCTCTGGATGGTCCAACAGGATAAGAGATATAACTGAGAGCTGTACATTCTCAACGGGAAAACAAGCTACAATGTAGTTTGTTCGTAATGTCATGAATAAACGAGAACACTTGTGTAATAAAGTAGATATCCATGGACAAAAGATCGTTTGTTTTATTGTGCTAATGAGAAGGGTGAAAAGAGTTAAGAATTTTGATACGGACAATTCGTTTATACAATAATTGTTTTGTATCTCTATTCCATTTCTACATCTACTATTGCATCCTCCACTATTATTTCTGAGGCCGCCGGTACTTGGATCATTGGAAGCGGATCCGGAGACTTTGCAAAAGTATTACTCGACGTGTGTTCCTTCAGGTACTCACCACCCTTCTCCTCGTATTCCTTTCTACTCACCAGGTACTCTGAGAGGTTACCATTCAGTCCAAAATCCCTGGCACCGTACCACGCATCAAGACTAGTGTTCTTGGCTATGTTCAATTGGAAGCTGGACATAAATGGTCTGATCTCACGAAGCTCACGCGTTAATCTCTCCAGAAGACCTGGAAAGGATGCTGGTCCACCGGTCAGGAACACGTTTCCCACTAGACGCATTTGCTCCTCTGTCGAGTAACGTTTCAGCACGTATTCTATTGTCTCAGCTATGCCTGCCTCCACAGAACCGATCATGGATGGTTGGAATAAAAGCTCAGGAGCCCTTAAACGTTCTAGTCCTACGTGCAGTTGGTGAGTTTCGCCAGGTATCAATGGAACTGATGAACCCGCGCCGTCGAATTCAGGATCATGATGACGCAGGACATCTTCCAATTCCAACAATTTTTCTTGCTCTAATTCTGAGTCGGAATCGCCTCCTTCCTAAATGTCAAAGTCATTACGTTAGTTTGGATTAATTTGCCAAAAAAAATTATAAATATATCTATACTTACTCGGTTTATCACTTTGTACACGTCCCAATCTTCATCTCTCATACCGAAATCGTCATCACGCTTCTCCTTTCTGGCTAGTTGACTTATTATTCGCATCCTTTCTTGTGCAGCGGCTGTTCTTCGCTTTGCCATGTCTTGTCTGCGCTGCCTTTTGGCTAAACGCTTGTCCAAGATTTCTTGTCTATGATTTATATTAAATATTTTATATTTTGATAAACGATGATACGTCGAAGTAATTAATATATATACCTCTTTTTACGGACACCGGCGATCCATTCGTCAAAGTCTTGTTGATCTTTGGGTTGTAGACTTGACTTGATCTTTGGTTTTTGATCTTCGATTACGATATTTTCCTCTTGTGAATTCGCAGCTACTATTTTTTGTCTGGTACGCTCAATTTTTGCTTGGAGATTATTTATCATTTTTATCAGATCCGCCTCATTTGCAAGGGAGTAAGTTTTTAGCGCTTGGTAAAATTCGTCTGTTTCACCCTCCTCAAGGAGATCCTGAACGGCTAACAGTTGATTCAATTGCTCCTCATCTTCTGCAAGCTGTGAACAGTCGGTCAATAACGAATGGACTTATTCGGAAACTTGTAAAAATATTTACTCTTTCTTCTCGTTTCCTAGCATTAATCTCCATAAGTCGGCGGGCCAATTCGCGTTTTCTCTCTTTTTGCTGCTCGACAGATAATCCTGGTGTACTAGTTGGAGCAACATATGGCAACTGAACCCTTAAAACATTCATATCATAATGATCTGGGTCAGCCCATTTAGAAATCTCATCCTGATAATCCAAAGCGATTGCAGAATGTTCATGAATCAATTCCTAAAAGGACATAAAGTAAATTTTATTCTGCCATTGTAAGAATATATTCTTGTAGTGTTGTGCACTTTATGGAATACTGACTTCGGCACGACTTGGTGTGATGGCATTTACATGAACTGGATATTTCAATTGAAGCAATCTGTGCATGTAGGATATTATATGATATCCACCAACGTTAATTCTTCTGGCATTGACAGGATCCACTTTGCCATCGAGTACTGGTATTACATGAGTTGTGTGATACCCAATGCTAACAATGAGACCATCTGAGGCACAATTATTGTGTTGGTAAGAGAATAGACAATCTACACCATATGCCATTGCAGGTATATTATAACATTCAAAGAGAAGTTCTGCCATTACTGAAAATTAATTTAATTAATTTTATACAATAAATGATTAAAATTTTCTTTAGAATCTGAAGCTTACAATTCCTTGAATAATTAGGATTGAGAAATGCTTCTGTTAAGATTATAGGATGATCCACTGATCCCTCTGTACCAATACCCATATGCATAAATGTGTAATCAAAGATCTGCTCTTGTGCTTCAAAGTGCGTTACAACATTTCTGTCAAATTGTGTTTTCAATTGAAATCGTACTGCTTCAATATTTGCAATATCATTTCCAACTTGTAACTCTCCATCCTTCTTGCCACGCTCCTTTCTTGGCTTTGCTATAAGATTTTTAAATATTAACTGAGGTTCCTTTTCAGTGGCCCAGCCCACTCTACAATTATAGGATCCTATAGAATAGAATATGATTGTTAATTAAATCTTATTCAGGATTATAAACCTAACTTTGGAGGTCGATATATATAAAGGTTAGAGACATACCATTATCAATTACCAAAGGTGTTGATTCAGTTTTTACTTTTTCAGAATATGTGTGAATAATATCTGCCACAGCTTTGACATCTTTTAATTCAAGTATATCCATTATGTACGAATCAAGAGCCTTTGTTGCCTTTTTTATAAAGCCTTTTCTTGCAGCAGCATCTGTACAGATTCTAAAGTGGTCCCTTGTTGTTTACGCCGTTATGATCTAGCGTATAGTGCAGTATAGTGGCATATAGCATAGTGTAAAAGGGGGATATCGCGCTTAGTTGATTGGCTCGTGTTTACCCACTAGCTCATTTTAACGATGGCGCAGCTTCAAAAGTAAAGTTTTGAGCCGGTTGGATGTAATTAAATATAATGTGTAATAAAGGAATTTCATCGAAGCTTTAATTAATGATATATGAGAATATTAAAAAATATAATAACAGAATAATAGCCCAGGTAATCATAAAAGGAACTGTTAATAGTATGTTTGATGATACATATAAATTCTTATTACAGTGTTATACTCCGTTTCGTGCACGTGTTTCAAATCTGTCGTACAATAATTGTGTAAATAATTTGATTAAAAAATGTTCATTGAACCAAGGTTGAGTAACACAAGTCCAGATTTTGGAGTTCCTCGTGAGAAGCAAAATCTGGTAATAATTTATAATTTACTTTTATCATATCGCATCTGTAATATGAACATGTAACCTAACTTGGTATCTGGAATTTCAGCTCTTGAAGAGTCTAGGAAGTCCACATGTTGATGCCTTCAATTATATGCTGGAGGATGGCTTAAAAGAATCTATAAAGGAATTTGTACCAGTATACTTGACACTTCCAAATGATGATAAAGTAGTATTGTGGATAGAAGATGCAATTATTGGTTATCCCAGTGTACCCACTGGTACAATTGGAATTAAAACCCACAAGATATATCCTACAGAATGTCGGCAGAGAGGTGCTACATATAAAGGAAAGTTAAATGCAAAAATTGGCTGGTCAATTAATGGACAACAGCAAGAAAGTATCGATAAGGATATGGGAGAAGTTCCTATTATGATCAAGGTAGCCACTTTTCATGGACTATCTTATGGTATGAATTTGCTTTATGACAATAGATATTTACAGTCCAATAGATGTCATTTGACTGCGATGAGTCCTAAGGAATTAGTTGCTCATGGTGAACATGAGGAAGAATGGGGTGGATATTTTATTATAAAAGGACATGAAAGACTCATCAGAATGTTACTGATGACTCGGAGAAACTATCCAATAGCGATGAAACGATCTAGTTGGAAACAACGAGGATCTCAATTCAGTGATTTAGGTCTTTTCCTCAGAAGTGTTAGGGATGATAACACTTCCTCGGTAAACTAAAACTTCAAGATAATCATTAACACTAAGCTTTATCTGGATCTAATTTTTTTTCGATTCTACAGAATAATACTTTGCACTATGTAATGGATGGCTCTGCAAAATTAATGTTCTCACATAGAAAAGTGCTCTACTATGTTCCTCTGATTCTTATGTTGAAATGTCTCGTTAAAGTATCTGACAAATATATCTTCAGTCAGTTGATATGCGGATGCGAGGATGATCTTCGTTACAAAGGATGCATCCTAAATATGATGCGTGCAGTACACGAAGAAGGTTTGCATACTCATGAAGAGTGCAAAGCATATATCGGAAAAATGTTCAAAGTAAAGTTCATTGAGTTACCACAGGAGTTTACAAATTCTCAAATTTGTGACTTCATTATTAAGTATGTAACTTTAACATGAAATACATTTTCTTGACCAATAAGTTCTATATCATAACTACATTTCCAGACACTGTTTAGCCATTCACCTGGACGATCCTCAGGATAAATTTAACCTGCTAGTCTTCATGACACAAAAACTATTTGCACTAATCGACAGCAAATGTCTTGCTGAGGGTACCGATGCAGTTATGATGCAAGAATGCCTTTTGGGTGGTCATCTATACTTACAAGTACTGAAAGAAAAAATGTACTCCTGGCTTGTGGGTCTTCGGATGGCCATTATAAAACGCATTAGAAACACCGGTATCAACTACAATCTAACATTAGGTAAGTAATTTCTTCCAGGAGTGGCAAAGATATAAAAATTTTTGTTATTTCAAATTTTGTAACCTGATTAAAAATTGACCAACAGGTGAAATGTTAAACGCAATGAAACATTGTGGCTCATTCGAATCGCAGATGGAAAATTTTCTTGCCACGGGAAATATAAAGTCAAACACGGGTCTAGGTTTAATGCAATCCTCAGGACTCTCCATCGTCGCTGAGAATATTAACAGAATGAGATATATGAGTCACTTCCGTGCCATTCATAGAGGATCCTTCTTCCAGGATATGAGGACTACAGAAGCTAGACAATTATTACCTGATGCCTGGGGTAATTTTTAAATTTAATGAAATATTTTCCAAATCATTTATATGTTTCTTACATGAAAATTTAATCGAATTCAGGATTTATCTGTCCTGTGCATACACCCGATGGCGCACCCTGTGGTCTTCTCAATCATTTAACTATGAATTGTATTGTAACAAAGCATCCAGATCCAAAATTGAAATCCAATATACTGACAGTTTTACTGGATTTGGGAATGTTACCTTTTGAAGTTGCTTCAAAAACAGAAAATGCATATACTGTGATGCTGGATGGAAAGATTATAGGCAAAATTGAGCATAACATAATAGGCAGACTGGTTGATAGGCTGCGACTTCTAAAAATCAGTGGGAAAACTGTAAATCTTTTAATAGTCATGTTTGAAAAGCATATGATTTTAATTATTTTATAGAAAAATTTACATTGCAGATACCTTCTACCATGGAAATAGTTTTGGTGCCTAAGAAAAATGTAACCGCCCAATATCCTGGACTTTTTTTATTTACTGGGCCCACACGTATGATGAGACCTGTATTAAATCTGGCTGTTAAAAAAATTGAATATATTGGCACTTTTGAACAAATTTATATGAACATTTGTGTTACACCGGAAGAAGCATACGTCGGTGTAAGCATTGCTTAATTACAATTAAAATAATATTATTGACCAAATATATAATTATGGTATTTTATTTTTTTATGTAGTTAACTACTCATCAGGAATTATCAAAAACAGGTTTCCTCAGTAATCTAGCCAGTCTTATTCCAATGCCTGACTGCAATCAGAGTCCCCGGAACATGTATCAGTGTCAGGTATGTTTTTACGTTAAATTAATTAAAAATAAAAATTTAATATATTATTTATTTCAAGATGGGTAAACAAACAATGGGCACTCCTTGTCATACGTGGCAATTACAATCAGAAACAAAATTATACAGGTTGCAAACACCTGCTACACCTTTATTTAGACCAGTTCATCATGACAATATAAATTTGGATAATTTTGCAATGGGAACAAATGCTATAGTGGCTGTTATTTCATACACAGTATGTAATATAAGTTTAGCTATTCTTTCAATGACATTATTTATTAATATAAGAATTTCTCAGGGTTACGACATGGAGGACGCTATGATAATAAATAAATCTGCGTACGAGCGAGGCTTTGCGCATGGAATGATTTATAAATCTGAATTCGTAGACTTGAAACATCAAAAGAGCTTTTTTGGACGAGATCCTGAAAAAGAGCATCTGGCTGAAAAATTGGATGGGGATGGTTTACCTCATCCTGGATCTATCTTAAAACCTGACGAACCTTATTACAGGTACTTAGCACTATTTAGAAATTTAGGATGTATTTTATTATGAATATTATTTTATTTTCCAGTTACTATGACGCGGATCAGTCTCATTATGTCGTAGGAAAATATCATGGAAAGGAAAACGCGTATGTTGATAACGTAAGGCTATGTGGAATTCTCCATCCACTTGCAACTAGAAGAGCCTGTATAACATTACGCATACCTGTAAGTACGCTATAATAATAATGCAATTTATTGAAATCTCCATTAAATTCTTAAAACTTGCAGCGTAATCCAAACGTCGGCGACAAATTCGCATCTCGTGCTGGTCAGAAAGGTATTTGTTCCCAAAAATGGCCAGCTGAAGATTTACCCTTCACCGAAACAGGCCTGATACCGGATATCGTGTTCAATCCTCATGGATTCCCTAGTCGAATGACAATTGGTAAGTCTAATTAAAAGACACGAAATGTTATCTTTGACGAGTCAAATAATTACGTCATTAAATTCGTTTACAGCTATGATGATCGAAGTAATGGCCGGCAAGTCAGCAGCACTGCACGGCCTTGTCCATGATGCTACTCCATTTAGATTTTCTGAAGAAGATACGGCTGTAGAATATTTTGGTAAATTACTTGAACAGGGTGGATACAATTACTATGGCACAGAGAAAATGTACTCAGGTTTGGACGGCCGTGAAATGAAAGCTGACATATTCTTCGGTGTTGTTCATTATCAAAGACTACGCCATATGGTATCAGACAAGTGGCAAGTAAGAAGTACAGGACCTATTGATGTGTTGACTAGACAACCGATAAAGGGTCGTCGAAGAGGAGGTGGTGTAAGATTTGGAGAGATGGAACGTGACTCCTTGATATCACACGGCTGTTCCTACTTGTTACAGGACAGACTTTTTCACTGTTCTGACAAGACTACGGTGAGTGTATGAAATGTAAATTTTACAGCAAGTATTAAATTCGCTAAAAAAAATAATGCTCATTATCAATTTAAAGGCTCTGGTATGTCAAAAATGTGGAACGTTATTGGGACCGGTAGTAGAATTATTAGTGAATAAGACCGGAATGGGTGAGAAGAGGATGAGATGTCGTCTCTGTGGCGACGACGGTATTGTCGGCGAAATTGATATCCCTTACATATTCCGTTACCTGGTGATACAGCTGAGTTCGTGCAACATAAACATAAAACTGACCTTCACGAAGAAATAGTTATTGTACAGAAGATATACGTGAATGGACATCTTGGTTTTTTATAGCCCTCATTCACCTCTTACACACAGTTAATTGAAAAATAAAACCGTCGAAATTTAACCTGTTATGCTTTTTTATTTCTTTTTTTTTTCTCAATGTTGCTTTACAATCAAATCCTTCATGTTCTACTTACAGGAGCGTAATTACATTACACAATCACCATTTGCGTTACATCACTAGCCAAATAGATGTGTGTGTGTGTATATATATATATATATATACATACATATATATGTATATTTATAACTAGATTATTTACGCGTATGTACATAACAATTGTTTTAATACTTTTTTCGAAATAACATCGAATATCAGAAGTGAATGAATTGCTTAATTTTATTTTTTAATTCGCTTGTAACGTTAGAAATGTATATGATAACGACAGACCGGCTAATCTGTATGGACTGATAATTTGTGTTTCTTTAACATTCCGGGTAGTCATTGTGCTTTTTATACACTAATCTTGTAATACTATATCGTTTACCTTTGATCGTAAAATCTTTCATGCAGATATACTCGTATGATGGCGCGAAAAGAAGATAGTTGACAAATAACATGGAATGTAGTCGTCGAATTACATTGAATAATTTGGCAAGGCCTGACGATTTTTTTATGAATATGGGTTTCGCGCAAAGATAAACGATATAAATAAATAAGCTTTCGGAGAGTACCAGTCAGTAAACATCTTCAGAATAACTCAGGGTGGAGACGTCGGTCGTGCTAGTATCGGTAATCTATGCTTTGGCAGGAACTTGCGAACCTGATGCACCAGGAGCACTAGTCTGCTCCTTCTCTAGCTGCTTGCCAAGATATTCCCTGTTTAGAAATGACACAATGAGACAATTGAATTTTACAAGTATATACTATTGTTTCTACATATGAATTTGGATTTTGTCGTCACGTACCAGTTGTGCACCATTAGTTTCTGTACAGCGATAAGTGCCTCGTATCGTACATTGGGATCCTCGTGGCCAAGAAGCTGCATAACACGTTGTTTTCCACCCAGTTGTTCAATAATACTGTAAAAACATAAGAGTTTGTAGATATGATATGGTTATAAGTAAAGAAAAATTAATGTAAGACATACTGTTTGCCACGGGGATAGTGTCTGACATATTCTCCAATGTCGAAACTGGCGACACTCAAGACCAAAGCATCCTTGCTAGTCTCGAGGAGATGGACCAGGATACGCAGAAGTTCGTAGTTCTTCTCGTTAAGACGACTAGCATTTTCACGCCAGAATTTCCCAGATTTGTGAACGGGAGTCCATTCAAGTCGTCCTGACTTTACCTCGGTTGAATACTCGTCAAAGGAACTCAAATCCTGTACGGATGCCTGAAGCTTGTCGTTCAGGAACTGGATATCTTCGGTTATATCCTCATCGTCGAGTTTACGTTGTTCCAGTATGGAAATTTGCTTCATTACTTTGCACTGTACCATGGCGATGCAGTGCTCCTTGGCAACTTGGCCATCCTCGACCTTCTCAATCAGATTCTGGAATGCAAGAACGGGCACATCGTTACATCTTAATATGATCGTTTGAAGGATTGTTTGTATGGTAAATGCTCTAATTCATAAAATTGCTCACCCTGAAGACAGCGAGGATGATGCGGGTAACTTTCTCCTTGACAGAGTCGCTCAGGATGTCAGCAAGAATGGGAATAACGTTGAACCTGAGAAATATTTGAATAAAAATACACATATTCCTAATATCATTCAGAGATTAGTAAGTCCAAGGTAATCCGTACTTATTCATCTTCTCAGCGAGCAAAGGATTGAACGTCAGGACCCATAAACAAAAGATCAGTTGATATTGCACTTGGAAGTTGACTCTTCCTGACAGGACACTCAGCAGGGTGGAGATACCGTCCACAGATACAAAAGCAAAACGGTACTCGTCGATGCGCAGCATCATTTGCAGGCATCTCGCTACTGATTGGATGTACTCGTTATTCTGTACCAGAAATTTAAATAATAAAATACCAGTAATTCGCACAGTTTCCTCGACATTCTCTATTGGGCACGTGATATTGTGAGTGATAATTTAGAAGAAGATAATCAATTTACCTGTAAAAAGGACATTACACTCCACTCCAGTAATTAAACAATAAAAGATATATAGAAAATAAACATGCCACTTATCTCCTACATAAATATTTCTTGTATATCTAAAGTACTAATATATCATCGTGCACAATTTGTAAAAGTGTTAAGTGACTACTAGAAAATAAGTTTATAGCATATTTTGTGATACCAGCGTTCGGCACTGGTTTAGTAAACCTTTTCACAGTTTCTACAACTTTAAACTTGAATCAAGTAACCCAAAACCGGTTTGATAGTCTTGATACAATGAAGACATATGAAATGGATAATTTTATAAGAGGGATTACAGATGTTATGATGAGTTGTTACAAAACCAACCGGGTTGAGCAATTCGCGCAGCTCATTGGCCTCCCCGGACTCGTCGGGTGTGATGTCCTGCACTATCTCCGCATGCAAGCTTGCCTCTTGTAGGGCCTCAAACTAAAAACCCACTCGATTGATCCTCTGGGATTGAACTTAAATGATCTCGAAAAAAAAAGTTTTTCATTTCCCTTTTATCTAAACCCACAACCTCGCATAGAAGCAACATTGATATGCTCCGTCGTTGTATTTTTTAATAGACTATTTCAGAACATTCAGACTACGCTCAGGAACATGAATCTGGTGTAGTCAACCAGTTGGCATAAATTAAGAATATTAGTGCATTCCAAAATTTTTTTTTTAATTGATGGATAGTATTAATGATTGTTTATCAATTCGACTGTCTTGGTATTTCGTAGGAGGTGTAAGCTAAAGCACTTGGTACAATTATGCAAAAGCGAAGGACAAGCTATAGAAGCATGCAAAAGGAAGCATATTGACTATATGGTTAGACTACAACTAATACTAATGTTAATTGAATACAGTATGAAAACTATAATCCTGAAACATAAGAATGGATTAATACTGAATCGAACGTGAATCAGCTTATCTTATGTGCCTTGTATAGAAAAAAAAATTGGAGAGAAATAAAGAGATACCTATTGATAAATGAGATAACTCAATACGTTGTCTTTCATGCATGCGACATACATTAATATCATTGGTACATACATGAAGTTTCAATTGATCCTTAAGCCAAGTCAGATAGAACTGAAGGTCGGTTTTCTCCATGAGTTCATGACTCCAACATGCTAGCTTCGCGATGATACGCGAAGTCATGTTCATTATAAAACCATCCTGACGGTTCAGCAGGTTCAGGAATGGTCCCCAGACAGACTCACGTTTACGAGAAGAATGTTCGCGGAAAATTTCCACGCGGCTACGGTCCTCCTATTAAATAAACATTTTTAGTCTAATATATATTTTATACAAGGTGATTCACAGTTTGCTCTTTTCAGGTGGTGTGCTTGACATGGATATTCCATTATATGAAATTTATCGAAAAATACAATGTCCCCGTCAATATAATAAATAATGTTATCCGCGAATTAGTCAATGTTTTTCTTGCCAATCTATAAATCTAAGGAAGGAAAGGTAATCCAATGAGCTTAATACCTGTAACATGTCATCTATCATGGTCAGGATGTATTGAATCGTCTGGTCCTTAGAAACATGACCCAACAAGTTTAAGAAGGTTTTAGCAGCTTGATTGGGATTTTCTTTCAATTTAGCTTCACGTGTAGCAGTATCACTGGTATCGAAGGCCACAATGAAGTCATAATCTTCCTTAGAAATCATTTGAGACCTAATATCAAAATAAAAGAGGTAAACGAATAAAATCTTCAATATCATATTAAAAGATGATTGCAAATTCTCACTGGAGGTATGATTGCCAATTAATTCTCTGATTCCTAATATCAGCAGCTTGCTGTTGCAGAATACTAGTAGCAGCAAGCATATCTAAAATGTGAAAAATGACATAATCAATCAATAATACAAATACGTCAAGTACACATCAACTAATTGTAAGAATGATTCTTATAGAAAATTTAAGTTTCTACTTATAACATACAATCCTGTAAAAAGCGAAAAATGCTCGTGAAAAAATTGCGATAGTGGGAGGGGCTCTATATTGTAACAAGTATATCAGGTGTATATAATTACCTATTTTCTCATCCGGCAAGGCCGGAATGATATCTTTTATGGCTGCACGGTCCGCCATAATTATTATTTACTGCTAACTCCTTTTCTTTTTTAACAATTTACCGCCCTAACAGGCGTCTCTTGATTTTTCAACGAAAATCAGGGCACTGCTTTACTCCGTTTCTTCTGCGCTTTTAACACTGCTCAGCTGCTCAATCACGAGATCGACGATTGGCCGTTGCCAACATAGAGAGTGGCTCACCAGATGATACCAATAATAGCTGAACACTTAAAAAATTCCCTGTTCGAAAAATTTTTAGACTAAACAAAAGTTGTTGAGAATGAACAAGAATTGAATTTAGTTATTACACAACAATATTGTTCAATAAGTGAAGAAGTAAACAAGGAATACAAGTGTTCTTGTATTTAGTCTTGTTAGGATAAAGTCACAAAAAATAATAAGTAAAAATACATATTTTCACAGAATATTATTAATATTTTAATTTAACATTAATGTTTGCAGTTGCAGCCATAAATTTATAGGTTTGATCACTGTTGATTAGCGGTGAATAATTTTCGGAGAACCTAATGCTAAAGCTTATAAAGTCTTGTACAATAATTTTGTATTAGTATTACTCTGGTATAATAGTTTTATATAAAATTTTAGAATGAATTTAAGAGATCCAAAAAAGAAGAAACGCGTACGAAAACAAATGCTTGACCCATTCCCTATAGCTTTGGGTAAACCTAATGAGTGGATTGTGTATACTGCATACTTAAGCTCCATGGGAACTTACATTGTACAGCCTGATGAAGTGGAAGCTGTTCATTCAATGGTAAAATTTGTATATAGAAGTTAAGATAATATTATATTCTGATTATTATTTATTTTCTTCAGGGATTTTTTGGAAAAGGATCCCTGTCTAAAAGTTACCCTTCATTTGGAAGAACACGATATGGAGTTCCACCAATTGTTAGAAATAGACAATGGTGTCGCAGGCAAAAATGGCTAAAGGAGGTAAAGAAATTTGATACAGAATCATTGCTCAAAGAAGGAACAGTTAATTGGGACAATGAAAATATTGAATCCGATTCTGATTTATATGAAATCTCAAATAAAATTTCAAAAAGAGATGATACTGGAAAAGCATCAGACAAAAATAATGACATAAATAAGGAAAATCTTGATATTTATATTGAAGGATCTTTAGAAGAAGACAAATCTGTAAGTGACATTATTGAAATTACTGAGATTAAAAGAGACCAAATCTCAAATAGATCTAATAGAAATGATGCAAATCCTGATGAACATTCATCTGAAAATCCTGTAGCAATCTCAGATACTAATATAGATGAAGTAGTGTTGGATTCTACAGAAGAAGAAGATGTCTGTGAAATTGTGTCTAAGGACCTGGAAATTGTTTCTGGAGAAAATGATTTCTTCAACATTGAGCATGAGGTTCTTAACCCAATCAAAAATGAACCTAATATAAGTGAGAGTGTACTAGTTCTACCAGACAGTGATTCAGATGTAGAAGATTACTTAAATAAAGTAAAACCAAGAATACAGAACGAGGGCTTTCCTGTACGTGAGACATTACACTTAACATTTCAAGAAACTTTTTTCTTAATGTTTGGTCTTGGTTGTTTGCAAGTAATTGATTTTGATGGTAACTTTCTAAGTATCAAAAATGCTTGGAATTACTTTTGCAAAGAACAAACTGACTTTGTCCAGAAATACGTTGTCTATCATTACTTCAGGAGCAAAGGCTGGGTAGTAAAATCAGGCTTAAAGTATGGTGGTGACTTCTGTAAGTATTTTCAACCAAATGCACTTGACTCTTTTTTGCTAAAATTATTCTTTTTCCCATACATTTAATGTTACAGTGCTGTACAAGCAAGGGCCACCATTCTATCATGCCTCCTATATTGTAATACTTGAAGTGTTAGATGCAGATACATTGATCAGAAACGAGAAGAAAACAATGCGCAGCATGACATGGAATAATTTGTTTGGATTACATAGATTATCAGACACAGCAGCAAAGGTAAATCATAATAAAAAAATCAGAAAGATACTTTTTAACCACTGAAATATATTTCTTAAATTTCACATTGAATTTCAAATATTT
This sequence comes from Calameuta pallipes, assembly GCA_030142375.1. Classification (NCBI taxonomy): domain Eukaryota; kingdom Metazoa; phylum Arthropoda; class Insecta; order Hymenoptera; family Cephidae; genus Calameuta; species Calameuta pallipes. Next base: position 175,892 of record JARQSW010000685.1, read on the forward strand.
ATATGTTCATGTAGGAAATATTATTTGCACAAGTTCTATGGCCATCTACCATTCCAAAAGACTCTAGTTTAACAACACCAGAAATGTTGTCAGAATTTACTGTACGAGAAGTACTTTGGAGAAGATGGATTTCAAAACAGAATCGTGATATGATTTTGTTGGAGGAGGAAGATGAGGATTCAGTATGAGTGATGTTACACAAAGGATGTTGAATAATTATTTCCTGCATAACAAAGAGCCCTGTACTTTGTAAATTATATGATTAATAATAACATTTCTTGTATATTCAACACTTGTTTATTGAAATCATTTTTCTCCCTTCCAATACATATGTACATTACAATGGATATAAGATTCGTGTTTACCAATAACCTTACAAGTAAATATACTGATTGAAATTGTAAAGAAATGCACTATTGCTGAAGTCTATGCATGAAAGTAGATGAGCGCTTATTTTATCCTTTAACGAAATTCTAATGAGGGAACTATAATTAAAATTTGCTTACTAATGAGATGATTGATATCGTACAGATTTCTTTTTCTTTTGTGGTATTCCAGTTCTTCTGTATTCGCTTCTCTCTTGTAAATATTCTTCTTTACATTCCTCCTTGAAATTTTCATCAGTGTACCACCGCTCAAGACATCCCTTAAGAGCAGTGTTTTCATTTCTACATTTAAATACCATGAAAACACTACTTTCCTTACAGCATTCTGTGAAATCTGTAAAAAAAAAAAAAGAAATTGATCAAGACTATACATAATAAATAACAAGAAGTGTATCAAACGCAGAATTACTTTTGACTTCCTCAACGCATTTTTCCTCTCTGGCTCTGTCTCTCATTTTTTTAGGAATAAGAACTTCCATTTCGACTTTCCTGAGAAACTTGTCATCGGGATCCCCTGCAGATATTCATAGTATCAAAAAGTTAGCGCCACAAAATAAACATCCGGTAGTTGTTAATATTAACCTAATCACAACTAAATCACGAAATATATGTATTATTGCATTAAAGCGTAACAATTTAAGATATGAATTGTAATAGTTCATCCTGACTGTCATATAAGAAATATTTACCGATCCCATGAGGTCCACCACCGAGTTTTGGGGAAAGAACTCCATACCGCGTATTCTTCTGATTTTCGGCCATTCTTCTTGTTCAACAACGTGCCATTTTGATTACCCGTGATACCCCGCGCTCGTGAGTTTGCATATTTGAGATTGTCATTGCCTTCCTGAGAGGAATGTTTCTTTCGTTTACTCTCGCTAAGATAATCAAGTGATAATAATCACAGTGCACGTACGGGCTTATATTTATTAAGTAGGTAAGCTATAACTTCAGAGACAGAACGCTTTCTTTCGGTCTCATAGCAAGTGTCCCGTCACTAGACATTTTAACCTTAAGCGTCATTTGGAGTCTCATCCTTAATAAGCCTGTAGTGTACTTTTAATATTATACGATAGTGCTTTTGTCTGAAACCTGAGTAACATATTTTTTTCAGGAAAATTTGATCTTGATCGTAAACTAAAATGGACAGACTATTAAGATTAGGAGGCGGTATGCCCGGACTTAATCAAGCGCCTCCGCTATCCGATACACCCGCCGTTGATACTGCTGAACAAGTAATAATTTCTTTGATATATTTCTAGCACAATATTGTACATTTTTATGGTATTTAATTATTATCCTTTATTAGGTTTATATATCCTCGTTGGCCCTTCTGAAAATGCTGAAACATGGAAGAGCTGGTGTTCCGATGGAAGTTATGGGACTGATGCTGGGTGAATTTGTAGATGATTACACAGTGCGTGTCATTGATGTATTTGCGATGCCTCAAACTGGAACTGTAAGAACTATTTTATCTCTCTGTCTTCTTTAAAGTAGTTGTTTTCTTATTAACATGCCTAATATAATATTATGCAGGGTGTCAGTGTAGAAGCAGTGGATCCAGTATTTCAGGCAAAGATGTTGGATATGTTAAAGCAAACTGGTCGACCAGAAATGGTTGTGGGTTGGTATCATTCCCATCCAGGCTTTGGTTGTTGGTTGTCTGGTGTGGATATCAATACTCAACAATCCTTCGAAGCTCTTAGTGAAAGGGCTGTTGCTGTTGTCATTGACCCGATTCAGTCAGTTAAGGGCAAAGTGGTTATCGATGCATTTAGATTAATCAATCCCAACATGATGGTAAGATTTGCCCAAAGTTGAAATGCTTTTACAGTCAAATACCATATATATAATATCATTTATTCATGACAGGTTCTAGGTCAAGAGCCTAGACAAACCACATCGAACTTAGGGCATCTGCATAAACCCTCTGTTCAAGCTTTGATCCATGGTCTTAATCGTCACTACTATAGCATAAGTATTAACTATCGTAAGAACGAACTCGAGCAGAAGATGCTACTTAATTTGCATAAAAAGACCTGGATGGATGGTCTCACTCTTGCTGAATATTCAGAACACAGTAGACTGAATGAAAGTATTGTTTCTGACATGCTTGAATTAGCCAAGAACTACAACAAGGTGAGCATTTTTATCATTTAAAAATTCACTTGTAGTTTTGTATATCCATATTTTTTAATATTATAGGCACTTGAGGATGAAGAAAAAATGACACCTGAACAGCTAGCCATAAAGAACGTAGGTAAACAAGACCCAAAACGGCATCTCGAGGAAAAAGTAGACACCCTTATGTCCACAAATATCGTCCAGTGTTTGGGAGCCATGCTCGACACCGTTGTCTTCAAATAACCGTATCTCAATGCACCATTTGCAATATGACATTTACGAAAAATACACGTCTTTATAAAATAACACATTCGGCCCCTCTATTTGTCCTCTGATTTACCAAAATCTTAAGATAAACCGATTAAATAAGAAACAAGTTGTAATGTCCATTTTCTAACTTTTTATTCAAAATAGTAAATTATCTTTAAAATCCTAATGCATTCGCCTCTTGTACATCATACACATTTGACCGTACCGAACTACTTGTTCCACTACTGTACTACAGTATGTACGTCTTATGAATATCTCTATAAAATCAAGTAGTAAAATAGCATCGACGTTATTGTCGACGTATCTCATATGACTGGGATGCACGTAAGGTTACGAGAATGATAGCACTGTGGAATATTTCACTGTATTTCTTCATGGATTACTAGATATGTGATCTGTAAGGATCGAGGTATGTATGCGGAAATTAGAGTCTTGGGGCAAGATAGTAAATATGTTTTTATAACAATTTAAATGCACCAGGTTGCCCCGTAGCAGTTCTTGTGCTCAGGTAAATTCACGGATCCACACGGCTCATATAGATTTATGTACACTACACGATAATGAATGATCGATTATTATTCGATCATTTCTTACCATGTTTTTTATACCCACGTATCAGTGCAATATCTATACACATTCTAGTTGTACAAATATTTGCAATCATACTGATATTCTACCGTTACTCAGATACAATGAGTAATGCATGATTAAATGGAATCATACGAACTTGCACAAAGAGACTTGGTGGTAAAGAGCGATACTGTTTGCTTTTTGTATTTGTCTCTTCTCCTTTCTTAAGCCCGGCCCTGGCGTTAGTTCCATGTAAGTGTCTGTCTTATTGTTTAAAAAAAAACCACTTTATAACCAACTTAAAAGTAACACAGATGTCTAGCCGGTATATTCTTTCATTTGGAAAATGGACTTAGGCCGTTGACGATTCTTCTTCCTTGTTCTTCTTCTTCTTCTTCTTCTTCTGTTCTTTCGCTGGTGACTCCTAAGAAAGGTTTAAATTATTTAGAAAATTTTTATTTTATTATTTCCATTGAACAATAATACTGACTGCTGTTTCTCCTGTAGGTGCTGCAGTCTCACTGTTCTCAGCTTCCTGCTTTTCCCTCTTCTTCTTTTCTTTTTTTTCCTTTTTCTTCTCCTTGGACGATGGCGTATCTACTTCTGTCTTTACTTCATCTTTTACTGTCACTACTGGTTCGGTAATTGAGGTCATTGACACGTCGGCTGTTCCACTCGTGTTTTGTGTTTCCTCCCATTTACGTTTCTTAGTGCTATTATCCGTCACTCCATTTTCTTCAGTCTGAAAATAATAATAAATTACAAATTGTACTAGAAAAGAAGTATAATAATACAGTAGGATGAGATTGATACCTTGACGTCAGAATAATCTACGTAACTTGAGAGCCAATCAGCTGGTGTATTTTCATTTGGTTTTCCATGTTTATCTAATTTTCCTTCGACTATCAAACGTTTCTTAATCGATGCTTTCGGTCCAAGGCCCCATTTTCTTGGATATGCATCTCGTTCCATTATGACACGCTTGATTTTGGCAGCCACGCCATGATCGCACGCCGTAAGGGTAGGTGAAGTCATCATTGCTGTAGCTAAAAAAATAAGATTAATGCTATTAGTAATTAATAATAATAATAATGATTCTTAGGGTGTTAAATTACGTGTATTCATAGTTAATGGCTGAATTAGTTACCTAGTGCAATAGCCTCTCCTTTGCTAGTTACAATTACAATCTCCTGGTTCAATTCGATTCCGTCATCATACATTAGAATACCTGGTACCATTATCTTGGCTCCATAACAAATTGCATTGACCTGTGGCAATGCATTGATTCAATAAATAAGGACCTTTAGATAAAAACTGCAAATGAATTGATTATGATAATACATACAGCACTATCTTTTACTATGATTCTTTTGTGTCCAACCAGAAGTGCTTCCAAGGGTTTGATCACTCTTCGAAGGTAGGATTCATCCCCATGATTTTCATATAACCATTGAGCATCCAGAATATCGTGCATGGTTACCATTCCGTCCTTCTCGGACTGAATGCCAGAACGGTTTCTGCGCAGCTCTTGCATCTGACATCCTGTGCCTAAGAAGAGACCAAGGTGAACGCATATTGTCCTAACGTAAGAGCCAGCTTCGCATTTAACATGGAAAATTCCCATATTGCGTTCCGAGTCGTAATCCAAGAAGTGACTGTCGTACACTGTTCTGACACGCAATTGTCGTTTTACTGCTGATATCAAGGGTGGTCTTTGAAACAGAGCACCACGTAATCTCTCCAAAGCTTGATTTATCTGAAGAATGAATATAAAACAATGATATGCTATTTATATATCAGATTTCTTCTAACGTTCCTGGCTTACCTTTTGCAGATTATCTACTGCAGAATGAAGTTTGAATACCGCTATATACTCTTTGCCAGCAGATTGCTGAGATTTTGCCAATCTGGTTGCTCTGTCTATACAGACTATTAGACAGCCTGACACCTTAGGATCTAATGTGCCAGAGTGCCCAGTTTTTTCGACCTTCAGGATCCTTTTTATCCAGGCAACGACTTCGTGACTTGAGGGATTCGATGGCTTATCCAAATTTATGCAACCTGATTTTACATACTCCGATATAGAACGATGCAATGGTGTTGTCCCACTTGTGAGGGGAGTAAAGTGTTTTGTACGTGTGAGCATTTTGTCGAAATTCTAAAAGAGAAATAATTTATTTTGCACTTTCTCGTTATACTTAAAAAATGGTTCATTCACAAAAGCAGTACCTTGAACAACAGTGGCCAATCCTTACAATCCAGTTTGGCAATTTCATCAGATGGTTCTACATGGCACTTCATAGCGACTTGAATTTCCCCAAGGGATTTCTTTTTATTTTTCTTCTTTGCTTTCTCTGCGAACATAAAATTTTCCATTCTAACCTATTACATATAACTTTGATTTAAGCAGCACATAGACGCAAATCTATGCTAGAACAAAAGAAGCATAAACGGTGACAAGTGTAACATCATAAATGACTATTATTCTATAGTATTTCTATCAGAAATTTGCTCAAGAATCTTTCGGCAGCACGTGTGTACTCCAATTAGAGTCCATGCGGCTTAAATCTTAAAAAGTTTTTTCCTGAGATAAAATACAAACTGCGAATACTTATTGGTATTCAGAAACTGTATCTAGACGTAAGGTATAATCCTGACCCTTGTAATTAGTTAATATTTACCTATTTCCGCCATTGTAAAGTCGATTACAAACACTGTACAAAACACGTGCAAGAACGATGGCGAGTTTATCGAGCAACGGGTTTCTCCAGTAAAGACAACAGCACAACAGTAAAATGGGCACGGTTGTAGCCTTACTGCAGTAGCGCCTCCACGCGTCGTGGACAGTTGTGGGATAAGATTCTGTGCAGTAAAATGGCGAATTTCTCAACTTAGTAGCTGGTCCTGACGTGTGGTATATGTGCAAATAAATGCATTCAGTGTAGTCCAGTGTTAGTTTAACAAAGAACAATTTTTTACAAATATATATAATTATATATTGCTCATCGTATCCTCGAATTCCTGTTGGTATGTTGACTGAATCATTGGAATTGATTATTTTAAGCGTCTTTGTACTACAATGTTCAGAAAATACATCTTGTGTAAGAAGTTACGCTTAAAATTAGATGTACTGCTATGGCCAAAATAATGTGTATACTGTTTTTTACTTGAAATTGTTCTTCCTGTAGATATTATGTAAAATGTAATTTTCATAGTTTCAATATATTTTCTATGGGAGTATTGCTTGAATTTCTAGTTCATTGAACCTTATTGTCATAATCCTGGATCCTACTAGAAGTACCAGCGCTCGGATGTAGGATTTTGGTTGGTAAAAAAAAAATACACATTTTTTTTTCTACCAACGAAAATCTTGCGTCCGAGCACTGGCGTCTGTATGAGGATCTAGCCTAAGCTTTCTTACAATGTTTTCAAACATAATCACTATTATTATGTATAAATTTGGTTTATATAGCGCTTTAAACCAACAAGGATAGGTGGCTATATTATAAACGAGATGCATCAACCTTCTATTGTGACCATATCATCAGATGAAGATGAAGAACTTGTTTATGAGGTATTACTCTACTCTTTTTATTTGACATATGTTCAGTAGCAATTATATTTCTCATTGAGCTAATACAGCAATGAAATATAATGCATTTAATTCCCTGTTTATTATTATACCTTTAAACAACACTAATAAATATTAACAAGCATTACTTGATTCATATTTCTTAAAATTCACTTGTGATACCAGACTCTCTTGCAAATGTTTCAGAATACTAAGGTGTCATCTGAATCTGTCAAAGAAGAAATAGTCTTAGATGATGATGAGGAGGCCTCTTCAGATTCCCAGAAACGGAAGGCATGTGATCCAATTGATATCTCTACAGCAACAAAGAACAAACAACCTGGAAAGAGAATTAAACTATCCAATAGCATTGATGATGTCAAGAATACTACTGATACTTTGAAGTTAGATGTGGTCAAAGATATAACAGACACTTGCAGCTTGGAAAAGTTGAAATTACAAAATGATGATAAGTCTATAAACACAGATAATTCTGACAAGCAAAAGACAAATAATAGCACAGAAAAGTCATGTAATGGTCTAGTAAAACCACAATTAATTATCAAAAAGAGAATACCATTAGTGAATGTGTCTGCAGTGGAAGGTGATGCATTTGCAATGCTTGTTCATCAGTGTTTGCAAATCGATGCATCTTCCGACATGAAGAAGATAATAAAAAGCCTACAAAAACACTATGATCGGTTAGATCCAGATTATGCCAACTCGGAGGATTTCATTACATTTCTGACTGAAACCAGAAATAATATTTCAAAAAGTCAAGAGGGTATGTTCGGCCGTCTTCTTGAAGTGAAGAATACAATTATTCATAGGCGTAAGGAAAGCACCTTATGTAATGGGACCAACCAAAATAGCTCAAAGACATCTGTAAATAATGACAAACCAATGAAAGTGGGTGACCTAACCCAAGTGGATAAAGATGAGGAGTATTACAAAGAAGTAAGAATCAGAAAAATCGAGCACAAAATGTCGATTTGTAATAAACGAATAAAAGCGTTGGAACAAGCGGAAGTGGATTTTGATAATGAATCAAATAGCCATTACATGAAGCTACAGAGATACAAAGAGAGAATGGTCGAACTCTATGCCAAATATTGTTCAATAACTGGTGACAATGTGGACGCAGGTCGTGCCTATCTCCGTCCAAAACATCTATCTGTAACGAATATTATGTCCCTGGACCAGGCAATAACAAGTTTTGTGAATTCAAAAATTTCAAAAATTACGAAAAATGGTAAAAAACGTTCCAGGCACACAGCATTGACAAATGCCCTTATATTCCCAAATTACAAGGATATTCTACAATGTGTTGATAAGTGTAATGAGGATAAGAAGTTAGGCATGAGCGATGAAGAAAAACAGAAAATTGGTGAGTAAATAATAATAATCCTATAATACCTAATAATTTATTTATCGTTATACATTCGCAGTACACAAAGTGTATGTAGTCCACATTTCATTGTTTTATTTCTGTTTCTTTTATGTCTTACAGCAAAGAAGGCATTCACCGATATCGGAATATACTTGCAGCGCGTGCGACAGAACGACTTCTGGGATACATTTTCTCTCCACCTGGAGAACGAAGACGAGGATCCGGCTGTTACAAACAATGAACTCTCTAAAAAGTTGCAAATGAACCAACGTTCTGGAGAGAAAAAATTAGCAGAAATGATCGATCATTTTGCAGAAATACAAGAAAAAACAGATCATCTTCGTCGGAAAGAAAAAGGCCTGGATAAAAATGCAGATGAGAGTGAACAATCTGAGGATTTTAATTCAGTCGACGAAGATAATGAGGATGACGACAATGATGATAAAGAGAGTGAGGATGATGAAGAAGACGACGATGAAAAAGAGAACAATAAATCACAAGATAATAATAATACTGATAACGATGACAGTCCTGATACCGAAACGGAGGAGGAACAGGATGATAAAACTGACAAGGATAAAATAAGGCAAACCAACAAGATTAATAAAAAAAATACAATAAAAGAAAGTGATAATGATATGTTGGAGGAAGAGGATAGTATAGCAGCAGCAAGCAAAAAGGAAACTAGTGAATCGCATGAGAAGAAAGATAACAATCAACGGAAAGTAGTAGAAGAGTTGAACGAAGTAAAAGCGACAAATGTTGAAGGTTGGTGAGTTGAGAGAGTTGTGTACGTGGTTACCGGTGGAGAAACAAAAATGCTTACTATATTTGCGTGTGCCTATATGTTTTGTAGCTTACATGGTGGATTTAACAGAGAGTAACGACCTTTCTATCCAAGAGGAAGAGAAGCCTCTGTTACGGGTGAGATCTTTTGCAAAACCACCATGTTCCTGGAAGTACAGCATGGAACAGATGCCTAAGAAACTGAGTGCGAGCCTAGTACCGCTCGTGATAATCAACAACGAGACTCCTGGTGAAAGTCAGAAACTGACAATCGATCAGTCGAAAAAAATGAATCCTGCTCAATGATGCAAACGTCATTTTTGCATCATATGACTGTTCCGTTACGGTCACAGGACTAATAAAAACGGTGGTATGGAGTTGACTGTATGTATTGCTATTGAATTATTCAATAAAAACCTAAATGTATCTGGAGTCTGATGATTGACTGCCTTCAAGACGTAAAGTTTTCAGCAAGTTTATTTATGACACTTATGAAGATGTGGATATAAATGGGAATTTGTAAATTGTAAATGCTAATTCTCTCTTTATTATCACTACTTCAGAGCCAGTAGTTTTTAAATCCATACCAACAGGCACTAATTCAGAAAACAGCCCCATCATTACTCGTAGAATGAAGGAAGTCGTAGTCGTAGAAAGAAACAAAACTTCATTAAATACATAAAGAAGAATTAACTATTGACTGGCAATTCTTATGCAATTTAGTAAAAAGTCAAGTGAGTTAATAAATCAATAAAGAAATAAGTGTCACAAACATTTATATAGCGTATTGTACAGTAATATTGTTGCAAATGGTGGAGTATGTTACACATCTTTGCAGAAATAAGACTTAATGTTGTATTTATCTTGTGAATAAATGCTTTTCTAGTAATAGTTATTTTTGCATATACATATGAAAGTTTCCAGTATATTTAGGCAATTACCAAATAGAGTTTTAAAGTGTCGAACACGTAATTTCCATTCTGTGCTTGCCTGAAGACAGGGGAACAGTCGGAAAGTAACAATCGAACGTTTGAAGTGCCTCTTATTGAATATTCTTGATAAGCAATTGGTGTAGAATGAAATTATTGTCCACAAGTTTCTCCATTATATCATAATGATCAACGCTGTTTCTCACAAGAACGTATTCGACGTTATCCACAAATTCCACCAGTTTCTAGAAGGAAGTGGAAAAAAAAATTAATAACATTCAATTTATCTAGGAAGTCTTAAAATGGCAATGTCTGTCACGTCATGATAAAACATACCTGAGTGTAATTACAAGATTCTTGTACAAATACTGGAGAATCACATTCTCCAACTGTGACAATAACTTTAATATTCAATATGGCACCCTTTCTATTACTTGTACCAAAACTGAGAAGCTTTCCTTCATCCCTAAAACAAAACAAAATTGTATGATCCGTACTGATACACGTAGGATAGGAATACAAGTTGTACTTACCCAGTGAGTTTTAAGGCATTATTATAACTCGTTGTCAATAGTGGTTCTATATTGTAAATACCAGAAATTAACAATATACCCTTTAACAATGGTAAGTATCCCTTTTGCGCTATGAATGTCATCCATTCTGGATCGTGAAGCAAACTAGCTGCCAAGTGAGCTCCAGCGCTATGTCCTCCTACCCAGACTGACCTGACAAAATGTTTTTTTTTTCACAAGATTCTATTATACATATATGTATATACAGTATCTGTACTTAGATCCCCATTCAAGTGCCAACTTCAGTATCTTCTCAGTCAAGGATTTAACTTGTGATAAAATTTCTGCTACTGTGACTACAATCAGATTAATACATTGATATAGATCAAATAATCATTCAAGTGTTATGGAACTATATTCAATCTATCATTACCAGCAGGACATAAATCGTATCCACCAAGAATGACCTTAATACCCTGAGACACGAAAGTTTTTGCTGGAAAGCCAGAAACATCTTTAGAACCTTCCTGCCAATAACCACCATGGAAGAACAATAGCACAGGAGCATCTAAAATATCAATATCATCAATCTACTATCCTTATCAGTTCCAAGATACTACAAGATAATAATACCTTTTGGCAAGTCAGTACCATAGATATCATACTTATTACGTTCGGAAGGACCATAAGATATGTCAATCTCACAACTGGTAGCAGAGCGTGCCAGTTTGGTCACTAGAAGATAATATTTTATCAATAACTACGATTAAAATGTTATCAACAAGATGAAAGGCATAATTAAAATAACATACTGTTACGTGCATTTTTAGAAAATTCAGTCTGTACTCCTAAAGAGTCAAATCTACGACTCCATTGACTAGGACTATACAATTTCTCATGTTCCTGAAAATGTGATACATAAGTCTTAAAACTTCTATAAACACATCTAAAATATATTATTATATCATTAACGTGATAAAGACTCACGGTTATCGACATCTTGTTCTACAACCTAATGTTATCTTTCTCTTCTAATCCTTATGTACGTGTGGCTCGCACCGATGGTGGTTTCTGAATCAGATCAAACCAGATTGATGAACTGTACTCTGATGATCTTAACCGTTCTACTTATAGTATATACCATTCGATAGTAGCCATGTAAACTAGACACTAAGGTTATCTTACACCTTACCTCTTTTATAATCGCTCTTAAACATTTTTTCATTAAAGGCGATTAGATTGCTGTTAAAAATGCCATACTTGTATTTTCTTCTAAGAGCACTTTTAGATAAAAACGCGCTATTAGAAAAATCAACGTAACGTCGTCGCAAAAACATGAACGCTATGTGCATGCGCACTTCTTCCACTACGTATTTCTAATTAGCTGCTAATTTTTGTAATACGAGAAAATATTTTTGCGAGGTAATATGGGTCAAGTACGGAAATTAAATTGTCAAACATTTCCATCGTTTATTAAGTTTATTAGTAAACTCAGTAGTTTTAAGTCCAGTATTTATTATCGTATTTAACGTCGTCCATGCGCCACAAATTGTTCAACAATGTTAACAGCGTACTGGATTTTAATTGAATGAAACAAGCATTAAGACGAGCTACAGTGTTTTGCGGAAATCTGGGTACAATGGATAAAATGTAATGTTACATGTCCATTAAACAATTTATGCAACGCAACGCATATGGCTTTTAAATTAAAGGAAACAAAAACAAAAAAGTATGAAAGGTCCGAAAATTCCTTCGCAAGTCTGCATACAGCTGATACTTCCAGTACTTATGTTAGATACATTATTAATATTTAGTTGGCTAACCTTTGGCATCAATTACGGCTTCATGTATTTGACGTATGTAAGTATTCTACTAATTTTCGAGTTAAGTCTGGGCTAATATTTCTCCACTCCTGGTGCAATAAATCTTTTAACTGGGTTTTGTTGTTGATATCTTGTTTTCCTAATTTATTTTTAATTGCTATTCATAAATTTTCTATCAGATTGAGATCAGCGGACTAAATAATAATTAAATAATTATTAATAATATCTAAATAGATATATAAATAATAACTAAATAATTCCTCTCCTGTCTCTCTCTAAACCAATTTTTTCCGTCAATAGGAAAAATATAAAATTTACTTTCAACTGAAAATAATACCTTCCACCAAAAATTGAAATCTTTGGAATTGACGGAAAAAAATAAGTTTGGAGATAAATTTTATATTATCTACTGTATTATCATATCCAAATTGCGAATATTATAATCTAAGCACTTGCATGGGGAGTCGAAGTGATAATAAATATTTCTTGAAGAAATCTCATCGTGGGATTGGCCGCTGATGTAAAAGGTCAAGTCTGACTATGACGTAGTGCAAATGAAACATTGGCTGCAACAACGCTGCTATGTGATAATTACTTGGATCTAGTACCGTTCTAATACTGTTTACGCTTTTCTGGCTCAAGGGTAGAGACGTAAAAGTGGTTGAATAAGATAAAACAGCACGACGCGTTTACAATACAATAAAATGTGGTATCTGCTTTACTTAGTTGTGTAGGCATGTATATATTGTGATTGCATATCAGTTATTTTTACCAGATATCATGAAACGATTAGCGTATCATCATTCGATAAAACTATAAAATTGTAACGGAAAACTGTGCCTTCTGCCTCTTATGCGGAGAAGAATTAAAATGTTACTTCTCTATAACCGTATGTGGGTGAGAGGAAGAACACAGTGAATTAGAAAAAAGGAAACGTCTCCGGTGAGAACACATGAATTATAAGCTTGATAATCAACAGGTTTCTTATATGAAGAGTGTGAAAAGAAGTCCTGAGGATGGTATAGTAAAAGCCTCTGGGAATCGGAAGTGCTCGGCGATGTTCGGCTTCATAAATTCACATGTACTTAACGATGAAGAGGGTCCTGTCGATTTTTGGTATAATCTATTCTATACTAAAGGCAGAGAGAAAGAGATAGGACGAGAGGACTCAGGGTTCCTGATTCTTCTGAACATCCCACTAAATTCCTTAAAGGTACCTAAATCGCCTCTAGGGTGTCCTGATCAAACAGACTTAACTTGGGACCTGAGTAAAGGCTATTTACCTTAGGCACGTAGTAAGAAGAAAAGTTATGATTTATGATTTAAGAAAGTAACGTTAAAGTGCAAGGGACAAGAATGCATGTCTGAAAAATTAACGCCTGCACATTGTCACGTACGCTTCCTTGAATGAGTTTCTTAGCAAATGTTCCATTTACCGGGTATTATCAGCTCTTTCCATAATCAGAATCCAACGCAATAAAGGAAACCTCTCCGATTTAACTTCCTTGCCAAATGTTACATAAACTTAAAGAGAAATTTATATATAAATAAAAACGTTCATTCATAAAGCGCTTTATGTCACAGTGGCTTACATGATAATTTGGTCTAGATATAATATAATATATAGCAGCAGAAATTGAGGCTAGATTGAATCCAAATATAGTCATTAACCATAATAGGTATATTAAGATAAAGCATGAAGAGAAATCCAGTTGCACCGAAGGAAGTTGAGAGCAGCTTCTGTGCACTCTGCCGTTCATTATAATAATCCGGTTTACATGAAACCCAAGCGGCCGGTTATAGCCAGTCAGTCTAACCGAGAAAAGAGTCATGAGAACCCTCGAAGAGGAGTAGGAAGAGTATGCACGTGATGAGAACCAACATCTGTAGAAATCGCACCCTGGAATACCTAGGGGCCCCAAAGAGAGGCTGCGTGACTGGAGTTAAACCAGAAAAACCGGCCCAAGAAGGCCCCTTTCGTCGCCGTCGCTGCTAACCTTACGCCAGTAGGGACCTACAGTCATTTATATAGCTATATGTACACACACACACATATATATACATAAATGTATGCATATGGGTACACAACGAACTAACTCACGTGTATAGAACATATTCCGGCCTCCCACCGACAATCCGTAGAAGAATCGCCACGTTGGCACTGTCGCCGGTACGTTACAGGCTGCAGGTGATAATCGCCCTGAGCGTTTTAGTCGCTTCATTGCAATTCCTATGGTGGTTCTTAATAAAGTTATCTTGCCAGCAGAGTCATATAATATAACCAAAAGTCAGATTTTCCATCCATGCAGTGGAGACGTTAAGGTTATACACTATACATCGAGTACCTCTTCTGGGTGTATGATGGTTTTGACCCTGGATCAAGGACAGGCTCTTACTGCAGCTCACGTGACGGCATTGGGGATTCGCCATTGGTGGTAGTATCTGATATATATATATATATACCTGGGAAATGTGACGGCTGTAAAAATAGAGCGTTGTACGTTTCATTTTCAACGTTCGGTAGCCACGCGGACTTCAGTGGTAGGGAGAAAGACGCCGGGAGCATAGACGCTACCGTGGGTTAATTTATTTAACCCGCGAGCTGCGCTCGCCACCAATTAGTCTTAGGTATCTGTTGTAATACGAGGTCCTGGATATTGCTAAAGCCATCCATGTGACCTTAGATTGTATAACATAATTTATGTACAGATATCCTGGAAACCGCAACGATTCCAAAAGGATTGCAGTGGTTTCAAAAAGTAATACTACTTTTTTTCTTTACCATGGCGAAATATGAGTAAGCGTCAATGCCTGACAGCATCAGTATATACATGTATAGCGTGTGCTTGCCTTTGTTCCTCTAGATGCTTTTACGACAGTGCAACTTGGGGAGTGCAGCTGTGCTGCAGCTGCACGAAGCAGGACTTATCGATCCGTCGACCATTGTGTATGACGAGGGAGAGATGAGAATGACTGAAGTAGAAGAGAAAAAAAATTTATTTCACCGATCCTGCCAGGATTCGAACCTGGAATCTTCTGATCCGTAGTCAGACGCGTTATCCGTTGCGCCACAGGACCACGTTCTATAAGCTTGCACTTATGTAATTTCTGCGAAGCCTTGTATCTACTATAACCTTTATTTGGAATGGAGCAATTATGGACGTACATCAGGATGTGACGTGGTGCTACAATGAATCCTATTCCCAAGAATTGTATAGACTTGTGTCACTGGGAAATCTGAATAATTCGACCCTATAGATATTATACAGCGTTATAAAATATTTGATGTTATATCGTGATAACCATAGTGCAGTACTTTCTCATATTGAGAACCACACGGCGCCATCGAATAGAATTGGTTATATCTCATATCGCAGGTAAAAGTACAGTTAATGCTACGACTGTGGCATGATAATGTAACGGGTGACCAGTTGTATGTACATACAAGCTTCCAGTATCCGATGGTTAAGTCTTTGTCTTCAATGTATAGATTGTATGTCACTCTATAGTCACTATGGTTTCATTGGGACAACGTCCGTTGAAGTATATAAAAGCATTTATACGTATATATATCTAGAAAAAGAGGTTATGTAAACGTATTTAGATAATCACAATGCTGATTGGCAGATGGGAAAGCATTGATGGCTATATGATCTAGATGAATAGTGTGTAGTTAGAGCGGTTGTGTAGGACTAACCGTACCTTTAGATTACCACGAAAAACCGTTAATTTCAAATAAAATTCCAGGTGAAAATTAGAAACGGTTTTCTATAGACTTCTATGTACAAGGCTGTGGTATGATACTGACTGTTTGACTCGTGGGTAGACAGTTAGCCAGAATGACTGAAAACTAAAAAGATCAAATGATAATTTAAAAAACGAATAGATATAACACCGTCTGAAAAGGAACTGACATTAATTGTCAAATTTGATCCTATAACAAAAGTGTCATTCTTTCCTTATAACATTTCAGAGGTGATAATACCAGGTATTTGTACTATGAGACATTATGGCATGATAAGAGACATTGTTTGAACGCACGTTTACAGTGGTTCTGTTTCTATTGAATTTTTGTAAATCAACACCTGCGAATGCATTTATATTACAGACAGTCATATCTTGAAATATTTAGAATTTTTGCACGTCCCTGCATAATACAGCTTGCGCCTTCAGTACTTGGCTACGCCATTGGCATCTTCCATGGAACACAATCAAAGAACATGAAATGTAATGTGCGTTCCTGAGAAATACAACCTCGTGAAGAAAAGTCCCGTGTTCTCATGAAGATTTACATATATGATTATAATAGAAAACTGAATCTCAACATTCTTTACGAAAACCACAGCATTCATCCTGACCACTACTGACCACTCCTGAAATTAACTGGAATTCGGTTAGTCGTATAGAGAGATATTCAATTATGGATGCGTCATAGAGCGCGGATATCCTGGGTTACACCAGGTCTAAGCGATTGTTGGTCGTCTACGGAGATCGGGAAAGGTAAGAAAATATGGAGGATCAGGTAAACACCCTGCTTATGGAAAAGGTGGGCCAGTGTAGGTTGAATGTACGTAGGTCTAAGGCGTCGGTTTCCATGGTAACAGAAAGTTTGGGGACCGTCGCGCATGCGCTTAGTGTCCCTCTAGTGGAAGGCCCATACGATTGCGCTGGTGTCCAGTAGTGGGGAACTTCGGTGGGGCAACATAGGAGGAACTCTTCGTGAAGGTAGCCTAGAGTGGGGGTTATGAACGTTCGGCAGTCTTCGGTCCCCGACGCTAAGAGCGAATAGAGAGTACGCCGAACTCGTGTGTCGTGTAGTCTGCCATTACGTGCTAGTGAACGATATATAATAGTGCAGTGTTTGTTGTGTTGTTTGCCGGTGGTTGCAAACCAGGAATTTAATATACGTGTTACCTTACGTTTATTTCGTCTTTCGTATACAGACAGTGATTGTGATACAGAAGCGCCAACATGTTTGACGTCTTCGGATCTGTTAAGGGGTTACTCAAAATTGACTCTGTCTGTATAGACAACAATGTGTTCAGATTGCATTATAAGGCTACGGTTATTATACTGATAGCCTTTAGTCTTTTGGTTACGTCTAGACAATACATAGGAGACCCTATAGATTGTATTGTGGATGAGATACCGCTGCATGTGATGGACACGTACTGCTGGATTTACTCGACGTTCACTATACCAAACCGTGTTGGAATCGTTGGCAAGGATGTTGTCCAGCCTGGTGTTGCATCCCACGTAGAAGGACAGGATGAAGTAAAGTACCATAAATATTACCAGTGGGTATGCTTTGTGCTGTTCTTCCAAGCGATACTTTTCTACGTGCCACGCTACCTGTGGAAGACCTGGGAAGGCGGTAGGATCAAAATGCTTGTATTGGACTTGAATTCCCCTGTGGTGAATGAGGATTGTAAAATGGATCGTAAGAAACTGCTGGTGGACTACTTCGCGACGAATCTTCACACGCAAAATTTCTATGCATTCCGATTCTTCCTCTGTGAGGTTCTCAACTTTATTAATGTCGTAGGACAGATATATTTCATGGATTTCTTCCTGGGCGGTGAATTCACTACCTACGGCCCGGACGTTGTGAGATTTACTGAGATGGAACCCGAGGAGAGGGTTGATCCTATGTCTCGTGTCTTCCCTAAGGTGACAAAGTGCACCTTTCACAAATATGGTGCTTCTGGTACAGTGCAGAAATTCGACGGTCTCTGCGTATTGCCGCTTAACATCGTCAACGAGAAGATCTACGTCTTCCTCTGGTTCTGGTTCATCATCCTCGCCATCCTTAGTGGTTTGAGCCTGGCATATCGTGCTGCTGTTGTAGCAGGACCTAAACTTCGTCTTGTACTTCTTCGTGCCCGATCTCGCCTCTCGCCACATGAACAGATAAAAGCCATTTCGGATAAGTGCCAGATCGGCGACTGGTTCGTCCTGTATCAATTGGGCAAGAATATCGACCCCCTCATCTACAAGGAGCTGGTAGCCGACTTAGCGAAAAAGATAGAAGGAAAGGAAAACGTCTAGATCTTCGTTGGACTCACGAAAGTTAGCAGCAGCAGCATTGTCGATCCTTGTTCATATTGGATCGGTTCGATTGGGGTCCCAAAACGAAGCCCAGGATCTGGATGTTATAACGGAGAGAGAAGAGACCTCCTAGCATCATCTTCAATGTTAAATTAAAGCCTATAATTGATCTATAGAATATTCTATATCGTCCCATCCGTCCATCCATTCCACTGAAACTTTCTTTGTCTCCCAACAGAGGGTGTTCGACGGAGCACTTTCGACGATCACACGTTAGATTTAAAGAGCAGTCCTGGGCCGAGAATTCGGTAGACTCTAATTGTGATAATCGAGGGACGGGCCGTCCTTTCGTGCGATTACTCTCCCTTGTAAACTCCGTTCCGAATATACATAGTTTTGTTTTTGTTTTCGAGATACCTCTTTGTACAACGGCCGTTGCAGCATGGAGTAGAAAAACGGAGACGTCGTCCCTCCAGTAGCATTACCTTTATCCTACCAATTACTTCGCTGTTGCAGTAGTGTATATATATATGTATATATGTATTCTTACATATATACATGCATATAAATATAGTTTTAGATATACAAAAGGAATATACATTTATGTGTATATATATGTATATCCATCTATATACACATATACATGTATCAAAGCGTCGAGTATTTTCATTCCACGAGAAAAAAAGGGGGCCAAATAGAAAGTGAAAGAGGAGAAAGAGCGCTCGCATCATTGCCTTATGATTTTTTGTATTTCCCATTGACTATTGTTTCTCGTAATTTTTTTTTTTTTTCCTTTAATTTTCTCACTTCGTTTTTACCTTTGTCATCATTTTGGCGGGAACCTTGAAAGCGTTCGTTGTCTCAGGCTACGCGCCTAGTATATGATTTGTACTTTTTATTTTCTTAGCCCTCGTATCATTGTTTTGCTTTTCTTTCTTTATATTGAAAACGATGCTTCTCAATAACCCGTTACTCACTAACCACCGGGCTTCCTGGTTTCTTTCTTGTCTTTTGCTTTCCTCTCCTCGCGTTTTAATACGACCACGATAATATTATCATTTAATGCGCTATCGCACATATTTCCACGCTAGTTAACTATTTGCTAGTAAAGCGATATATAAAATTTGTAGAAAGAAAGAAAAAGACAATACTATATATAAATAGTCAATTGTATATCTCTCTTGAGAAGCGATGCTCAAGTTAAGACTGCCAAGAAATCGAAGCACTCCATTTGTCGTTCGATTCCACGTTCCCCTTTAATAATTTACTTTCTGCGTTTGTAACTCAAAAATAATTTTCTCTTAGTCTCCCTTTCAGTGCGATTTATTTAAATTAGCGGCGCTTACGCAACGCTCCTTTTTTTTCTTTTTAGTTTAACAAACTCGCGAGACTCGGATTATTTGTCTTGCGCGTGATTTAAGTATTTTTCATTTATTTTCCAATTCTGACCGATGCCAATCAGCCTTGATAGACGAGTACCACTTTTCTCTGACGTTCGCGACGAACGTGAGAAAGAAAGGAACGTGAAAATCATAAATACTAGACTAGTGAAACAGAACAAATTTGAACTTAGCAAGGTTGTTTGTCCACTAATATTTAGAGCGCGGAGCATAAAGATACGGCATTTCATGTTTGTGTTTTGTTCAAGTTAGAAGTAATAATAAAAAATGAAAAGGAGAATTACGGTAGACCATAGGCGTAAAGAGAGAAGAAAAGTGCCTGCACAATTAATGCAAAAGAATTCTCGTATGATTATGATAAAGAAAAATGGCATCTGTACCCGTGACGACATAGTTCCTCATGGTGGTACGAGCGACTAGCCTTTACTTTGTATTTACATTATTATTGTTCTTATTCTTTTTTTTGTGCGCTTTTTTTGCTCCTTTCGATCTTCGTTCTTCCTCTACGCAGGAACATCGTCCGCGAATCCTATGCGTACCGCCAATCTAGAGATAAGATTTCGATAGATTATATTATGATTAACGGTTATGACGATTGTTCGGATGAGCGGAGGGAACAGTGATAGACGATGACAATAGCTTATAAACGATATTGAAATATTGTAAGGATAAATTGCAATAATAAAGGAGAATATATATATATGTAGATTAAAGAAATATATATATAATTATTATACATACGCACAATATCTCCTGTGTAGGAATTAATTTTACTTATGTAATATTAGTAATGGTATATAATAGATTAAAATAGTTAATCACGATGGCCGCAATTTCTTGCTCCCATGTGTTGCGCCGTGAACGTATTAGTGGAATCAAATTTGCTGATCGTTATAATAAACTGCCGATTACGTTACTCGAGGAATTAATTATCCTGGGCTTTGAGGGGAGATTGAGAAAAAAATCATCATTCCAAAAGGACGCAGAGACATTTCATTAGATTGGCCAGTGCCTCGGGGAGAATGTTTTTTTTTTCTCTTTAGGAACATTTTCTCCTGGTCACAATAATCTATGAGAATGGATCTATGATCTGGGATAGGATCTACAACTGTACCGTACAGTGTCTGCATAGGCCAGGTTAAGTCTGTCTCTCTTGGTTGTAATAGTACCAAGTCAGTTTCACAATAGACAGACCCCAGGCATGAGTAAAGTTTCCGCGAACGCCATTTTGTCGTATCGGTATTACGAATGGAATCGGTATTCGTGAATAATGCTAGCTCACGGAACTGTAAAGTGTGAAGATTTCATGGTTTAAGAACCTGGACCTTGAATGCATTCGCGGATTTTTATACTTCTAGAACTTGACCAACGAGCCGTTTGGTTCCTGTGCGGCCATTTTCTGCTTTCTTGAAAAAACATTTAAGCTTGTTTCCATTTCGTGATAACGTTACGGGCTTATAGTATGCTTCGGGTTTCTCATTCTTTTTGTTCTTATACTACTGTCTACGTCTGCAATGTTAAGAACAATATCTATAGGTACAGTCGCTCACAAAAATAATGAAGCACTACTCCTCTAGTAATTTCTTCATAGGATAAAGTGTACAGATCAGCCGTTGCGGAGATTCAGTAGTGACTAACGTAGGAAGGAATATAATAATAAAAGTCTTAAACAACAATAAAAAAATTATGAAATTTACAATAAGGTCTTCGACTTCACATTATTTATTTCCCATTTTTTTATTACCACAGTGACCATATCTTATCGTTCCTCGTAAACTAACCTAAATTTATATCCTTTTCACTATTTTTAACATTTCATAATGTACACTATCTAATATAGAAATTAATCACCTAGTTACATTAACCATATAAGGATCTGTCGTATGTAAACGTACCAACATTAGATTACGTTAAAATTAATCGAATTCCTAAGAAAACTTAAGAAAAATTCTTATTTCTAGTTACACACTCTTGAAATACCTTGCTCTTCAAATATCCTTTACGTTACCCGTTCAATGTTATCTACTATCAGCTACTAGAGTTGCGCATTCAGCAGTAACAAAAGATCTAATAGCAGCACTAGTGTAATATCAAAGAAATACGAGTAGAGTAGAATTGAATAGAAAAGCGCAACTATAATATACTACAGTACACGTGTAGTATGGCAATACCAGTAAGAATGTCCTTATAGGTTACACGCTTCTTGGTGACTGTTCAGAAGTAAACTGTTGCTCTAGTTTCACGAAGCAGCTGCACCGTCTTAATTTCATGATTACGAAATACACAACCCGGGGCTGATTACCCAGTTACGCAGATGGAATGGGTGCTAGTCCTCATCTATAATGGCTAACAGTCAGTCAGGGCTTGACCTTCAATCTAGGAAGAATTACGTGCATGGACCCTGCTCGTAACGGGTTACGTTATAAATACAGTATGTTATAGATAACTAGGCGAGTTCGTCCTCTGGTTTAAATACAGCATGTATATGGTATATATACGCTTATAATAGAGTAGCCCCTTTCTGCATATGCATACCCTATATGTATACTGGAGCTGACAAGGACTGAAGTTGCAGCACCGAAGCTCGTTAAATGATTGAAGCTTGACAATTGGCGAATGCCGTGAATATTTTGTCCAATTTTCATGCCTTCTATACATACGTAACTTTACATACGGAGAAGCATGTTAATCCATTTATGCACGTGAGCGGTCATAGGGTTATTATACTATAGAATCTCAATCTTATAGTATCTTGATGACGTATCCTATCTTTTTGTCTATCTTATATTGTATTATTAAAATCCGATAAATCTAATCAGTTTCATACGTCAATATACATATACATATAGAAGTGTCATTTTTTGTGGTTATGACAATGGATTCTGTTGTAGTTCCCAGAAAATATAGCACGACAGTAATCGTCAACAGGTATCGGACACTTTCTGTACGTAGAAAAATGGTTATGGAATTTTAATGGACAGAGTCGCTTTACTTGCTGTGACAATAGTATGGTACTTATCCCAGACAACATACGCGTCCAAAAGTCATCTTTAAAATGTCTTAAAGAAAACTTCTGTGCCATCAGACGGCTCAACGACGACTTTTGGTCATTATGAGTCATGTGGGATATCTGCGGTATGGATTCCTAGAGGTTATGTCTGAACGGCTCCTTTGGGAGACTCGGGGAGACCCCTGACGGCTGGAAAGAACCAAAGCGACGAAAGATGGACGACGCGAGACAAGACGTGACTTGTAAGGCTCGTGAAGGGGGCAACGGCCGGTCACCGTACTTGCTGTCCAATAGACGGTGCCCTCCTGACTTATTCCTCTGATTCTAACCATATTGTTTTTCGGTAATTTGTAATCCTGAGAGATCGATTAATTAATTTTTTTTTAATACGAGGATTGGTACCTTCGTACGTTTTATTTGAAAATGAGTTAATAATCTTGGAACAGCGTTGACGCTCATTAAGGTGATTATTTTTGACAGTCTTATTTTTTTAACAAACAAAAATCAGGTGAGGCTTGACTAACTGTCAATGACGCAACACGAGGTAGATGTAGATTTCCCGGAGGGAGGAGTTAGTTTATTATTTCTGCGGATAAGTTGGACTTTATCTTACCCTTATCTGACTGACTGACTTTCCGAGACTGACAATATTGTCCCCTCTATAAAAATTATATGTACGTGTATGTTTATCTTTATAATATGTACAGCTCACATTGGCGCGCCGCGATAAGACAAAAAAGATTTTTTAACCTCGCATTCAGTGATGACTCGATCATCGTTCAACAAAGATCGAGACACTTTAACGTACTTCTCGAAGTTCATCAGCAACATCATTCCGTTCATCGAACTTTTCGTGTCCAGCGAACCGCGACCTGTCGGACAGTTCGCTAGTACCGAAGGTCAATCTGAATCTAGTAATTTGTCAAAGTAACTAGACAATTTATTTAAGAATATTCACAGTGTAGAAATTAATAAAATATATATATCATGGTCACTACTGTGCTGGCCACATTTTCCGTGTTAAAAAACCACGTGAAGCTTAAAGTCAATCAGGATGCTGTGTCCATTGATAATATTGGTAAATAAAATATATCACGTGTAATAATTATTTTTGTTCCTTATTCACGTTATGTATTGAAATTTTAGTTTTTCGTCTTCACTACAGAGCTACTTTTATCGCCCTTCTCGCCGCCTCACTCCTCGTCTGCTCCAGAGAATTTTTTGGTGAGCATATCAGGTAAGACTTGTTCATTGACGTGTCATATTGTGCCTGTATCGATATTAAAATTTCTATCGATTGACTAATCCGTATATCTCTAACGTAGATGTATAGCGGATACGTCTGTGGCGCCTCACGTTATAGACACCTTCTGCTTCTTTATGTCGACGTTCACAGTGGTGAGTCAAAATAAGGCTCAAGACTGCTTTCAACTGGTCTAGGAGTTATACTAGAATGAATTAAATAATATATTCTTATTAGGTAAAACATATGAATGCATCTGTCCTGGAGCAAGGGAGCATACCACATCCTGGAATAGGACCGATCAATGATAACGATCCTATAGTCTATCACGCATACTATCAATGGGTACCATTTGTATTATTTTTCCAAGCAATATTATTCTACCTGCCTCATGCTATATGGAAAAATCTTGAAGGTAGGTTAAAAAAATTTTTTTTTCTGAAATATTTATTACCTTTGTATCTTTACTTATTCTCCTACTCAAGATAACCGCCTGAGAGTACTTGTGTCAGGACTGCACGTGGCCTCTTTGGCTCTGGGTGACAAAGAAACGGTAGTGAACGACACTCTGACGATACCGTCGAAGGATTTTCGGGACGAAAGAATTTCGCAAATTCGTAAAGCATTTATAAACCGGTTACATATCAATAAACCCTGGGCCTATTACCTTGGCTTATGCGAACTCTTGAACTTTGTTAACGTCATGATGCAGATCTATATAACTGATAGATTCTTAGGTGGGGCCTTTTTGGGTCTTGGCAACACTATTACCGATGGTATTTATACGGATCACATGGATCCTTTAGACATCGTCTTTCCAAAAGTTACCAAGTGCACGTTTCACAAGTATGGTGCTTCCGGTTCGATGCAGAAACACGATGCTCTGTGTGTTATGGCGTTGAATGTTATAAATGAAAAAATTTATACTTTCCTTTGGTTTTGGTTCATGATACTGGCTATAATAACCGGCCTCGGATTACTGTGGCGAATTCTTACAATGTTTTTACACGCCAGGTAGGTTTATAATGGCGGTAATAGTATTTCGTTGATGTTACTCTATAAAATATAAAAGTAATTTTTTTTCTTTTCTTTTCTCTCAATTCTTAGGAGCGATTATTTCAACAGAATCGTCTTCTCCATGGCTTCGCCTGGGAGGTACAATCCATGGACAGTTCTCAGAGTGACAAATCACTATTCTTTTGGGGACTGGCTCTTCATTTATTACATTGCCAAAAATTTGGATAACTACGTCTTCAAGGATCTGTTTGAACATCTTGCAAGGGATTTGGAAAACAGACGAAAGTCAAGCTACACTCTTTATCCAAAATTTGAAGAAGAGCCCCTGACGATGGACGCGTAAAACTATTTTCTAGAAAAGTCACAACTTGGAGATACTTGTTTCAAGTAAACGTCTAATCTCTCTACATGAAAATTAGTATTCCCCACTTTTTCTATCGGATCATATAGAAAGTTTGTATTAGACGTCAAAGAGTGGATAGATTTTCTAACCCGCGTTCAGGATCGTTAGGACAGTTATGATCGTTAGATAAAACGAAGGGGGTCCATGATGGGGAAAGGGGAGCCTTGGTCACACTATGCACGTACACGTATTTAAGAGTACAAGAACGAGGCTGATTGTGAGAAGTAGAAGGACAAAGAAAGTTCAGTTAAAGAAAAAAAAAAGAGAAAAGCAGAAAGTCGGTACCAGATATGAAAAAAATGAGGGCAGCTGTATTGGAATTTGTAGTTATTTATTTGTCAATTAATTAAGATACTGTATTCCCTCGCCATGCGTGGGAATTGAGTTTCTGAAAATCGTGCGAATAGCAAAGCCGCAAATAATGAGGCTCCAGTTACGTAAATGCTAAGAGCGAATGAATTTTTTGGGCATCTTCGATCGCAAAAAAACCCGACTAGCAAGATTCTAAACCACGCGAATGCCGGGAGGGGACGAATTTTCGATTTTTCGACTGCGAATGGCCACAACGATCCAAGTAAAAATAAATCATAAAAAAAACCAAAGGATTACTGTACACTCAATCATCAATAAAGAATCAATTCACTACAATGTTCGACAATCGATTGTACAACTTTCGATAGAATAATAGGGAAATCGAAGAGAGGACTAACGATTTCTAAATTTAATGTTGTCCTCGTTCCGTTTATCCGCGTGAGGAATAAATCGTCAGAGCGTATCGGTACAGCGAGAACCAGCAGACATTACGTGAGCCTGGGGTAAACAGGCGTGAACGAATCTGTTACGTATGACGACACGAGCATCTGTGAAAGTAAAAAAAAAAAGAACGATGGTCAAGCATTTATATTTGTTATACTTAAAATCGTGTCCTGGGTCTTGTGACGCAAATAGACGCATGAAGAGTAAAATGAAGTTTACGAGTTGGTAAGGTCTGCTTGAAATCTGGAAGACAGCTGGTTCCTTATACGTAGTACACGTCAGACCCTTATGGCTCTTGGAAATTCTTTTTCCACTTGGGGAACGGGTTCCCCTTTTTCTCCGTTTTATGGGACCTACGTGATCCATGGCACGTCTTACCGTACCATGGGATCCTGGGCTATGGGACCAGACGTTGGTATACTTGGGTACTTGCATGGGGCATATAGTATACTCATTTAGTCGGATCGGTATCGGCTGTTCTGTACCCTCTTGGACAGGTAAGGAGGTTTACGACATTGCCTAGAAAAATGAGCATTGAGAACCGCCTTAAGAAATAACGAATGGAGAAGGCGCAGGGGTACTTCGAGTTAGTCTCGTGTATATAAGTGCAATTGGGTAGAGGGGGGGGGGGGCCTAATAGTAGGTATACACAAAGGGCCTTACGGCTAACATAAGACAAACCTACAGTGTCGACATGCGACATACATTCGTCATAATTGACACGATTGACCCACAGTGGTGCTCAGGGTAGCAGACGAGTGATCCTTAAGCACTGGAATCTTAGTGGATTCAGCATTGAAAGGAGAAATCTTGAAAAGCATGTTCGATTCTTGAAAACGGAGCCATGCCGTTTTAAAGGTCGCGTAATTTGATTTAACACAGTACCCGTCGAAGGTCCATAACACATTTTAAATTGGAGCCACGACCGATCCGTGATTGAAAATTACTTAGAATTGTTACAGACTAGACTTTCAAGAAAAAATTCAACGAACCGACCAGTCATGGTGACTTACTACAGAAAAGTAATATCTTTGAAAATACAAATAAAAATAATTTTCTGGGTTCTTACAATATTTTTGACGTGGCGTGTACATCCAGCATACTCTAATTAGCCTTAAGCGGTACGTAAGTAGTCGTTTGCGTCGACAGGGGACGTTTCTCTCTTTCTCTGTTAACCTCCGTCTCTCTTACTCTTACTGATGTTCATACAAACTCTAGAGCAAATAACAGAACAACTGTGTATAGTCAATTTACATCGCAGAGGATTAAAGATGAATTTTTGTAGTGTCTATTAATAGTTAATTCTTTGGATGAAGCCGTTCAATATGATATGTATACATACTTACACGTCCGGATGGGAGACATCAGGTTGCATACGATTGCGTCATATTGCACATGTGCCAAGGCAAAGAGAGGCTAGACGCTGTGAAAAAGGAACATCATATGCATACCACGTGCGTACAAGAGTAAGTGTGGCGTGTAGCACGCACTATTATTTTATGTACAGATAGAATCCGTAGTAGAAAGAATACGGGTTCAAGTGTATTAAGTTATGTGTATATATATATTAACTATGTATCATTCTTAAAGCGTACAGAGACAAGAAGCATACAGCAAGAAAAATATAGAAAGCACGTTTACCCGGCTTCTAAAAACGATTTGGCGCTCCTTCCAGTCGGGCCACGTAACTTTACGTACGTTTATTCAGCGTATCGTGACTTCCAGGCGGATAAAGAAACGTCATACTTTTTTCGTTTTCCTCATCGAATTAGCTGCGTGATAAATCGAGGAAGGCGAGATTTTATTTTTTCGGTGGTATGTACCAGGGACAATGGATATTTTTTTGCATACACTTCAATGTACGACAGCAAATGATGTACGGGTAAGCGTATCTTATATCGGCATGAGATTAGCATTAGTTCGTCTTTTAAAAAATTCTTATTGTTAGTCAAAAATAATCTTCAATGACACTTTAAGAAAAAGTGACTCTTATCTTCATGCTACTTGATCGGATACCAAGGCCACTGACATGAAGATTTTAATAGCGAATAGTAATTACTTATACCTGTGTATGTATGTAAGTACAGACGGAGTGGCCATTAGAATTCCTAGGTTAGAATGGCGTCTCTCTTTGCGCAGCGGAACAGTTGCATTGCCTGGAACGGATAGATTGTTACAATGTAATGCACAAGAAGATCAGTAAAGCAGCACTGTCATGATAAAAAGTCAAGGAAAAAGGTGAAAGCCGGTGACACGATCCAGGTATTTTACTATAGTATCTTCTGTAGAGAATTTACAGCTATTTTACAACGCCCATGTCTATTCGATTGGATAAAAGTTCGTGCATGGATATCTGCACAGTGTGCCAGACGAATAAATAATTATTTCCATGATATAGAAAAAATATGATTCTCAAGGTTTCAAGACTGTACCATGAATATCAATGCACAGCAGAGAATTAAACGACACCTACGCATTTGCATACGTATGTACGACTGGAAATGAAGATATATCCTACCTTTATGCACACTGCGTATGGTTGTAAGCATATATGCGTATATCAGTAATAAGAAATCCGCAGGGCTTTAGCCTCGAGGGAACTCGTCAATGGTCAGGATTGCACGAAGATAATTAGAATCGACGAGGATAATAATGGTACGGGCTTTTGCAAGACTAACACGAAGCCCATTTACTGGGAATTCATTCCCACTGGTTGTATGTATTCCTCGAGAAGAATCATCGTTGTACGTGTAGTCGACGTCCTGGAGTATCGTGAGAAACGTAAAAAATCGTCAGGGAGCGAATTCTCCTTCTCCAGAGTACCGTGGCATTCCCTTGGAAAAGTAAAGTCAACCATATTTATTAGACATTGAATAGAGTATACACTGTTCCTATAGCGTACAGACCAAAGGCCCATAGAATCCGAAGTTTGCCGAAAGTGCTCGAAAGTAGTCGAAGCGAGGTAAAACCAAAGTCGGTATTATGAAAGCAACGTCTGGTGTTAACAGTGGCCGTACGGCATATAGTATAGTAAATCGGGCCAGCTTTTACTATATCTAAATAGTGGGGTTCTGTTGGGGACTGGTGTGTGCCCCCTAAGGATCCCCACCCGGCGCCCTCACCCATCCACAGTCACCACACACAACAAGCAAACTTCTACTTCTCGTCAGTTGCTGTTGAAGAGAGTGCTACGTACGTACGCCGACAAGATTCGGTAGCGAGCGCCGCCGTATTCGGACTCGTTTAATACATATCAGAGCTGACAATTAATGGAGGAAGCTCGTGGCTTGCGTTTGAGATTCTTTCTATAACGCTATCACAGTATCACGGAGAGTTATAAGACTTTGAAAGAGCCTGTACATCTGCCAGGGGGGGAGGAGGTCGGTCCTTGGTGACACGTAGTACAACTACTGAGTTTCAAAAAGTGTGGTACATGTTGGACTTTGTAAACAGGACTGTGGTAAGAGAGCGTGTTTCTCAAATGAGTGACTGAATAGTTTTTCATTCTAGAGAAAAGACGTGTTATTTATGGTAGAGATACAAAGGTTATGGTTATGGCAGGTTTTAATATTTTGTATTCGTAAGTAAAAGTAAATTGCAATCTTTAACGTATCGCCACGACGGAAATTTCTCTGCGTTTGGTACGACGTTTGTTGTACTGTCAAGGAATTATAGAATTGTAATAAGTTTTTATACAGTGAAGCCAAAGCGACAATTTCGATTCTGACAGATGGAAGATAACCGTTTCTCAAGACCCTACCACGTGTTGTCTGCATATGGATATAAATTTTTCTGTTAAGGATCTTAGCTTGATGCCTAATTGAGCAGTCTCAAGATAAATGACAATGTTAAATACTGCATATTTACTCTAGCTTATCAGTTAAAAACATTTGGCTTCTATGTTGTGGCTTGACTACAGGTAGATGGTTATAATCGTTAACGATATGCACTTTGTATTAACAGTAGAAAACAATCTTTTGGACCATAGTAAATTTTCCATTAGATAATATAATGATGTCCATACAATATATATACGTAATACTTTATGTAGATATTGAATCTAAACGTACGACTATATGAACGTTGACATTTCGTTTTATTTTTTCATTTATAAATTTACGTTTTTCTTTTTAAGTATTCCATGCGAGAAAATACCGATTAGAAGACAACAGCCATGTATAAGTTACTCGGTAGCCTCGGAACCTATTTAAAATGGCAGGAGATCACGACGGATTCCTTGGTCTTTCGAATGCACAATTTATTCACTACTGTGCTCCTGATGACCTGTTCACTTATCATCACTGCCACACAGTACGTCGGCAATCCGATATCCTGCATCGTGAACAAGGATCTACCCACTCACGCTATCAACACTTACTGCTGGATCACGTCGACGTTCACGATGCCTGATGCATTTAATAGACAGGTCGATACCCTTGCTTAGTCTATTTCATTATAATTTATTCTGTTGTTGTCTTCTTCTCTTTTGGGACTCTATCGATAAAGGTTATCACTGTGTCTTTCTCATTCAGGTCGGTATGGAAGTTGCGCATCCCGGTGTGGCTAACGACTTTGGAGATGTCGATGCCCGCAAGTACTATACGTATTATCAGTGGGTCTGTTTCGTCCTCTTCTTCCAGGTAACATATCGGACTGTGCACGTGCTTAGCATTTAGTATCTTCTGTGAGAAATAACACTGAGATTCTCTGGTGTATCAGTTTCACCCTGACAATACACTGCTATGGGATCTCCCGTGCATATATACGTGCGATACATATAGTAGTCACAGAAGTATACTACACGTGTAAATTGTTATATTTTTTACAGGCTATATTTTGCTACGTACCCCAGTGGCTGTGGAATGCCTGGGAGGGTGGCCTGATCAACACCCTAGTGATGGGAATGAATCATGGACTTTGTAGGGAGGACGAAAAGAACAAGAAAAAGAAGATCCTTATGGACTACCTTATGAAACACGTGAAGGTAAAGTGAGAAATGTTTCTAGAAAGACAAGAAGAGGAAAGACAATTAGCATGAGAATTCCATTTATAAAATCACCATAGCAATAGATCCAATTCGTTTTCATTGAATTCAATTAATGATAATTTCACGTTCGCTTCCACAGAGACACAACATGTACGCCTATCGGTATTTCGCCTGCGAGATGCTATGCCTTGTGAACATCTGCGTTCAGCTATACTTGATGAATAAATTCTTCGACGGCGAGTTCCTGAGTTACGGATTACGCGTTATTCAGTTCTCCGATGCTCCTCAGGAGGAGCGCGTCGACCCCATGGTCTATGTGTTTCCACGAGTAACCAAGTGCATCTTCCACAAATATGGTGCCTCAGGAACTATACAGATGCACGATTCACTCTGTTTACTACCGTTGAACATCGTCAACGAGAAGACATACATATTCATATGGTTTTGGTTCCTTATACTTTCGGTGATGCTGATCGGTCTGCTGATTTACAGAGCGATCATCATTTTCACCCCGTCGATTAGACCCAGGTTGCTCCAGGTCTCAGCCCGCGTACTGCCAATAGAATGGTGTCGGAGTATCAGTCGCAAGACAAATCTTGGTGACTGGTGGGTCCTCTACACCCTCTCAGCGAACATGGATCCGCTGATCTACCGGGATCTGATACAGGAGCTCACCAAGAAAATGGGTAATCCTAGTTCACAATCGGTTGTCGCGTAATGAGCCTAAAATTGGCGAATAACTGTGTTCACATTTTAATCTTATCTCTTCGATGATAGACGACAGTCTCATTGGTCATCGGGAGGACAAGAAGTAGATGGTTGGTCGAGAGAAGAAGTGCTAGGAGTACGAAAATATAAGAGAGAGAAATATAACAGATGAAGGGAACGACGAAGACGAGGATGAAGAATCGAAGAGGACGAGGTGAAAATCTCTATAGCAAATAGTATAGTTCCAATATAGAAAATTATAATAAGGAGACTTTCTATTTAGGACTTCTACTTATAAGATGACCGTGAATACATCATTCCAATTTGACGGTCGGGACGCTCGCGATAATCGGCGCGGTTTTCTTTTATTTCTTTATCATTTTTCATTTTTTTTGTTCATCTTTTTTCTTGAACGTTATCTCAAGTGAACTTCACAATTGCTCAAGAAACCGCATTTCCTTTCGGTTATACTTGTCCTACTTCTTTCATATCTTATTTTGTTTATTCCGTTTTATTGGTTTGCTCGTGACATCGCGTCCTTGAATCGCAGCAAGCACCGCCCTGACGTTCACGAAGACTGAATCTCGAACTGAAAGGCCGCTGCTCGCGTGATCACAGATTATAGCCACGACGATGACAGTGACTAAACTAATATGTCCAATATTCGCCATTGCCAATGGGATAATCATTATACGCGTTGTATTTTATTTAGTATACGCATAGGCGGATCAGAGGCTCGCGTGTTGTCTTCCACACATAGTATAATGTTAATGATAATAATAATAAAAGCGCACAGTACGCTATATGATATTTCCGTTAATATACTCAACGAATTAAATAATTTACCTAGTTGTGTTCTGTTCGGTTGGCGCCAGCCACCTAGCTAAACAGTAGTAGAAGACATTTTGTACCGTAGACAATTCTAGGTACTACTCAATAATAGCGCTGACGAAGGCTTATCATTTGAAATAACTTTTTTGAACAGTCCTCATAGTAGGACGTGATTCCTCCAGGTATATATATATGTTTTAATTAAACCTAAGCTCTCATGTACCGCTACACATACACAGGAGGATTAAAGATTGATTTATGACAAAAATTAATTGTAACGGTTGCATGATTACCGCTCTTGCGATCCCACAATAGATTGAGCATTGTTATTCGTTCAGGGTGTCACGAAATTGGAATTTCATTGCCTCGCGTTACACGTTCGCTGACAGCACGAAAGAACAATAATTTGTAAACGAAGAAAAGAAACAAACGTTATGGAAATTGCCTAGGCCCGCGAATGCCATGTAGCTGCTGTTGTCATTATAGACTTTATCTAAAGTTTTAACGACCACTGTCTGTTCCGTTGTGTATAATAGTCAAACAAACAAACTTGGAGGATAAAGTATTGTCCGGAGTACTTTTGAGTCTTTGGAAGCGATTTAAAGAATTTCCTGAGATCAGGGCTTTCCGTTGAACGGGATTTAACATGTAACCCAGATTCGTTGAGTATAGTGGTATAGTGGGCCACGAGACATATAGATAAATATATACGAGATGACCTCACGGGATGCCGACGGTGGGAGATAGGAAAGAGCTATGCTAATCCTCCTCTCGGCCTCTTTGGACATATTTAGCTTATGCATACTTTTAAGAGTAAAGTTAAGCACTATTTTTTTGTAAATTTATAAGACAATCTTAGGTATAGTTGTAATCAGTTCAGACAGACCTCACCAGTAATTGCTCAAATCTGTATAAGATTGTAGAATGGATCAATGGATCTTCCTCAAGACAATTCTATTAACGAATAACGTCCAGGGTTACTATAGCTAAGAGTATCTCGTTGATACATATTGACGTGGGCGATCAGCACGCGTGTGCGTGCAGCGACGCATCGTATAGTGGGATGGAAAAGCAACAAGGGAGGACAATATAAAAATAAAAACGAACCAGAGAGAATTGGCCTATGTTTTGGCAACCGCGACTTGCCCCTACCACATTGGATCTCGGTATTCAGTTTGTTGGAGACCCCCGGAGTGGCACGTGGTGCGAATTATAGAACAAGGGTACAATAATTCTTTTGAAAAAGTGTCAAGATACTAGTGAAAATAAGGTTGTGCGATAGTGACGAATGATTCTGATTCGGGGTGGGCAGGAGCCGTCGTTGAACGATGTCAGAGAAATGGCGCCCGAGGATAGTCCGGTTTCTTCGAAGGAAGTGACGTCTTTGGATGGATCCTCTTCCCCCGGGGTGATTCTTTAGGGTATGAAGACCGTGTCACGTAGTAGTGGTAGTCAACGAGTACCGTGCCAGGCTCGTAATAAGGTCGAGCAAGTACATAGGAAACGTGACCAGGTGAATCGTCGCTCCACCAGGTCCAAAACTAAGAGCAGAGACGAGGCTAGGGCAATGGATGTTTTTCGTGGTCTCTATTTTCTCTCTCAAGTGAGTCTTCGTTTAATGACGTCGACCATGATGAAGACCTAGGACTATAGATAATTAATACAATATTATTAATTGTTTAGGTCAGCAGGATTAAGAGCGATAATTTTGTGTCAAGATTACACGTGCTCACTGCTGCATTACTTTTGATATTTTCTATAACAGTTACCACAAGACAGACTGTAGGCAATCCCATAGACTGTGTACATACAAGGTACGCTTTTTGATTTTTTTTAAGCAATTAGGTTTTTTTTTCAATTTTCGAGAGTACTACTTGTACCACTTGTTTATAAATTATTCATATACTCTAAACAATGATTTATATTATTTATACAGAGAGATACCTGTAGAAGTATTCAATGCTTATTGCTGGGTACACAGTACCTATATTGTGACGGGTGCAATGTTAGGGGTAGTTGGTGTAAACGTCGCATTTCCGGGAGTGGGGCCGTCTCTTCATCACTATCCACATCGAAACAGTCATCATCAGCAGGAGCAGGATGATCGTGTTAGAATGATGGAGAGCCTAACGAAGCAAATAAAATATTATCAATGGGTCGCTTTCACTTTATTCTTTCAGGTAAATGATTCTCAGTAGATCCGTATGAATGAATTGCATAATAACTATAGACACGCTAGGACTTACTATAGCCATATTTTTGTACCAGCATAACGTAACGCAACAATAATATGTATAATTTACATCCTAACCAACTTCAGTCTGCTAAGTGTCCTTAACATACCAGATCCGGCAAGACCTGCACTCTGTCGGAGGCGCTCTCAACTAACAGAGCATTTTCCAAGAGTCGGCAATAGAAAAAAAAATAGAAAAATACGTCGAGACCTTACCAAGGCGTCTCCCTCGAGGCGACATTAACCCGGGAGTAGGCGCGTGGAGTGACTGATATTAGACATCCCAAGTCGATGCTTATCAAATGAGGAACAAAATTGCGCGACGATTCCCGGGTTAATTCATCGATAACAAGAAGAGGCCCTTCCGGTCGTGGATTAGTCTTAGGAGCGCACGTTTTAAGTAGGGAAGCTTGACGACAGACGCGATTGGAATTCATCGACAGAGAGCGTCGCGGCGCGTACAAATGAACATCGTATTTCAAGGGAATCTTGACAGTCGTCCGAAAATAAGCAGCCCGAGGAAAATTGAGTCACCCCGATCACACCTATAAGAAACTTGTTCCTGATGGTACATCGCAACGGTCGAACGACGAGCATCGAACACCATCGCAGTTGTAATTCGTTTATTCCTAGCGGGCAGCGGACGTAAATTTGTATCAAAGACAAGCACCGATTCTCTTAGATTTATCACGAGATTCACCCTGTTTCTTGACAATTACGTCAAAACACGGCGCGTGACATATCACCTGGAAACGTAGAGGGAAAAGGCGACAAGTTGAAAATACTGTTGCCTGTATATCACAACGACATAAATATTAACACGTCCAATAGAAAACGTTTTATCATCTAAACTGAACCTGGGGACGAGCGAATGGGAAATGGTCTGATTTCGAGATATATAGATATACGGGTAGATAGATGGATAGATATAGGCAGACGGATGGACAGACAGAAAGATAGATAGAGAAAGAAGGTGTATACGAACGAGGCCGAGGCTTTTCATTTTCCATTGGCCAGAAGAAGCAGCCTCTGTTTTTCTTCCTGGCGTGCGCCAAGTATATACAGGCAGTGCGTATCAGGCACATATATGTAAAGGGGGTTGCTAGTTACCAAACCTAACCTCAATATAGAGACTGCCGAAAGAGCATCCTCTCGAGGTTCTACCACCTCGCCACTGTTTTTATCCACTTGCGATTCCTCTGACGCAACATAAAGATCGCGAACCATCCACGCATACCAATCTCTTCGTATCTCTTCTAATAAGATAGATATAGCTGATCGAACGTTTCAAAGTCGCGCAGAAAGTATCGGCTGGATAGAGCACAATAATAACAATAAAGATAGACAAAAATTTATTCGATTTCCGAAAGTATAATATCTGGAACGAGGAACATGGCGCGTACACCGACATTCCTTACGGACAATTTCCAGAATGTCGGAAAGAGACAAGACTTCGTTTATTCGTCAATATATATATATATAATATATATATATATAAACACACGTGTAGATATATACGAATAACCTAAGGATACTCACACGATAGGAACGCTCTATGTATATTTGGAACATTCTGCTACGTTCACGTCCTCCGACGGGTCTTTAGACTGTAGTAGGGCGTGAACTCCGAGCGCGGGAAGGACATATTATAAATGATTTCGTCAGTTGGGACAAGACAGACGCTACAGAGTTTTCCTGGTTAATATCGAAAATACACATGTGGACATTAGTTTAAACACTGATATTATTATGGATCATCCACGTACGTGGCTCGCATGGCTACGTGGAAGAAAGCACAAGTAAAATCCGTAGAATTATGAGTGAGCAGACAAAGAGAGAACCTGGAGTCTCTCAAGCTATCGGCATACACAGGCAGGATACGTGGAATGGTATTAGAGTCATACGAAAAAAGAGGCACAAGGGTATGAAATTGCGAATGATCGAGTAAAAGTTTAATCTTCTTTTTTTTTCCAATGATATATCATTATTACGTGCAATTGATTTTTACTAATCGACATTGTTTAGCAGTGGTGAAGATTTTTCTTTCTCTCCCCTTTCGTCCGATCATTATTAAGCCATAAGATCGGGAACCTTTTCGTTCCTAATGCGCTACTGGTGTTCCTGATGCCTTCCTATATAAAACCCGGCTCCGTCAGGCACGGCCGACGTAGTGCGAGCGACGGCTGACGTTACGTTACTCTTCGGGTTCGGTTCTATTCCTGGAGCACCCTGACTCCTCCTCAGCTTCTCCGTGCGTGGAGCGTGGAGCGTGGCGAGTCTAGTGTGGAGTGTGGAAGGTAGTGCGCGGGTGAATGAGCGTGGCACCGGTCGGGCTAATCATCCGGCCGACGGCAAGATTTTTCGAAAAAAAAAAAGAAAGATACAAATTTCGGTACGATATAAGAAACGGGAATTTGAGTAATTATCGTGATCCCAAAGGATTTCGAGATCCTACGTCATCCTCGTCTTCGGCATAATTTATCCCGTTTTTGAATTTGTTGCACTTTCGAAAGATTCATCACGCAGCATCCGGTCCCGTTTCATCCTTTTTTCCTTCATCAGTGACATTTTTAATGAGTATCACAAGTTACTCGAGACATTGTTCTGTACCCAGAATAACATCCTTGTGGACATATCCGGCGAGTGCCACGTCGTGGAAGTCTCGGGTCCATCGGAGTGAATCAGAGGGCCATGCGTTGGCGCTACTGTTTACTACGCGTGCTGACAAATTGATGGGAACGCCCTTCCGGGTGCTTCGATTACCTCAAATTACGACACTGGCTTTTAGGATCCTTGATAGTCAGGATATCGTAGGTTAGATTTTATCATTCGTAAAAATTGGACTCTGCGTACGGGTAGCCCTGGGCAAGTTCATCGTCCCCCATAACGAACGTGGACGTAACAGTCCCCGAGGATAAAGGAATGGCTTAGGATATATTTGAGGTGGTGTTTTCTTATCACGAGTCTGGTATATTGTATACTTGTACTTCACTGTGTATCTTACTCTGGTACTCCATACAGATATAGAGTCCAGTGATCGAATAGTACGTTTTCCGGGGAACTGAAGCCAGTGAGTATATTAGCAGGAAGACTCTGTAAGAGACCCCGTGCTCTATTTCTGTATTTTGTCCTCACACATTTTCACGCACGCCGGCCACCAGCTACTATTACTCGGTAGCCCTCGCCTAGGAAAGTGCAGTTGTACACGTTAAAGTTAAAATAGAATGGCACGCACATCAAACAAAATTACTAAATTCCAAAGGCTTGTGTTCTGTCACTTTATATCTTGCCATATCTATTCTTCCATATCTTTTTACGTATAACGGGTATCCATAACGAACGGATCTTAGAGACGACCGAGCAGAAAGTTGCAGCTTTCTATGTAGACGAGGATACGTAGAGAGACGTAAGAAAAAAAAAAGACATATTCGTTTATTTTTTATCAAAGATAAAAATTCAAGTTCTCTTTGAACTTTATTTCACTTGCTAGTCTCTTACCCTTTCCTCGGGGGTGATGATCCCCTACGAAAGAGGAATCCTGGCATGTCGACAATGTTTAAAGAGATACGAATTTTACACGTAAAAGAGAGGTAAGGATAGGTTAGGAGAGTGTAAAGGAAAATAATAAAGAAACGAAGAAAAATAATGAACAGCCACACAAGATATCACTGTCTTGACTAGCAGTTCTAGTCTCGCCGACTATACCGACTCCAGTAGTACATCTCGCGCCAAATGAGTTTGTC
Organism: Calameuta pallipes; assembly: GCA_030142375.1. Lineage (NCBI taxonomy): Eukaryota > Metazoa > Arthropoda > Insecta > Hymenoptera > Cephidae > Calameuta > Calameuta pallipes. Next base: position 214,632 of record JARQSW010000685.1, read on the forward strand.
CAGATAGAAACAGAGACGAGATAGTAATAAGTATCCAGGAATATAGCTACAGCATGGGCTAGTTGAGAAAGTGTAAAAAAATAAGAAAATAAGAGCGTTGCGAAATCAAGGATACGACGAGAATCCATTTTTCACGGAATTTACGCGTACGCAGATCATTTCCGGTAGTTGAGAAGAAAACATAAGAAAAATCCAAGAAAAGTTGACAGAACAAATTCATCCGTAGATGCCATCATCTCCCAGTCCGATCCTCCGTATCATCCTATACACTTTACGTTACTATACCATAATCTTGACAATCGCGACAGGGAGGATGACGAGGGATCTGCAGGATACGTGGTCCACCGGGAAGACGAGTAACGTGATGCGAACCAGTGACACGACACGAAAAATGTCAAGATAGTGCAAGGACAATAATAAGAAATTACATCGTTGGATATAGAGAGGAGAGAGAATGACGTCACGAAGTCCGATCGAGCAGATCGATCGTCCACGTGGCGTATAGATCCGTCGCATCCCAATTTACTGGGATCAAGATCATTACGGATTCATATATCGCCCGATACAAGATGCTGGACATATTTCGGGGACTGAAGAATCTCATTAAGATCTCGCGTATTCACATCGACTCTGCTGTTTTCCGTTTACACTATAGCATCACCGTGATGGTCCTGGTTGCATTTTCCCTGATCGTAACTACACGACAGTACGTCGGTAATCCCATCGACTGCATACACAGTAAAGACATACCCGAGGATGTCCTTAATACGTACTGCTGGATACATAGTACCTACACGATAACTATGGCCTACAAGAAACGCGAAGGATACGAAGTACCGTTTCTTGGTGTGGATAATTCGAGATTGTATCCTGACAGCGAGAAGAAGGTGTACAGGTACTATCAATGGGTCTGCTTCATGCTGTACTTTCAGGTAACTGTTTATCACGAGAGTAAGAGATTTTTCATTAAGAAAAAATTCATTTTTAATAGTTACTCCAAATTGTCTATACAAAATATTGGTATAAGATTGATAAGACTTCGATTCAAAATACCATAGGATATGGTACGACGGAATGATAGGAGGAAGTCTAACTAATTATTTTTCAATTTTCATTAATTAATTGACCAACTTGAATCCCTCGTCGATCACCTTACTCTTCATTGTTATTTAACGCTCTTCAATCTTACATCGCTCTTCTCCTTCACGCCAGTATATCTATACTTGTGCAAGGTACTGAGCTGTGGTGGATCGATTTTTGGTTTCTGGGATGATGGACGTGTTATTTTTTTTTTAGCTTTTTCGAAGAATGATTACTTTCCCTTTTCACCACTTTTTTTTTGGCTCGCGTCACTCTTCATGTACACGCATATTCAGACATCTGTACTACACATGTACGTACAGACGTTGTACATAGTGGAATTGATTCTGTATCACTACGGAATTGTTTCCTCTGAACAGATAGTGTATCTGTATACAGTATATAATATAGATGGCGTTACATATATACGTAAAGTTTACGCGCAAGGCTGTAGAAAAATCAGATAGTAGCCGATAGATGAGTTATAGAAGTTTGCCCCAGTTTAAAACTCCAGCAGCACCATTACAATACTGTGTTTGTACCAACGTATGAATCATTAAAAAAGTTAGGCATGGATACCAATAAAACATAGAGGAATATACGAAAATTAATCATAAACTTAGCACTATGGATAACGAGATAAAAATTCTTCGGCAAAGATATTTACTTTTCGTAGCTATGTACAACTGCATATATCAGAATAGAGACGCTATGGTATATTCCCTATGAATTAATGTGTATTTCCAATCAGTAAGTTTCCTGTGGGCAGCGCGTTCTACCACCCAGTAACTGACACCCCGTGGTGCCAACCTTACCAGCATAGCTACCAGACGAAAGACTCAAATCAACCAATACGTTAAGACGATTGGATTCGGAAGAATACCAATCGGCCATCTTTTCGTGGGCAAGACTTGCTAACTCGATGCTTACAAAGGCTTATATGTAGTTCATTGCCAAGAAAGAAACCCCTAAGCACATTACTAAAACCTCCCTTGGACGTCCGTTGAGGGTCGTCGTTGCTCGACAGTCGTAAAGTGGCTGTGTCTTACTTTTATCTAACACATATAACTATGTGTTGTGTTATATATACATATACATACATATATATACACGTTTGATTGACTTTAGTAAAATATACAGACGTGCAGTGATTCTCAGAAGAATTTTCCAGGATGGTCATTAGTAGAATTAAAAAGAAAAAAAAAGAGAGAGATAGGTTAACTCTGTCGAGGTCATAATAAGGTCTCCTAAGAATTAGCCCCGTCCACCACGTCCAAGTATAGTTTGACAATGACCCGAATGCCTTGACGATTTCTCGTCCTCATTCGCCCTTTTTTCTCTTCTACTTAATCTTCTTCTTTTATCCCTTGTTTCTTTGGCATTTTCACCAAACAACCCAACTCCCCTGTCCTCTCTGCACCTCCTCCGGACCTACTGTCATTTTTACGTCCTACGCGGCTGCAAGAGTTGGCAGTCTGTGGGCTGTCAGCCAAACGGTCCCACGATCAAACGAGAGCATTGCCAACTTTTATGTGTAGTCTGAATGGTAACATATTATTGGTAGCAGACTGTACCTGTCTCAGGGTGTCTGAGGGTATAAGGATTTTTCTACTTTTAGCATCATTACGATATATTATCGAGGATCGGAGCATTTCTAGATATGATCATCCCTTACGGGATACTCTGTATAATAGATTAGTAGTGGAGAAGGGTGAAACAGAAGATATTATAAATTATGTGTTTAGTATTGGTCGAGGCCAAGGGATGCCCCTCAAGTTCGGTCAGTCTTGCATCGTCTTGCTTCTGTGCCCCACGTGTCTCTCGTGTATTCGTAGTTCGTTTTACTACCCTTGTTAGAGGAACGGATTAAGGAGCAAGGAAAAAAATACCGTTTCCAAGTGAGCGACAAAATAAATATTGCAAAAAAAAATAATTAGATATCAGGACTGAGGTGTGTGTGCGGGTTGAAGTGGTGGTGTAGGATGATGGGGATGAACGATGAGGAAACATGGAAGATCATCGTCGTGGAGGTGCACGTGGGGTACGGAAATATTTTAGGGTCACGATTAAGAGGGTGGGCGGATTGATAAAGAAATTTATATACTCCTTGGAGGAGGTCGGATCCATCGAGTGGTGCAAGAAGTGCCGATGGTCCACGTGCCAACGAGATGCCGATAATGTTGAAGATGATAGACATCTTCGGGTCGATAAGGTCCCTCTTCAAGGTTCAAAGGGTATCCGAGGACACTATGATATTTCGTCTTCATTATCGTGCCACTGTCGCTCTTCTGTTAGCTGGCTGTCTCACTCTAGCGTGTAAGAGCATTTCCGGCTCGCCAATACACTGCGAGGCTTCCGGTTCCGTTGATAAGGTTGTACTCGAGACCTTCTGCTGGTTACACACTACGTACAGCATGGTACATGCCTTTAATATGAGCCTTGGAGACGCTATACCTTATCCTGGTGTCTCTAATAGTAAAGCTGCTGATATTCATGGACACGCACCGCATCCGCTTGTCAAGCAGCACAAGTATTACCAGTGGGTGATCTTCGCGTTGCTGTTACAAGTAAGGTTAAGTTAAGTTAGGGGTGGTGGTATATACTATACATATATGTATGAATTTTCGGCAAGAAATAAATACTATATGTGGACATTTCTTTTCTCTTTATATCTACCTTTGTATATGGAGAATAATTAAATTTTTCACAGTTATTAAGTGTTACTGTTACTTTGGAGTTAGAATGCTCTGTTGGTATTTATATGTATGTACGTATGGTATAAGCGTATGTGACCACTTTATATGTTAACTAGGATAATATTCCTGTAGGGAAAGTCAACTCGTGCCTTGTACCGAAACGTGTGATTTGGCAGATTGCCCGAGCATAAAGTTTATGTGTAAAAAGCTTCATATGTTCATACCATATGTATATATTTGATACACATACGTGCAAAGCTTAATGGTATATGGATACGATAGGAGCATTGACACGGTCACGAGCCTTTTGGAATTTCTATTTATAGTGCTTAAGTACGGTAATGCTTTTTTTTTGGAATACAGGTTTACAGTCTCTGTATTATCAAGTAGAGCTTGACTTTATGATTGCAGGCTATACTTTTCTATACGCCAAGATGGTTGTGGAAGGGTTGGGAGGGTGGAAAGATCCATGCGCTCATGATGGATCTGGATATTGGGTTATGCTCAGAGGTGGAGAAGAAACAGAAGAAGAAGCTTCTGTTGGATTATCTATGGGAGAATTTACGTTATCACAATTGGTGGGCCTACAGATATTATCTCTGCGAATTGTTGGCCCTTGTCAACGTTATCGGTGAGTAAATAGTATAATAATTGAAATTATTAATTGAATTGAAATAGTGAATTGAAACGTTTAAGATGAATCCAGAGTTCGTTTCAAGGATCATATATATTATATACTATTAGTGATATATTAATTTAATATCAGTACGGCATATCGATAAAAGAAAAAGAGAATAGATAAAATGAATATCAAACATTACATACGAGTGAATGAACTATTAATATCAATTTGGCAATGGTACAGCTGGCCGTCCTTTCATTCTCTTTGACGAGCACCCTCTCCACGAGTCAGGGTAGTCTCTGGCAATCCTCTAGAGTCCAATTACCGGCTCGTCGGCATTCTCAACGTCGCGTGCAGCCCCAGCTCATAAGATTATAACCGCAGGCCAGATGTTCCTGATGAATCGGTTCTTCGACGGGGCCTTCCTGACCTTCGGCATCGACGTCCTGCGCTTCCTCGAGTCAGACCAGGAGGACCGGGTGGATCCAATGATCTACGTCTTCCCCCGCATGACCAAATGCACTTTCTACAAGTACGGCGTGAGTGGCGAAGTCGAGCGTCACGACGCCGTTTGCATACTGCCATTGAACGTCGTCAACGAGAAGATTTACGTCTTCCTCTGGTTCTGGTTCCTGCTCCTTGGCGTACTCAGTTTCATGACCATCGTATACAGGGTGAGTATATACACCCCTGCCATATCCGACAACAATAACGTAACAATCAACAGTTATCCAAAATCAACAATTGACCATAACAAAGACTAACCGAAGAATCGCCTTGCGAAAACTAACCTCAAAAGTTTCATAGACGTGGCTCATCGACTCTCATGAAATCTTTAACATCCATTTCTCAGGTCGTGATAATATTCTCGCCACGAATGCGGGTCTACCTCCTGCGACTGAGATTTCGTCTGATAAGACGAGAAGCCGTGGAGACAATCGTGCTGCGCAGCAAAATGGGCGATTGGTTCCTGCTGTACATGCTAGGTGAAAATTTGGACACGGTGATATACCGAGACGTGATGCACGAACTGGCGAATAAATTAGCATCGAGGCATCACCACAGTGTGCCCGGTGTCAAGGGTGAGCTTCAGGAAGCTTGATGGCGGGTAAGTTTCTCAAGTAGTGTAACATTAATAATTCTTGATTTATCAGTGTTACGATATATCGCACATCGATCATTATACCGAAAGAAGCCAGCATCTGGATACCTTCCTACCGTATAGGGTGTCCACGTAATAGAGGTCCTACAAAAATCTACAGGCTAAATCCGCGTACTATATGTCTTCAATATACGTACAAAGCACATGAATTCAAACCAAGAGCAGAGTCTCGCACCAATAGTAGTTTAGCTGGGATACCATTCTCAGTGGTAGCCAAGGTGGAGGATTCGGGTATAAAGAAGCGAGTATGCCAGGGAGGGATTGGGATACGGAGTTACAACACCGTGGTACCTATTTAGAGCTCGCGTAGCATTCTGTCTTAAAATATTCCCCCGTATCGTCCAATAGATACGCTATACGTAATATTAGCTCGTTATACTGCCGTCGAACGGTTTTTTTTAAAACCATAACACCGTACGTTTCACTCTCACATAGGCTTTTATGCTAGAATTTTTTTCTTCTTTAAATATGAACAAGGCTCAATTGCACCATGACTCTACTTTGCTTTCAGGTATCCTGACCAAGACGACCTGTGGACGTACGTGTACATCAGCGCTAGAAGAGACGCAAATGATGGACGGCCTATACAATAGCATCTGCCTATATAGTTCTAGACCAAAGAACTCTCACCTAGTCACGAGACCAAAATCTGGGCAATAATTAATATCGTGTTCTACGTCGAGCGCCGGACGTGCTTTAGGATTTTATTATATATTGTTGAGATGAGCGTCGCGGGACGCGTTTTGGACGTTTGGAGAAACCGCGACGCGCTTATCACTGTTAGTTTTCACTTTTAAAAAGACGTGTTTTCTACGTGTGATCATGACCGAGGATTATTATTGTTGTTGTTACGTTATTATTATTATTATTATTATTATTATTATTATTATTATTACTATTATCAAGGAAACGGTCGGCTTAACGCTGTTATAGCCTTATGAATTTTCTTTCGTTTTCAATTATTTTATTCAAGTGCCTGCGGGACTTGTAGGGGACGAGTGTGTGACGTATAAGCGCGTGTGCCTTCATTTGTATATGATTATTAGTGTGGGAAGTGAGAGTGAGAGAGATAGAATGCGATAGCGAGAGTGATAGAAAAAAAGAAAGAAAGAAAGAAAGAAGAAACGGAAACGTTAAGGCCTAAATTAGGACATTGAGGTCTGGCACTATCGTTGCCTTATGTATTTTATGACTAAAAAATCAGCGCGATATAAGCTAAGAGATATTTAATAAAAAGAAAGAATAAAAATAATAAATGAAAAGACAACTGCCGTGCTCGTGCGTGATTTGCAGATTAGTGGTATATTAATGGGAAACCGAGAAAAGATAAAGTGAAAATGATGTGAAAAAAATGGTTATAATAATAATATTAAAGGAGAAACCTATTTTCTAAACACGATGGTACGGAGGACCAAGATGAATATACCGATTCGCCGAGTCTTCCAGCATCGCTGTACCGCGCCGATCGATTCATTCGTATTACGTCTTAAAAAGCGCTTGTTTATCATCTTCTCTCTTTTTCTTTCTATTTATTTACATTTTCACTCTTCGGATAAAGGAAACGAGAGAAAGAGAAAGAGAGAAAGAGACTATCTCTTAGCCGTAACAACGAGGCCCTGGATGCGGTGCACGAGCCGAAGACTCGGAATACCCAAACATGCATGTTCGTCATAATTAGAAAGAAAAAAGCGAATGGACAGTGCGAATGATGTTGAGAATGATTTACTGAGTAGTGAGAGAAAAAGAGTGAAAGAGGGAGAGAGAGAGAATGAGCTAAAGAGCGAAGAGAGTGACGAATAAAGCTTCAAAGTACAATAATTATATGACGTAGTACTTGAAGTTCTTTTGAAACCATAATTTGTTGTTTTTCCAAAACGCCTCTTCCAAGAAACTCTCAAAGAGAGAGGGAGAGCTCGAGAAGAAAAAGGATTTTAAAAAAGTCTAAAAGAAGAGGAGGACGAAAGAGAACAAACGCAAGGACCACCGGGTCTGCGAAGTCGTAGACAGCAAAGGAGAATTATTGGCAAAACAAACGTGGCAGACCAGCTCGAAAGTGCAAAGCGTAACGAGGCACGAATTCATAAACCATACGTGCTGTTCTCGCTATGAGCGTACAAGTATGTAGATCACATTTTGCTATGAGATATATTAGCGTAGAGTGGTACCTATGGTCAAAACTACGAGTGTAGATGGTAAACGTGTAAAAAAAAGGCATCGGCAGTATACGTCAAAACGAATCACAAACGCAGAGAAACAATATGCCGACACTTGGGAGCTGTCCGAGGGTGAGACAGGGGATATGTTTGGAACGCGTATTAAAATTAGCCGTTAACTGTTTCAAAGCGTTTCGTGCGGGGTTCCTTGCCAAAATATACAAAGCCTGTAAGACTACCTAGTATTGCACGTGAGAACTGCCATGGATGCATTTGGAGCTGGTGCCAATTAGAATAGCAGGTAGGTCAGTCATAACGATGTCACTTGATTCATGAATTATTATCAAAGTGCATTCATTAAACGGTTGTATATATATATATTTGTCAGCTGTGTGCAATAATAATAATGACGAGAGATTAGATTGGATGACTTGCATAAGATTCTTGGATATTGTCATATACAAATAGGTTTACATAGTTGAGTCTAGGGATTTCTTCATGATTTAATTTTCATAAATCTAGGGAAAAATTAAATGCCTAGGAGTCCTGGAGGAATTCAGGACGAAATATCGAAGGAGGATCGCCTTGAAGTTTCTGTCTGTGCTCTGCTACCCACGCCGTTCATAGGCGTCGAATCGTGCGAATCCTTTGGTCAAAATGGCGTGGGATCGTTAGACATAAACTGGTCCTAGGAGTGAGCATGGAAGCCATTTTCTATATTGTAGGTGCCACCTTGTAACGTGGGTAGAGACGCTAATGCGTGGGTCTAGGAGTGAGAGTGCGTGAGGAACCTCACAGACTGTGATGACTCTCACACTGGACGGATCTGCCTTGAAGGTGAATGAGTATGAGAGAGAAGGAGAAAGAATCAGTGGGAGTTCGAGAAAGAAAGATTCTTGGGAGGATCGAACCTCCGCCAGTGAGGTTAGTGGCCGCTGCCGAGTTCGAATCCCTGAGTGTACCTATGTACTTACGTGTACGTATGTACGTGGCGAATCTCATCTGGATATATCATGAGTATCAGGACTATAGGGACCAGGTGGATCCTTTTTCCAAGACATTCAGAAACCTGATTGTCTCTCTTTTAGATATGCTGCTTCTGAGGATGGAATGGATCTAAGGGTAGCTTAGAGATCTCTTGTGATACAAAGTTGGACTCTTAAAGGACACGTCGCGCATTTCAATATGGAGTACGAAGTTAGAGAACTGTTTGACATGTCCTGGACGTAGGTAACGTATACGTTCTAAGGATTTGAAAAAAAAATTTTTTGGAGATTTTATTCTCTTCCAAATAATAACGTCTGTTGGGACACGTTCTGAGAATACCAAATGAGAAGAACGGGACAGTTGTAGTGGATCTATCTACGAGTATGCTTGTATTTGATGTTAGAATAATACAAAGTTGAATTACGGTTTTTTGTTAATGGTTTGAATAATTTGTATTTTTTGGCTGCTAAAAATTGCTGCAGAGCGGGGGGGGGGGGTGAGAGGATTTTATAAAAGAAAAGTGATTTCTGATCGTGGGGGCTGAAGAGATGTGGGCGCTATCAAGGCCTCCTACTCGCCATTTACGGTCTGGTAGAGAGTCTGACGAGGTGCAGGAGAGAGAGCCTGCCATTTTGGTCGAGCTGGTGAACCGAGCCCGGATTACAAACAGGGCCCCGCTTGCCAGAACGTTTTAAAAGGCCCCCTCGGGCCAGACTCAGTTTGGTAGGAGCGGCTGTGATTTTTATACGGACCCCGGGTCTGCAGATGGAGCAGATAAATTATTGGAATTTATACCATCTTGACGGAAGCACACATAGCCACTTTTTCGTGAAGTAATAAAATGAAAGTCAATAAGTGAAATGCTAATAAATAATAATTAATGGGCGAATTCTCATAGAGCGCAGGAAGAGGCATGCGCGAAGAGGAGACTATTCGGAATCAGCAGCGAAGCTCCGATGTAAAACGGAGGAGTAGGAGTGTTCACTGGTAGCACGGGGTCTCGCAGTGGGGCCCCGAAAGGGGGACTTGCCGGGGGAAGACTCGAGAGTGGATCGAGTGGCAGTCGCTAGTCGCGATCGTTCCCTCGTTCCCGTGGCATCCAGAAAAGTTCTGCTCTTTCGAAGGTAATCCTGGCGTCCTTCGAGAGGGACACGAGGATAATCCCTGATCCCTGAACGATTAGTGGGTGACAGTGAGTGATTTTTAATAATCATAATTAATTACCAAGGACCCAGAGACCTAAGGTAAAACTGGGAGTAAGAAATTTCGCGAATAACGGATCGCCGAGGAGTTTGCGTTAGTAAAAGAATAATTTATAATTATTATATAATTTGGAAAAATTGCATAAAAAATATTTAACAGTTCACAGCGCCCATACTTTTTCCCCTCGCTATAGGTTGCGAACATTTTTATTGCTTACTTAGTATACAATTTTATATATGATTACGTTAATTACTATTGCAAGAATGCCGTTCTAACATTTTTATTTGACCAATCACGGGCCTCGAGTTTCAATGATTTCTGCCTATTTATAGAAATTCGCAATGTCTTCCTAGCACGGTTGTCTATATAGCTACATATTTTCCATAGTGATGTATCGTTCCGTTTTCAAACGGTGTCCAAACGTAGCCATTATTCAGGATACGTACTGTCCAGCGTCACAGCCATTAGCTGATGTCTCAGAATCTCCAGAGACAAGACTCTCTAATGTATATTGCAGCCGCGTAAAACCGGTCCGTTGCTGTGGTGTCCTGTCGATTTTGCTCGCGAACTCTTGGGTAGACGGTACCTAACCTGCCTACGCCATATTGGAATATATTTCTCCAGTAGCTGGAGATGACGTCACTGGTACAGGGCACGGTTCTACGGGCGCTTACTCACTGCGAACCGACAGCGGCTACGCACTCGATACTGACACTACCGCTGCCTTGTCCTGTATGTTGCCAGTGAAAGTCAACTCTTTGCGCAACAAATATGCTGCGTCCATGCTGTCCTGTTCGACGGATAATTGATAAGCCTTACTTGACCAATAAGACAAGAAAAATGTAGCTCATAACACTTTAGCAGGAAATTGTGGATTATCATTGCTGAGAGAATGTATAATGAAGGACACGAGATAACAATGGCTAGGAACAATATATAGTAAATGTAAAAGCGAAGGCTTTTACTTTGCGTGTTGAAACTTTGATGCTTTGAAATGAAAACTAAGAGTTGCGTGTAGACTTTACGACTGCAGTGCATCTTAGTATTCAATAATGAGTCTGCTAATTAATATTCCCATAGTGCATCCATAAGGGTATAACTATTTATATACTGATACTTGGAATTTCTCCGGAGTCCCTTTTTTATCTCACTTTAGTACATCCCGTCGATCACTCTCGAATATCTCGCATTGTTCGAAATAGCTCACGTGCGTTCGACGTACGTTCACGTATATCTCATACGAGCTATGAATTTCAAATGATTGGTTTCAGAATTCACTCAACGAATTCCACGGTTAAGTTTCCTCTGGGCGCGCCTATTCGTACAGCATGACTTATACTTGCTGTACAATCATTATGAGAATAAGTTTCTGTAGTTGTTTTTAGTAGAGTTCGAAGAAAAGCAAGAATGACTCCATCGTTCCGGAGAAAGATCCTTTATAGACGTGTATATAGATTCAGTATACATAGTCAGCGACAACCGGAAATATCGAAGGACGTCTGATCGGCTTAAACAACATCGATTCTCTTTCTTTATCTGCGAGCAAAAGCTGAGACTAGAATTGACATTTGTCGTAATGGCATAGTATAAAGAATATAATATAGTGTTTTAACATATTTGCGTCACATGTTGAAGATACCTATTGTACGTACTTACTTGAAAATTGAGACATCAGGTGTCGGTACATTGTGCCTGAGTATGTGCCCCTCTTGTAGAACGTTATTACCATCCGTGGCATTAGTAGACACGTGCGTCTGGATATGGTATTTGGTGATGATTCATTATTTATTTTCCAGACAGTACCAATATGCTCTCCACGTAGCAGCTCGTAATTTACAACGGCGCGAACGACGGTATCGTAGCCTGAAAATGACGGTAAGGCAATACTCAATTTTTTGGAGGTTATGTGTCACGACGGCAGACTTGGTTATTTTGCTGTGGAAGAAATCCTAAACAACTAAGGAGAGTGTGTGGGATTGTTTTGGTGGACAGGCTGTAGTAACGGTGTCTCGGTGCACCGGAGCATGCTTTCCGTGGGTGAGAGAGCCTGACGACTTCCTCGCGGTACGCGCACAAAATATCCATCGGTATGCACTGGGTATACTGTCAGTCAGGCTCAGTCAGACTGATTGTGCCGAGCATAGAACGCTATAGGGATTTTGGTATGGCGTTGCGCGGGCGTCTAGGGACTTTTTTTTGAATATTTTTGAAAATGATCGTATACTAGTTTTTGGAGTAACGATAATAAAGATGTATAATTGGGTAGTGTATAGGATTAGTATTTTATCGTGTGTTTCTGAACTACCCACTTCGTGGCCTCGTGCAGAAGGTCGTGAAATCGAGCGTCGCGGCGCTCGAACGTGGGCAAATATCTTAGCGCACCGTTCCGGCACGTACTTGCATATTGTGTATATATATTACTGATATATTCTATAGCGTAACGGAGTCCTTTTTAACGTTACTTATGACCAGCCGGCTTGTTTGACGTCCTTGTGCTGTATCTTAATCCAGTACGGCTAACCGATCGGATCCTGCACTGCCAATTCACCGAGAGTGAAAGTTTGAGCGTGCTGGACTTCGATCGACTGTAGAAACGACGGGCGCCTTTTCTGGCTCAGAGAACTGGATTTTAATATAGATACTTGTATTTCTCTTGATTTTTATTTTTTTTTTACTTCTAAAAATACGTGGCACTTATTAATAATCTTACAGAATCACCCTTTGTTCTCAAATTTGTAGCTTATACATATAATAGTATGCCTGATACTTTATCACAGTTAAAATTTTTAGAGATAAAATTCTTCGGAAAGCTATTATTTTAAATGGCAAATGTATATTTTATATTAAAAAACTGGTTGGCAATAGGATGTCGAATATTATTGGCTATATCTCTTCTGAGAAAGGTCATGGAGTCCCATAAATCATAAGACCTCATGCCTGGGTTCAGTTGATCCTTGACGGTTCAGATGATAGTTAAAAGGGTTAGTGCCCAGTATGAACTAAGGACGTTGACACGAGAAACACTGAAAGGACACTGAATTTCTACTGCAGACTATGTGGCCACTGTTGGCGTGCTTGTTCTGGACGTCGCTCTCGGGAGCTCGTGGTCAGAGCAACTATGCATCCCAGGGGAATAGTATCGAATACCAGCCAGGACTTCCACCTAGTACCGTCCTGGATGGTAAAGTCACCAAACTGGACGACATATCCTCACGAATCTTCCTGAACCGCACCAAGGCTTACTTGAACTGCAGCCAGGGTAGTATGCAGGTGGAATTGAAATTCGAGGAGCCTTTCTATGGAGTCGCCTACGCTGACCTGGACCGCAATAGTGCGTGTATGGTTAAGGGACGTGGGCTGAACAATGCAACCTTGGAGCTACCATTGAAAGGTAGGTCGAAACTCATCCTAACGTTATATCATTATTTATGAGATACCTGCGCTGCTGTAATCAGAATATGATTATAATATTATTTTATGTGTTTCAGGATGTGGCACCAAGCAAGATCCTCAGAGAGTCTTTACGAATAATATTGTTGTACGGTTTCATCCTGGATTAGAAATGGATGGGGATGAAGTGATCACCGTAGTATGTAGATATCCACCTCCAATAGCACCAATGCCTCCTCAAGCTCCTCAACCTATGTAATTGAGATAGCCATTTTTATTATTTAAAGTATGAATGTAGGCATAATTTGATTAATTTTTTTTTCTCTTCAAGCAGACAGTCCGATGTAGCCCCTGTTCCAGTTACGGAGCCACCTTTGAAGGGATTCCAGATCCTTTTGATCATATGTGCTATTTTGTTTTTGTCCTTGTTGCTGCTTGGACTGGGTTGTTCTTACATGTGTCTCAAGAGGAATAATGTCAGGGTGGTACATCGACTTCCCTTTGGTAGCGGCACTGGGTCGGAAATTACAAAATTGTCTGATTCATCCTTGGGTAATATTTCCATATTCGATGGCCAACTGAAGATACCGCGTGTACACGCTCCATTGATGGCTGCAGCGTCTTCTTCAGGAAGTGAGGTCAATCTTGTTCAGGAACATTCTGATACCTTACCAAGCGACTATCCTAGTGAGAGTCATTCGGATGAGGAAAGGTCACTTCCGGTTTCATCCGCTGGATCTTATGACAATAAAGCATTTATACATCATCAGCAACAAGCTGAAGTCCGGGCACCTAGTTCCTTGTATTCAGAGTCTGTTGCCGACGTGGAAGCTACGAATATGACGGCTGCCAATGCATCCAGAATGTCTATAGCTAGACATCCTGTAGCGCTTCCTGTGGAGCCTAAATTTGACGTGCAGATGAGAGTCAAGCGTGCACCACCTCCGCCGCCAAGTCCGTTACCATCGGAGTCAGATGCTAGCCTCGCCTTGGAGAGAAACCTGACGACCATCTTGGAAAGAGAGGAATCTGCCAGGTCTATGGATAGCCCCATTCCGCATACTACGACGTTCTCCTATGTTCCTGATTTACATGGACCACCCAATGCGACGGTATCAAGACAACAAACTCCGCCTGTGTATTCCAGGATACTCAGGAAGCAGGCTGAAAAAGAGATCATGTTAGAAGCTACGCCACCGTCACCTCCACCACCTCCGGCCATTATGCATTCCCCCAGGTCACTGACTTCTTTGAACACTGAACTCACGGATACGCATTCCCTTACTGAAGTTACCGACGCATCGCATGCCAAGTACAGGGTGGCCAGCATCCTCGCACCTACGCCGTCGCCACCTCCACCGATTGCCCCGGCTACCCATGTCTCTATTCAACACAGAGAACTTCCACGAGAACACGTAGAACCCCTGGTGGAACCTGTTGTGGCTACAAGACGCCCCGAGATCACTACTCATGAAGTGGATGATGTCTTCCTGAGAACAGTCACCGAAAAGAGGACCATTGAAGATGTTGAACGTCATCGTAGGCAGGTTACTGAATATCATGCAAGACCTCAAGCACTGCCCGATCCAAAGTGGGATGTTACAATAAGAAATTACCCGACGGAGGAGCTGCCACCTCCACCACCAGAGTGGGAGAACTTCTCTGACGTTAGTTCCGCGTCGAATCTGACTATCACCAACGAGCCGACACCCCAGAGGCTAATAGAAGATATAGACGTCAATATTGAGCCGACTTACACACCTCGAGCTGAAATTCCTTGCAGACCGGGGCTGCTAGAACAACCGGAAGTGGAGCATGAAAATGAAACCGATGCTCCCATATCAAATTGGTACGTTCTTACCAGGGTATTGGAACCACAATATTCAACTGAGCTCACCGACGAAGAGCGTACCAAATGGCGCGAAATCATCACCACGGAAAGCACATTGAGAACGCTACTCACCGAAGCAGTAGTCAAGGAAGATTATGAACTGATCCGAAAGGATGCCAGGTACACGAATCTATTCGAGCCAACGAAATGGGACGTCATCATCAGGATCCTGAGTCCACCAGTTTCCACTTCCCACGGTAGAAGTGGACAACGTTACAAGCGTGGCAAGTCTTCCGAATGGGATACCAGGTCTAGAAGATCGTCCCTGCCGACGCTTTACGAATACGAAAGCGACGGAGGAAGTTCAGTGAGAACACTCGGTCACGATCAGAGACATCCAGGTGGAGTTCAACTGCTACCAGGTGTAGGAGGTCGAATCAGGCGACTCAGTTCTACTACACGAGGTGGTAGCGAAGCTGACCTAAGATCTATGTCAGAAATGACTGTGCGGGACTTCGCTAGGGTAGACAGAGATGACCTGACCAGTCTCAGTTCCTACGAGGGCGACTCCCTGGTGCGTTCACTGAGTCAACCAAGTCTTGCTCGCTCCGGGTCAGAGTTCACCGAACATTGGGGTATGCCAGCACGCGGACTTCCTGTTTGGAGCACTGAAGACGCCTGCAGCTCAGCGGAAACAACACCTAGAGCAGTGAGACGTTCCGAAAGAGTTGAGGTCATGTCGTCCTTCGATACTGGAAATCGCCAAGGACCATCCGGTACTTCCAGCTTTGCTAGGTCTGCCAGATACGCAGAAGCTCAAAGAGTCACGGAAAGTCAACGTTCTTCCAATTGGTTCCATGACGACTCAGAACCGGAAATGCAGATTTAACCATTCCTATACGATAAACGAAAATAACATGCGAATTTAGAATACTTGCCACTAACTCAGTGTAATCATTTTGCTTTCATTCTCAAGTGCATTTAGCACGATCAAACGATATTTGAGAATATCATTCACCCCGGGATATAATAAAACGTTAAGGTAGAGTTTTCAAGGTAAGCAGGATCTGCAAATCGAATCATGATGGATCCTTCACTTATTGTACTTTACTCAAAACAAAGTGCCGGATTTTCCACTATCCACTCGATTCTTATATCGTGCATAGAATATTACGAAAATATTATTCTCATCAATCCGTCCTTTTATCGCTGATGAAGATCGAGTGGGACTGTAGAGTTTGGCAGTTAGCATAAATCTACTAGGGTTCTCTTAAGTACCTATTATTGATATTACAAAATAGTCTGTAATGAACGACTTAGCTTCCTAATCGAAGGGTAAAACCACCCTGAGAGTCATAGAAAATCTTTTGGCAATGCCGTAATCTCTTGTATCCAGACAAACATCTGGATTTGATTCTAGACAAATTTTTTAGGCGAGACAAAAAACGAAAGTATCAAGAAGAAACAAGAATCGTACTCGAACCCAATCGCTAGTGATAATAGATACGTAGGTGAAACACGGTGCTGGGTTTACGCTTCATGATATGATAGTTACGCAATAAGGAGTCTTATAGAGTATAACATTTGAATATCTTATACATATACCATATTCATAGTAGCCTTTTTTTATATAAACAGAGAGACATCCACTGCTACTCACGCGGAGCCTGTATCGATAAATAATGATTCTTTTTCTTTTTGTTTTTTTACAAGAAAAGTTATCACTGAGAAAATATACAAAAAAAATATATGTAGAACGTAGTAAGGAGTCTCGTGCGCTTAAAAGATGAGCAGAGGGATATATGACGTGTACGCATGCGCGAGAGATCACGATGACAGGAAGAAATCTAGGAATACAGTTAACGGAGAACGTATAGAGGGAGAATCAAAAAGAGATAGTTTTATAACGTGGATAAACGTTTATGATTATCCGACCTAGGCAGTTATAGTTATCCTTTACCAGTAAGGTGCTACTCCGTGTATATACTGACAGTGAAAAGGAAAGTTGGCAACTCAAAGAGCTCAAGGCAGCCTCCATATACATTCCTAACCTAAAAAGAGTGGATTCATTGACAATAACAGTTGTTGTAAATTCATCGTATACTAATTGACAAAAATAAACGTAACGACGCTTCTACTAAAGGAATCTTCTATTACTTGTCTTAAATCAATACCCAACATCGATGACAATAATATTCAGGAAATTAAATATATCTGATTTGGCAGATGTATTCAATGTTGCCCATCATAAAATATAATGTTGCTTTCTACCACGTTCAGGAAATATCCTGAAACTTTAAAGCTCGCACAGGAGGACATTTCGCATGCGCATACCGGCGGCCACTTCTTTGTACGTATTGGCGATTGCGAAAAGGTAAACGCACCAGTATAGTGGACGTACTACGTAAGCGCAAACGGGCTGGCGAGATTGGTTAGATAGTTGGAGGGGTTGAAGTTACCCCAGTGCTCATACAAACCCCCTATATCAACACCTGCATTCAGTCCTGGAGTAGTACTCAACCTGGTGTCAAGAAATTTTGAAAACTGTGTAAGATACAGCGTTCAGTTGATTTACTCAGTATATAATAATATTGATACTGGCGGAAGATACAGTAGAATAAAGAGGAACTAATTACTGTAAATATTCGTTCCAATTATTTTTATTCCTCTAATGGCATCGTGGTATAAGGAGAAAATCGGTCCTAACGGCCGATTTATATTCAAGAAATACGAATCCACAAGGGTACGCGATAGTCGCGTTAATTGGCGATAAATAACTGATCTACTGACGAAAGGAATCTGAATTCCGGTGCCGATAGTCAACATGAGTTCCGTGAGACGTGGAAATAAATCTGGCAAGGATAACAATGCAACAGTTCGTCGCCACGTGCTTCCTGGTGGTGCCACCTCGAAGAGTATGCGTGGTTTGCTCTCAGGTACTCCTGGTTCACCTCTTCACAGATCCAAGTACGAGTTGAGAAGTATTAGCTTCGAGGGCAACAAAGTCCTGCCATGGACAGTTCGGTAAGAGAAAGAAATTAACTGAATACGTGTCAGCGTCTTATTTGCATTTTATTTTCTTTATTCTATAGGTCCCACATTCCTGCATTCTTGATGCATTTCGCATAAGACCCATAGGTATGCCATTAAATGCTTACACCACGTTCCATATCAAAGAACAATAAGTACAAGAATCCATAATTATCCATATGTGATCGTCCACGTTCCTCATACGTGAATCAACAATAGCATCCCCTATCGCATATATTCTCGAATTTAAAACCAAGAGAGAATTCATAGCTCCGAAGAAATCGTCAAAGAAAAGTAAACAGAGAAACTGACTACAGACATAGGAAAAAAAATTTATGCAAAATTGCAAAAAAAAAAAGGTTTTTTTAAATTATCCCCAGGTAGCTTTCACCACTCTCGTCGTATTCACGGTGCATTAACCCCAACCATTCTGACTGAAATAACGCGACGAGCCTGTGACTAGTAAGCCAATGCGTGCAAGCCCGAGTGCGTGCACGGTTGAGTAGTAGTAGTGAAGGGTAGGCGGAGGGATATAGAAGGGGGTTCAGTGAATAAGCAGTCGAGGAGGTATGCGTAAACGTGAGCGTCCCGACGTTTACAGACCTGCGTCTGATGAAGTTGGTCTGAGAGAGGGTTGATTTGCCAAGTGGAAACTAGACGAGTACACGTTAATATTTTAATTCAGGTAGATTGCTCGTACATTATTAAATACATTAATACACACGTGTATAGTACGCATTTCATAAGCAATTGTTGCGCAACATATTATGTACACACATGGTTCATATATCTCGTATAAAATGTCAAGCGAAGCATTGTAACGATAAAAGAATGTACCTATGAATACGTGCTCACACACGTGGATTCTAGGTTCTCATATCTTTGGTCTGTTAGTCTATCCAGCCTAGTGGTAACCCTTTATAATTAACCCTTTACTATCGTTATTGGCTCGAGTCGTTGTGTCGCGTCGCTTCACTCTTTTGTGGCTAAGCGTGATCGCTCGACTAGATCATGCTTGGTCGAGTGGAAGCCGGAGGCAGGCAGCCCGACGTGCCTAGGCGGCTGGCTGGTTGTCGCTTGCAGGGGCGCTCAGGCGTTTCCGATGACTTTGTCCCGCGAATCGCACGTTACGTCATCGGCCCCGATGGCCCGCATTCGGAAGTGCGCCGTGGGATTGATTTTACTGGTTAGATAGTCAGGGGGGAAAGGGGGTTGGACGAAGGAAAGAGACATCACACGTTCGTGGATATCGAATATCTCTGTACATTTCGTAGTTCATATTGTATAGTTTTGTCATCTGTATATTATTATTGTTGACAGTCAAACAAACAGACTCTTGGTTAGTTACGTGAAACTCTCTGGGGAGTATATATGTTATATGATTGTGTCATGTAACTACTGAAATGACAGATGGATACCATTTGGGAGACGATTGGACAAAAATAGATAGGGTGTGATGGATGTGCAAAAGGGTTCTTTGTATGTGTATACTTATAGTGTATGGATGAATACATATACACACGTTTGGATAACTTGTACGAACATTCTGTAAATGGGTGACGTCTAAGAGGTCAGTGGGTTCGATGCACGTCGCGAGGGGTGACTTAACCCTGTAGACCAAGTGTCTGGCTATATAGGTATGCATAAAGGGTTGATGCGTTAGTGGCGCCACGGCGCCTGACCCAGACGCTCCTTTACCTCCTGTGCCAACGTCGCGACGCCCTGGCGACCCACGGGCTTTCCCGGAGGATAACACATACAGCGCTTTCTTCATTGAATTAACCAAAGTAACGTTGCAGTTTCTATTTAGTTTTGTTTCTTCTCGAGGACATTGGGTGTCGCCATTTTCCCTTTTTTCCCTTTCTTTGTTTCTTTTTTCGACTCCTGTCGCCAGAGCGAACTGTTCCGAGACTGTATTATCGGAGTGCTGGCTCAGCGGGTTGGATTTAGGTTAAGTGTCGTCGAGGACGGAGACTACAGTCAATATGAGGGTTTCGAGACTTACTTCCGGTTCTGACTTCGTCGGTGGCCACACTTGACTGACAGTGACGTTATTTATTGATTTCAAGAAATCTGATAAACTGTCGAGGACGGAATGAGAGCAGAGAAACGGGGAAGGCTGGAGGAGAGAAATAATATTAGAGAAGAAGAGGAAGAGAGACAAAAGAGAAAGAGGCGTTGTAAACACGTGCAGGGACTAACCAATTGATTTGACGAGAACAGGGAAGTTCAGCCGGTGTGATAACAGCACCAGTCGCTTTCTTATCAGAAACGTTATCGGCTGAATTATCGGCTGTGCCATCTGGAAATCATCAGGGTTGTAATGGTGTTGACTGATCAGCTGTTGGCTCTGGGAATGATCTACCACACAGAAGTTACCTTGTGAATATTTTGACTGACCTCCAGAGAGCCTTCGTTTATCTCTACCTGATATGGATCTGTTAGTGTGACTATCGAACGTGTGTTATATTATTTTTCCATATACATATTTAGGACGTCAACTGTGTATACCTAGGATGTATCAGGATATTCTGTATTGTCAGCAAGTAGACTCGTGACGTTTAACGTACTTGGTGAACACTTAAAGCCTTCAGATGCATACGTGATAGGCATTCACGTATGGATATACGAAAGAGGAGGTGGCACCACATAACCTGGTATAACGACGACGGTGCCGATGCACTCTGTAAAAGTGAGGTGCGGCGGTCGCGTCGAGTTGCGTCGCGGCGTCAGTTGGCCTGCGACTTGTGAGTATTGTGTGTATATATCCCTTCACGTACCGTACACGTATATACGAAAATCCATGTGTTCAGTGTATTCACGTTCTACGTTGTGGGAGGTTACTAAGGAACTGTGAACACTCGGGGGTGTTCAGTAGGGGCTGGAAAGTGGAGTCGTGAACATTAAAACATTCTCGTGTGTTACGTGCTACTATAAATATAGGGTTAGGTTTGACAGAATCTAGATAACCTCGTTTCACTTATTTGTTATTATGACTACGGATATACACTGGGGAGGATATTGTCCTTTATGGAGGTCGTGATGTCTTCTGGTGGAACTTTACTCACTAGGATCAGGATGACGGTTATATGATACCTGTGCAGTTTGAATTATCTGGAGGATTTCTTTGGGAATCGTGCAAGGGGACGAGGACAGAGGAAACTGATGGATTATAAATGTTGTGTCTGGACATGAAACTTGTCACGTTGCTACGAGGACTGTCATCCTCTTCGACGTCGTCCACTAGCTCTACGAATGGGTCGTCCAGCCTCTCTTCAGGCTCATCCTCGACATCGTCATCCTGCATGGAGAGGAATAGTCGCTCGCTAAAGAAAGAAAATGGAAATACAAGTCCCTGTAGTGATAGAGAGAGCGATGACGAACTTCCGGTTGCTGTTGGAAGGATTGTCAGGGATAGATCAAGATCGGTATGCGTACCGGTACTGACGTCATCGCAACTTAGACATCTTCATCGTCGAGCCAGTCATCATGTGTACGTCAGAGTAAATAAATAATAATTAAGGATTGAATTTTCTAATGGGATTCTCTTTTTCGCCGTTAGGTCATTACTGTTTTTCCATATCAAAATGAAAATAGCCTTGGTCCACTTTTCATGAACCTAGATATTGTAATTATTTCACGAAGATAAGAGGTTATAAAGATACGCATACACGCGTATTCTATATTTTCATGCTAAGTTTCTTAATGATTTCCTTTTTTACTCTCTCTCTCTCTTTTTACCTTCTTTGTGTCACGAATCACTCACGATTATTTCTCAGGGTTTTTTTCGCACACGCTATTACGAACAATGGAGTATGAGCCGCGTATTCCCTTTTGAGAAAAGAAAAATTGCTTTGCCTACTTTTGACGGTATTTTTCATTTTTCTTCTTGCCTCTATTCATCCTCTCATCATTATCATCATTCTCTCGCCTCCTCACACGAAAATATTAAGATCTTTCATGCCTTCCTACCTTCCATAGGGATTATGTATAGGACTGGTGGGTTGCGCCCTTTACATACCCGCTCTTTGTTCTTCTGTTTCAGGTCGTCGGCGACTGACACGATTTCTAGGAGAGGCGTCTTATCGAGGAGGTGCTATGGAAGCGTTGAGATGGTAGGAACTTCGATGCTTCTTGTACCTGAATGCATTTCTGAATGCTAGTCAAATATTCGAACTTTTCTTTGTTTCAGCTGCCCCAGATCGAGCAAGACGGGACTGATAATGGTAGACGATTTCGAATGGAGAATGGCGACTCTCCTGGCGAAAAAGAAGAAGTTTGTACACTTGGAAATTAATTGATATTTATACAGACTTATTGGCAGATTATTATCTTTTATTCGTTTTTTACAGATGTTTGGATCACCAAGCACACCTGTACTTGAGAATCCCGAGTATCAGACCAGATGGTACTTTAAATATTTTCTTGGGAAGCGTGAGTATTGATTTCATTTAATTGAACACGGTTTTTTTGGTTTATGTAAATGTTAATTTTTATTTGCTTCTTCTTCAGTACATCAGAATTACGTGGCCTCGGATCAAGAGAGAAATCCTTTGTTCCTCTCGGTGGTCCTTAGCGAAGGTGGTGACCAGTGCCAGCCGCATTATCGGGCAATTCTTTGGAGACGAACTGTAAGCATTTGTGTTTTTTCGATAAAATTAAAATTACTGATTGTAATTTTTTTTAAGGGTGCACAAAAAATATCTTTACCCTACGTAGCAAATAAGCCAATGACTGTCAAGCAGATATTGAGGTAATTCAATAAACAATATAAAACAAAAAAGTTTGCTGATCCGCTGTATAATTAATTACAGTAATTTCTTTGGAACTGAAAAACTCGACAAAGCGGCGCGCGAGATTTTCTCAGCAGATATACAAAAGGTGAGAAATTATAATTTACATGAAAAAAATCGTATTTTCTATATCCATGGATTTTCTGTTACTAGGATCTTTTGCTGCTGGAAGAACAAGAAGGATCGGTAAATTTCAAATTTGGTATAATCTACGCAAAAAAGGGTCAGACAACCGACGATGAAATGCTATCAAACGGTAAAAATATTGAAGCCACTATTTAAATTCAAATTGCAACACTAATATTATCATATTTTTTTTTCAGAAACGGGAAGCGTAGGTTTTGACAAATTTTTGGATATTCTTGGTGAAAGAATACGTCTCAATGGGTGGGACAAGTATAGAGGAGGACTGGATGTTAAAGGTATTATTAATTATTCAGTATATATATATAATTAATTTATAGAAAAACTAAAAAACTGTTTTTTATTACTATATGTATACAGGCGATATGACTGGCAAGGAAAGCGTCTACACGGTTTACGCCGGTCACGAGGTTATGTATCACGTAAGTACAATGCTTCCATACTCAAAGGACAATCCGCAACAATTAGAACGTAAAAGACACATCGGTAACGACATCGTCAACATAATATACACGGATGATCCCAGCGCTTTGGATACCTTCAATCCAAACTGTATAAGAAGCCAGTTTACGCGTGAGTTAAATAGTCCCATAGAGTTATTAATAATAAGTACACTGAACGAAGGTGATATTAAATAAATTATCAAATTAAATGGCAGACATATTCGCGGTGGTAACTAGTGAAGGAAGTGGCTGGCGAGTTGCCATTTATTGTGACGAAAGTGTACCGCTCTTTGGTCCAAGTCTTCCTTGTCCACCTGTCTTCGATGATCCGCAGAATTTCCGCGAGTTCCTTCTGGTGAAATTGATCAATGGTGAGAAGGCAGCCTTCAATACACCGACCTTCTCCAGGAAGCGAGAGAGAACCCTGGACACTCTGCTCAGGGACATGTACCAAGAGCAGATGCACGACAGCAAGGGAAACGTTAGTGGATTCTATGATATAGATAGTTTATGTAAAAAATTGTCAATTATTTTTTCAATTATAGAGTATGTTAAACCGTCGTGCTCTATCTGACGTGGTGGAGACTCCAGGTCGTCGACGTGAGGAAACTCGTGCAGTGGAAATGGTACGCGTGGGTCAAGCCTTAAAATTGGAGGCCATAGTGCGAGGTCTGGCTCCTACGTCATTGGCCACAGTTGGTCCTCTGAAGCCTAGACCCTGGGAACCACGTTGCATCTACCCGGATTTCCCTTATGAAGTTGTCTGTGGTGACGTCTGGTCTGAGAATCGATTAATATTAGCTACTGAAAGTGGTGCTTTCTCTGTGGAAGGTGAGAGTAATTGATATTCACTTGGACGTAGTCAAAAACAGGAAGTCGAGGGATATGATATCTTTGTTTTTCCTCGTAGATGGTCTCTCGCATAGACTTCTCTTCGATAAGACTGTACAGATCAAACAGTTAGACGTGGTGGAGCAGCACGGCATACTTCTCTTCAGGGCTGGTGAAAAAGGTCGTGAAAGTAATGTCCATGTCTTTCGTCTGAACGAACTGGAAGCGGATGCTCCGACCAATCTGGATCTAGAGGAAGGTGAGGATGACGCAGAGGATGCGGAGACTATCCAAGTACCTGGTATCCTGCCAAAAAATAAAATGGCTAGAAATCGGGCACATATCAAGGAAAGGAAATTGGAACGTACCAGAGGATGTCATCTGTATAGTCTGACAAGACCAGGAGGATCTCATTTGAAAATGGTATTTTTGTACCTAGTGATAAATCTTCAGGAGCTAGAATAAGAAATATGTATTCTTTTTATGTAGTGTGTTGCAGTCGGTAGGCGTCTTACTGTTCTCCAGTGGCGCCACAGTGCTGCATGGACGGCTTGGTGCTCTTCAGCAGATACCGATACTGTCGATGGTTTTTTTCTAGTCAAAGAATTAACAGCTAGCGATCCGCCATCAATTTTAACCATAATCGAGGGCACTGAAATAACAAATGATTGGACACTTTGTTGTGGATTACGTCATCATTTTGAACTAATATCATCCAATGGCTCATCACGAATTTATCACGTGGAAGCTGCACCTAAACCGCATCTAGTTGCTGCTTTGGATCTTCGCGAAGATGAAGAGCCAGAATTACTTCTATGTTACAACAGTGAGTGATGTGTGTGTTGTCAAAGTAATTACCGTAATAATAATGCAAATCCTCGTTATTGCAGACACTTGCCATTTTCAAAAACTCTCGGAAGAGAGTGCAGCGCCCACCGAATTCGATTTCACCTGGAACTCCGTTCCCACTACCGTAGGTCGGTATTTTTTTTTTCTAAATTCTTAATTAATAGTATTAATTTTGTATATATTTGCAGCATGCGCTTTTCCTTACGTGATAGCCTTTACGGCGGACACCATGGAGATTCGTTTGATAATAAACGGCAACTTGGTGCATACCATAGTAATGCCCAATCTTAATCTCATATCTTCAAAGAGAGATATTTTCTTTGCCACAACTGCTCCGGAATTTATGGGGATAAGAAATGACAAAATTAATGAAGATTTTAGAAATAATCGAGAAGAGAAAACTTGCAGTCCACCAGCATCGCCGTCTTATGCTTGTGAGTCCACAATTCTTAGCATATGTCATATGTAGATTTTATTATAATTTTTTTTTAAATATCTGTCAATTAACAGCGTTTCAAGGTGAAACAAAACCAATACGGATTTATCGCATACCTCTGCAAACATTGTCGCGACCAACAGTCACGAATTGTAGCCAAAAACGTTGTCCAAGTCCAGCTGAACCGGATATTGTGTCTGCTAGTCCTACATGTGATCGGAATTTCCTGAGTGCTGAACCACATAGAATTCTCAGTAGATCCTGTAGTAGCAGTCCTACGCCTAATCAGCCAACATCCATAGCAAGCTCGCCAGGTAGCAAGTAGAAGGCTAAAATGGATATTGATGGTGTGGTGTTAAAAATTTGAAGAAAAAGCACTGACGGAGGATTCTTGAATTTCTCCGTTACGTATTTGGATGATTCCTTAGCTCGAAGGAAATGAAAAAGAAAGTGTACAAAAGTGCACGCGTGTCTGATTATTCTATGCACGTCAATCTACGCCGATTCTTTTCTCAGACTTTTATTAGGTACCGTATAGGCATTCATCCTGTAAGTTACCATGGGATATTGTAAGCATCCTCTAATGAAGATAAGAGAAAGAAATTGCAAAATAAATCAAAATTACGTTATATCTTAATTTTATGTTATTCTTTATAACACTTATGCTCCCAAAATATATAAATTGCATTTTTTTTTTTTTCATTTTAAGTCGTTCAAGAAGTTCACTTCGGGATATTGTATACCGACAGAGCACTTTACGATTTCCAGGTACAGCTACAAGATGGCGCTAGTCATATCGCTCAATACCGATCACAGTACTAAAATGTTCTTTGTTTGATTGATTCAATTAATTTTTGTATTTTCACGAACCGTCAAGATAACTCTTTGATTTCGTTGTTTAATAAGAACACAAAACTTTGTCGTTTTTTTAAAAACAATATATGACAATCTGTAGATAACACTTTCAACCTAAAGAGTAAACAATAAAACCGCTGTAATGATTCAATAATCCCCAAACGTGCATTACAATAAATTAAATAATCCACAAAGTAATACACGATAATCTCTAAAATCGTTTCAACAACTCAAAGGAAAGTGTACTTAAAACTACAAGTATGTATAGCTCGACAACGAGAGGAACAAAAGAAGTACAAAGATGAGATAAAGATGCAAACCGAAAGTAGGAAAAGCCACAGCTAACTAAAATTCTTGTCTTAACAATAAAATTCGAAAATTATTAATTATTATAAATATTCTAATTAGGATTTGTACAGGGTATTCCAAGGATCGTCGAAGGTATCGCAAGGCATGTCCGATAGGAGCGTATTGGAGTGGACAGTTGGTTGTTGGATAGCAGGCGTACTGGGCAGGAGGAGAATCTGGCAGAAGCGAGCCGCTCTCTGGCGGCGATGCACTGTACCAGCGAGGCTGGCTCGGCCAGCCAGCTCGCGGTGCCAGAGTCAGAGGTTCCCCTGTGCGCGAAGGCTTGTAACTCGTTGTAACGTAACGCGAAGGTGTGCTGAGGCTGGCTTGCCTGTTACCTGCCGTAGTACAGGGACGGCGTATTGTGAAAGTGCGGTGCCGTGCCGTGTGCGTGTCCAAAACGACTGAACGTCTCGTCCGGATCAGGATTTTCGAGATCGAAGGAAAAAAAAGGACCTGTACGAGTACGTGGTGAGCGGAGCATGAGGTAAGTCCTAGGGGAGGATAATTTGCGATGGTTTACCTTAAATTGCACCGGGGAATAGGGTACGC
Source organism: Calameuta pallipes (assembly GCA_030142375.1). Taxonomy (NCBI): domain Eukaryota; kingdom Metazoa; phylum Arthropoda; class Insecta; order Hymenoptera; family Cephidae; genus Calameuta; species Calameuta pallipes. Next base: position 242,037 of record JARQSW010000685.1, read on the forward strand.
GTTGGATGCGCACCAAGAGGCGAGCTTAGTCGACATACAGAGGTTATGTTTCATGATAAATTTTCTCTCTCTCTTTCTCACTCTACTCTCCTTCCTCTCTGGTTATTTATCTCGCTTGTTCTACCAATCTCTTGTTATATTTCTCTCTTTCTTTGTCACTTCATGAGTCTTGGCAAATTCCTTACGAGTTCACCATGCCCTGTAGTGATCTTCGCGAATGGCAGTGGTCCTTAGAATGGCAGTACGCGTCGTGTCGATCACCAGAGAGTGGATTGATGCGACATGGAGTACAGGAGTGCATATGATACTCGTTATCATCGGTTGAAATTTACAATCAACTTCATCAGCACCAGGACGACAATAACCTCTCAATACGTTTGATCATCTTATTCCACGTATCTTCACCGACTTTTAACGGCTTCGTCAGGAGTGTTTTTTTTTGTCATGGCCACACCGTGTCCAGGTCTTGTGTGAAGTTTCATAACTGGTGGACTCCCGCTTTCCTTAACATTTCGCAAACGATCTGTCAGCTGTGTCTGTCGGTTCCTCCTTCCATGCCACCTGTCTGTTCCTGCGTGCACCGGGACGCCGTTCAATCCTCGCATCGCGACGCCCATGGCCCCTCTAGTTATACTCACCAGAGACTTATCCACGTTCAGGTACAACTTGTTGGTAATTTTCTATTATATTCAATATTAGCTAAGTGTTCGCTAGTTCCTTTTATTAAAGATATTTCTTATTCCTAGCTCCTGGTTTTAGCCTAGAGGATACATCTAGAGCGGAGGAGAGAAGGAAGGCTTGTTGATATTTCGGCGCGCAGGCCTCTGGCTTGACAGCGCGACCGGCCTTGAGCTCTCCTCTCGGCCCTCTACTCTTCATCGTAGTCTTGTGCTCTCCGCTCTTCACGTCCCTCGCCATACGTCTCTCTGCCACTGGCCGAGCTTCGGCTCCCTCTTGATCTTCATAGAGCCCCTTGTCCTTCCCTACCCTACCCTACTACAATACTGTACCCTACTCTACCCTATTATCTTGCTTCTCTCTCAATGTTTCCTTCTCTTTCTTTTAGCCCTTAGACTCCCGACGACTCTACCACACTCAGGATGATCCTTGATCGTGCAATGCTTGTATTATTCATCCCTCAATCACCTGGCACTCCTAAAGCATACACATTGGATATGTTTCGAGGAAGCTGAGAGTCTTGACAGTTGCTCAAGGCTTTGCCTAATTCTATTTTAATTGTACTCTCCTTCTCTGGAGACAAAACGGGAACGGAGTAGCTAGCGGTATTGCGATTACGGTAATGGTATTGGAGCACGGTAATGCGGCGCGGGACTTTCAGTCTCCCAGAACTGTCCACGTAGGATAATAAAAGATGGAAGTTATCTGAGTATTACGTTATCTCTCTCTTTCTCTTCTTTCTCCTTCTTTCTCTTTCTCTCTCTTTCTCTCATTACAACTTGTAATCTTTAGATGGACCTCGCATCACTCTTTCATACTGTGGAGAACAGGTACCTAATAATAAATGCGATTAGAGAAGCCTTATCACAACGTCTGATTCATAACCGTTTCTTCGAGTACGATAAGCCGACCTGAAGGCCCCTACATGACTTTCCGCTCCACCTCGGAGTCGCCTTCGCTAACCACGGTATCACCATCACCCACCAGTAGCACCACCACCACCGGGGCACGTCGCCACCACCGAGATAGAACGGCGTCGCGACGCTACCCGTGTAATCGGCAGGTTGCGCAAGTTCCCTCTCGGACGATCTTATCGTCAGGCTCTCTGGTTACGAGGCGCGTAAAAGAAGCCACGATATTGCCTCAGCCTCTATGAAACTCGGGATCCTTGAGATGCGGATAAGCCTGCCGGTTTATGAATATTGATGAACCTTTCTCGACGCACCGCCTCAGTACTTTACTCAGGGAACAGCAACCGCACCTTTACCTCCTAACCACGCCGTTCCTCCTGGACTGACGCTCTCTCGCCACGGTAACCACGTTTCTTCGTACCTAAGTGCACCCAAGTAATCTCCTCTAACCTTTGTCTCATTCCTGAGCACTGGACAATTCCTTTCTACGATTTACTATTATTCATTGCTTCTTTTTCTTTTAGGTTATGTCACTCTAATCCGTGAATCCATCATCTTCCTTCCCACCCGGTGCATGTGTACGCTCGGTGAACTTCTTTTTCACCGGTGTCGCCATTTTCTCTGTACACCCTTCCAATCGGCGTCTCTCCTTCGCGGTATGCCTTTTTGCTCGTAGACGTGTATCGCGTTATCCTGACCCGACGTAACGTGGCGAATGGCCGTACGCGGCTGCACGTAACTGTACTTTCCGCTCGAACCAAGCTGCTCCGACCTTCTGTCGCGAATGTCTGTTTCTCCCTCGATTTCCACGAGTCGCCCGTCAATTCGTCGCCGCCTCGGCCCGTCTCGTCTTCTTTCAATCAGCTAGAAAGAACCCTCGGACTTTCTTCTTTACTTCTCATTCATGCTTACCGATCTCTTCGCGTCGCAGCAGACTGCAAAAGAGTCTGCCAGATGATTTTCAATTATCAGTCGCGACACGGTCTTACTCATAACGCTATCGAGACTGGACGTGATCGATCGAACCAATCTGATCGGTAAAGAATCGATGCCGATAGGGCGTGTACACGGGATAGATGGAAGAAACGTCGCGGGCAGCTGCCAGCCGGTTTGACAACCGGTTTTCGTTATGGTCGAGAGTAAAAAAATGCTCGAGCCAGGGGAATAATAATTTTAATCGATACCGCCAGGCCACTGGTTATCCCGTGTACGTTCGAATGGGCGAGATATTAAAGATATGCGGCTCTGGGACTCTGACTCGCTGGCTCACAGACTCTCTGGCTCTCTGACAAGGCCCACCGGCTCTCCGGTGAAAGGAAAACACACACGTTCTTATGCGTAGACGGGACCATACGTCGTTCAAACGTAACGAGTACGGTATAGATACCATACGAGAACGCTGTTAGATTACATGTGTGTGAAATTATTTACTTCCGTCCTAATGATCTCAGAGGACTGTCATTGTTCTTTTTCGTGTCTCCTACGTCTTCGCGTAATCCAGTGGAAAAATTGCAATCCGACTACCGAGTGCCCAATGAGATAAATAACTAGTGATACCGAGAAAATAGACGCCCGTAATAAAAAAAATTAAGCTAACACGCGCATCACTCGCAACTATTGAAGTCTCGACAGTGCAAGTACAATCCCCTCTAAAACCTTAAAATAGGTGGATCTCCTAGGTCGGTCGTTGAACTCTGTCTCTGTGTTTCTCGTATTATCTTTTCTCTCTCTATCTCTATCTTTCTCTTTCTATATCCTCTCTCACCACCTGCGCTCTATTGGATCTACGAAAATCAATGTGCAGAGCCAGGTCGTCTGCCATCGATTACCAAGAGTCACGATAACTCATCCAGTCATGCCAATCTGTATAAGGTCTTCTTAGTCTTCCTCGTAGCCGTCATTCGCCATATGTATATTGCTCTTTGGTGAGCTACGTAGTAGCCACGTAAGGCTGTAGGTAAGGTTAGGTCGTAGGTCGTTAAGGGTTCCTACTGGTGGTAACGCTGGTATAGTAGGTGAGCCACGGTTGAACCATAATCCATTCCTGCACAAGTTCAGACGGAAAGATGCGTCTCATTGGTCCTTCAAGTGCAAGGGTAGATGTCAACGGGGAAGGTCTGAAGGAGGTGGAGACGGAGGTGGAGACGGAGGTGGAGGTGGTGCAAGAACGCACTAGCAATGCAAGTAGGGATGGTGGTGTCTAGAGCAGTGGGGGAGTTCAGAGTCATGCAGTCGGGAGTAGTGAGTGCACGCGAGGGTGATGCAGGGCTGGCAGGCGGGCGGCAGGCTTTGGTCTCCAATGGGTTCCCTGTTGTACTGCGTGGCTCAAGTGCACGTCTGTTACCAGGGTGGGGATAGGGGACCTTGAGCCGTGTCACGTGACCCCGAAGGTGCAAGGGGTAGGGCTCCGAGGGCCTTGACCTTACCGGCCTGGGAAGAGGCTGACTCGGCTGTGACTGTGACTCTGACTCGACTCGACTGACTTACTACGGCCGCTTCCAAAAACGTAGACCCCTCATGCTATCCGTAATCTCCCGTGAGAGAGAGAGAGAGAGAGAGAGAGAGAGAGAGAGAGAGAGGCAGGTCGGATTTTTTTTTGTTATGGTTTCGATGACATATTCCCAGCGCAGTTCCTTGATATCGTATGTCGATGATGGATATCTGATAAATTGATAGGTTAGGATCGTCACTTGGTAAGTTGGGCGGAAATGGCTGGATTTTTTTTTGTTCACTTCCTCTGGCACACGGTCGAAGTTGATTTCGGAGGTTCCTCGGAGAGCATCCTCGCGGCAAGCAACGCCCAAACCAGATAGCGACGTGACTCGACACCCTCGAAGGAGGCTGGGGCCCGGCAGGAATGCCGGTGCCGCGATTATCTATTTATTTTATTAATCGATAAAAACTGCGAGAACAGGTTCCGGCACCCATCTCTTCGCTTCTCGTCTCGTCTCTTCTTCTCTTATCCAGTAACCCGGTGGACCGTAGTTGCCGCCTTATTGCTGCATTTGTCGAAAACGAGATGTCATCAGAATCAGGCCTACCTACGTGCACAGTTCCTGTACATATATTTTTTCTTTCTTGGACGCGTACCCATAGGCAAACACCAAAATGACGAATAGGAAAAAGGCTTTGCCTCTTGGATTTTGGAATGCACAACTGGCTCCGGATGCAGCATGGATTCTTCGTTACCCTCGGCGACGCTGCACGATGTACGTTCACGTATCCGATACGCCTATACGCATACGAATTACGTACGACGCTACTCCTTCAGATATCTGATAGCTATCGGTATCAAGTAGGGTTATAAAAAAGAATCTTACCGAAATACATTTTTTTAAATCCTAGTCATCACCAAGTAATTCTATTATCTTGATACAGCGTTATTTTTCCGATAACAATGTTTTGTTGAAGGCTGTCTGGTCATTCATGATTACGTTATTTCGCTATCTGTGTCTTCGTCTTACGTACGTAAATGCGCATAGATCCATCTCTCTCGCACTCATAGACGGTATACGAAATTCTGAAAATCTTTAGAGTCATTGTATCATCTACCTATACAATTGCAGCATGGCATCATGACGCAAAATTTTCCTCAATGATTTTTTCTTTTTCTTGGAACATAATTAAGGAACTTTGAATTATAAATCACCGTTGATATGGCTCCCTCTTTTTTTTTCTTTCCCACATCACTGAAGCTTCTGTCCAACTCATACGTGTACGCATAACACCATGATGTCTGTTCGATATTGACCTCGTGGCTCCTGGTAACGCGTCCGTACTTTTCCCACCTCTTGCCATCATATATTTCTTAATTTTTTTTTTCTCTCCAGCGATCTATGCTCTTGGGCAGCATGCATCATATCTGACTACTTTTTACAAGACTGCCAAGGCAAGAGTTGTAGTGGTGGATGGTCACTTGGAAATATTACATACATACATGCGTCTGTGGCAGTTGTCTATATTTATATCTCTCGGCATGTGCGTGTCCGTTTCCGCGCGAAGGTCGTCTGGGACCGGAAGTGAGTCGACCTTGCGGCTACGACCGTTATGCATACTCCGGAAAGTCTCCCCATTCTTGGGAGTCCATGATTCCCCCCCCCTAATTTCCCTTTGCTCAGGGGATGATATTCCGTTAGGCGGGAAATTTAAATGATTTTGTCCACGGATGCAAGATAATAATTTTTTTTTCTTTCTTTTGTCTCTCGCAGAACAGGGCATATCCGGTGCGGAGACTCCAGAACAGAGTGACGACTCCATTCCCAGGGTATAAATCCTCAGGGAGGCCGGATTACGTACCTCGTGGAGCAGGAGGGCTCCTCAGGATGCTGAGCGTCCCGGCGAGCATCCACGGGCCCCGAGTCTGCGTGCGAATTGCCCGGAGGATAGCCAGCTGAGAATGTCGGAGCAAAACGGGCCCACGGAGGGCCCGGGCCCAGGCTGGTGGCCTCCGGCACAGTCCTGGAAGTCATCTTCGTTGGGCGCACGCACCGAGGCTGGGAAGAACGTTTCCGTCACTACGATTAACGTACCACCGGCCCATGAGATGCATGACGGTAATATTTAGACTCGTGTTCGAGTAGGGTTTCTTATTATCAGCTACCTGCTATCGCTGCCACCAGCACTAAAGCTAATACTAATCTCATATCACGAAGGGATTGTAGTATGTAGCTATTTGCGTCTTTGAGTACTTTGCGCTACTCTGAGAACGCGGCATGAGCTTTCTATGACGATACGGGAGTAAATAATATTATTGTTCGTGGCGCCTGGATGTCGCTGGCATGTTTGCTCTTTCAGGCACGTTTCCATTGTATATGGGGTAGTATTCATGATTATGGTGAACCTCCGTGCATAGCTATGGTACCTGTAAATATGTAGCAAACAGGTATATGGGTATAATATGGTGTGTGATGTTGATTAAATGAGTGGAACGTTTCTCCATAGCCTGCTCATAGTGTATAGTTGTGCGTGTAGATGTGAATTGGTAGTTGAATTTTTGTTGATGGAGACGGAAGTGACGTTGGTAACCCGAGAGACGTTTTGTTTGATAGGTAAGAGCGTCTGCAAGTATCTGGGAGGACAGAATGGCGTGACGGTTTCAGTAGTGTCCAGCTGCGGATCAGCTTCCGCTTCTGGGTCTAGTAGTGTCGTCGGTACCGGGAGCGCTGGCGAGTCCGGTTCCGTGGACGACGTTGAAGACAGTGACGGTGAGGTGAGCAAGATCGACTTCCGAGGTGTTAATCTGCGCACGAAGAAGAAACGAGATGCTTCCGGCGGACAAGAAAGTGAGAACAGTGCAATCGGCACTGACAATATTCAGCAGCAACCCGAAAGGCCAATGTCTTGGGAGGGTGAACTCTCGGACCAAGAAATGTCTTCCAATACTATCACGAACCAGGTGGGTAAAGAAGGACCATCCTCGATTAGGTCATGGAAAAGAGCAAGTTGAAATTGTTGCTGTTACGTTGTATTTAACTTTTAGGACCACGAAGAAACATTTATGGAAGGTGTACAAGTGTGCAGTGCGAGTCCTGGACCACAGGAACAAAAGTTCCCAATAAAACCGGAGCCGGACTTTAGGTCAAGTCCAGGACTCGCTTTGGGCTCCCTTAATGAAACGGCCTTACCACTTACTCATGCTCAGCAACTGCAGCAGCAGCAGCAACAGCAACAACAGCAACAGCAGCAACAACAACGTGGTCTGGACGGTCTTGAACAGACACAGCAGAGCGACCTACCCTTGCTGGTTGGCAAACTCCTAGGAGGTTATAATAGTTCAACCCCGAATCACAGTCCTGTACTAAATCCTCGGCATCATCTTACTAAGCACAGTCACACCCGGTCTCAAGTAAGGAAATTGCCAACTCAAGGATTTTATGGTACGGATTTTTAAATCCTTATAAAATGTGTTTTCACTTCTTATGTGTTACATCAGGTCCCTTCGCCGGATTCGGCGATTCACTCGGCCTATAGTGTCTTCAGCTCTCCCACGCAGAGTCCTCACGCGGCACGGCACTCTGCACTAGGTGCTGGCAGTCCTGTACCATCCTCATCGCTGTCACTTTCACGACACAGTTTCAATAATTCCACGTCTTCGTTATCCTTATCTCTCTCGCACTCACTATCGAGGAACAATTCGGACGCCTCCAGTAGCTGTTATAGCTACGGATCCCTCAGTCCACCGACACACTCGCCCGTCCAGCAACCGAGGCATTCCCATCCGCAGCAGCAGCAGCAGCAGCATCATCAAGTCACTCAGGGTAGTCCTTTGCATCTACCCGCAGCCACCGGTGCCACTCATCATTATTCCACCCCGGGATCGGAACTCTCGGAGGGTCTCGCAGAGGACCAAGAAGACTGTAGAATAGCGCCGGCACCCTCGGGCATCTCCACAAGGCAGCAACTTATAAATAGTCCATGTCCTATATGCGGCGACAAGATCAGCGGCTTCCATTATGGTATATTCTCCTGCGAATCCTGTAAGGGATTCTTCAAGAGGACCGTACAGAATCGCAAGAATTATGTGTGCCTACGTGGTGCGGGATGCCCCGTCACTGTCGCCACTAGGAAGAAGTGTCCAGCATGCCGATTCGACAAGTGCCTGAATATGGGAATGAAGCTGGAAGCGATAAGGGAGGATAGGACTAGAGGCGGTCGCAGTACCTATCAGTGTACCTATACTCTACCTGCTAACCTTATCGGCGGGCCTACTGGTGGCATTTCCGGTGATAAAATCACCGGCGGTACCTGTAGTCCAGCACCGCCGGGATCAGAGCATCATCACTCAATGAGACATCATTCAAATCATTCGCACAAGTTACAAGTGGTGCCACAGCTCCTACAGGACATCATGGACGTGGAGCATCTCTGGCATTACAACGACAATGATCGTATGACTAGTGGCCAGGGTAGTGGTATTAGTGGTGGTAACGGTAGTGGTAGCGCTGGCGGTGGCGGCGGCGGTGGTGGTGGTAGCGGTAGCGTTAGTGGTGTCAGTGGTAGTGCTAGTGGCGGTGGAAATTCATCCGGAGGCGGAAGTTCATCCGCCGTCGGAAGTAACGGGAACATACCTAGAGGAGAATCATCGAGACCAAGTTCCGCGGGTCCTCCATCCTCCAATCACGAACAACATTCACCACCAGCGAGTACCCCTAACTCGAATTCAACCTCCAATCCCAATGGGAATCCCACGCAGCATCCGGACTTTCTTTCAAATCTGTGTAACATCGCCGATCATAGACTCTACAAGATCGTCAAGTGGTGCAAGAGTCTACCGCTCTTCAAGAACATCTCCATAGACGATCAGATATGCCTTCTTATCAACTCCTGGTGCGAACTACTCTTATTCTCCTGCTGCTTTCGCAGTATGAGTACGCCTGGTGAGATCAGGGTGTCCCTTGGCAAGTCGATAACTCTCGAACAGGCGAGACAGTTAGGTCTTGCGACGTGTATCGAGAGGATGCTGGCTTTCACAAATAACCTTAGACGACTCAGGGTGGATCAGTACGAGTACGTAGCGATGAAGGTGGGTTCACGATGAAATCATGTAAAATTAACCCTAACATGAAGTTTTATTATGAATCTCTATCTCTTACTTGATACCCGTCACTTCATCTCTGTCCCTCTGTCACAGGTCATAGTTTTGCTAACCTCGGACACCAGTGAACTGAAAGAACCCGAGAAGGTAAGAGCGTCCCAGGAGAAGGCTCTCCAGGCACTGCAACAATATACAATCGCAAGGTATCCTGAGATGCCGGCAAAGTTTGGAGAGTTGCTACTCAGGATCCCAGACCTGCAGAGGACCTGTCAGGCCGGGAAGGAGTTGCTAAGCGCAAAGCGTGCCGAGGGCGAAGGCAGCTCTTTCAATCTACTAATGGAACTTCTACGAGGCGATCATTGAATTCGTCGTATTCGTTAACATCGCCCCTCCAGGTTACTATAAATATATATATAGGCGTAAAAGGAATCAACGACAGACACACAAGTGTACACACACATCACCCGGGGACGAGCTTAAGGTTGCGTCCTAGCCATAGAACACTCGTTAAACTTCGATGAAGTCTTATAAACGCCCGGTCATCTCGTTCTTTCCAGATTTCGCAGGCTTTTAAATAGGGTCCATTAAAGTATCGGGAATCAGGTAGTACTAGCGGTAGTAAATAAGAGGAGCATTTGCAGAAAGATATCATGAGAAGTATTGTTAAGATGGTATGTGTGTCTGTATAAAACTTAAGAGAGAGAGAGCGAGAGTCAACGCAAAGAGCAAGATGATAGATCAGAGAATAGGGAAGTGATGGTGCGAAAGAATAGAGTAAGAAAAGGATGGAGAGAGCCGTACGAGAAACGACTGTAATACGCCTAGAGTCCATAGTAATGTTAGCTCGTGGTGAGGGGACTATATTTCTAGAACTATTAGAAAATAGGCTGATAGAGAACTTATAGACACTAATATATGTGTATACAAGCATATATATATTTTCTACTGAAATGCTTCCATTACGGGGCTTGCGTTCTAGCATTCCTGCATTCCTGCCTATTTCAAATACAGGAGTTTCGATGCGGCCTACGGTATAAGCCCCACCCACAACGTCCAGCGTTTGTCCAGGATGCGAGCGAGACTGATCTCTAGAGAATTCCGATTGAGGCTGAGGCTGAGATTGCGAGCGAAAGTATTTTCTATTTTTCTTTTCTTCTACTGCTTCCGAACCTCCGGTCGAAAGCCCTCTTACCAATTCCTTTTATAGTATTCGCAACCTTTATAAAAACCAGTGGGATCATTCTTTTCTTCGTCAGAGATAGTACGAATGGTCGATCCATATCTTTATGTGAAATTAAGGAAAATGAAAAATATTTGTGAACAAGTGCGTGCGCATCTGTCTCTGCATGTGTACCAGTGAAGAGAATTAAGGGATGTTTGAGGAAGTCGAGTGCGAGTGTGACAAAGAGAGGGCAAATCGGTACATGTCTTTTTTTTTTATATCCATGCGGCACTGAAAGTGCAACGTCTTGCGACGACGACGTTTTATGATAAAAACACCACCAGTATTTTGTATTTTTTTTCTTCTCTTTCATTCACGTTTACTTAAAAGCAGTGTCACGGTGCGTTATACATATGTAATATGGAGCGAACGATAAGATTAGCGTGCGACAGACGACGGCGAGAATCAGGAGCGACAATGGTGACGGAAAAAGCAACAAGAAAACAATGTACTTAACAAACAAAAAAAAAGAAAAGAAGAATCGAGCGGAGAATTCTTAATCGTTAAGGCTTACCCGATTATATCGCGTACACCTTTCTTGAGGTATTTTTTTAATATACACTTTACACATCATTACACAATATTAAGCCCAAAAAATATATATATATATACACATTATATATATTCTGTATATAATAAGCATTACGGAAAGACACGCCAGCGTCCCGCGTGTAGATACGTCCTGATCCGACGACTCGGCATTAATTAATTATACTATAAACATATATTTAAAAAAAATATATATTATATACATATATCAAGCGTCCCGTCTTTTGGGGCGTTTCCGGTCCGGAAACAAAATGAAACTAATTAACCATTCTAATTCGATAGGGGTAAAGGGGCGGGTGGGGCGGGATAGGGGTACAACAATATTTAAGGGTAGATACTTTTTGTAGCGTGCCTAGCGTGCCAAGGAGTAACTATTGTTACATAAGGTGATCCGTGCCACAGTGTTCCAACGTAATGAAGCAAAAGTACTAAAAAATAAAAGGAAACCTGCAGAAGCAAAACTAAATGTGTGAAACAGTAAAAGAGACAAGGAAACGATAAACATAGGCAATTTGTAATCCCAGTGACTAGACACGGGTAATCGACTAGGAACATATAATGTGCGGTTGGTTATGCCCGTTGAGAAAAAAAAAGAAATAAGAATTGTACGAATAATAATGATAATAGGACGTCGGATAAATATATTGTCCCTATTGGAAATGCGTCTTATTACAATATATATGTTTCACGCGCTCCATCTGAAAATGGAATATCTTATTACGTGGCGCGTGGGTTGTTGGCCTTTTCTAATTACATACTGCACATACATAAAAACAGGCGCAGCATTGTGTATCGATTATTGCTGCGATTAAATCAATAAATAGTAATTTGATAAATGTTAAATAGTTAAGTAAAAAATCTACGTGAAATACGTATGCCGAGGTAAGACTGCTATAGGATTGGAGAAGACGAAAAAAATAAAATAAAAAAGAACGCCGAATGGTCTAGGTTCAGGTCGTATTTTATATATTATATAATCGATCAGTGGAAAACAACGTGACGGCGATATAATAGTATGAGGGATGAATATAAGATACACCCAGCACTTCTTCACGGGGTTGATGGAGTTTTGGGTTTATTACTGAACACAGGACGAATATTCATGTTACAGATTGAATATATGGAAAATGGATATACGTCTCTTGGCGGTTATTCCGGAATTTTTATTTAAAACGATTTACGTACTACCAAGCAATATTTACAGGATTACGTAATAAAAGTTAGAGAGAGAGAGAGGAAATAAAAAAAATCACATACATTATCCTTCGTACACATGCATATGTATATGTATATATACATATTATTTATAATCTGCGCTAATTAACACTCACAATCACACAACCGATACGATTAATCAATGGCTACGTTTTACTACTAAATTCGAATAACAGTTGAAATATATTGACTGTATATCTATAGTTTACTGATGTATAGATATACAAAACGTGTGTTTCATGGTTCAAATTGTCTCCGGTAGGAACGCAGTCTCTCGCGCCAGGATGTTCGAGTTCTCCCGACTAATGAAATAATTGAAAGAAACGAAGAAGCTAATATTTTGACAAAAGGGAAGGAACATTTCCATGTGCACTGAAAGATGAGGATCGTTGTTTATAATTAATATACCCAAATGACAATTGTAATAGACGGAACGGTGGTAGTGTGATATGAAAGTGGATAGAGTAACAGCTGGTTAAGATGGCTAACGACAATGACGAGGATGAAAGAAAACGTAAAAGAAATAGCAAAACAAACAAATATCCAGTATTCCCGATGATTCATAATGAATTGGTATTAATGTCGCTGAAAGGAGATATAATTGATAGTTCTCTAGGGTTGATGTGAAAGTAACAAATATTGTAAATAGAGAGAGAGAGAGAGAGAAAGAGAGAGAGAAGTTTTTGATTGTTTTTTGAACAATAGCGGCCAGGTTCGTAATTGCTGAATGACTGACAATGGATAACTGTGTGAAAGGGGAACGTGCGTCAGAGGGTGTGTCTGTCTGATATATGACATGAGTTTATGAATATCACAAAAATTGCATGATGAAAATATTCTATATGAGTATAAACTGCGTGTGTGAGTGTGCAAGTGAGAATAACGTTCTCTCAGTTTTCCGTCTTTTCAATTCTGCTTTATAGAGAGAGAGAGAGAGAGAGAGATTGAATGGGACAATATTGTGTAGCGCAAATGAGTCGTAGGGCCGGGGGAGGTTCGAAAAAATAAAACGATGCAAGGGTAGCATACGGAGAGAACGGATAGGATGGATGCGTGAGAGTGTAGGTATTAATGATTACAAAAAAAGTAAAAAAAAAAAAGAAAGATATTTTCCTGTTGAAAAAAAAGTGTCTATTCTATGTTTATATTTGATAATAGTTATTTCTATATCTTTGAATATAATAATTATATTGCAATTCGAGAACAGATTGTTTTTATATACAGCAAATTTAATTATAATAAAATTATTTATGAATTCTTTTTCTTAATGATAAGCGAAATGGAGGAGCGGGAGAGGAATGGAGGAGGAGGAATATTAAAAGTAGAGAGGAGAAACAAACATACGAAAAAAAAACAATGGTCTAATAAATAAATAATGATAATGATTATTAAAGGTGGCAATAAAAATACATGCAGTTTAAACGGGACGATTTTATCGAGCCGAGGATGCTAGAATTAATTAAGATGTATCGTTAATCGAACGCGATTGTCCCTTATCGGTATAAGTTAATGTAAAAGGTCTCCTTCGCTTGTGTTAATTTCTTTTTTATACTTTTTTTTTCAACCGATCCCATTCATGACATAGTTATCAGCACGTACAAATATTGTCGTGCGCGTTCTCTGCGTTTTACATATAAATAGTATATGTATGGATACACGTTTTTTTTTAATAACCCTTTTTCTACTTCATTCTGACAAAGTTCTTTTGTCTACGATTGACAATATTTAGGCAACTGTGTAATAAAGTGAGCCGTGGCGGGGGTGGAGGAGGTAATTAAAAGATTTATTCGATATTCGAAGAAGAGCTTAAATACGACAGACTGTACCGACAATTATATATTATACACAAACTATAAATTTAATAATAATAATAATAACAGCAACAATAATAATATTAATAATAATAGACATTAAGGAAGCATACGAGTAAGTGGTAGAACCCGATGTAATAATACATAAACAGACGATATCCTAGTATAATTAATTATAGATACTCACGTATAGTATTCTTAATCGATATTACGATATCTTATATAGGTCAAAAAATGAAGAAAAATTATACAAGAAATTTTTGTAGGATTTGACGTGTTATGTCGTCAGCGGTTATATATATATATATATATTATACCACTAACGATTTACCGAGAATTGGCGTAAATGCGAGTTACGGGAATAGAACGGGGAAGACGCGGGAATTTTACAAACTTGCGTTCTACATGACTCTTTAATTTTTGTTCTCAAAACTTAGGGACAAGACTATTCGATGCGAATACCGCTAGAGCGTAGTTTTATACATACGGTACGATTAATTATTATTATTGCAAAATAAAACACTTTTTATGAAGATACTCTTATCAATGCTCGATTGCCTCATAACGATAAGTGATCGCACAAAATTGTTGTTCATTGAAAGGAGAGTGAAGGTTACGAATGAAAAATACTTTTAATTTAAATTGTCATTTTAAGTATATTGAATTGTGGGTGGAATACATCACTTTGATGCTATCTCCAGCATCTCGTTTATGTCTACTATTTTTTCACGTGGTTTACCCATTTTTCGACCACGTTCTTCCTCCACTTTATTTATCTTCTCCCAGTCTTGGTAGAATACTGTGGTAATATTCTTCTTCTTTAGAATCTCTGAGAGACCCTCGTATCCTGGTTTGATTATATCTCTGTCGATCTCTTTGCAAACCATGCTACCTACTTGAAAGGCATTGGTCATTGTTGATAAAATTACACCGACTGGTCCAGTAGCGACCCAGCCCGCGGCGTACAAGTATCTGTCTACTTTGCCGGAAGTATTTATAACGTGACCTTTACGCATATCGAATGGCACTTTATTATCAATTGGAACGGATCTATAGCCAATACTTCGCAGTGCGATTCCACATGGAATTTCTTCAAATTGTCCAGTGGGTTTGGCAATTGGCGTTGATAAAATTTCACCTTCCAAGACGTTTATGGAAAATTTAATTTTCTTTACAGAGTCAGAACCTTTAATCTCTATGGGACTTCGTAGAAATATTGGATGCAGATTTTTACTGCAATTTCGATTGTCCTGAATAGATTCGTCCAGTGACTTCAGCATCAGTTCCATTAAGCGCTTTTTGGGACGTTTTAATTGCTCTACTATTTCTCTGATATTTGAAAAGTCGTCGGGACGCCAGTGCGTCTTACAGTTTTCTAGTTTTATTAATTCACGTAATTCTGCTATCGTAAACGCTGCCTGTAAAGGACCACGTCTGCCCACCAGGGATACTTTTTTTATTTTGCTACGTGATAGCTGCTCGAGGGCATGTTCCGTTATGTCGGTAGTCTGTAATATAATAGAATTATTGTATTTTATAAAATCAAAGAGATCTATGATGTTGATTCATCTTAAGAACCTTTAGCTTGTCTATGGGCGTTAGAAGAATCCTGGCTATGTCCATAGCAACATTACCCTGTCCAAGAACAATAGCTTCCTCCACGTCCAGATTCACTTGCAGATTCTTGTCTCTTGGGACGCCATTGTACCAACCCACGAATCGCCGTCCCGATATAACATTATTCAAATTTTCACCGGGAATTCCTAGTACTCTATCTTCCTCCGCACCGTAGGTCTGAATTGTAAAAATATCGTTACTTCCGGTATCAGGATTCTTGTATGGCATTAACTCGTGGACGCTACCAGAATTACTGCATGATAATTTTCCATGAGCTGTTCCACAGTGACGTCACTACCGACATTAACGTTTCCCAGGAATTGAAAACGCGGATTCTGAGCTGTCTTGTTGAAGGTGTTTATCACATTTTTAACCTCAGGATGATCCGGAGCTACACCAAAGCGTACCAAACCAAATGGTACTGGTAGTCGTTCCAAAATGTCAACCTTGGTATCTGGCAAGGTCTGATAATTGAAATAAATTTTTTGAATTTTGAATTTCAGTTGAAAGTGAAAAATTATTACGCACCTTCAGTACTTGCTGCGCTGCATAAAAACCTGCTGGTCCACCACCAACAATACAAACACTGGGACCAGAGCTTCTATTGCAAAAATGACGTATAATATCTTGTACACTGCGACGCTTCGTTGCACTGAAAGTATTAACTGATTTTAAAAAATGCATCATTTTCGTTAATAAATATTTTTAAACGAGGGTAATATACTGCCGAGGCTTACACTGACATTGCACAGATACTCAGAACATTTTCCGATGGAACTAAATTCCATCTGTACTCTAAGTCAACTGGTGAATCGAATCCAGACATTTATATGGACTTATATGGTAATTCGGTCAATGCTCAATGCATTAACCATTTCGACCTCATCTTGATGATTCTGTCGAGTTTTCATGATGGTAGATTTATTATTATTTTATAAAGAAAAAATAGTTTTTATTATTTGGCTTATTTGATATTGTTTTATGTAGAACACGTGGGACCTTTACAATATTATTAAAATACAGTTATTAAATAATCTCATTTTACAATATGTTCATTCATTTTGTATAAAGTTTTTGTACGTTGTATATATATCTGTGTCTCTTCTGCTTTAATTATTCATATTGTCTTTGACCATTTCAGCAACGTAGTCAATGCAGTACTTGACAAGCCAATGATTAATTTGCATAAGGTAGGGATAGAGAGCCGCCCCTGGAATACAAAATTTCTATATATTCCTCACCTCGTATCTTGACTTTGTAGCCTATCGTCTATACTGTAGCTTACCGCATAATTCTGTTACAGGCAGCACAGACAAGACAGTGTTGCCATTATCTTTGGCAGTCTCTGTGGCTAGGCTGATCTCTTTCAATTTCTCCAGGACATCGTCCATGGCCAAATTAGATTTTAAAATAATCACACATCCCAATTTAGGATCAATCATAAACTCTAGGTATTCAAAATTATGGGATATTATGTAGAGAAGGCCCACATAAAACTGCGTTAATAAACAGTAGCCTATTAACACTAGATTTTCTCCCTTTGGCAATTGTAACATTTTCTCTTGTATTTTTGCCACTAAATCATTTATACTAATATCGGTATTCGTATATTGGAAATGCAAAATATTTTTACTGTATTCGTTATTTGGTTTTTTACAAAATTCTTGCACACTCTCTTCAGTGGGTAGATGGAACTGCAACTGCAAAGTTTCAGCAATCTCGAATGTTGCATTACGCACTTTCAGTATCTCGCCAGCACAGTATTTTGAGCTCTGCACTTTATGAAATGGCTTTCCCATACGAATAGATAATACACCGAGTGTCTCAGGTCGCTGTAATTGTAAAATGAAAAATCTTGTTCATGGCGTATGACAGATAAAAAGTAAAGTAAAACCATATATTTATTGCTCACTTGAATCCACCGTGACGATATTGGTACTTCTATGAAGTGCAGATCCTCAGCAAACGCCATTAATCTACTTTTTGGCTCTAAATCTTTTCTCTTTAGACGGTCGTTGTAAGAAATGTCTTGTTTCTTTGCGTCAAAGTTCATACAGTTAGTACGCGCCAATTTGGTCTTTCCAACTATTTCCTGCTCCTCTGAATCCAGTTTTCTTAGGTTATATTCTTGAAGGAAATGTAATGCCACAGCACGCCTTAGTTGTCTTAATGTGAAGTCTGATTTAGTGTCATTGACACTAGAATTAAATGAGCTTATATTATTGGAAATGACTTTGCACTGATGATCCATGAAAAATTTACCACACTCAAATATTTGTTCTATAAAGATGTCTGGGATGTCATTTCTTCTGAACATAGACATGTCTGATTTAAATGTATAATGCTTTCGAAGAATGTTTAGGTAGGGTGTAGCATACTCTGGTCCCTTGAAACCCAGACATATCATATACACTTCAGAATTTCCTTCTTTGCTTGTAACTGGTTTATTTATGAATACTCTATCAAAGAGACAGCAGAGCAGATAGGTCAGACAGACTGAGGTGTGTTCAAATATTGTGAATATTTTTAAGAGAAAGCTACCACCTTTCTGGAGAATGTGAATGGCTGCGACGGTTTCGCAATAGTGAAGATGTGACACTACTGTTTCTTGTTCTCCAGGTGTGTCCAGACAGTCTATACTACCATCGGCTGTCACCAGCATTATTTTATCTTTACTCTTTGCCATTTCTACTAGATTATCCAAATTATTGATGTCCATTAAATTACCCGTGTTGTCTACTCCAAAGCACCAGTGGTCCAAAGTGTGGAGAATGAATCGGTCATCAGTAATCATACGAGATAGAGAATTTCCTTCATAGTGAGGATTCAATGTTGTGGCTATCCAGTCCCATTGTACTGTAGGTTGGTTACTCTTTAACCAATGATTTAATGATGTCACAAAGGCACCAGGCGCTTCACACAAATGCACAGATGTGAATTTTCTATCTGCTATTGCCTGTTCTGGTACCAAAGGAAAGGATGAGACATTCTCATAGAATTTACACCAAGCTTGAGTCAAAAACTCAGGATCAATATGCATACGTATTTTCCAATGGACATCTCCAGCTTGATTTCTCTGTCCAGTGTGCCGATGCCATTCCAATAGGTTGTAATCATTCAATCGACCTTTTGTTTCATTCAATTCTTCTTTTAATTGTTGTAATGCCCCAATTTTCCAAGGTTTTTCCATGAACATGTATTCCGATTTAGGGATCGTAAACTGGCCATTGTTGACAATTGGGAATCGTTTATTAAACAATTCAGAAATTATTTTCTCCACCCGGATATCAAGTTCTCTTGGTCGTTTCAAAAATCTTTTACAATGAGATGAGCCAAAATCTTTTGGTAGTTGTGACCTCAGCATTGTAGACAGATTTCGTTTTGTCTTTACAGCGTCTTTTTCTGTTCCCATTATCCAAATATATTTTTGTAT
This sequence comes from Calameuta pallipes, assembly GCA_030142375.1. Lineage (NCBI taxonomy): Eukaryota > Metazoa > Arthropoda > Insecta > Hymenoptera > Cephidae > Calameuta > Calameuta pallipes. The sequence continues at coordinate 261,007 of JARQSW010000685.1, forward strand.
AGATGATAAAGGATAGAGTGATTGTTGCTCAATCTGTCATTCATCTTGATATTGTTGAAGAAAAGAAAATTTGTTTACTAAAATTTAACATAGTTTATAACTTAAAATTACGATAGAATTTATATAAATGATTTTAACATAAGTTACTGTTGTACAAGACAATTTAAAAGATAATGTTTTCATGATTATTAATATCAAAATACAAAATGCTAAAAATCTCAGAATAATGTCTCTAATTAGTGTTGCCTCGGCTCAGTGTAGGAAAAAAGATATATAACTTTACCCTTTTAGGTAATGATGACATCCAGTTAAATTGTATTTCATTTTAAAATATCTAGTTTATAGAAATCACTGTATTATAACCATGGGAGTAGACAGAAGGAGACAAAACTGTAATGGAGAAATCCTGAGAAATCGGGTCTGATATCGCGTCGGGTAACAGTTGGAAAATGTGCCACGAGTAGTGCTGAAGCTAGAAAAATCTATCTGGAAGAGTGCCCATCTTCTAAAAGTTATGATTGACCAGTCCCCATGTGAGCGTTAGACAATACCGTTATATATTTTAATAACATATTTCGACAGACGTACTAAGTACATCGGTCGAATTCAGTCGAATTAGACAGAAGAATGTTTCGTCTTCTCTGTTTTTTTATTGTGTTACGTAAGTCGACGATTTCCTATGCCAATTGATACACCGTGGTTCAGGTTTCCTAGAGATTCCCCTGTTTACAGCGCCGCCAAGCGATTTCATCGGAAACGCTTACTCGACACAAATTTCGTCCCATTACTGGTATCCACAATTTTGTCTCCTTCTGTCTAGCCTTCATGATTATAACGCAGTAATTCATTATAACCTCAATATTTCGTTTACTCTCCAGTATTCTCGTGCGAGAATGTGAATCGCAATAAAGGATGACATCTGTTTTAAGCACGAGTTTTAGATTCATCTGCGCATACCTAGTTTGCCGCCATTTTTTAACATCGGAGTATCCAGTGCAGCAACCGGTACATACTAGTAATACCTTCATATTTATACCACGATACGCAACTGTTATCACATGAGACAATCAGTAATAGTAAGAAGTTCCGTTTGAAACGCAGAGTATTCGATGACGTTACAGACATAAAATAACTGAAGCGCAAATCAAATTGGAATATCTCTGCTGAAATTGACTATGTTAAAGTTATAACTTTTAATGTCCTCCATTACCTCAGTATGAGACCCCAAGATTCCAATAAGATAAATTGATTCCAACGAAGGGATAGCTGTAAGATAATTATCAATGACTTCAAATGCTGCATATTATCCAATTATGATACTTACCTTAAAACGGTAAATGAATCAATGGAATCCAGGCTATTTGGATTACGGAGCAAGGTAAGCATAAACAAGGAAAGGAATGGCCATATGAGTAATCAAACGTACATATAGTATACCTAATACAATTTATTTACACGGTAAAACTAGGTACGATAATCCGATACAAAAAAATGAAAAAAAAACGAGATAAATGCAAATATGACAAGGAAAAGGGGACTGGATCGTTAATTGGTATGGTTGGACTCTAGGCAGTCGTTGTCCTACAGGAGTAGCTATTGCATGATCACAGTGCATGACCGTGGATTACAATGATGAATTACTGTCAGAACGTGCATTTTTCTTCTTGTCTTCATTGTGTACAGTGCCAAATGACCTCCGATCCGTTACCTTTATTGTACTGCATTAAACTTACATTTCTGCCATTTTAGCTCTTTTTCTCTAGGCTTTCAGCGGCACGTGATTACTTCTTGTATCCCAGCTTACGAAGAGCCTTCAGATCCACGTCGCCGTAGTAGTCCTCGCTAGGAAATTTATTTTCTCTTTACTCATTCCGATTGGCTAGCTTCAACGCTATACTTATATAAGTATGAAATAGGAACTATAATAAGTGACGTAATGACACGATATATATAGAAGTTCATCCTCTCTCATACCGTTATTTACTCCCCCCCCCCACTATTCAAATTCCGTGGGCATCTTGAACAGTCAATCTAAGTAAACAATCAATCATTGGTTCAATCATTTAGTATGGTCGCCCTTGCACTTTGACGCTTGATACAATGAAAAACCTATCCCGTTATGCTCTGATTCACAGGTATCATGCAGATTTATATTATAGCTACACTCCTGGTTGCCAAGAAGGAAATGGCCGAGAGAGCAAATGACCGTAATGCTTCCTGGTTGCATTTTTCTTGATCGATAAATAAGCCTATGGAATTTTTGAATCGCGTGAGCCCTTGCTATTAGAATTGTCTGTGTGATATTGTTTTTTTACTATTTATTCGTATTCTATTATACCCATTATTGGCTCATTCTTATTTCATTCGTTTTAGAAAACACAGTTCGGTTAAAGAATTATTAGAGTCACAGAGTCACAGTGCATGCAACATGAGTAAGAAACACATAAATATATTAATTGTTGAGCAGGCTTGGATAATGGGGTTGATATATACTATAAGAATTTTAAGATCGCGTTATGTATGTGATAGTATAAAGAGCGCATAAGACAAAAGTCACCTTAGACGATGTGAATTTTTAAGATTTTTTTTATTTTGTGTCTTTTATATTTTTGGTTTATTTAAAAATAAGTGAGCGGGGTTCGGGTGGTGTAGAGATGCTTTTTGGAAGTCCTTAAGATAGAGAGAGAGAGAGAGAGAGAGAGAGAGATAGCTAGAGGGTAATATAGGAAAAGGAGTTGGGAGAGTTTAAGGGATATGGAAGTTTCCCGAGTCAAGAGTAGAAAAATTGTTTAGGGAATTTTTTGTCATTTCTAATTTTTCTAATATTTATCAATTGTGGGAAACAAGACCGTGAATACGACTGCATTCAATTTTTTTTCTATTACGACACGTAACTTAGATTTTTCACTTATTTTTTGGTATCGCGCCGCGAATTTCTATCCTTCAGATGTTTCTTAAGGTGTTTTCCTTTTTTTTTTGCGCAGCAAGGTGCAGTCTCGACTTAATAACGCGATTGCTTGGTCATTGTATAAGGGTGTCGGGGGGCCGTGGTTGAGTGTTTCCAGGATCTTGGGATACCGGATAGAAAAATAGGAAATGAAAAAAAGTTAGTCCTGGACAGGTGCGGAGGGCCTCGCGGGTACAGATGCGGCAGGTCTGGGCTTGCTCGGGGGCTTAGGCGCGTTCCTAGACTCGCCTGAGCTTTGGATTCCAGCCAGAAGTTCGCTCTTCCTGATGCTCTTCAAGTCCAGGTCACCGTAGTAATCCTCACTGTAAAGCAGAACCGAGAAATCCAGGGGTGAGGGCATGCCGTGCGTACGTGCATACCAGGGTGAGTCCTTTCTTCTATATTTACATTAAGTGCGTGCATGCGTGCTTATACGAAACGTGCAAGAGTATAGGGCAGACGTGGACTGAGCGTCAACGCCTGCCTAAGTAAAATTTTACATTAGAGTTAGTATACACGTAGCATATCAATAGAGACAGACCTCTACGCAGAAAAGAATAGCACATAATTAATTGAATTTTGAATCCAATAGAGTGCGATGTGTTAAAGTATTTTTTGAAAATGTGTATAGAAAAGCTTAGGGCTCAGCAAAAAGTTCACATCGGCTCGTCCAGCGGACGACTTCCGTCTTCCATATTTTGGGCCAATCTGTAAAGAGAGTTCAACGACCTATATAAATAATAAACACTCACCATCCGGGAACATCTTCAGGATCCTCGCAGGCGCCGCTACCATCTGCATCGCCAATTTTGAAAACGGTACCAATGGGGCAACCATATTCCCTGGCGGTGCCCTCGAGACAGATATAATATTTCCTGCAGTCATCAGGATGTGCATGCCTGGAAAAGCTACCGGATGCGCCGCTCACTTCTCCAGCAGCTGGGCAAGCAAAGCCTCCAGCGACCTCTGTGAAAGGACCATAATAATCAGCAACCCGTAAGTCCAATGAAACTTAAATGAATAATCTTCACATAATATTTTGGAAAATTACCGTCGTTCCTGCACTCAGGAACCTGATCAGCCCACATGCAGACTCTAGCTTCTCTGTCGTAAGCAAGTCCAGGACTACACTGATAACGAGAGGCTTCGCCGTTCCAACAATTCCAGAAGACGTCGCATTTCTTCTCATCGGCGAAGATACCATAGAGACGTGTGCAATGGGGTGTGCTAATGGCGGGTTCGAGCTGCGTCCTCTCGCCGCATTCAACATTGTGAAGGTAGTCGCAGTTCTCAGTAAGGAACTTGCTGTCGGAGGCGTCAAATGCCAAACCGTTTCCACAGGTCTTAAGTTCTGCGACGTTATTGTCACATTTCCAATATTTGTCACAGGAGATGTGGTGGGGGTAGAAACCGAAGTCGTCCGGACACTTGAAGCTCTCCTGCGCATTCGCTCCTGTAAATAGTTAATCGCATAGGTTAATACTAACCTATCGTATTCTCAAAAGATAAACACGTTTTCTATATATTATACAGTATGATGAAACAAATGTCGAAATCTCGAAAGGAGATAAAAAGTCTAATGAAATATATCTCTATATAATAGAATGACATCAAGAGACAGGAGAAAATTGAAAAGAGAAACGTGGCGCTATAGTTATATTAATTCCACAAGAGGAAATTGCGCATTTGTTCAAATTGCATTTTCATCTAATCGTTATGCCACTGCTAGAATCAAGCGTCTTGAATCTCGCGAGGCGCTTCTTAATGACTGCAATCGTCTAATAACCACAGCGGCGTATGATTTCTGAATAGCTAAATGTCTTATGTAAGGGTACAAAGACTTTCGCCAGACACTTTCACTCAGGGCCCAGCGCCAAGTCGGAGTCATACCCCTCCTCCTCACTGCCCCTCCTAATACCCCCGATAAGTCCCAGCATCCCGTTCACTCGACTCATGCGCTCTAAACAGCCGGTGTCATAAATATATATGTACACATTAATACATATACATAAGGTATAGCGTAGCGAAAGATATATGCCCAGGTTATTTCAATCTACAGGAGCCAGTCGATATTTACTTTCATTTTTGTCAGGCCCCAACTGGGGGTTAGGGACCGAAAACTAGGCCTCAGAGACCCTGTTGATCTCGTTTATTCTTCGACCGTGGCAAAGTCGATGGGATACGTGCCAGATGAAAATCGAGCGGCATACGTAAGAGACTTATGATACTTTAAGTACATGTATCCTTCGGTATATGTATGTATGTAGATCAGAATCTTGAAACCTCGCCCCAAGGAAGAAAGTGTATGAACTGTGCCAAGGTTACTTTTATTTCCCGAATGCTCCAAGCAACGGACCAATTAAAAATTGGTCTTATCGGATGGCTGAAATTCTCAGGCTTATGTGCGTGCAAGGAGTCTGGAGCGTTCTAGATTTTATTGATTAGATCGGTGGGTAACGATATCTCGTCCTTTCTAACGAACGTAATAACTAATAATAACTATCATACTTCGGCACGTATTAGAATTGCGCTAATTTCACGATTAGTTAGGCGTATTAATTGATGATTGGAATTGGTGGACGAAAAGTCGATTTCGATGCACTGTATTGAATTTGATATAGAGGCGAAAGAAGGTGCACGCAGAAAAGAAAATCTGATACTAGTGAATTTGACGACACTCCAATTTGTATTTAGAGAATAACACGCTTGTCACACACAAGTCCACTGTGCCGCACTTCTCTGAAATTTGACAATTCCGCTAAATATTTTTTCTTTTTAATTTTTTTATAATATTTTTTTGAGTGAAGGGGGGGGGGATGCCAGAACCTTCTTCGATTTTGATTTTGTTACATACCGGCGAGGAGGATGGCGGCTATCACGAAGTACGTCCTCATGGTATAGTCTTGGTATGGAACTGATATGTATAAGTATATACTATACGACGCAAACGTAATTGAGATAACAACTTTAAATAAAAAAAATGATACTTGACGGACACTATCCCCTTGCAAGGAGGACTCTCTGTGTTGGCGCCCTGCGGGTCTCCACCTTTATATAAGTCATTGGTCACGTGTCCTCCCCCTCCCGTAGCCTTCTCAAGAAGAGGTACAACCTCTCTATGTCTCACGGACTTGTTCGAAGAGGGGCCCTCCTGAAAATGCCACCGAAAACCCCACCGAATACCTAATCTTTCCTATCATCCTAACCTAGACGGGGCCCTCTTAACAGGCCACTTTTGATGTGGCTCATTTTTATTTGCCCCTGTTCCGGTTCCAGTTCGTGGAACAAGCTTAGAAGCCGCAGTGGTTTAGCACGTTCGATAAGTAACTTCCAAATACTTGCACAGTGCACTTTGGAATTGTCCTTGCAACTACGTTTTTTGGCACTGTCAATTGATCTCAAGTAACTAATAAAAGTTGATACTTCGATTATTTCAATTTCATTAGAATAGATTTCATCTGCAGCTAAGTGCGCATCGCTTCTGGTAAAACCGCATAAGCCACAGAGTATCTAAACAGACAAATAATGATCATTCGCCGGTATCGTGACTGAAGATGGTAACAATTTTTTAGTCAGATTCTGGATACTACATCGTATAACTATACCTATATTGTATGTTCCTGTATGAATTGACGCACATACAACAGGTCCAACAAAAGTTGAAGATTTGAAGGCCATCCCGTTTGACTACCGACTACTGAGTCATTGTCAGGCTGGTTCCTCTCCCCTGTCCCCATATTTACGCATTATTAATCAAGCCACAGAAATTGTATAAAGAGTGTACCTGATTGGCTATGACTACTCGTGACGATTGCTTTAGTAAATCGACACATATCTATTGAATATTCATAGTGCCGCTTCTTATACGCTACGCTCTACTACGAGGACTTCTTGTATCCTCGTCATATCTCATTCTTTCCAGTAACAAGAGCATGCCCACGCGAAGGCCAAAATTTCATCGGCATTGCCCAGGGGAACACGTGCTGGCATATTACAGTAAGTATATGTTCTTATTATGCTGAGAAACGTGTAGGTCGTCATCGTGTGTGTCTTATACGAGACTGTCACATACGACATTCAGTTCTCAATACAGAACCTCAAGCCTCGTCTCGAAGGACGCCGAGCGTCGGGAGCACTTTCGGCATCAACGAAACTTTCTCGTCCACGCATAATTCCTGTTTGTTTAATAATTTGGACGGCCGAGCCTAGACAAATACTTTCCGACACTTTGAATGAAGCCGTTTTAAATCATAAAGGCGCATGCGCACTAGCCACTGTAAATTTAAATAAAAACACTCGCAATTTAAAAAGACGAATTTTACAAATTAAATCGTATACAGAATAATGTATACCTAATATCCATGTCCTTTAATGATTAACTATCAAATTCAATTTGATCCATTCAGTGATATATGTATGCACGATGCATGATGCATTTCAGGCAACTCAGGTGGCAAGACGGAAGTGCATGATTGGTACTCCTGGAATCGAACGCTCTTCCGTATAACGGTAAAGTTATGCCTATGGCGGACAAGGCGGGTCTGTCCCATTCGAATCGTACGTGTCACGTTTTCTGTTCATATGAATAATTATATATATAAATGCACAAGAACAATACCATAGAAAGATGAAGTCTTCTATGTATATATAAAATCGATTGTATACATAGATAATCTCTCATTGGCGGGTTATTGCCGCTTATTACACGTAACCTGATCGCTGAGGTAATATCTTCCCACTGCGTTGCGTAATAAGGCCACTAGATGGCAGAGAGGCGCATCTTGCTGTTGCAGATGTCCGTGTATAGAAATAACTCTTGGGGCTAAGGCATGTATAAGTCCTCAACACACGGAACAATTCGTATATTTATACACTTTATCTGTAAGGATCGCGCAAGTGAAAGTGAAGAGGAGCTTCAGGTACACTTGGACAGCATCCGAGATATCCTCTTCACGGTATAAGGTCTACATCGCCGAGAATAAGGTTGTTGACACTTGGGTAAGTCTCCTTCGCGGGCTCGAGCCCGTTTACTGTCTACGTGTACATGCATCCTGGCATGCCAATGAGTGCCGAAGTAGTTATATGGAGTTAATACGTAATCGAATAGGGTTTATAGTAATCAGAACTATACACGCTATTGCCATAACCTCTACTTTCCTTGTGCTGTCATATATTGTATGAGGTTATCACGTATTTTCTCAATGCTTATATGGTGGTGTGACTGTATGATGTGACTGGGTGTATGTATAGCAGTACAGTTTCGGTAGACTCTCCTGAGACTACGTAGCCTCGACCTTTACTTAATGCTCTTAACGTTCATCGCAGCTCTGTAATCTCTTTTCTCCTGTAGAAAGTGCCCATGGAGACTTCACTGCCCATGTACTACATAAGTATTTACGGAATTGCACGAGGATCGAATAATACAACGGAGTTTCACGATCTAAGGCGAGTGACTATATCTTCCATAACCTTTTTCCTGCCATGCGTGAAATTCTCTTTACTTTTTCTTTAATACCGCCTGCGATTCTCTCACTTTTGTCATTCGCAATCAGAATTATAATTGTTATACCTAGGTCATGCATTTGAGATGCTTCTGTACTTATTTATTGTAAGGACATATTCCATAATGAACCACGGTTGCGGTTATTAAATTTCCGCCAATTGCATCGATTGATTTCGACTGGTGAAAGAAATCAATCGATATCATTGGCTGAAATTTAATAACCGCAACCGTGATTTAATTACCGAATATACCCTAATATTACTTTTTTTATACAGTGAGTAGCTGCTCTTATCGATACCAGATTCTTGTTGTTGGCTACTCTGTTGAAAAGAGGCGTAGCAGGAAGGTAACGAGGCGTAAAGAAATTCCTAGATCCTAGAAACGGCGCTGTTCCGTTCTGAATGTGACTATGGCCGACCGGGTTGCAAATGAGACCCTGCAGTGGCGATGACTGATCTCCTTCTACAATTATATATTCACCTTGGATACGTACCTCGGGATTCCGGTAGAACTAACGGTTTATCAACGACGATTAAGACTCATCGTACGACTGCCCATAGATATATGTCTGCCATAGATATATGTATATATATATATATTCAACCAATGAAAATTGTTACGTGCATTCATGAGTATTCGGATGTTCTTACGTAGGCCTCCGTCGGGACGATGCGATTTGATTCACTTGTATTTTTTTTTTCAAACATGAGAAGTAATCATATTAATTGGACATCAAAATTTCTTTTCATTTTTACAATTTCAATTTCAATTTATTACTTTACTATTACTTCATATGTTCTCAAATTCTTTCTTTTTTTTTCATCCTGCACCTCACTGTTTGTCTCTCCCAATGAAAGAGGAGATGCATGAACCGGAATGCGGCATCGTCGTCCAAGGAGAACTACTCGACGCTGCACCCTAGATTCGCATTCACATCTGTATGGACGTATACGTATATTACTATTTGCCATACAATTTTAAAGCACCGGTTTATCTTTAGACGGGACTATTGGTAGCTCTTCCGCGAGAAAAGGTCGCCGATTCTATATTAATAATAATCAGTAATGTTTTATCTTGCAGAGATAATAACTCCTAATGGACTCTGAGGAACTGAGTGAATGTAATTATGAGGATTTACTCTACTTGAGTAAAGAGGGGATATCGGACGACATTATAAGGACCATTCGAAGGAGCTGCCTAACAGAGAGGAGCCATCTGTGTCACGGCCAGTATCTTAATGAGTGACCGAGCTACTGTAATTCAGTGTGAATGGTATTATTCCTTTCTGTATTAATAATATGTATGTACACGCATGTTCGAAAGACCGCGCCCTGACTCGCGCCTTTTTGCTTGAAGCCATACGAAAATACGAAGAAAGTAATCGGGGCGACGGGTGAAAGTCATCCAAAATGTCACTGAGTTTAACCTTAACGTTGCGGAGTGCGAGCGAGGAGCGCGAGTTATGCGGCAACCTATAACGGAGAAGGGTGGAGAAGGAGAAACCTCTTGCATAAGCTACCCTCTAGGCTCTTCGTTATCGTCATACGTACGCCCGGTGGCTCTATGTCGACGTTAAATTCATAAGAAAGGCTGCGTCTATGTGCACATAGTCAATTTTGACAGGATTCCGGCACTGTTGTAACAGTTACTAATAACAGAAGGGGAAATACGTAAATTGTAGATATCTAACCATATGTATCATAATGTACCAGAAATATCAAAAGGCAGAGTTGAAAATTTGTGAGACAGCGAGAAAGCATATTGCAAGAGGTAAAAGATTTTCTTGGGTTTCATATAGATAAGATTTATATTATTTTTGGGAGAAAGAAGAGTTTTTATGACTACTGTTAATTATGGCGGGCTGTTTAATGTTTTCTGAGAATTTTCAGAAGGGGAGATTTGCCACTGGGTGAGAACGCCGGTGGAAGCGCATTGACGCGCCTGGAGGCATCTGCGCGCGCTCGTCGCTGAGCGTCGTTGAGCGTCAGTGGCCGTCGCTATTTTTCCCAAACCGGATTTTCAGACAGTATATGTAGCAGTCGGCTATAGTTTCCTTAGACACCGGAGTTGCAAAACCTCCGGCAAGGTGACCTAGTTGTACAACAAATGAAGTAGGTTGAGTAGATCTACCATACCATTGGATTTCAATTAAGTAGTAAATTGATGAAGAGTCAGACTTCAACTTCTTATTATAAAGTATTTATACATAAAAAAGATATACGAGCATAGATGTCAGAAGACATTGATATACTATCTTGAGATCGTAGAGAGAGAAAAAAATATAATGAAAAATAGCTGCAGCTACGAGTTCTCAGTGAAAAATGTTGGTGCTTTCCAAAACGAAGACGTTGAATATTAGCTAGATGAAAAATCGTCAGGGTTGCAGACCAAGATTGTTTTACTAATCGTGGGCGAAAAATCCTGAGAATCGTTAGGGCGATAAACCATATTGTTCATTGCCAAGTGGAGTCCAAAAGACACCCTATGTGTCTCTCGTTTCATCTCATGCTCATTACTCATTATGCCCCTCTTTATAGGTTCCATGAATGTTGGTCTACTCGCAAGGCAATGGGTCACGTACGAGAAATGCAGTTATGCGTCCCACGCAACTTTATAAGAACCCACGGAAGCCCAGCCCCTGAGGAACAATGGATTTTAAACGCGCCGCCGATTGCTGGTTGCACATATATGTAGTTGTTCGTGGATATATGTCTATCAGGCACGCGTACAGGTGGTAAAAAATTAACAGAAAGACCGTCACGCCCAAGTCACGGGCGTGACCCATGCATAAAGATGCTCGGGTCACGTAACTTTCCTTTGATATAAGGCATTATGGCTCTTGTGTAGCACATGTAAAATTTTCAAACTTTTGCCAATCTACATTTTTGCTTATGCATTAAGCAATTAGGATTGAGACATGTGAATTTCTGTTTCCGGAGGCAGAAAGAATATCAGGCAAAAAGAATATCTATAATACGCCCGCAGCGGATTCGCCATATTCGAAAGTTTTCTGGAAAGGTCGAGGACGATCCTCTGTACAAGCGTAAATATATGCAAGTCTCGAAAGTTCCAAGCAAGCCGCCGGCTACAATAGTAGCTGTCATTATTGACAGAGTTTATGAAATTTTTAAGAAATTAAGCTTTTTCCCCTGTATAGTTCGGGAATGTAATTTAGTCTTCCTGGATTATTGGGAATGGCCAGCGCAGCTCGGGCGTGGTCGTCAAGAAAGCCGGGAAAGTGATATCAGAGTCTGGAACGAGTGTGTCCGTGTTCTCCTAGTCCAACATGCAAGAACCCAATGGCGCACGACAACCTAGTGAGTGTCGTCACGGAATAACTGGTTCGTGTGTGCGTCGTTTCTCCTTGCACTATAACGTCAATTCCTAGTCGATTTCCTTGTTTTGCGAGAAATTTGCACGTTGTTATCCAAAGTATGTACTGAGATATACCTAACCTAACAATAAGGAAAAGGTATATAATATCATTATTCGGACAATCTTATTAAGTATGGACATAGCGTAGTTTCAGTCTAGAGACTCTCTCGCAAGGAGAGATGTGACCACAGCTCTGTCCCAGTTACATGTGACTACTGATGTATTTTATACATTTACTATAGGCAGTGTATAGCATTTGATGCGAAGCAATCGTATTCACAATTTGCGCACGCTTGAAGCTCCCTCCGTTTTACCATTCGCGGCCATTTTGAATGTTAAAGGAGCATCGGAGAAGCGCTATGTGAGGATACATAGGTACCCTCGATTTGGTGTCTGATTTAAATATTCCGATGGCGTGTCGCCATTTTCTAAGAATCTTTGACTACATTTCATTGGCTTATGAATGGTGCGAACACCTCAAAGGTGGAAACCTTTTTAGAGAGATCTTCCGTTATAAAGGTGTATGCTGGAGGTTAGTTAATGGTAGTGACAGCAGCGCACTCTGTTGGCAAAAGCGAAAAGTATTTCCTTCGCAGATGCAATGGCAGATTCATTTACCATGAAGATCTTGCTTGATCTTTCCCAAGCGCAGGTGGAAGGAGCATCGCTGTGGGTAAGGTGGGATTCTCAGATTACTGGATTCGAATGAATGGGACCGGTTTTAGATATAAAAATTCATTTATTCAAGCTTGCATTACAGAGCGGAAGTTCTAGATGGCTTCTCGATTAGCTGAAAAAAGAAGATTCTCAATGAGTTTGGATATCCTGAGTCTCTTGATAGTTTTATTTGAAATAAAACTTGCTGCTAACTCACCATTTAGCAATAGTAAAGTGTCGGCAGGAGTCCGATGGTTTGTCGTATATCTGACTTGATGGACATTGCACCAATTGAGGACGACTGTCCCTGCAGACGACGACGCTGCTGCAAGAATCCGTTAGTCTGTGTACGTTTCCATTTTCGCAGGGCGCTTTAGTCAGCTCTGCTGGAAGTGCCTGTACTAATCCCCAAGGGTGTTGTATGATGGGTGTCTGGATCTCGTCAGCAACAGCTCCTACTACTGAGGGCGACTGCTGTGCCTGTTTCTTACGGTCTAATTCTATTTGGGAAGCAGCAGGTCGCTGATGCCAGGGATCTGGCTCTACCTTGGTCAACCAAGGATTGCCAGGGTAGGAGACTGGTGGAGGATATGCTGGTTGAGGATATCCTGGTTGAGGAGGATATGTTACTGGTGGTTGAGGCGTTGATGGTTGTGTTGGATAAGGATTTGGAATGTACGGTGGCTGAGGTTGAGGTGGTTGAGGAGTTGATGGTTGTGTTGGATATGGATTTGGAATGTACGGTGGCTGGGGTTGAGGTTGAGGTGGTTGAGGCGTTGATGGTTGTGTTGGATAAGGATTTGGAATGTACGGTGGCTGGGGTTGAGGTGGTTGAGGTTTAGGTGGCTGAGGTTGAGGATGTTGAGGACGCGGAGGATGAGGTGTTGGTGTTATTGGCTCGATTATTGGCGTGATTGGTGATGGTGGCTTTGGTGTGGCAGCTCCTTGACAGTCTACTTTGTAAGGGTAGTCACATACACCCAGTTCCTGAAACATTCCCATCACGAACTTTTAGTACAGAAAAGCTAGTAAGGAATCCCATTTATAGTGTTACGAGTAAGCAGTGTCCTTGGGAAGGTTATGACTCCTAATGTTTTGTACTACGTAATTTCATAGATTAAAATTCAATGTGGAATCTTTCGGCAAATTCTTACATCGCTGTACACGAGTCCACGAGGACAGCTGAACTTGATTGGACGACCGTATAGGCATATGTAGAATACCGAACAGTTGGTCGAACTTCTGTATCGCCCATTTAGATTTGAGCAGTATTTGGATCCAGGTGATAAAGGCGGTTCTATACAAAAAAATTCGATTGAATACGAAATTTGGATATCTGTTATTTTCTTGTAGTTGTACTTACTAGGCGTGGGACCAGGTCTGCTACCGCAATTGACGTTGTACTCAAAGTCACAAACACCGTTGAGGTCGTTGAACAAGAGTCCACCAGGGCACTGTTGTTCAATTACCACATCGTCCCAGCAGTTGAGGTAATTCGCACAACTTTTGGGACTTGGAAATTGTCCTCTGAGACCAAGGCAGCCTGGCGCAGGAGTCGGCGGTAATGGAGGCGACGAAGTACTTGAAATTGGTCTAGGAATTTCTCCTACACCGGGAGAACCAGGCGAACCAGGAGATCCTGGAGAACCAGGAGATCCCGGCGAACCGGGAGATCCCGGCGAACCAGGCGATCCCGGAGAACCGGGAGATCCCGGAAAACCAGGCGAACCCGGAGAGCCAGGAAATCCAGGATAAAACTGTCTGACTGAGTTCACGAACGGTTTTGAAGTAGTAGTAACATCCTTCACAGGATCACGTTGTACATCCAAATTGTGATTATCCACCAAGTCCCACCAATGATGCGATCCCAAAACTGGGGAATAATAAAAATATCACTATGAAACCACTATTATAAAACGCTCAAGAAATACTTACCAGAAGGTTGATGTTGAAAAGCTAGTTGTCTTCCTCTTGAAGAAATTTCCTGCCCAGCCACGAGACTTAGAAGGGCAAGTATCAACAAGCCCATCATGGCCTCCTTGTCAATAAAAAAGATTCTTAATAACGAACTGAACTCTCACAAAAACTAAATAAAAAATTTTCAAAGTACACGCTGATAATCCCGATTCGTCAAATCGAATTGCAACCAACTGGCAAGTCCTTGGTTCGTGTCCTGATGCTGTGGGCTGGACCTCGTCCGTCCCAGGGCTTACATAGGGCATCCCCCACCATCGGCATACAGGGAACTACAGGACCCCAATTACACGCTTGCAAGGACCTCACCTCTTGCGCAGGAAGTGCAACGTCTTGCACGCAGAGGAATCCCCACCTTGTAAAAATCCAATGAAAAAAAGTAAAGAAAAAGAAAACAAAAATTATGCACAAGAGTGCATGCACTTTTTTTGGGTGCCACAGCAATGGCACATGCCTCGGTTTGTTCTGCAAGGAATTTAACTGCAATCATCCTCAAGAATCCTTGAAAAATTCCAGTCGCAGTACTTACCCACGACCTACCATCCTTCCTTTCAAGGGGGGCCCTTGTGCGTCTTTCCTGGACTGTTGGCGTCACATCATGCGTTTTATTATCCGGTTCTTCTCGCAAATCCAACGAGTTTTGGGCAATGAGGAAGAGGTCACAAGTGGTCGGTATAACGTAATCTTTGAAATCCGTGCGTGCCATGACGAGCTCCTCCTACAGTTTATCACGTGAGTCACGTTTTGAGTCTGTTCAGATAACAGCTACTAACCAAAAATGGCCATTTACAGAAGCACGTGCAGATTTATGTTCCCACGTATTTAAACATTTTATTAAGTCAATGAACCACAATAATATTCATTCTAGGGAGTACGTGACATTGCTCTACCTAGGAGATACGTGATGCGAATCTGTTTGCATTGTATGGCATCTTTCTGAACGGAACTCGTAGGATCATCTTCCAGGAGCCTCATAAAGTAGTCGAGGATGATTGAACGATCCTGCCGGTATTACTAAGCGATTCCAGCGTCTCTCGCCAGGGGATAGATATATTTATATCTTGCACTTCTGCGAAATGGTCCTGCTCGAAAATTCATCTCTCTGTGATCCTGTATACCTACACATAGATAAGACAGCCTATGGGCTTCCCTTGTCCTTTAGCTACGTCCCTTGTTTTCTTTTTCCTTTTTTTTTCTTTAAAATTTTTTTTATTGCACCGTTCCTCCTCTGCTGTTCACTCTTATACTCTTCCAAGTCTGTTTATAACGACCGGCTCTAGGAGGGCCAGAGGGTGGAATGCCGCGAGAAGAAGAGGAGCATCGGACCCCAAGAGAAAATAAAAGGAGGAACGAGCTCATGGATGGAATGGAATAAAAAAGGTGAGGAGCGGAGGTTGGATGCTGCAGAAAAGGGAGAGGAGGTGGACCAAGTGCACGCCCTTTCGAACAATTAAATTCGCAGGAGCGATGGTGCACAGCGTATATAAGATATGGGATAAGGAATTACTGTCATGGCCAACGTACACGTTAAATTTGGCAAGCTTACACGACATGCCACTTAGCGTAATCATCAAGTTCGGTACCGGCTTGATATCTTCGTAATGGCGACTATCGCCATGTCAAATTTGGCTAAATCCATCCTTAAACGTTTTTCTTTTTCTTTAGGCTGTCTTTCTAATTTACATTGAGTAATCTGGAACAGGATAACGGCAGGACCTCAACTGTAAACTTATGAGTTTACGCAAGTGCAAGAATACCTCAGGTGCATACAATATTAAGGGAAAAATGTCCCGTAATGTCACTTAGGCATTCGGACCACGTGTGGGCCGGTAACGTGCATTCTTTAGCAACTGGATGCACCCCCGTTAACCCTAAATTAAAATCCCCAAGGGACGAATCCCTTTAGCTAATGGGATAAGCTATATTACTTATGACACCATAGGGGCCATTTAATAAATCCGATAAACGTATAGTATAGCTGCATATACTATATATATAAGAAGAAGCGCCACTTAACGCGATCTTTTAAGCTGCTCAGCAAATATATATTCGCATAAGGAAAAATCAACCATTTTAAAAATTCCCAGGCGGTAACATTCGTCGGTTTTCTACATATGAAGATAAATACGAATTCGCATACGTATCTTCGTCTTATATGTGCTGTATAATGTGAGCACACAGGACGCTATATACGGATGGCCGTAGGGACCCACGTAACTCGGGATCTCAGACCAGATACTTGGTATCCAGCCTGTGGCTCCGACTAAACGCTCTAATGAAGCGAATACATTTCGGGGAAGGAAGAATGGCGGTACTGGACTCTGCTGTAAAAAATAATTAAAAAAGATACTAAGAGGACTCGCAGGATGATGATGCGTAAGGGGAGTGCGGAGAATCCGTACAGCCAAAAGAAGAGGACGCGCTCGCGGTGGAGGTGTACCAGGAGGAGGAAAGGAAAGGAAAGAAAAGAGCAGATAAAGAAGGTGCTCGAGGAGGTGAAGGAGGTGAAGGAGGAGGAGGAGAGGAGGTGGTGCTGTGGCTCGAACGCGTCAAGGCCCAGGGGTCCTTGCTCTCCGGGTCATAGCGGCCCACAGACTCATAACATTTCACCTTACCCCGCCTGTCCACCACTCGACACTCGAATCTACGGTCCCACGGATTAGGAATTAGGGGATCGTTCATTAGCTGGATTAGGTACATAGGGGTTTTTTATTTTTGCCGGCGTATGAGGTTTTGCTTTCTTTTTTCAATCTATAATTATACGTAATCAATAGTAGACTTGATGAATTTTAGTCATTTCTTTTGACTTCTATATATTTCATGGCGTTTTCTTATTCTTTCTAGAGGATCAAGTAATGTCTTGCATAATCAGGCGTACGTTGTAATACATAGCATGAGATACCCCATGGAATACTGCAACCAGATTTACTTGACTGTACGACGGCTTGCCATTACGTACGGAGTCATGTGGCATGATGTCGGTAAATAGAAATTTATTTACAAAGGTACAAAGTCAATTAGATAATTTTCATACTGATAATAAACGATACTCCATTGGAACGTAACTTTTGGATAAGATAAATAAAAAGTATCAGCGCATTATATTTGAATTATAATAATCGTATATTTTGGCATTAGTATCCACGCAGACACCTCACGTATTTTAGGTGACTAAAACCCACAAGAAATCAGGATCTGGTATCGCAACAGGGCGACCGTCATCAACATAAACAGTGGGAATTCTCGAGTTTTTGGAAGCGAATCGTTAATCCAAACGGAGGATTTCTTACACACATTTTTCATGGGATGTCCAGGGTACGGTTCAAAGAAATTATTTCCTGGAGTCAGACCGAACGTCGTGTAGATTCGTATCTTTTATAGAGAGTGGACTCTAATTCTAGTGAACTGCCAATGAAAGCTGCCATTTTCATTTCGAAATATGTATATAACGCCGGCTGCGTCATTGGTGACACGTATCTATATAAAACTATATACTACATACATTACAATTTCTAGTCCCCCAGACGTCAACAAGTAGCTACCATAAGGTATATGACTATATGGAGCTTGCCGATTTCGCATAGCGTCGACATTACAAATATTTCGCAAGTGCTTCGGGCATTGTTTCATTCTTAAATCTGATTTCCTTTCCACGAGAATTCTCACCGCATTTAGTTCAGAGAGATAGTCTCGCCTAGGTGCCGTCACCGCTCTTGAATGCCTTCTTGAATGTACACGTAGAGTTACGATGTGCGCTTCTTGCACAAGGATTTAAGGAGACAGATTAAACAAGAAAGAGAGACAAGAACATGAAAATATAAAAAAGTGTATAAAAATGCCAGGCAAACGTCAAGGTTCAAGAATTTCGAGTATGTATAGCCAAGGTGACGTACCAGTGAAACAATATCCGCCAAATGCGGTTTTAGATTCTTAAGATCTTCGCCCCTACGAAATACGCCATTACATATGTATGCACAGCGTATTGAAACAGACGTGATCGTTGAGAAGTTCCGGCAAATATAGAAAGGAATAGGAATTCATTAATTTTTTTTTCTTTTCAAGAAGTCAGGTTGCCGCGGTCTTAGTTATAATGATAACAGTAAACATTAAGGCGCGTTCCGATCACCACTGTCCATAATGAGCTTGACAGTTATATTATTAATATGCGATTCTTAACACGGTATCCTGGGTAATTTCTGTGCTATCCTCGTATTTCACTTTTGTTTTCACCGACTATATAGCATGGAGATGCGCATGGCGAGACGCGCGCCAAAGAAACCGTGAAGAGCCTTGGCGGCGATCCTGACATCTTGCATATTCCGCTGTAGCGAAGAAATGTAAAAAGAATAAGAAAGGAGAGAAAAAAAAATAAGGAGGAAGAAACTTCGTAAAAACGTTTCAACGATTTTGTACAACGATCAGCTAACGAGGAAAAATGAAATCAGTTCAGAGATTATGAGATCCAGAAAAAGAGAAGATTCTGATAACGATGTTAAGAGAAATTGCAAGAGGAAGAGTAGGATAAAAAAAGGCGACATCTTCATTCGTATATTCGCAAAAAAAAAACCATAACTAATTATGTACCGTTTTTAGTGGATATAGGTATCTGGATGGCGTTACTATTTTTCTGCTATCCTGTCAACGTCCGTTAATTTCTGTAGCAAGAATAAATACTCTGCTATCGTGAAAAAAGCATATCGTCAAGCGTCTGAGCAAAGAGATTGAATTAAAAAAAGGAATTGTAAGAAATATTAACAAGAGCAAAATAGCCGACGAGTTGCCAACGGAAATTGACCGATGTGGAATGAAGCGAGAAACGTAAGACAGATAGGAAAGAAAGGAAATGAAAAATAAACCTGAAATCTACTGACTCACGTAGTCAGTGAATGGTATTCGAGATATCAGAGACACCGAAGTCGATTTTTCTGGAGGTTCCGATGCCCCAGCGTCTCGACGACGGACGTCGGCTTCTCGATACCGCGGTTGCAGTGGAAGAAGCAGCCTGCTCGCCAAGAAGGCCTTCCTAGCTGAGAGACCGTTGCTAGAGAGTGGGGAGCTCATATAAGACCCAAGCCAAACGCCTCTCCCAGTGACCAGTCCCGACACGAAAACCCATCAGCCGAGCTTCTTCGTTCCTCACTGAGAACTTTTTGCTTTGGCACTTTAATGGTTCCATCGCCGGAGCTGAAAATTGCGTAGAGAACTGACCAGATCATCCTGCCAGTCAAGAACACGACGAACCGAGTATAGCCGAAGTTATTAGCAATAATGGGACCGTACCAGGTAGCCACGTCCTTCCTGGTCCTCATTGCTGTCCAAGGTGAGTCATTTCAATACCTGAATAAGATCAGTCAATTCTTTCAATGAACATTCGATCACATAACATTCGATAGCTCAAAGAACGTCCTTGCCACTAACTATGAGGTATACTATATTCGATATAACTCGCTGGTTACACCTTACTTACTAAAGAAATCTTAGGGGTATCACAGGGCCCACCGCTGTGAGGGCTGCCATAATATAATCGGTTGGATGCTGCGCACGCGATATTTAAAACTTGACACTGGGTGGGTGAGAACGGCAGAAGAAAATAAAGTAAAAGATAAAAAGGGATATGTAATACAGTAAGCTACAACGTGAACGATATATTTTGTATAGTCAATTGAAACGTTGTTTTGAATGAACTCGCTCCGCTTTCTATTTGAAGAATATATATAATTCATTGAAATAAAAATTTTTTATTAAATTCATCGTTGATTTTCTTTCATTGTGCCACGTGCGCGCGTATATCCTGTGTCTGTTAATGTATAAGGATACTGAGTGGTGACCCAATTTTTCTATAAGTTCAATAGTCTAGAGTAGTACTCCCCTAAAAGTCGAGGACGGTCCCCCGTGTTTTTATTTGGTTTCGATCGTTCTACGAGCTCAGCGAGTAAGGCCCAGATGTCTCTCCGGCTAACTGCCCAATTACACGCATCCTCGCGAAAACAATGGCGGCCATTCGCCGGGCAGGTTTCACGCATCGCGTGTAGTACTTTCTCTCGTGTCTCACCGGGTGAAAATATGAAAGTAGCTCAACGAAACAGCTTGTACTCTCTCTGGAGAGTATATCTCTGTGTGTACGATCATTTAATTTCCAGCCTCCCGTATATCCCGGAACACTATGTTTATCGCATGAGGGGCCTTACGAGACACCGATCGGACCCCGACACTTCCTGATAATAGAGGCTTTTCCGTGCTCCTTGCAGGATAACTAAATGACAAAGAAACCGGATTAACCGTTCCGGGGACTGGACTCGTTATATCCGGATGGTGATAAAAAGAAAGAAAAAAGATAAAATGAAAAACAAGGCCCCTCGTAACAAACGAAACGAAATAAAAATGAGGGTTCGTAATATTGTTACGTGTATTGCGTTGCACGGAAGGAATCATGATATCCCAGTTAAACGTAAATGGGCCTGTGGTCTTATACCGAACCGTAACCGGGGCCTGGTCGCCGTCCAGCCGGTAATTTCCATGGGATAGGAACGTAAACATTAGACGAAGACTAACGATACTGTACAGGGTATTTACTCTTTACGGAGTCGTAAAGGAAGGGAAAGTAACCCAGTGCCTCGCGCTAACTAAGCAGGGCCTTACATAACCGGCTGGTACTCGGAGATGTCTCCGGGCCCACCATGTACATACACGCCTATCGTGTCACATTAGCCCTACATAATCCGTTTAAAAGATTCTCTAGACGGAAATCCCTAGAATTAATGTCATCTTTACATCAGGATCAATTATCTCGCTACGCTCATCCTGTACGCGTCTTGCACGTTGTGCGTACAGGATATAATTTTGTGAAACGAGTCATTAACGTACCGATCAGACAAATGGTATAAGCATAAAATTACCAATAGCCACTAGCATTTGTTATTCTATTGTATAGTCTGTTCTTCTCAGAATTCACGGGTACGCCAGATCGGCCGGTTGCCGGAAGTGGCGTCACCGGGTTAAGGACGTGAGCCAAAAATAGAGATGGATCCTAGATGATGATTCTTACTAACTAGACGTGGAGATAAGATCTCACTTGGAAGGAGTTAAAAGAATAACCAGGGGTGCCCTGAAGGTTGCAAGTCAAGGCTAGGCACTTTCACTTGCGCTCTCTTCTGTATAGAAGCTGGGAGCGCAGTTCCACTAGACTTCCCACCTTCTTATTTCGATATTACTTACGATCAATAGATTCATCCATCCGTCTCTGTATATGCACTGTGCATGCTGGGTACAGACTCCAGATTAACATCGTGATCGTGATCCTGGTGTTCTTGGTTTCCTAGACCTTCTATTGTTGAGCTAGCCAACACCCTGAATCCAATGTAATTGTTACTATAGATATGGTGCAAATAATCTGGTTACTTTTTTCATTTCCCATTAGCATTCTGAGAGACTGGAATACACTATAAATATCCCTAGATTATAACCGTTGATATTCGATTGTCTGTATATTTATTGGATCATTCTGGTTAGTTTCAGGAATTCTGGCACAAAAACAACAACAAGAGGATCCTTGTCAGACAAAAGCAAGAGTCGTTGGGGATGTTGAGTATTGTGATCGTTATTGGGAATGTGTCAATGGCCGCCCAGAATTGTTTGACTGTCCCAATGGGTTAGTCTTTGCTGGGAAGCATCGTGGCGTCACTGAGGGTTGTGATTATCCATGGAGGGCTAATTATTGTGAGGGTAAACGCCAAGCTAATCCGCCAATTGGTGCTGAGCATTGTGATTGGCTCTATGGTATATTTGGTCATGAGACTTCATGTACGAGATATTGGACTTGTTGGAATGGAACTGCTACAGAACAACTGTGCATTGGTGGACTCTTGTATAATGAACGTGCGCACTCTTGCGACTGGCCTGAGAACGTAGAGGGTTGCCAGAAGCACCGTGAGTCTCGTTAATTATTATTATTTATATACTTTCTTCGTTTAGCATTTCAAGGAACGAAAGGTTATGTGCGCCGTTAGAAAATATAATTTTCTCATATAATTTTCACCTTTTAAAATGTCAATGTGGCCTCTGTCGTTTAATTCATTAATATTCATGTACTATCGCCACACCTTCAACTCGAAGATTCTGTATAGCGAGTTTCGCGGAAAGTGACGGCTTCTTTCGAAACATTAGAATGTATCGCGACGTGTGACACGTACCTGTATGTATATTTTAACGTTTACCTACCGCAGACGGAACGTGGCGGATGTCTCAAAAATTTGAATAACTTTTCTCCCAGTTTGTCGGTTCTACGATCTCCTTATCTTGCATATTTACAGTATGGGCATGTATAACAAAATTTTATATGTATTTCAGCACTGTGCAATGACGATGCCAATGGAAATGTACCTCTGGGTAAATCCTGCAATCGCTATTGGCAATGTCAGGGCGGATATCCTCGACTTCAGAGGTGTCCTGCCATGTTGGTTTTCGACAGAAGGTCATTGAGATGCGTTGTACCACCTACAGAGGATTGTGACGTACCAACGACGCCACCTAATCTCGAGGGTGAACTTCCGGATGGAAGGAACGAGCAGGAACCGGAAGAGGAGAATTTGCCACCTGGTGTACCATCCCTACCAGCGGGTGCAGTACCGATCTCGTTGAGAGGACGTGCCAGAAATTAAATTGGAGTCTTCCGATTGGCTGATAAAAAAGCTCACGTGGAATTTTGATTATGAAAATTCGACGTTCTTTCACGGCACATAAGAGGATCGGTCGATTCTCCGTTAGCACGTAAACACTTCTTATCGTTTTTTTTTTTAGAATTATTTCTGATATCGTTATTACTATACTATACCTATTCGATTATTATAGCCGCGCACTTTTTCCCTTTGAATTTTCTCATCCTCAATCAAAATGTAAATATTCCCTTTATTCATATTTCCTTTTGCGGGCCATACGCACACCACATCTATCTACTCTATCCATGCGCACTTTATTCGCATGCACCCGTGTGAATATGCACGCATATATCGTAACGTTTACTCTTACGCATAAGTACGTAGGTGATTCGTGAAATAAAGTATCATTGTATATTTTTTTATACGTAACATCTAAATTGCGCATTTATTTTTATTCACTTTACATTCTGTACTATCTCATCGAATTGCCACTACTCGTAAATCATGGTTATACCATAAGCACATTATACTGGATTCCTGTACGAAATTGTACAGTTATACGTGGCAAAATCCAGGTGGCTTTCTTTAGTGGTCAACAAGTCTCTCTAAAGACTCCTCGGCTTGCATCTATTACAAAATATTTTTCTTTTTTTTTTTAAATTCTTACAGACATCTTTACGATAAAGGATGACAGAATCCTGATTGATAAGGACATCGATAAGACTGCTAGATCCTCCATTCTGGTCAATATTTATTACAGATGATTGGCGCTGTGTAAACGGAAATGCAGAAATAATCAGCTGCTCGGAAATGGTTATAAAAAAAACCCAAATTATTATTACGTACCAATGGGGAATTTCATCAGGATCCAAACAGGTTAGGGAAACAGAATCGAAAAGTTTACCCTCACCGCAGGTGATAAGACGCGGATGACCATCTACACAGGTGATGAGTCTGCCGCAATCACCAGGTACAGGGAATCTGTCAAGAGATAATGAATATATTCCCATTCGTGAATCCGTCGTACCTTCTTATCAACGTGATCGATGAATTTACCTGGGGAATGGCCAGAACTTAGCAGCAGCTGTACGAGCAGGAACCTTCTGAGGACATTTGAAGCCAACAATAGCCTCAGGATTGCAGTACGGAAGTAATTGATCAGGCCAGACGCAGGTATGACTCTTAGGATCATACGCAAGACCAGGGCTGCAATGTTCCTGAAGAGGAGTTCCGTGGGTGCATTTAATGTAGCTGATGCTGCATGACTCGCTGTCTGGATAAAGTCCAAATTGATGCTCGCACCCTGGACTGCTTATGGGCGTCACTGAGGAAATAAAAAGGAAAATAAGAGAGTTCTCAGTAGGTACCTTGGAAAAAAAGTTCTCCACAAGATCTTGTTTTGTAATATAAGAAAAAAAGATACCATTATTGAATATCCCGTGTTTATCGGAGCGTCTAGATTAACAGGATCTCAGGAAGGAGAGCGTAACGTGATATACTCACAGTCAGCCTTGCGTTCTCCGCAATGTACTGCCCAGTGGTAGTTGCAATGATTATGTATGGCACCATGTCCATCGAAAAGAAGACCGTTTTCGCAGTGTTCCAGAGTGAGCGTTCCGTTGGTGCAGAGGAAGAATGCAGCGCAATCCTCAGGATGAGCGTAAGCTTGGACGCCATGTTGTTCAGGACACGCAGGTGCATTGAGAAGGGCAGCGCCAAGGACTAAATATTAAAAAAAAGAATTATCAAATTTAACCAAGAGAAAGCTTATGAAATAGGTGTATGCAGTACGATATACAATTATTTGTTCTATGGCCACCGGCTGTTATCATGAATAATGCATGATCGGAATGCGCAGTGGGAATATTCCGCCAACGCTATTGCGAAATCTTGTGCGTCGCATAATCAAATAATTCGCGAGCCATGGTGGCGACAGTTGCGCACTTGGAGATGGTAATAGAAATATGATAGATCATGGGGGACTAGACGATGCGTCCATATGGCGTATAAGTAATGCAGTGAAAGCGGTTGTAGCTAAAGAATTCCTAAAGGTGTCGCAAGTCGCGCGTTATAAGTCCCGTAGTCGCGGGGCCCTATGCTAGAGAAGTTGCGGTATGGGTGTGTGTATGTATGCAGGTACGGTGAGATTTCTGAGTGCCATAAGAAGGGGAGTGAGCGTATAGGGTCTCGCCGTTAAATCGTATGTAAGAGAGTGCGATAGGAAGAGTACCCAGGGCCGTATACACCATCCGGATTCACTTAAGCTAAGATCGCACCAATGTAATTATCCGTATTACGTACCTGTAGATATGAGGCCCAACAGGCCCAATAGACTCGCGCTCATACCGTAGCTCATGTCTGGTCTCGGTACGGACTGACTACTGAACTTAGAATCCCACTCATTGGCGAGTAGCGTTGGCCTCGGCTTGTACCAGGCCCCCTTCACTCATAAGAGGGGTCCCGAAATGAGCCCCTTCCCTGTTCACTCTCTTTTTCTCTGGGTTGATACTAATTACGGGAGATTTGTACGAGATCTCTCGGCATGAACGGATGGGTTTCGATTGTTTTCTGCAGTTATGTGGCTCGATTTTTTGGCACTTTGCTCTGGGGCCTCATGCTCTCTAGACACGCCCTCTACCATTGTTATTTACCTGCATATTGATCCCAAAGAAATTCCCATGGTTTAAACTTGCAATATTAGTTTTAAATTTTTCAAAATTTTTGTTTATTACCCAAAGGCAATTGGCTCCTCCGGACTGGGTGATACGTACGCTATCCTGATCCGAGTGTATTGCAGTAGATACGGATAAGGCCTCAGGGACCTGACGTGACGACTTACGCAATTGGTAGGCAAGAGGGGTCTCCGCCCCGAGGGAACCAGATCGCCTGACACGATACCGATAGTGAAAGCCGTCAATCTGATATTACACACATTCTGTAGGTTATACAATGGCCTCCTCCTGTATGCCTCTTATTCAGCCTCTGTAAGTGGGACCGTTCACCAAACTACTTTTAGGGAGCGAGGCTAAGGTCGTTTGATTTTCGTTTTGCCTTTGGGCCTGCCGGAGCTCGCGTCGAGCTCGAGCCTTCATCGGGTAAAATTGACGGCGGTTGGCTTTCATTATGCAAAGAGAAAGGTCCCCGCTGAACCTGAATACGGAGAAGGTGAGATTTTACATAGGTCGAAGAGTCATCCGCAATTTTCCCTACAAGAAAATTACCACAATGGAAAGTGCTTCGACAGACCAACAGATTTACATACATTTACAGATTTTAGCGGAAGTTTGAACTATATTTAGACTCTGTACTAGGATTGGGTTTACACTAGTAAAAAAAGGTAAGGATATTAACAAATAATTTGAGTATTATTGGAAATAGCTATTCGACGAAATTACATAAAGAGAAAGGTACTCCCGTCAAATATAGCCACTCGGTGAACAATAACTTCGTTGCAGTTTGTAATAGCACGTTTAATACGAAATTGCATAAGATTAAAATATTTATTGTTCTTAAGTAGTAAAAGTCGTTGGTTACATTTCTAACGTTGGCACGTGACTCAGTTCTTTTTCTTGTAATAGTCCTCGCTGCAACATAACATAACATCAATAGAATTTCTCGTTCTCATGCGTCAAGCATAATATGACAAAAAAGGTTATGTACGCATGGGAGGTTAGAATGATAAAAATGTGGGTGAAATGTGAAAAACAAATGGACATAACTTCGAAAGATTTCGAGGTGAGCTAGTACATTATAGAATTACTCACCAGCCTGGCACATTGTCCGGATCAGTACACCTGAAGCTATCTTCATTGTAAACGGTATCATACTCGCACTGGCCCTTCTGTGGCCTTACGCCATTTCTGCATATGTAAAACTTGGCACAGTCCTCAGGATGAGGATAAGTAGGATGTGGCAAGATTCTTCCTTGTGGTCCAGCGACGTCTCCCTCGGGACAAACGAAACCATCATCCAGCGCATCGCGTTTCACATCTTCGCAGAGTCTCGTGGCGTCCGCAGGCCACACGCAGGTGGCCATCTTCTCCTCGTAAACAAGTCCCGGTGGACAGGGCATTAATTGGGCGACTCCGTCGATGCAGTTAACAAAATGATCGCAAGAGGTTGGATCGTCAAGTTTGAAATAGCCATTAGCGCGTGGACATTGTTTGCTGACTTGTGGTTCCTCTGTAAAAAAATAAAATTTGAAAAAAATGTCCATGAGTAAAATTTTCAAGAATATTGAAAACAATCAATCATCAGGGTACTGGAAACTCACGTAGCAGGGTGCGGTCGCCGCAGGGTACATTCGCAGGTATGTCACAGAAATCTTTCTTAGGATTGTCGTCCCTGAAGACGAGGCCGTCCTTGCATAGACGTTCTTCCGGTTGCCCGTCTACGCATGCGTAGTAAAGATCGCACTGTTCAGGGTCGGGAAAAAAACCCTTAGTCTCCGGACAGCGAAATTGAGCCTGACTTTTGGTTATAATGGCGGCAACCACTATAAGCGGTAAAATAAACCGACACCCTGTAGATGCCATACTTAAGGATCTTTGCTGATCGTGGATCTTCCTTCTCTGGCAAGGAGGTACGCGACGTGACTGACTTCTCGGTCCCGATTTGCTCGACTGCATTCTACCACTGTCTCATTTCACGACCCCTCCCCTTTCTTCGAAAGCCCTCTCTTCATCTTTCTTCCACCCAGTTCAGGTAGGAGAGGGTCAGACAACTGTTCTTATTGCTATCCTTTATACCTTCCAAAGGCCTGCCTACTCTCATTTGCATTTAGTTTGGTCTATTTTCCATTGGCCGGCTGCGGTCTCGGTGGACGGACATACATCTATGTATATATATATATATATATATATTAAGAGGGGAGCATACATATGCATATGCAAAAAGACAGGTCGTGTCTCTAGAAAGCTTTGACATTTGTCTGAATGTCAAAGTGGGTCCAGCGATTTTTATAATGCAATCTTCAAACGAGGACCTGGTAGTATGTATTAATTTTCACTATGTGTATATACTATTGTACTTGAGTTGCATTATTGTATATCATATATATATATATAATAATCAGATATATCTGAATTTGCGAGAAAGCACTGGTCACGGATTCCTGAACACATACTTATATTTTATACCATTGGCTATTGGTATTCCCGGAATTCGATCTATGAAAAAAATGTAAAAAAAAATATGGTCACGTCTTCATTCATCATTAGTTTCATCTACTAATAGGTTATACGTACACGTGCTTAGATACTTGGTACTTGCAGGTACTGAGTCCTGCCTCCCGTAACGTAGGAAAGCAGAACCGATCGGTTCGCAGTGACTTTTACTCAAGATCAATAGCTGCAAGAAACTCTGCAAGTTCCAGGCTCGACAGTCCCCATCGCATCGCGATATCGTCTCCTTTGGAAAAACGAGGAAAGGCTTGTCGCTCTCGTGTAAATAAGGTGAAAGTCAGTACAGATGGCGACGATCTGCCTGGGTGAACATTCAAGGATCGACGCCCCTTTTACCAGCGCATAACCACATACAGTTTATATATGTTTTTTAGTCGCTTGTTTATATGTTACATGATTGCTACTGTGTTGTTGGATACCTTCTTTAGCACGGATATAGTATACTGGTAGTTTCAAAATTTATAAGAAATCTGTACGTACTCGAAAAAAAAAAGAAAAAAAACATGAGTTCACAGTGTTACGTGATTTTTCGTAGTACACAATTTTCGAGGGTTCTTTTTATCGATGCAACCAACATTTCTAGGGAAAAATGGTGATTTATTGTAAAACATTTACAAGGCTAATGTCTTTCGTATTTATACAAAATATACGGTAGGATTAAAAAGGTGGCTTTGGGATCCCGATGCGGGACAGGAGTACTTCGTATGGCAGCTTAGGCCTTCTTGTCGTCATCCTTGTACCAGTCCTCGCTATATATGAAGTGCGTTGCTAGATTAGTGTCTCTTTGTCAAATTTCATTAATACTCTATTTACGTACCATCCAGGAACATTCTCAGGAGCGTCGCACCTCTGCTGCTCATCGTTGTAAACCGTACCATCACTGCAACCCTGTTCACGTGGTGTAACGCCGTTCAAGCACACATAAAATTTCTGACAGTCTTCAGGGTGAGCATATTTGGGGTGATCGACGGCCATTCCTCTGCTGTCAACTTGGCCTTCCTTAGGACACTCGAAACCATCCTTAAGCTTGTTTCCAACTTTGCCACAGTTCTGTGAGATTGATAAAATATTTTATTAATTTTTATTAGGCTAACCAAAAAATTGTATCAATTAACATTTTTAATTAATGACTCTTGTCATTTTTCATTTCTCGTTACATACCTCACGACCAGCGCTATCAGGCCACACGCATGTTCCACTGTACTCATCAAAGTGCAGTCCGGTGGTGCATGTGATCTCAATGGCTTCGCCGTCGATGCAGTTGTAGAAGATGTTGCATACGGTTGGGTCAGGATGGGCAAAGAAACCATTACGTCTTGGACATTTTTTCGTAGGTTGTGGTGGTTCTGTATATGAAAATAAATGATATTTGTACTGTGAAAATTTAATAATTTTCAAAAATTTTGATTAAAAATCAAATCGGCAGATTCACTTACGCAATTCGAGACGGTCGCCGCAGTCCACGTTGAAAACGTGGTCGCACTTGTTCACCTTGCGGTTCAAGGGGTCGAAGACGAGACCATCCGGGCACAACTTCTCCTTCGCGACGCCGTCTACGCAGTCGTAAAATTTGTCGCACTGTACTGCATCCTCAAATTGGCCATTGCTTTTTGGACAGTTGTAGGCGCCATCTGTTGGAAGAATCATTTTCAGTGAAAGTTATTAGTTCCAATGATATTTGGTACAGAGGCTAAGCTATGTTGAGATCGTGCGAGAACAAGGACGTTGAACCTTGTATGGTTCATCTTATGCATATCGTTATTACTGTTTTGAATTATGTAATTCGCGATGACTACTGTTCCTAAGGAGATATCACTTATGCAACAGGGAGACAGCTATCTGACATTTACATTTTAGAAAGTAACGCCGGTCTCACCCAAACACGCGGACTTAAGTCTGTGGGATATACATATCATCTTGGAGATTTAATAAGGTACAGCATCCCAAGAGAAAGAAGCGGTGAGCATTTATTATTAATCGTATTGTAATTTCTTGTGAATAACGATTCACTGTATTTCTTTAATGAGCTCCACTTTCCATCCATGCTAGTGAAATCGTGAAGTCGTATAATGGAAAGAAATAAAAAGTCCATGAGTCCCATAAATCTGATACCATATGTTACCTTATTGGCTTTTCCATAGAAAGTGGGCTCATCGTAATTTTACTATGGTGAATCATAAAATTATTCGTTTCTCTAGGCTGATATGAATTGTGTATTTTTTTATCTATTAATTGTCATCGCTATACTTACTTGCTACTGTGGCTAAAGCCAGCATCAGCACCAGGCACACTTTAGCCATTTTCTCGATGGTCGTGTGAACTGTCGTAGAGTTTAGGTACCGGTTACTAAATATACAAGTGACTTTGACAACTAGAGGTTAATTTTTGGGCCCGCTCTTTGGAATAGCGTCTCGTCGCGAGAGACTGCAGTCAGAGAACGGCTCTCCTGAGGGTATACCTTACCGATCCCCACTATGGGACATTTCCCCACTTTCGCTGCGTGTACACACCAGGAGGCCACACCACGGAACGTCACACACCATCGCTGGGGATAGCCGTTGAGAATTAAGATTACCTGTGATCCGACCATTACGAACTTTTACCGTGGATTTTACCTTCTGGTTATTCTATATGCTTCGCTCTCTCGTTTAGCACTATA
Source organism: Calameuta pallipes (assembly GCA_030142375.1). NCBI lineage: Eukaryota > Metazoa > Arthropoda > Insecta > Hymenoptera > Cephidae > Calameuta > Calameuta pallipes. The sequence continues at coordinate 291,959 of JARQSW010000685.1, forward strand.
TGACATTTCTCTGGAATCTGTTTGATTTTCTATTAATTTTTTTTTACTTTACTCACTCTGATTTTATTTATTTTACTCGCTCTGAGAGACTCGTGCATTCAAATGCGAAAGAAAAACGGTTGCTTTATTTATTTTTGTATTATTTATTTATTTCTGTCTTTCAGGAGAAATCGTGGTGTGCATTTGTCAATTTTTCATTTTCTTATGACAGATTTTGGAAAATTTGTCAATTTTCACTTTTGAAGCATACGGTGGTTTCTTAACATTGCTTGTCAGAATTCTATAGCCGGTCAATGTAACGGTTATATGGTCATCTATAGGAATGGAAGAAATGGACGCTAAACATTCGATGGCGAAAGGCTGGTACTGTGTGGTGACGTCACCAGACGCTTAAGAATGTATTTTCGCTGACTGCGTCGCATTACGATTCGTTTTTGTTATTGCTTCATTGAGATTTCAACGGGATACTCAAAAGGTGTATTTTTAAACCAGGCCCTTGGGGTTGAATATAATTTCATAAAAATTTCACTACTCTTAACAGCTAATCCATAGGGTAGAATAACGATAACAATAACGACGAATTCATGTGAAAATGTTTATTGTACAAATTAATAAAAACGTATCTTAATGTTAAATATCGAGTCTTGTTTTTACGTGGGTCTTGAACTCTTTCGTCTACTTGGTCCCCCAGTAGGTTTTGGTTTTGGAGGTGGATTTTCCAAAGCATCCAATTCCTGATCAGTGAGTTGACCCTTGTACCAATCCTTGCTGTAATAGAAAAAAAATATATATAACATTGACAATGCACAAAAATGCCAATAAAAAATTGCCATTAAGTTATGTCTAAAAAATGAAATTACGTAAAATTGAAAATCTATTAAAATAAAATGTCGAACCACATCAGATTAATCAATAGAAATGCTTTTTGCTGTCAATACCATGGAAAGTATAGCATAACGGATCGGCCGGATAATGGCGGCGATTCGCCTCACGTAACGTTCAGTCCTTGAGACTGAAAGCTTTCTTTTTCCAGAGTTTGTTATTTTATTTTTTGGTCCGGGCCCACGGAACATATATGCATAAATCATCGCAGAGTCACTTGCCATTCTGGAATCTTTCGTGCCCAATCGCACTTGCCGGTCCTTTCGTCAAAAGCCTGTCCAAGTTTGCATCCACTTCTTCGTGGAATTTCGCCATTGACGCAGACATAAAAGAATTGACAGTCTTCAGCATCAGCATAACGAGGGTGCGTCGCTGCGATCGAGTCGTCGACCTTGGGACACGTGAAGTTGAAAAGTTCCCTGGAGCCGCAGCCCTTTTTCTGGGCCTCATCGGGCCAGTTGCATATGCCAGTCTTCTCAGAGAATACCAAACCGTCAGGGCAGGTGATCATGTTGTATTTACCTTCCACGCAATAATAAAATGTATCACATATCTTTGTGTCTTCGTGTGCGAAGTAACCGTGCATACGTGGACAATGTTGACTCGGTTGAGGCTTTTCTACAATTACAATTAATAAATTTCATCATATTCCTATTACTCACAAATCAGTCCTCATTTAATGAGTACTAGGAATTTGGGACTTACGGAGTTTCAGCCTCTTGGAGCAATCAATACCGAAAGGTAAGTCACACTTTTCATGCTGGGGACTGAAGTCATTGAATACTAGCCCATCGGGACATAATTTCTCAGTACCCTTGCCGTCGCGACAATCATAATATTTGTCGCATTGTTCAGCATCTGGAAAGTATCCATTAGGTTCAGGACACTCATCTGATAGTTCCTCATCCTCGTACTCGTCTTCCTGAACAGGCTCTTTTTTCTGAGACGGTGAGGCCGTCTTACGTCGATTTTGTTCAGCAGCCTCTTGCTTTCTCGTCAGAGCGTTCACAGCTCCTGAAAAATATAAAAATTCTCATTACATCCATAACAACAACTCTCAATGATATAGCAAAGAAGAAGATTAATAAAGAAAAAATGTTCTAAAGATCTGATTAGAATGCGGAAGTCGTATCGATAGCAATAATAAAATAACGGTACGCACAAGAATCCAGCGTGATTGGCTCTTGACATTTTCAAGGTAGTTTATGCGGCCCTGAACGAAGTAACTTATATGGGGCTTATAACCATCGTGTAAGAGTGTATTGACGAAAGGATAAAAGGCGCAGTAAACATAGAGGAGAAGGAGAAGGCGGAGTAGGAGATAGACGCCGGTCGACCTCGCGTATGAAAGAAAGCGAGAAAGTGCTTGGGGCCTCATGGCACAGACAGGATCTTTACTATTGTGGGCCCGTACGTGGATACCGCTTTCCAGTTTTTAGCGAAATTCTAATAGAGACTGTTAAATGAGGGATCAGTCGATTTTCTCTCTTTCTCTCTTTCTTTATCTTTTTCGTTCGGTCATTCAAGAGATTTAAGACAGTTCATGTCGTAATGACACTTTCTTGCCCCGTATAGTAGAGATTTTCATGCAGACAATAATTTAATGTTACTGTGGCTTTCTCATGTCTTTCTGTAACTTTTCTTCTCTTCCATTTTCATTTCTCTAATAGCCGCCGACTTACCCAGGCACACGAGGAGACAAATCAGCTTTGTCTTCATGTCTGCCGCAGATGATGAACACCAATTGTAATTTATTGTAGTCTTGCGGAACGATCGATATCCGTCACAGGATTTTCCCTAATGCTTCGGTAACCCTCGGTACTTTACGTGATGATGACTAGAGACTACTGGGGCCTGAACTGGGCCTCAAAGCCTTATATGCGGCCCCCACTTTTATTCTACAACGGCAACGGGTTACAACATTCCTGCTTGACAGAGGAGTGTAGTCTAAGGAGAGCTACTCTTCTGCATACTTGCATCGGCACGATATACAATAGTTACACGTATGGTGCATACGATATCATCAAGAGTTATCTTCGTAGTTATTGTTGGTGGGGTGGTTGACGAAGAAGTGGGGGAGCGAAACAACAAAGAACCGATTCGGTACCGGTTGGTGTATTTATAGGCATCCATTAAAATAGTAGTTATTAAACAGTTCCGGAATTAGTACGTTACCGTTTAGACAAAAGGAATCTGAGTGACGTTTAATGTTGTTCAAGAAAATCCTATGGCAGATATTTCGAAGTCTCTTTGAGGAGAAATATAGAATTTTGAAAATCTTAATACGACGTCTCACGGTCCCACCATCCACCAGGATTTCTTCTGATCCACAGTTTTCGCAATTCGTCGTATATCAGAATCATCAAGGCGAATGGAACTCCTGGCAACCACCATTCTGCTTTCAAGGGATACGTCTTCAAAATGACATCCATGCAAGGAGCATAACACACCACACAAGCCATTCCGGTTTCGAAGAGCAATCCGAAATTTAGAAACCAATTGTTCATTCCTTGTTGGAATATCGAATTTCTACGTGTTTTGCATATTATTACATCTGCCCATTGTACTATTACTATGCTGACGAAGAAAGCTGTGTGGCACGTATATTCCAAAACTTTTCTTTGTTTGTATGTCCACTCTTGACCGTAACTGTCCGTTAGATCGTTTATGGCGACGCTGTCCCAGTATGATCGAAGATCGAGCAACCTACTTGGTAAAAATCCATGTTCCGCCATTATTACGAAATAAGTAAAGAAGCCAGCTGCTGCTTCTATAATTCCAATCTGTCCATAAGCCATGAAGATCAATTTCCGACTTACTAAATGGTCCGTTTGGGGAATTCTGGGTTTCCTAAAAATGAAATGGTAGTTTTATGTTAATCCGTCCTTGAGATAAATATGAGTTACAATTACCTGGACATGATGTCGCTCTCAGATTTTTCATAAGCCAATGAAATTGCTGGCCACATATCAGTACCGAGATCAATACATAATATACATATGACACCGACCGGAAGTGGTATGCCAAGTGCAATGAACGCAAGAAATGGCGTCACCTCAGGAACATTACTAGCTAACGTATAAGCTATGCTGGATTTGAGATTATCAAAGATTCTACGTCCTTCCTCAATTCCAATTACAATGGAGGCGAAATTGTCATCAAGCAATATTAAATCAGCCACTTGTCTACTGACGTCGGATCCTTAGCAGTTCCCATGAAAAATAAAGAGATCTCATTAGAATCGACATTAATATTATAAAATCTATGGTTAAGACTGTATAGATCTTGGTACTTTGTATTTTATTGACTATATGCGTCCGCCCACAGATTCAATACCTAAGTATGTAGTTCTGTGCATGTGCATTCTACCTGCGCCACTAATATCGATGAACAGCGTTTTTCCCCTAGACTTTATGTTTGCATGTATCGTCAAATACATGCTGAAATATGGGATCTGTGTACGTACGCATGTAACGAATAGGTCACCTGAAATTCCCATGGAAATTCCAATATCTGCTTGTTTAAGAGCCGGCGAGTCATTGACCCCGTCTCCAGTAACAGCAGTAATCAGGTGTAGCCTCTGACAGCTTTCAACGATCTGAAGTTTCTGAACCGGTGACGTTCTGGCGAACACAATTTCCGGATAACGTCGTATAATATTGTCCAGTTCAGCGGGTTCTAGGTCCCGCAATTTCGGGCCAGTCAATACTACGGACTGTCCTTCCGACTCCGTTTGGTCCTCGGTGATGATGCCTACGTACTTGGCTATGGCCCTGGCCGTGTCAGGGTGGTCACCCGTAATCATGATCACCTTGATACCGGCATACCGACATTTGTAGACGGCGTCGGGGACCGGCGGCCTCGGTGGGTCCATCATTGAGATCAGGCCCACCTGTATATACAATCGCATATAATTTGTCACCTTTCATTTTCAATCGTACACTCGTTACATCTATAATTCAGCCGAGCGGATGACCTTTACTATACTGAATCTGCCTGTTCATACCAGGTATAACGGGTTTCTTCCCATTGCAAGTAGCTCAAGATGATATACGGTATGGACAATCTATGAAAAGAATTAATTCCTACCAATCGTAAATTATGAACTGGAAAGTTCGGTGGGTCTGCTTGAAATTGAAAACCCTCAGGAAATTGAACTGGAGATAACTCCAGGTCAGCGAGGCCTAGTACACGTTCACCATTCTTCGCCAGGATTTTGCAGGCTTCTGTGTACGCCATTTTAGTGGCTTCGTTGAGATCACGAGTCTCCTTGCCGGATGAATATCTTGTACAGCGTTCAAGAACACTTTCAGGCGCACCCTTAAGTGATATTAGGTGAACACCCTGCTTCAAATGAACATTGGCTTGAAACTTGTCCGTAGAGTTGAATGGAATTTCGAAGACCTGAATAGTTTCAATGGATCGTGAATAAATTGTAAAATCCCTGAATATCGTGGAATTATATATATATCTTGTATCAGTATAAACAATGTGTAATATACGTATAGTTTCTACAAGATTTCCATTATTATTAATACAATAGTTAATACCTTTTTATATTCCTTTCTGTATGCTTCAGCACCACCTTTTATAAGAACTTCCATACATTTAAGTAAAGCACCATCAGAAGCATCGCCTAGAATTTTTCTTTTATTCAATGGCAATGGGGGCCCAATGGTATTATCTTGTTGGGCCCATTCAGCTCTATTACAAAGACTAGCTATCCTAGCTATATTCTGAAAGCATGGGCTATACACATATTTTCTCCAGGTATCAGAAGCCATGATTTCTTTCAATGAACCGTCGTACCACATATGGCGAACCTATAAATCATATGTGCCTGTAGATACTAGAAGTCGACGTACGATAATTAATAAGTAATATATCAACGTTCAATTAGATCCTCACGGTCATTTTATTTTGTGTGAGCGTCCCAGTTTTATCAGAACAAATAACAGCAGTGCATCCTAGACTCTCAATAGCTTCGAGATTTTTCACTAAGCAATTTTTACTCGCCATTTTTTTGGCAGTTAAAGTCAAACTCACTGTCACGGTAGCAATAAGACCTTCTGGTACATTAGCTACTATAATGCCAATAAGAAATACTACTGAATCTACCCAATCATAGCCAAGAGCTAATGACATTCCAAAAAATGAGAATCCCAAGAAAATGGCCCAGGATGATATAAATCTCATAAACAAATGAATTTCGCGAGACAATGGCGTCGGTCTCGAAGGAAGTCTTGAAGTTAATTTGGCAACTCTACCCATTATAGTATGATCACCACAAGCGACTACTATGCCTTTTCCAGTTCCTAAAATCATTTTAATACAAATATAGAGATACGGAAAATGCTATGAATTATATAAAAGTACCTTCTACGACGCTAGTAGAAAAGAACGCCATGTTTCTAGCTTCCAACAGAGCTCCTTCTGATATTTTTGAGGATCTTAGTTGCGCCATGGATTCTCCAGTAAGAGAGGCGTTATCTACCTTTAGTCCTTGATAAAGAGGGACAGAAATTGAGTCGAGGAACAAAAACAGAATAAAGGTGAGGATAAAAGAATAAAATCGTCCTGAACAGGTTAATTCACCTTGGCATTCCAGGATTCTAATGTCAGCAGGGACTCGGTCACCGGTTTCCAGTAGAACGATATCGCCGAGTACCAATTCAGAGACACATATTTCCTTCAATTCGGAGTCGCGCAGTACTTTCGTTTTCTCCGGTAGCATTTGCTTGAATGATTCCATTATTCTGGAACTCTTGGACTCCTGATAGTAGCTAAACATTCCTGTTACCATAATCAGGATTACCAGAACAACGCCAAGCCACAGGTGATCCTGAGTCGTCTCCTCTAAGGTTTGTTGCTCGATGAAATAACTGATAAAGCAGAGTACAGCTCCAAACTGTTAAAAAATATTTCCACGTAATGAATTACGTATTAATCATAAACTTCTTCAATTATTAACAGACCCAAATTAATAGGGAAAATCCTTTGCAGCAGCAGCGAATAGCTTTTATGATTTCTGGGGTTTGCTTTGGCGGCGTTAAAGAATTCATTCCGTGTTGCCGTAAAAGTTCTCTAGCTACGTTAGCCGACAATCCATGCTGCGAATCAGTTTTAAGTCTTTCCATCAGAACGGTTATGTCCACCGTGTGAACGTCGGTATCGACATCGCGACGAAGAGCATCTGTGTTATGCGATAGCCTAGCCTTACGAAGTCCTGGCATTTTCTTGATTCACGAAAAATTCCTCTCTGATAATAAAATCTCTAAAAAGGTTATCCCAATAAACCCTGTATTCATGACATTAAAAAAGATTAGAAGTAACAAATGAATGTTAACTAGTTAGCTCCATAAAAAAAGTTACGCTTAGTATCCAGCTATAATCTTTTTTCATGACATTTATTCTCTAGGTGGGGCTGGAATCAGGGTTCACAACAGATCAAAGCTGGTCGCTAATGGTAGGATATGTTGAGAAAGTAACATAATATACAAGTGCTGCCAAGGTGGCAAACCTTGCTAATCGATAAAGAGGAACCCCGACCGATACGGCGAAGTACGACATTACTGACAGAGCATCAAAGGGAAGCGAATATGTAGCGGATATAGCGGCGTCGTGGCGCTAGTGTGCAAAGACCGAATTCGGGATCGAGTCTCGTCTCTGGACTTGGTGAGACGACGCCACGCAGAGGAAACGAGTCCGGGCTGAGTTCCGCCATAGCGGTGGTATACTTTGTCTCGCTCGCTACTTGTGACGCGACGCTTACCGACGCTCGGCGTTGTCCCCACCGGATGCGCGATCGGGTAAAATTAACGCGAGTGTAAGTGCTTTGCTTCATATTTATATTTGCGAATCGTACGAACTCCACGATAATGGAGAGCAGGCCGGCGCCGCTCCGTTCCAGGCGAGTTTGTAGATTCTGCCTAACAGAGTCCGAGCCGCTGAATTTCATCTACGAGAGGGACCACAGCAAGCCCTTCCAGGTGCCGCTTACCCTGCAGATTATGTCGTGCGTCGCCATCGAGGTAATATAGAATATAAACTAGAGCTTCTAACTTACTTAGAACGTTATTATCTTTATAACTCCTCTAGTCATGGAATTTTCATATGTACCCATTAATTGATGTCGGTGCGATCGGTGAAATGTGGACGAGTCAATAGCTTTGACTGGCATGGATAACGTAGGAATCTTCTTTGTCGGCTGAGGCGGCCATTGAACGCACAGCGTCGTCTTTTTATTACATAGAGGAAAAGACGCGTGTGTGTGCTCCGCTACGTATGTGGGGCTTGCTAGCTACCCTCACCAGGCGGTTTAATGCGTCAACATGGAATCTCAGACAATAGATATTTTGGCGGGAATAATATTTTTAAAGAATGTCAATACTTGTTATAAAAATTGAAAATAGGGTGGCCGCAGAAAGACTGAAGCTTTTGACGGGGTTTTTGGTTTTATATCATTCAGTCTTTCAGTAGCCATCCTGTATTTTATTGCATTCAACTGTAGCGCGATGAAATAAGGATATATTTCTCTTGAGGTTATGTAATTTATTGTATTTTAAATATACAATGCTTTGTTTCTTGTCTGTAGGTATACGCCGCGGATGGAATGCCACAGATGATATGCACCATGTGCCGTTGGAACTTGGACCGCTCCTACAAATTCAAGCTCCAGTGCAAGAAAGCAGATGAGGCTCTGAGAGCTTATCCACTGTCAGGAGTCTTACCGAGACCGTTTCCACCAATTTCAAATGACCCACCCGAGACAGGCACTAAGAGGTTGGCCGAGCAGAGGAACCAGAACGAGCAGTCAAAGAAGCCAAAGGTGGAAAACAATGAACGCGATAGAAGAGAGACCAGGGAGCGAGAGCGAGAACGAGAAAGACAGTCTGAGAAGCAGAGTCACAAAGCTGAACGTCATGACCTGTATGACGAGGAGCAGGATGGCGGGAGTGAAGGCGATCATGAAGCCTCTAACGAGAAGGAAGACAGAAAATTAGAACCTGGTGAAATAAGGGTTCACGCCTGTGATCAATGCGATCGCACTTTCCCATTGAGACAAGCACTCCAACTTCACGTGCAGCGAGCACATCGTGATCGCACCTACAAGTGCACTGAATGCGACCGCATGTTCTTCTCTAAGTACGATCTAGCTAAGCATATGACCACGCATTCCGAGGAGAAGCCATTCTCTTGTCCGATTTGCCATAAGCAGTTCTCACGAGCTAACCTTCTCCAACGCCATGAGAAGGTTCACAGAGAGGAGGTGCGCTATGGTTGTCAGCACTGCGACCGAGAATTCTTTACTACTGATGAACTGGAGAAGCACGAGGAGTCTGTGCATAAAGCCATCAAGCCCTATCAATGTAACATTTGCAACAAACGCTTTACGTACAAGCAGGGTCTAGAGCGACATGAGATGCTTCATAATGAGGACAATACCTTTGTCTGTGAATACTGCAAGGAAGCCTTCCGTACGAGCACTAAGCTTGCTCGTCATCTTTCAACCCACTCTGGACATAGGCCATATCTCTGCAAACTGTGCCCACGTACGTTTCTTCTCTCTCATCATCTTACTAGACACATGCGTTCGCACTCTGTTGAGAAACGACACGTCTGCGAGGACTGTGGCAAAGCTTTCAAACGCAAGGAAAGCCTTGAGGTACATCAGCTGACTCATAGTAAAAGGTCAGGCATGGGTCTTACTTGCGACGTCTGTCAAGAGTCTTGTAGGAACAGGGCTGATTATGTGACACATATTAAACAGCATATTGAAGCTGGTGAGAAAATGGGGCCAGATGGATTACCCCCTGATACTACAAAGGATAAGCCAGAATCTGATTCTGAGGAGGAAGAGGAAGAAGAACAGTACTCTGATGGAGATGATGATTATGAGCCACCATCTTATATTGTGAAGAAACTTCCAAAAACTACTGAATTGCCAGACAGTGAGGAAGAACGTGACAGAACAGAGAAGGAAGACAGAAAGGAACAGGTCGTCTTCGTACGTGGAAAGGATGGAAACGTTGTCAAGAAAACAATCAAAACCTTGATGCCCATTCAGCGCAGAGAGATTCAGGAAACGAAGATGAAGCCAAGCCCAGCTGGTCAATCAAATTCAAAGGTTACTCCGGTCAAATCTGAGGACACACCGAAGAGTCGCGTCGACGAAACCGAAGCGCAGGTACAGAAAATCGTCGCGTCCGTCTTCAAAGAACATAAAATACCCCTGAAACATCAGAACATTCCACAGGAACAAGCCAAGGACACCGCGGTGAGCTCCTCCAGTCAAATCCACACCAGGTCTCAATCCAGCCACAGCACGCCGAATCAGTCCGTGAAGGAAGAGAAGCCCGATCCTGGCAGCGCTACTCCAAAATCCGTTAACACGGTTAAGGTAATCAAAAGGATCGTTGTACGAAAATCTGCAGGAGGTACCGAGACATCAGGATCAACAACAACCACCAAAGAGGCAGACAACACGTCGACGACTACTCAGGGTACTCCAGGGACAGCACACAAGGTCACCAAGCGAGTCATCGTTCGCAGAATCATCAGGCAAGGTGACACGACCCGAGAAGTCATCATGAATCCGGATGGGACAATCATTGATCCAGCAGAGCTTGCCAAACTTCCAGCTGGTAATGTTGTCAAAAGAGTAGTAGTAAAGAAGCCAATGGATAAGAATCAGACTCTGTCGCAGAGTGTATTGCAAACTAGTGATCTTCGTCAGGGTACACCTATAAAAACTGAACCGATGGTTACTGATTCACAAAAATTTGAATTGAAAACATCTCAGACGTCAACCACATCTTCTGCATCTATGAAGACTATTACAGTGCAGAAGGTCGAGCAGACTCCAGGAACACCTTCGGGGCTGACTAAAGGAGATCAGGAGACCAAGGAGAAGCTGGAACAACTTGAGAAACGCGTAGAGCAGCAACGTTTGAAGATTGAAGAGCTGCAAGCCAGAAAGCAGCAGGAGTATGAACCCATGGACGAAATGTTACCAGAGAGACATGATGAATCTGAGGACGAGCAGCAATTGCCTCTAAAGAGGGTTTTCGTTAAGAGGAAGCAAAGCATTTATGACGAAGAACAAGAATATAATGACAATGATAAACCCGTTGCATCTAAGGAGGATAATCAGAGTTCCCTGGAGGAGGAAAAATTCAAGATTATCAAGGAAGACGTGAAGCAGCAGGAATCGACAACGACGGAATCATCTAAGAAAGATTATAAGAAACCAATAGTGATGAGTACATCCAAGGTATATGGTAATAAGAAGATCGTCCTGGTGAAAACTGAAGAGCCATCTGAAGTTGAAGAAATGAGTCGTGAATTGAGTAACATCCTAGATTCTGCAGAGAGCGTAGTGAAGATGCAAGAAAATGTTCTGAGTAGTCTCAGTCAGATCCCAGCTATTGGAGAAGCTGAGCGTAGAGTAGAGATCGAAACCACAGAAGTTGAAAATACAACTCCTAGTGAACCGATGGAAGTAGTCGAAGAACAAATTCCTGAAGAATCTTCTAAGATTGAAGACTCTGGCGTAGCCACTAATGAAGATAGTCAGGGTAACCAAGATGTAGTGGAGCAACTGGAAAATGAGGACAATACCACTGTTCTGGATGAGAGTCATGGTGAGTCCTTATCTTTAACAGGTCAAGATCTGTCTGAAGCCACAGATATATTTGGAGCATCAGAGTCGACGTTAGATGGGCAAAAATCTGAAGACAACAATCTTGAAGATTCAGTAATCACCTTATCTCAATCAAACGACACAATCAATCTGACTGATGCCAATGACACCCAGGATAGCCTCGAGGACAAACTCTCTCAAATGGAAGGCTGAGTAATAGTTCATATGTCTATGTAAACATAGGCCACGCCATGAGGGATCCGACAAGACCCATATACAGACAAAAATAAATAGATAGAAATTCTCTAGATTTTACACGATTTTAGAAATACCTTGATACGTGCACCTTCATTAGAAATGCGACACAGTAAAGCCAACATTCTATTCCAAAAGATGGATTCCCTTCAGCGTTCTACTCTACGGCAATGTATTATCCATTGCAACCGTATGTCCCATCCCAAGTAAGACACCTGAAGTTGCCGCGATCGAAAACGAGTTAAAACATGTTACCATGCAGAAGGATAATTCGTTCGGCAGATGCGATTATTGTTATTCGTTTTCGATCGCAGCAACTTCAGGTGTTCTACTTGGAATGGGACATACGGTATACTACGTATATTACTATCGCTATTATTTCTTATAGATACGTTCCGAAATTCACTACAAATACTGCCAGTATAGTTATGTCTCAATCAATTGCATTCAAGTAAACAAGGACACGACACTCGTAGTCCTGGCAGTGCATTTCGGAACGTACGCTATGTCTCTTCAATCTTCTTTGTAACTTTTAAAATGTATAAGCTGATGCTAGTTAGACGGGAAATTGTAAAAGATATATGAAATAAGCATGGTACACTTATGTAATACCATAGATAACTGAAAACAGATGTTAATCAAGTATCCTGGAGATTTTCTTGCGTATACGGGCGTTTTATTTTCATTCTTTTTTTTTTATAAGAATTTTACAAGACCTATAAAACAATATGTAACATCTCGCTTACAGTCGGAAGCTAAATCGCATCCCATAAACGTATTGTCTGGTGAAAAATTAAATAAATTACAAATAATATTATAAATTTGTAGTTCAAATTATTGACGCCAGATATCACTCAACAATTCTCAATCCCGCACTTTTTATTTCAAATACTTCTCAGTTGCGCCCGTACACGCTTGTATATACCATGCAAGGAATTGCAAATCTGTAATTATCTTTCTTCAAATTTTTAACACAAAGATAAAAGACAACTGATTATCTTCAATATCTGCATTCGCTAAGCTATCATTTTATTGGATGTGGATTAACTTTTGATTGACGTATACCTTCTTATCAATAATAATAATAATAATAATCACGTATAATATACGACGTCTTCTGTGCAGTATTACAGAATACGTCGTGTGGACTAAGACAGTAAGAAAATCACAGTATGGATTCGAACACGTCGCTATCTATAAGGGTTTAATTATCCAAGGACACAGTAAGTAGATTATATGGAAAGCAAAGAAAAAATAGAATATAATGAATTAAGCATACAACTTATTTGTAAACTTCTGTATCAAATACAAAGTGTGGTGTGTATGTGTCCAATGACTGGAGTGTTAATTCTTTATTTGTCATACTTCCTCCTGTATCGTTAATCCAGTAATAATAATATTAATTGAAAATCGTCACGTAATAACAACTCACAAGGTATAGAAAACATGCGTACATTTTTTATTGCACATTACGTGGATACGGTATACAGTCATAAGTTACGTACTAAACTATGATACTACAAAAATGCACCTGGCACGTGTTCAACATGCATATTCATAATATTGCATGTTTTGTCTATTGAGTGAACGACAAGAATAATAAGAAAACAAGAAAATAGATATGACAATTATAAAGTATAATTATCAACCCATTTTTCCGTTGAGTAAGTTGGGGCTTGATACCGGCCATTTTTATCTTGTAACTTCTCCTCACAATCACGGGGCAGAATTCCTTTTTCTTCTCTTATATCGAATAACTAGTATAATACTTATACGTACGCACCATCCACGTATCTCGATTATTAAATATATGCTGCACTATATTAATTAAATGAAAATGACGTTACGGCGCAGCTCCGCGTGCCTGTGATAAATGAAATAATGACTGACTTTCATTAAAAAAAGTAATTATCACTCGACGATAGATGATTGCGGTAAAAATGTAATCAAAAAGAGAATTTCGAGGTGACGAACAAGACGGAATAACGTTAGCTCGTTAAATAATCAAAACAGGAATACGATAAAACCGGTGATATCGTGAATGGTATGATAAGAATTTTGTGTTTCTTAATTTAGCGCTTGGAACTACTCGTAGTTGTAGGTAAGCATAATATGCGTCATGCTGGTTATGGCGTCGCGCAAAGAGCGATGCTCGTTAGTCGGGCGATTAAAGCGTCAGGATGTCAAGCAGGATGGGCGCCCTTCTTTCCGGTAAGCCGCTGGAGCTGGAAAAGAAGGGGAGCATTTTTCGTAGATCTCTTACTTATCTTAATAGGTTTCCATTTATTGCTCGCCCTTCCCGATTGTGATTTTTATAACTTCACAGGCCACCCCTTCCGCTGTCTATGTACTCGAACCGCTGTGGGGCACATAATACTGTCTTAACCCGGAAATGCTTGCGCGATTTTATTCCGCATTTAAAAAGCATTGAGTTGGGGTGACGTGATCACTCCGCGAGAGTTACACCGGGTTAAAGAGGTTCGTGACGTATGCAAAGGACGTAACAAGTTTTTGAAAAATTTGTATAACCTTCTTTAGCAATTCCTAAGTCTATATGTCAAATTCCATAACACCTGATCGAAATTAAAAAAAAAATTAAGTCAATGTAAGAGACCTATACACACAGCTTCATAAAAGAATCAACTTATATGACAGTTCAGTGAAATCAAGGTAAGGTGTTATGAACCTCCTTAATACAGAAGCACAATAAAAAAACGTCCCACTGTAAATTATATCCGGTGTATCAAAAATAACTGCAGCGGTTATTGAAGTAGTAATACGATCGACAAAGTTCCGGTATTACCGGAAACAGTGTATATATCTGAAATGATCATTAGGATTTACATCTTGGTTGTGTAATGTACCTCTTTCTCTTCAGTAGCGACGCTGGAGTATGGTTTGGGTAGTTCCGGTTCCTTAGCTGGTCCCAAAGCGTGAACGTAAATAAGAGCCCCAGCAATACCTCCAAGAATAGGTCCTACCCAATATACCCAGTGATCGTCAAAAGCATTTTCAATAACAGCGCTGCCCAACGATCTAGCGGGATTCATACCGGAACCTGATCTCGGAATCTGAAAATCCGTTAGGTTAACGGGGATGTTGTCTTATGTGAACCAGGTTAAGTAAAAAAAGCAGTTCACTTACGCCAACAATGTGACACAGCGTTACAGTAAGGCCAATGATCAACGGTGCAATTCCTTTGCTGTCAGGTTTGCCTGCATCGCAAGCACCGCAAACCACAACAACAAGAATCAAAGCCAGGAAGAATTCTACTCCTAGACCCTGGGCAGAATTGAAATCCCCTTTCGCCAAGGAAACTGTTCCCCTCGGACTACTGTCCAAGCTTAGGGCTCGCAATACTGCAGATCCTGCTATCGCGCCAACAGACTGTGCCAGCACATAGAGAATCGCCCTAATGATGGGTACCTGAGATATAGGTTAGAATGGATTAGATACTTTTTCTAATATTATCATTCCGTTGCAGGTCTATTCGATAGTTAATATGCACTGCCGAGTATGTAAACGGAGGAGTTACCTTGCCAATGGCTGCCAGGCCGAAGGTGACTGCAGGATTGATGTGACCACCGGACACGTGACCGATGCCCTGTACAATAGCGGCGACAGCCAATCCGAAAGCGAAGCTTATCGCAAGTACATTGTTCGTGACAACCGAACCGCAACCAAAGAAATTTAGAAGCATAGTCCCTAGAAATTCGGCGAAAAGAGCTCGATACAGTCCGGCTTTCTTATCCATCAGTTCATGGACACCCAGGGCCGTTCTTAGGTTCACCATCTGTTGATAAGCATAAACGATAACACGTGTGACTGATTAGCTGACGATCATTATTTGATGCATGACACGTTATGTTTATAAAGGTGTAACACAATCGCGACAAACAACATTAGATGTCTCAAGATGCCTGCTATGAGATACGTCAGTCACATTTGTCGCCTACTTGCGCGGCTGCCCAAGTGAACTGCCAGAGCCGTTTAGCAGTTCCGTTGATTTGCGTCATGAATTTAGATCGAGGACGTTAGTTATACTCGCGTTTCTCTAACTATACGAACTGCATTACAGATGTAGATCGGCGCATCCTTTTCAACGAAATTACATCCAACGTCTAAGATATCCAATCCGAGTCCATCTTGAAAGCCGCGAATTTCAATACTTGAATCAATTGATTATTATGTATGCCATACATGCCTTTGTAAAAACAATACGCAATACAATGCGTTATCTTTGTTAATTCAAAACTTATAGCCATTCAAAGTTGTATTCATAAAAGACAATCAAGTGGAGAAATACGCGTTGAGAATTTGTGTCACTGATATATGTGTTTCTCTCTGTCGCACGGGAATCCCGATAAGTCTGTCTTTCTCGCACTCGCAGCAAGTATAGAAACCGTCAAAATTCCTAACCTCTATTTCTCTAATATGCCAAATTGGCAAATTGCCAATGAATACTGGACAACGACGTGAGACATTTGCAATAGAATAAATTGTCCAATGCTGCTTGACAAAAGCAATTACATGACAGCTGCCAATCTAACTGATGCACTCGCACTGAACATTCAAATATATTGAAAGATCAGTGTCGTTATCATCCACTATAATCATAATCAAAGGAATTGGTTAATTGCAACTTCTTGTTGATCTATCATTTTTTTATAGGAGGGACACCTACGTTCCAGAGTTCCCTACAAGTTACACATCCGGACGAACATACCCACACCCATGTATATCATATGGACCATGTGGGAGTGCAGGAGGGAATATCTCTATTTTTGAAAGCTCATCAGAACGTGAAAGAATTTAGTACGAGAATGACGCGTTTCTCAAGAATTACGTAATTCTATTTCAGAGGAGGAAATCGTGCGGGGTTGTTCTAATCCCGATGATCTCATCTAGAGCCTCAATATTTTACTTCATCGGATATACCAAGAGATTAGTGTATCTCGCTTAACTGTGGACCAACCAATTCGCGCTATTGGCTTGTTTATGTTTGTCCAAATAATTTACGTTTTGACAATAATTTCTGTTTACACATGGGCAAACTTGACGACTTCCACTTTTTTTGCTGGTCAGGAGGAGGGACGGTTAACGTTTACAGTAGGCATTATGATGTGAATGAATTTAATGAGAACGTCACACTTTGATTATTACCCATGTCTCTTCTTCTTGATGACGCTATCAAATAATTCAACAGACTCGAGAAACGTTCGCCATTACATTGCAACCTGCAAAAGCAGCCTGATAAGTTTTCATAGAAACGCCCCATTATTTCTTCCAGCAATTTATTAACGACGCACGCTAACCTGCATCGCCATATCATCCGAGATCGTTAACCCTATATGGGCGTCCCTGACTCTTTCTAAATATCGCCAGTATGGCTCGAACGACGCGATCCCAGGTCGACCGGTAATACGTTCGTTCTACTTTTTTACCAGATCTGTAGACGATGTACAATCTGGTACAGAATACAGGCATTATTATACCGGTACAACGATACAGCATCCTGGTTTGCTTTCAAAGTAAGAAGTTACTTCAGGAAGATTTGAAACGTGGAGAAAAATTCACAAGCCAATTATTTCTTTCAGTATACGTATGGAATATTATTGTTTAGCTAAAAAAGTGGTTTGTAGGTTTTTATCAGTTTCGCTGTACGACCTTGAAGCAGGTAGTAATTTTTTATTTTTAACCTCAAAGGCGATCGTGACTGGTTTGTGTCTATGCTTATTATTAAGTTTGGATGAGTCTGCTAATTCGTATATGGCTTAGGTTGTGGGAATTCTCTTGGGACATAATATAGAATGATATTGATTTAATTCTTATCTGAGCTCTTCATTTTTTAGTCTCTCTGTTCTTGTACTCTTTCGTGGAGACTTATCAGCCAGTTGAAATATGCGTAAGCTATACACACCGTATGACAAATATTGACCGGATCGAGGGAGCGAGGTGAAAACATTAAAATCGAATATGTTTTCCAGTTAAGACGTTATGAAATGATATTATGCCGGCTGGGATGCGCCTCAGGGTTGGTAACTATTATTTGCACCCCAAATATGACGAAAATAAATGAAACTACTTTAACATACGAATTGTTACTTTGTTCGAATGACTATTTGTCAATGTTACAGCGGATCGTATGACAGTTAGAATAATTAATATCGTAATCAACCGCATTAAAAACACAGAATTACTCGATATGATTTATTAAACTAACAAATCAGCTGTTATCCTTCATCAAATATTAAACCCGTTACCAGTAGTCTGTACATATTTATTTTTGTCTCAGATTAAAATGAGTCACGTTCAAAATCTTTATGGGCTATTTCATTATCCTTAGTTAAATATTTTCAATGGACATACCTTGATGTTTTTTCGTATTATATGTAATTCACAAAAGATCGGCGGGTGGATCCTGCTCCTTTAAGTTCACCGGATTCCTTCTGAGTCGAGTGGATACCTCAAATCGTGAACAAAGGTACTGCAACAATGTTCACAAGAAGCGACAGAAGAACTGCGGCAGCCTCACCGTGAGAGTTCTTGGACGACAACTGAGCTATGCTATAGAGACTGCCATTCTCATATAGGTATAGTCACCCGGTCTGCACTGGTAGCAAGACTGGGACTCTGATCGTCAGGGTAGGGATATCATGATTCAAGCTTGAAACGCCTTATAGCTGAGAAAATAAATAACTCATCCAATATTCGACAGAAGGTTGGTACTGAGATACGTACGGAATGAAAAAAAGAATTGGTTAAGGAGTGATACAAAATAATTGTACGTTACAGTTAATCCATATCTATGGTGGATGTACTATTTATCGTATTCCCATAAGTAATGGCTCGTTCTACGTAATGCTTGATAGCCGTACCACAATATCCTGGAAATGCTAACGTAAGAAAATCATAAGCACAGGACAAGGAATTACAAAGGTTCATAGACTGTTGGCAAAACTGAACTAAAAATTTAATCATTCAAAATCAATCAAGGTAAGTATCAAAAGCATCAGGAGGACTATAACAATTTTTTTATCAATGACAAATTTTTAGGGTATCAGACAAAAATGTATCAATTATACGGAAGAAGTGATACATTATATTGTAGCTATGTTTTGTCAATTTCGAAAATGGACCACTGGATGCTGCGCACTGTTGTTGATTCTAGTGAATTCAGTGAGTCATGCACATCGATATGATCCTTCTCGAATATCGTCCTTACTCACCTGTGGCATATATTATTATTATTGTATATTGATCTTGATTTCAAGAATTACGTGTTTAGTCAATAATATCGTGATCCAAGTTGTAAAGTTACGTCACGTTGGTACGGAACGACACGCATACAAAACCAGAGAATAACGTATAAATGATTTTTCCCTAAGCAATGAAAAATCAATGGAGGGGTCCTCCTGTGCTTTCAGATCAGTATGTATTCACCTTTGGAATCGTCTTTACGAACGTTCGTCTCTTGTCAGGTAGTAGATTCGTTGCTAAAAAAATTCCTGTGACCAGAAGCCCGTGATAATTCATCTTATCTCTATTTCGTGGTACAGATACTTTTTACACATCACATTATTTCACAGGAAAAAAAACCCAGGAAATACTAACAAAGGAAAGTTCAGATAACTAAAATTACTGCCAACTACCTTAGTCATACAGTATAATTCAAAATAGATAAACTAATTAGTCTATTCTTATACCTCAAAAAGCAATATCAGTGGATTCGTTTCTCCTGAGTAGCCCTGTATAATATATTTCTTTCTCTTATCATCACTCACAATTGTCTCTCAACAAAACCAACTAATGTTCGCATTATT
This sequence comes from Calameuta pallipes, assembly GCA_030142375.1. Taxonomy (NCBI): domain Eukaryota; kingdom Metazoa; phylum Arthropoda; class Insecta; order Hymenoptera; family Cephidae; genus Calameuta; species Calameuta pallipes. The sequence goes on from JARQSW010000685.1 coordinate 311,561, forward strand.
TACCTTAACGATCTCTCCGTTCGTTCACTTATATCTTAACACGAGATCCAGATGTTTCAGTTAACGAATAGCATCCTGTCCAAAATTAAACAATTATTATCTATATACGCAATATAACATATATATATATATATATATATATATATATATATATATATATTGCTTAGTTTAATATATCACCATAATCATCAGTCTGAATCTTGTATGCTTACGCGACTAGGGGTTGTCTCAGTAGCTCTATAAAGGTAGTAAAAATCATCATGTTTTCTATGATGAATTCGTAGTTGAACGAAATATATCCGTTTGCAGCAACCTTGGCAATGTTGAATCGCACTAGCGTGTTTCCTGTTGTGTAACAATCACGTGAATATTAATAAAAAGTACTTGCAGCAGTGGTTCACTCAGGACTGAAAAAAAAAGATAGCAGGTAAATCGTGTATACCAGCTCTGTTACGGTTGGTGGTTTCTAACGTTTTTACGAGCAGCTGCCATAATTATAATCATCATCACAATCACCATAGCAGCCGTCATTAGTTGTTAGTATACTACATTATTGTATAGTATACTATACTGCCCATTGTAATTGTATTTGAAATTTCATTGTGAATTTACCTATACATTTGGGAGCTTAATAATAAGTGACAGATATATAACAGGAAGGAAGATACCGAAAATTTTTTTCTCTATAATTTGATGATTTATTAATCCGTTACTAAATTACTATGAGTCAATATATCTCCAGATTGCTTGCACGACTATCTCCTTGATAACTAAGTGACCAAAAATAATTAAGCTTTATCTTACTGGAAGAGATATGATACCATGAACATATAGTTATACCTGCTCATTTACTTAGTTAAAGATACGTACGTTAAAAATTAGATGTATTACGTGTATGTTTTTAAGAACACAGATTCCACTTACAGTTGTAGTATTTCACTTGGTTTCCTATCTTATCCAAAAACTTGCGTTGGATGATGTTAATCTCTGAATATAACAATGACGAAAATAATGATCGACACTCCTAAGGTATTTCTCAAGACATCACGGCGACTGTAGGACGCCCACGTGATGACTGTCTTTCCGTACTGGATTCTCTTGCTGTAGCATTTCTATCAAACTCCATGGTAACTGATTTTGCGAATTGCATTCAGTAACGGGGACGCTATTCCTCGTGATGATTTCCTGTCAGTTATTTAAAGTACATTAAACTGCCGTTAATAATTTATGTAGTTAAATTAAGGATTACAGTCAGTTATGTAGTACCGAGGATTAACCTGAAACACGGGGCTCTTATTATTTTATCCGTTGGAAGCTGCTAGCATCTTTATTATACAACGACTATGATCTCTTGTAAACTATGGTGTAATTGTTTAACATAATAACAGAGCGAAATCCGACGATCGTTAAAGTATGTTTGAGCTATAAAACACAAGGCCATTATCCAAACGGACTATCAAACGGGTTAATTTTAAATATCAAATGGCACCCCATGTTTATGAAATACACATTTATTCTATACATACGATCATCTTATGATTAAAATATATGCATTTTTATTGGAATTTCTAAAATATTATTATACTCTATATTGCTATTATAATTTTATTATAAATTGAGCCTGATTACGTAAGATGCTGAGTCAGTTGTATAGTATATTGTATACTAGAGTTAGACTCTCCTTATACTTACAATTATCCGTTGATCCTGAATCCTGAATCGTCATCGTTGCTTCGTTGTGACTGTGACTATTATCATCGATTACGTCTTCGAGTTTAGTATACATCGTACAACATCGTGGCTGACTTACGTTGGCATTTTTATTCATAGTGTTTTTCCTCACTGCGAATTATTGGAATCAGAAACGAGGGGGCAAGTGGTTGGTAGATGCTGTGTTAGATCACCTCTCAAAGTGCTGCCGATTAACGATTCTGACAGAGTGCTACCACTCGAGAACGCCAGACGCGTTTCATGAAAGCAGCCCTAATCTTTTGGTTTAATGAGAGAATATTATCAAAGAACTTTGTGCATCGTAAGCCGACGTGTTTTTTTATTCACTCAATGCCTTGCGCCATATGCCCTTCGTAGACAGCATTCTTGTCCAGTGAATCTAAAATTTATTATTAAATCAATAATATATATTAGGGATTACTATGGATCAAGGGAATACTGTTAAAATAATTTGATTATGTAATTCTAAAAAAAAAAGAATTGAGAATAACAAACAGCTATAGTGTTCCATAGAATGTACCTTGTAACCTTACGATATCGTAGTGGATATCACAAAAGCATTGGCCGACCTCACGTATGCTAATTGCTCTTACGTTATCTGCACGCGAATTCGCCATTGCTCTAATAGTGAAGCGCCCCTGGGAATGTAGAAAAGTGTTGTAAGGATAGGCAGTAGTCTAGGTAATGGAGTAGAAAAAAAATAGCAAAAAAGATATTGTAAGAAAATACCTTTGTCATCGGCTACCAATCGATATAAGTAGAGAAAATTTGAATGCTGGATTATTAATCCATGTACTGACTGTCCTTGTTGATATTATTCTTGTGTTCCTTTAGGGATTACTTTGGACCTGGTATTAAATGTGCATCTTCATGTCTGCGTGCATTTAGTGAGTGTTCGCTAACCAGACGGCGTTGCTATAGATGAGGAATCTGACCCAAATCCGTGACTCAATCAAGACCTAAAATCTTTCAATGCTTTGGATCTTTTTATTGTCTTAATTTGAACGAAGTAAAGTGGGCTATTGTAGGCGTTGAAAAAGTATTTATAGACATGAAAATTTGGACAAATAATTATTCTGTTATTTAATGACTATTAGTATGCGGAATTTTAAATTAGGTATGGATCGATTTTTCTTCCGGTATAATATAATAAAATATCCATTCCGTTGCAGGTAGGACAGGCACGCACCTATCACAACATAGGAAGAGTGTCATGCTACAGTGTCAAGGTTCCGGTACATCGAGAAGGTTGTTTTCCCGGTCACGCTAGATTTAGGAACGTTCCAGCCAATCCTTCTCCCAGAGGACGTTCCTGTGGACACGAATCCTGACCACTCTGCTTTATTTCTATATCCAAGGACCACACCTAGAAACTCACTACCTGCCACCCTTAGACTTGCTTATCACGAATCGCCATACCGCAAAGTCATATAGGTATCGCAAAGGGGGTGAACCAGGGTCGACAAGGGTTGTACCCACCCGCTGGCCGTCTTGGATAATAGGCAGACTGGACAGGGTGATGCGACGTCCAGTCGAGAATCGCTACTCGTATCTGCACCTTTGGCGGGAGTTTGTTGTTTTTCACGGACGCCCGAACACAGCTAAGAGATTGACATTTGAATCGGTAAGTTTTTGAAATTCATGGATCTTAATATTTATGATGAAGAATGTAGCGAAGAGTTTTAGAAGAATCTTTTCTATTTTTTGAAATTCTTTTTTGTAATTTCTTCTCGATTATTTTATAACTTTTCAGTTGACACTTTCATTCGTTTCTTTTAATTTGACAGATTCTGTTTTTCAGCGACATCCAACCCTTAACGGGAATATGTACGAGTCCACTGTCTATCCGGAGGATTCCACACGCGGGGAGGGTGACAGAAAGACTGAGGAAGATGCAGAAAAAGAAGCCCAAGTTCGAGAACGTATCGCGCGTGAGTTTGAATTAATTATTTTTGCACTCCAAGTACTTTATTTTTTAATAGCCTGTGAACTTTTCCGATTATAATTTGCATCGAGTGACCTTGCATTGCATCAGGATTTGCGTCAGTGACAGGATAGGATGATTCTCAGATTTCCGTTGGAAAATCTGAATCGGCAAGGATCGACAAAAGTGACGCAATTACCGTGAAATTATCCGAGACGCTAATTAACTATGGTGAACTTCCAAAGAGCCTTGTTGATTTCGAGGTACAATGGAATTTTTTTCTATTCTTAGAATACAGTAAACAAAATTCGCGCAACCTCAGCAAAAACTTTTATTGTTCATCCAGTCAATGATTTGAACCACTAACACGATAGTTTCGTGTCTAGTAAAAAATATGGTTCAACGACTATTATCCGAAAGTATAGTTATCATTAAAACTGTTGCAATCTATAGTAATGTTACCGACCACTGATCTTGATCAGGAACATTAATAGTTTCATGCAATGGCCGGTAGGTGTCTAGTACCTTTGAGACCCAATGTGAATTCATCTAACACTGTTTTGTCTAGTGACAAAGTATGGCGCGAAGAAGCGGCACGTCAAACGTACATAAAAAAATGGAAAAAAATAGGTAGCATAATTCAATACAAGTGATCGTAGCAGGAATTCGCAATCGAATAACAACGTGAATAAGGAGAATAATAAAAGTGAACACTATACAGGTTTTAATGTGGTCATGTATCACGTAAAGCATAGACTATGGGAATCGTGAATGACTCTAAAAGAATCTTAAGAATTTTCACGACTCACCTTGACTTTGATTCCTTGTTATAGTGGAGACGTGTCTCACGGACACTGTTATAAGGTGCATTATGTATACATTGATGGTATTCGCGTAAACGTGACAGCGTCCATCTTGGATGATTTGTTTCTCTTTCTCTTTTCTCATGCAAGGGAGACGATGGCTGTAACGCAACGCATCTAGAACGTGATGGGGGGCTGTAATAGATGCCGACAATAAGTGATTCTTTGATGATGCCGATAATCAAGATTCTTTTTCGTTTCTCATAATCGGAATACATCACGGACTCGTATACACTTATGTTATATGCAGTTAAAGATTTGTGTGCCTAAGGGTTTCGCGAAGACGAAATATATCCCACTGTATAAATACCACCACCGTTAACGTTGCTAGCCAAAAAGCCGTCAATTTACAGCTTAGCTTCGCTCGGACGATTAACGGTTACTCGCTAATAACGAGCCGATTTGCGATTCGATACGAGCCAATTCGCCGAATTCGCCGTGGTTCGATGGCGGACTTGCTTTTTCGTCAATTTATACGGAATTACCTTCACGATTCCCTTTTATTCGCCACACCGTACAGTTGTGGCTTACACCGATTTATCAAAGTCAAAATTACGACCGTCCATGTAGTATACATCATTTTTCAAATGAATAAATCCAAATCCGATACTGGCGTAAATACACAAACCATTCATGGCGAATTTAATTGCAAAATAGTGTTTCACTAACTAAATCACAAAACATTTGATAAATCTGACTAGCTCGATTTAACTGATTAGTGTTGTATAGATAGTACGATTAGTTCAATGGCCCTTGAAATTCTGAGATAAATTATTAGAATGCTCTAGCACTTACAAAGTTAATAGAGATCATGACAGCCATGACGATACATTCGTATATTCCGTATACTCTTCAGACTTATTTACTCAATGCGTTCTGGTTACGTGATGCGCACTCGTTACGGAACGTTACGTGCGGCATTCGCGTATTCCTTACTCTGACGTCGACATCAGAGATTGCCCCTTCGCGTTTTTTTTTTCAACACCCAATAAAACCTAATTAATTCATAGAATCCATCAGGTCGTTTTACAATCATAATTTAGACAGTGATACGTGTTGCACTGAGATCTTAATTCACATTGCTCAATGCACCGCCATCGTTATCCAACTAATTTTTTTACGGTGGGAATAGTAGAAAATTAAGATCAAGAATTTCACCTGAGATGGCTAAAGCCGTTAACATAATCAGCAATAGGAGTATCGAATTCAAATTTGCATTTGATAAATATAAATTTATTGATATGATCACTTGTAAAAATACCAATAATGTATACGGTAGAAATCTAATTATCTAATAAGCACAATCTCAAGGTTATCGAGATAATGCTACCAGTATTTGGGCGAGTACTCACTGCTGATTATTTTGCTCTTCTATCTCGTGCAAGCTAATTATTCTGCGTTGATAATCCAGAGCATACTTCTGGGTAGTTGTTGATGAAAGTAGTGCTTTTGGAAGCAACGATTACTAGTGGACATATTACATAGTAACATTACGTTAATGGCAAGAGACACTGTTACTCTATATTAACGAGATTGATTGAGTTAGCAAGCAATCGCGCCATCTTGTTCGTTTACTATCGTTGGTAATAATAAGTAAATATGTATGTATATGGTTACTGATCGTCGGGATTCACGAGACGCCTTCTGGAGTTTGCTAATTTTAAAAAGACCTCGAATTCTCGACTATATTTTTTTTTGTCACTCAAGATAGCTACACGTGCTGATTATAATTTTATCGACTTGTGCTTTATTCTTCGATAAGGCTTTGAGCATATTTAAGTATCGACTGTCAGTGCGGCAGAGTGTAACGTCACTGCGTTGTTTGTCGATTTACGTAATTAATAGCACTTACAACCTTCTAACCTTAACCTTACTCACGAGGGTAGACTGGGTTGTCTTGTGTGCAGACTGTTAAGTCAGTTTGTGGAACTGCAAATGGATTCTTCAAAGTATAAACAGTTCTTGCTCCATTTTTTGTTATCTGTTTCGCTCTTATTCTTCTCGCCAAGAATCGAAGTGAACATACTGACGCATAAGAGAAGATGATCTCGCTTTTTTTATTTTTTATTTATCGAATAATTTTTATTTTCAAGCAGGTCACTATTTTGAATATCATGGTTGCCTATGAACTTATCAGAACACATCATGTACTAAAAGTACTAAAATACGAATCAGAAATATTCTAACCTACGTTTCAGCAGGGATGAACACTGCTGGTTCTCAAAGGCAGCGAAACCGGTAAAATGAGTAACGCCGATAGGTTTTCCATGCAGCCAATCAGATGCGTATTCTTGGCCATCTTGGATTCTTATGAAGCCTAAGCCCTAGGGGAATTTTCGTAAAAAATTTAGTAGCATTTTTCACATTGTCTTTCTCACTGAGGTCTGCTCGACTCTGAAACGGTTGAAAATAACGAATAACGATATTTAAAATGTTTCTCTCTAGACAAAACAATAGTTTATATGTTTTTTTAAATTCTGAAATACATTCAACGTCATAGTATACAATCTAATCGCTTAGAACGTAAATTCTGCAAGGCTGTATGTTGACTTCAATACGCAACGTGGATACGTCTTGTCACGCGTGTATTTATCCCACGTCACTTTCGCGCACGTGTGAGTCTTGTACGTACGCATCTCTTTCCTCCAGTCAGGTGAGCTAGACTGTTTGCAGAAGCAGCACCAACCTACTGTCCCAATTTAGCCACTTAATTACACATCCATGAGAGACTATAAGTTCTAATGAGTTATCACCAGTCAGTAGAACAATTCAGTAAATACCCCTGCAACACATTTCTACATATTTGACTAAGTAAAATAAGATAAAGAAAACTGCTATTATTACAAATCCTTAAAGCAACAGGTATAACAGCTATGTATACAGCAACAGGTAAAAGTACATAGAAATTCATGAAAAATTACGAAGAATTTGATGGTAAGTCTTTTTTTGTTTTATTATAAATTTTTTAATCTTTTCATATAACGAAACAGTTTTTCAATTTTTTCCTAAAATCAATGATAACCGTTATTCTTTGGGCTCGCGGCAGCGATGCAATATTACCGCTGTGTCCGAAGCAATGTAGATTAAATCCAAATGCTAGGCAAATAGTCATTTGTCGATGGGTTTAAGCATCGAACGGGAGACGGCTTTGTGGTGGGGCTGTCGCAAGTATCAAGGAGGGGTGTGGAGCGGCAATATATGAACGCGAAACCTGCGGCTCGCGCACTCAATAGCCCATACCAACAGACAAAGTCAAAAGCCACGCTCTCCGGGCCTTAACTTCTTTTTCCTCTGGCTTCCTCGCAACACGATCGCGTGTTCACGTCTGATTCCATAAAGCGTACGCCAACTTTGCATTACAAATTTTGTACACGATTTCTTATCGTAATCACAAATCAGTCAGTGAAACAAGCGTGCGATACCGTTGCGCACCGCTACGTCAACAATCATAAAACAGGAGTCCCAGAACGCAAAACCAGATCGGAATAAATAACGAACAATGAGCAAATCAATGCAAGGTGAGTCGCTTTTTTTTTTAATTTTTGCATATTTTTAATCGTGCCTTAACCTCTAACATAGTCGTACATGTCAATGTTGAATAATTGAAACTTTTCTGTGAATATTCGGAAGATTAAGAATTTTTAGTGGATACACAAATAATGATGACTTAATCACGGATATCAAATTCGACTGTAGCCCGATGAATTAAAAAAAATTGATTTTATCATATTTGATTTTGCCGCCGGTGAATAGCTCAGAATCGAATGCGAAAGACATGGCTCCGGGGTAAACGTTCGATGCCTCTTGCTTGCGTTAAAACCACACTTAGTCGTATAATACGAAAATTAGAAAGGACTTATTGACGGTGCGTCGTTACACTCGTGTTTTTCCGGTAGCCAGTGAGAAATTGTCAAGCGTAATATTTCGAGTGGCTGCTATTTCCACGGGCTAACCTACAAAGTCCTGTAAGATCAAGTGAATGAAATAATTTATATCGAGAACTAACGACAACGATCGAATATAAGAACATGCTTATCTGAGATTTCACTAGACGTCCGAATAGATAATTTCGTTTATTGAGAATCAGTGACATTAGATATATTTGATACCGTGGGCTTAGCCGTAAATTACAAATCACCTGACATTCGGAATGTAAGGTAAATAAAGATGTTATAATAAATTAATATATGCTTTCCTTGTCGGATCAGTCATTGAATAATAATAAAGTAGCCACCGTCTAGAATTTGAAGAACTTTAAGAGTATCATCCAGTTTACTTAAAAAAAAAATTTGCCATAACAGAACCAATAAAATGCGACGTTGTCCAAGTAAGACAGTGAGATATAAAAGTATTTGATTCTGTGTCATTCTGACGCTATAGGAATTCTTTTAGAAAGAAATAAGACTTATCGACGGTAAGAGAGAAAGGAAATTGGGAGCGGTCCCAGCGAAAAATAATCATATATAACAGAACGATGAAAACATGTTTTCACGCATAGCCTATCGGATCAGATATTTTTTGTAATTTTCCTAAAACCCTTGTTACTCCACTGCACGCCATCAATTTTACTTTGTCATTACTTACCAGACACATTATGTTTGGCAGTAGCTTCTAGTCGAGTCTTCTAATTGTCTAATGGTAGAAAATTAGTAAGACCATACTAACGACTGGCGTTACCTTTCTATGTATCTACCATGGTACATGCGATATAATTTACATACCTGGAAATGCCTAGAAGATTCCTGAAACATATAAGTGCATTACCAAAGCAAACATACAAAAGGGTAATTTTCCCACGACTGCTAATGTAATTAAGTCTCCCAGACTTGACATATTATTTGTTAATCGACTGCAGGAGTCTGTCAACTATAATATGTTCCGTAACCCCGCATATAAGTTACTGGTAAATGATTCCGTCATGAAATATCGATTATCTCAACGGAGTGATCTGCTTATTGCGTCAAGTCATTTCAATCCATCTTAGATATATGATCATCCTCTATAACGATAAAGTGGCATTTATTGTAGTTTACGGCTACTAGCTAACGACTATTTAATCGTTACGACAGGGAATTATAATTACGTGATGAATTTAGACGCCTCTATAAAGATATCTTTTTTCTAGGCGTTATCGATCTTTGTTTGTATTATTATTCTAATCTTTTTTTTTTCAGGTGCCAAAGCGTTCGTGGGCGTTGATGAGGTGACGAAGGTCGAATTTATGATTCCTCTCTTTGCTGAAGTATTGGGAACTTGCTTGCTCGTTTTCATAGGCTGTGCATCCTGTGCCAGTTGGGATGTCGCGCCGACAGTCCCGCAAATTGCCCTCACTTTCGGTCTCACCATTGCCAGCTTGGCGTATGTAAGTTATTCATGATTATCTTTACATAAAATTTCGAGGTTACGATGCGTGCATGCATTATGGTTTAGAAAATTATTTTTAAGAGTCTTTAAAACGATCTTACCTATGCTTGATATTCTTTTGTAGTTTTTGGTAGAATCAGTTTCTGGTTTGTTTTTATCCTCCTTCCTCCCTTCCTCTCTCTCTCTCTCTATCTCTGCCAGTTAGCTCTCCTCCTATAAGGTGGAACGATCAATTTTGCATCTCGTATAATTATACGAGCCGCTCGGTCGTTACACGCGAGTTTTTCTGTCTCCACGTGCACTTAATTTCCAGAAAGACGGCTACTCTGATGTAAATTGTTAATTAGTTTTTTTTCCCATTTTTTTTTTATAACTTGCACGCACGCGGTGAATCTCGCAGTCTTAGTGGATGTCCATGGGACTCTATCTGTATCCAACCTGTCGGTGAGTGGCGTGCGGAAAGAGGAGAGTATTTGAGTCCCAAAACTCTCGCGAGCATACATGTGCCGGGTTCGTCATGACGCGTGACGTTGTTAATGGACGGCCTATGGTCAATACCAGTGAGTTGAAGCATAGAAAGACGCGGGGAATGGTCCAGAGAACGAGAGAGAGAGAGAAGAAGAATAATAAGGCTGAGAGGGTAGGAGGAGAGGGAGCTTCCATTCACCAGAGATCCAAGCTTCACCGATTCTCTGAGATCTCTCGTATGTTTGAGAAATTTCTCTGCGGTGAGCTCCAAACCTGCGGAGATCAATCAATCGATCGGTTATACGTGATCGGATCTCGTGTCTTTGCTCTCTTACGGCCAATCAGATCAATTGAACCTGACTATAACATGGTTAGATAATAGTCAGCGCACCTGTTATCTCTCTCGTGTTATTAGAGAACGCGCGCGAAATTCGATAGGCGTCTCGCCGAAATCTGGCCAATCGTATAATCAATTCCGGGAGTGCTGAGAGAAAAACCAATAACCGAAGCTAACGACCAGACCAATGGTACCCAGAACACTATCGCTTACTACATCTCGGTCAAATACTTATTGCGACATAAGCCGCCTGTCGGTCTCTCACAATCGGCAATGTGCGGAGGGGACTGAGGAATACGAGAGGAGCGTGAGAGAGAAAGAGAGAGAGAGAGAGAGAGAGAGAGAGAGAGAAACAATACGAGAGAGTACCCATGGACCAAAAGAAGGAAAGAGACGAAAAATAGATTACGAGTACCGAGAGGGCTGTGGGTGGTGAGAGTTGTGGGTGGGGAGGGGGGGACTACTGGTCAAGTTTATATGTATATCGGCTGAAGATAGGATCATCCTCACGAAATTCATCCTTTCGAATCGGTATCTGACCTCGACTTACTAATATTTATTATTATCACGTGTAGGACTCAACTCCGAACTCATAAGATTTAAATGGGTTACATAGTCAATATCGTGAGTGAGCTAATAGATCGACTGTGAGAGGATTAGAAGGGTCGGAGGATGATCAATGACATGCATTTAAACGTCACCAAAGGTTCTCTATTATTCTTGGTATTATATTATTTTAATTTACCACTGTTTATCTTGGCTCCTAAGACTATGCTACTTACTCTTCTGGACCGTGTCCGTGAGCGGATGAGTAATGCTCGGAGATCTCGAGTCCCGACGGTGCGACCTATACGCGGTTAGTTAGTCGGTTAGTTAAGGTAGCCAGTGTAGCTGGCAGCAAGCTGGTAGGGTAAATAAGGCCGCGGATTCGCCCAAGGGGGTCTAACTGTCGGGATGGTGCAATTCTGCCCTGAAGGCTCTGACAACCTACTCGTTCTCTCGCCTTCTCTCCTTCCCTACCCAGAACTCCGTGCGATCGTACTCTTTAACTCTGACTCTGACTCTGATTCTGACTTGGGACCTCTGCACTTCCCCTGTCTCACCCTGGCCTGGTACATGTCATCCACGTACACGTGCCACGTATTGATATATATATACCCGTTAAATCGTATGGGCCTTATCCTAACCTCTCATTATTTTTCATGCTGTCGTATGTGGTTTACATGTTTATTGACTGTTTACCTGCAATTAGTATTTATACTGTAGCTTTAGGTACGTTTTATTAGTAGTCGGGCCCAGACTCGTAAGTCCCATTGTCGATTCCAGAACGGACTGGGTCACGCTCGACTTTCGGGGACCGGATCCTTTGCTGATTCAGCACTGTGACAACAGACAGGACTTCTTTGCCTTGTCGTGCCTCGTATTTCTTACCTGGGATAATGTTGCGGCATGGACACTCAAATGTCCTGGCAAATCCTCGTCTACGTTGGGACTGTTAATCTTGGGTCTATAGAGAAGAACGATATGTTATGTTACATGACGCTTATAATATATAGGGTATTACGGGGGCTGATAGTCGTTCGAGGGTATTCAATAGGATATGAATAGGATTGTGCAACGAGAACGCACGTTGCTTAAAGGACTTCTTTACCCGCGGGCTGAGAATGCTCTGACCTCGCTAATTTGGCTAATGTTTGTTTTCTCTCGCTCTCTGGTAAATTAATGTAATGTTCCATCCAAATCCGGGTGACATTTGAATATTTAATAATTTCTCTAAATTAAAATTTTTTTTTATTCAGTTCATTTCCTGTGGTGATTTAGGTGATTTAGGGTATGTGGTACGTGTGTTGCGGTGTACGTTCTATTTACCATAAATGGCGTAGGGGGCCTGATTTTTGCTAGCCAAGTATACGAAGCATGGGAGAATCTCAGAGGGAGTTAACTTTGGCGAGGACACCTTGAAGAATATTAGAGTCATCCCGTGCGGAGCCCGGAGGCCCCATGAGACCGCTCCCTCGACCGATATTGTGCAATTCGAGCAACGCGAAAGATCATTGTCCTGCCCTATACGCCGTGCAACTCGTACCTCGTATGCCATATAGGAGGCCCCTTGTGAGCCTCATGCCCCACGCCCCATTACCGCATTAACCATTCATACACACGAGCGAATGAGCGAGTGAGCCAGTGAGCGAATACATTGAGAGGATAGACGTGTGAGGACTGATGACTGGGGGCTGTGGGTCGTAGGGCCCCGCGGGCACAGAACTGCGATAATGCCGAGGTATTAGTACAGTGCCCCCAGAATGTTCGTATAGATAAAGACGACGAAAATTGATATGGGTCTTATTTTTCGAATGATTTATAGCTGTGCGTTGGTGTTTTTTTTTAAGTTCTGGAAGTGATTGCACTATTAGAATGGGTAACATCCATCTTTTTTTTTAAATATAATAAACGGGTCCAGACCCATTGAGCTTTCAGGCCCCGGCGGAACCTCCATAGAGCACGCGCGTATGCTGACGATGTCTATAGAGAAAAGAGAAAAAAATTACGCAATAGCCGCCAACTCGACGCATGCGTGCTGATCGCCCGGGGCCCGAGGGGACCTTGCCAGTTGGCGGTGCTCATGAGAACTGGGCCGCCGGGCCCCGCAAACCCTCGCTCTGGGCCCCAGCCGAACACTGTACTTGCGAGTAGACGAGACGCACCCGAAAATACGAGCAGTTTATGGTCTGTCGGGCCTACATTTTTTTTGTACCACAGACTTTTACGCCTCTAATCGTCGGGCCCATTAATAGACACCGTCTAGTTCGTGTCTGTCGACTGACGGGGACCTCAATGAAAGATAATACCATTTTTTATAATACATTCTCTGTCTCTCTCTTCTATCTCGCGAATTACTATACATGTAGAAAATTTAGTTACAGTAAAACAAAAGAAAACAATATATTACGCATTATATCACACGTGTCTGCACTCTTTTCGTTGCAGCTCTTGGGGCCCATTTCCGGATGCCACATAAATCCTGCGGTAACGCTAGGCCTACTCGTTACCGGTAACTGCACTCTTCTCAGGGGAATCTTTTACATCATCTGCCAATGCTGCGGGGCCGTGTGCGGCGCTGCGCTATTGAAGGTGCGTAGATTACAGAAATGAGCCCAATCGAACATCGACACAGGTTTATTAATCATGCACAGGTAGAAGTATCAAAAGTACAGTTAATTAAAATCTCCTCGAGCAAGGTCAAGGTGGTCTGTTCTTCGCACGTTCCGACCAGTATCCGATATCCATTACATCAGAACTGGTCAACTGGCCCAGGCACCACATACGCGCACGCGATTCACATGTGTAATTTACACACGTGTTGGATACATAGGTGCGCGGTGTCATCCTCCAATAAAAGCAATCTGTCGATACGTCGCCTCTGGCGGTATTACCAGCAATTCATTATCTTTCTGACTCTCCTTCACATTCCACCCCCTTCCCTTTTCTCTTTTATTATCATTTCCCATCAGTACCACTCTGACTGCTGAACCGCTCCATGCGGTGAACTCCTCCTATCATCGTGGCATCTTCCAATTAAAGAAACCGTCCATCAATTCGCCAAGCAATATTGGCTACAATGGCATCTCATCTTCTATCTCTCGCGTCCTTTCACCGATAAGAGAGAAGGAAAAAAAATCCAGACGGATGGTAAAGTAGTTGCATTATTATTTGTCAAGGTGATCCTGCCATCGACTTACACAGTCAGCACCAGCGTTGGTAACACTGCACTGGGTGCGAATATAACAGTGGGACAAGGAGTCCTGGTAGAAGCCATCATCACTTTCCTCCTGGTCCTCGTTGTGCACTCAGTGACGGATTCGAGACGACCCGAAATGAAGAATATGGCCGCTCTGGCTATTGGACTTACTATTACCGCTGCTCATCTTGCTTGCGTACCAGTTACCGGGAGCAGTATGAATCCAGCCCGATCATTGGGTCCTGCTGTTATCTTTGGTGTCTGGGAAGACCATTGGGTTTACTGGATCGGACCCATCCTTGGGGGTCTTGTCGCTGGTGCTATCTACAGGATAGTTTTCTGGTCGAAGATCAAAGACGACGATGAGGCTTCGTACGATTTCTAGTTTATTTAGGACCTCATTGCTCTCCTGGTTTTATTGTACATTCTATTATAAGGAGAAGATACTGACGAACGGGCCATGTTTCTTTTTTTTTTTCGAGTCCTCTATAACGAGACACGAGCCTGGACACGAATCTGTTTTTATTTTATTTTTATCCGCTATTTCTTTTTTTAAATTCCATTTTCGTCTCATTTTTATCTCTTATTTCCGAAATTTATTGCTCTGTAGCAGAGAGGATAAAGTCTTTTCGATACTTTTTTCACGGTCGCTTAGCGCTGATTCGGTACGGCATAATGATATTAATAATAATAACAGTTTTCGCGCGGACGCCATAATTTTTCGTATTATTTCGGCTTTAGAATTTAGATATCCAAAGTGGAGAGAACCAAAGATTCCATTAGAGTGTATTTAAGGTGTTACGGGATACATTGATAAGCGCTATCGATCTTACTCGATATATCAAATTGCAAAAAAAAATGACAAAAACAAAGTAATTATACATGAGATATGATTCGAAGCAGACAGATTATTTTCTTTTTCCAAATGACAAAACTCTTTCGTGTCGGGTCTCGTCGAGTCAATAATGGATTTCAATAATGTATTTTAAAAAGATAAAAACGCATTAATTTAATCCACATATTACGAATCGTTTTAGGTTTTAATGGGAATCAGAGACGCTATTGCATCTACACGATGACCACGGCACGTTGCCACAAAAAATCATTCAGAACAAAAAAGAAAAGCACGGCGGGACATGCGACCTACATTCATTACGTCTCATCCAACACGCCTCGTATTAACCTCATCAAATGGTCATAAGATGACCCTGCGAAATTTCCTCTCGACACTAACAATAAATCATATACATTAGTATGTTCTTTACCTGACCTTATCCTGCCTCTTCTTCTGGCACACGAAGTGCCTGCTTCTCCATTCCCTGAATTCCTAGAGGCTATTTTTTACTCTGTCGTCTTATCCAATCTCAATAGTGGACTATTTCGGCGTGAAATTTTTATTATTTACAATACACCGAACTCTGTGCGACGTTGTTGAGATGCTCTTTAGGGACGAGATAGTGAGCAATGTAAAGTAAAAAAAAAATATCGAAGAAACAACTTACCAGCAGATATTACTTTAAAAGTTATACAAAGTAAATTGTATTGCTTCTCGTCTAACTGAGAATTGTCTCAATGTATATTTGTATACTTGTATCTATGTATCATATAAGAAGTTGTATATATTGTACTTAATTTAGTGGTAAACCGTATCTCATATTGGGCCCTAGGGGTTCCCGCGTAACAGATGACATTCAACGTTACACTACGTGCCTGTGTGTTAATAAAGTATTAATTGAAAATTATTCAGTCTCCGGGCATTGTCATTGAACCCACATGAAGAGTTTATATGTATATCGACAGGGCGTCACGACGTCACGACGTCGTTATCCACTGGTACAGGTCTTGGAATTTTCTGTCCAACGGCGCCATTGTGTACTGCGAGTCGCTTGAAATAGATGCTCGAAAATAGTTTGGGAGTGCACTTTGAAATTAGGAAGTTGCCATTGGCGTCCCGACGCGGACGCCATCTCAAAAGAGTCTTGATACGCTGACGTCGAGAAGAGATCAGTGACTTCGAAGATTTGCCGGTTCGAGAAACGCGATTAAGGCCAAGTGATTGTTGCTCTTTCGATTTTGATTCTCTCTTTTCGACGCCGCGACGTCGTTATGTAACGGGACGTTGCTACTAGTGCTCGAAGCTTGTGACCGGTTTTCCAGTTTTTTTCCTGAAAGCGAAGCGAGGCGAAAAAGGAAGGAAGCAACGAACAATAAGATATCAACGATCCTTGCGAGTCTACGGTCACTAACGATGCTCGATAACGACGTCGACGTTGAGGACGGCGAGTTCTTTCGCGCTAACTTACTCGAGGTACGTCATGCCATTGGTGTTCAAGACTTCAAGAAATTTTCTGCTCTGACTGACAATGGCGAACGAGTTGCTTTTCTTCTTGGATACCCAGAGGCGCGCGCTCTGCCTATCGAGGTGGGGAAGGTCGGCAATAAAGATGCTGAAAAGACACTCAAGCTCAAAGATGTTGGAAACAAGCTCTTTGGACGTGGCGAATTCCCGAAGGCACTGGAGATTTATTCCAATGCGGTTTTACTGGCTACTCGAAATGGTAGATTTATGCTAGATGATTTATAGGGGCACATTTAGTGTTATCCGTATGGATTCCGATAATGTTTATCAATTTCATAGAACTTGGTGTCATCCTGGCTAATCGATCGGCAGCTCTTTATCATCTGCAACGTTACGAACTGGCCCTGTCCGACGTTGACGAAGCTATCAAGATAGGCTACCCAGTTGAATTGGTCTACAAATTGGAAGAACGTAGAGCCAGATGTCTTCTGGCATTGAAGAGATATTCCAACGCTATTAAGGCCTTCAGAAGTGCTTTGAAGTCTCTGGACAATGCCAAGATCCCATTGGAGAAGAAGCAAAAGGTTGAGTCTGATATAAGGATGATGCTTGCTGTTATGGATAAGGGTAGACAATTAAATGCAGCTGCAGAGAACCTATCGATCAACGAGATGAATCAGGATAAAAACCTGCCAAAAATTCCTAATCGGAATCCTCTGTATCCAGCGTGCAGTAATTCTGTAGAGATAAGGGATGCCGGGGGTGCCATTGGTCGACACGCTGTAGCCTCTAAGGATATCTTACCTGGTGACATTCTCGTGATCGAAAAACCTCATAGTGCAGTACTATTATCTGAATATAGGTAAAAAAATGTGTATTTAAAGATATTTTAGTATTTTAACATTCTTATATAAATTCAACTTCACCCAAATTATTTTCCAGACTCAGTCATTGTCAGCTATGCTTCTCAAGGATCGTGGCTCCTATTCCAGCTGCATGTTACGCCTGCAGCTGCATCGCTTATTGCAGTGCACGTTGTCGCGATGCAGACGCGGAGGCGCATAAAATTGAATGCAACATTCTGACCACCCTGTGGCAATCGAATGCTTCGGTCACTTGTCTATTGGCCCTGAAAGCAGTGACTCAGAGGCCTTTCGCTGATCTTCTTAAGCTTCAGGAACATCTCAAAGTTAATGCGGGAAGGAGTAACGAGATCACCAAGAGTCATCCTTATAGGGGAGATCATTACGAAGCCTTTCACGGTTTAGGTAATCTTCACTAAATTAGGAAATTGCGTGGGTACCTCCTCATCATTATGGGTAAAGCATTATAAAATCTTACAGTGACGCACGAGGATGAGAGGACGGCCATCGACCTCTTCCACAGGGCACACATGGCTGCTTGGTTACTTAGGGTTCTCAAGCGCACTTCCTACCTGCCGAAAGACGTTATCACCCCTGACGATGCTCAGCATAAATTATCTGAAGATGAAATTTTCATTGGCGGTCTTCTACTGCATAATATTCAACTTTTGCAATTCAACGCGCACGAGGTTCGATTTTAATTATTTTTACCTAAGAAATGAAGCTGAAGATACTTTTTTTTTTTATAGATTTCAGAATTAAAGAAGCCAAAATTCGAGAAGACTTTAGCCAATGCTAAAAGTATCTTTATAGGCGGAGGTGTTTATCCCACTGTAGCACTTTTCAATCACTCCTGCAACCCTGGTGTCATTCGGTAATTAATCATTATCGTTTTTTTTTTCGTGAAGTCAATCGTGTCGCCTCCTCGTGGATAATCCATAAACTATAACTGTCAGGTATTTTGTGGGTACAACAATGATCATCCGTGCTGTGAAGACGATAATGTCGGGTGAAGAAATATGCGAGAATTACGGCCCGATTTTTACGACCACTCCGGAAAAGGAAAGAAAGAGAAAACTGCGATTGCATTACTGGTTCGATTGTGCCTGTGAAGCATGTACCGAACAATGGCCTCTTCTTGATGAAATAGATCCAAGAATTCTGAGGTACCTCTCACTAAGGACAGTCATTATAAAAGTCGGAATATCGAATAACGTGGAATACTTTTTTTCAGGTTTAAGTGTGATACCGGTCGAGCCTGTGGTAACATCCTACCAGTAAAGACCGATTCAAATGAGTTCATGATCAACTGCCCTAAATGTACAAAAAGTACTAATATATTGAAGGGTCTAAAGGCCTTGCAAGATACTGATGCCCTCTTTAAAGTAGCTTCAAGAAATCTCGAAGAAGGTAAACACGATCAGGCGCTTAAAGCGTATCTTGAAATTTTGAAACTTCTCGATGAAAATCTGGCACTTCCCATTCGTGACTATCATCTGTGTCAACAAGGCGTTAGACTGTGCTTGCTTACTATGGGTAATACTGCAACGATGTAAGATATTAGAATAATGACGAATAAATAAAAATAAATGTGAGTTACGATACGTTACAGGTTTATTTTTTAAATCTTAAATTCGTAAGAGTACAAAATAATTAATACAACGTAAAACAACTGTGCTTGCTTCTTTTGCTTTTTGTTGTTGCTTTCTTCAAACATTAATCACGCATCTAATTGTCCAATCGAACGGCCCTCTTCTTCGAGACCGATCGAACTGTCTTATACTGATGTGCCTAAATAAATTTTATATAATATAATGTGCATCCATCCGTCAATGCAATTGATAAGTTTTCTCATACGCTTAGAACAGTGTGTTTCACTGCTTTCTCTGTGTCTACAATAATAGATTTTTCTGTATCCGTATACGTGGAACGTGTTTATATATAGCATTATGTCGTGAGATGTGTTTTTCTGTGTTATGCGTGTAAAGATGTTTAACTCAATGCTACAGCGTCAGTTTTATCCACATATGAATTGATTCGTTTTCTTTTTATTATTTCTGTCCTTCATTTTTTTTGAATCGTGTACGTGATATTCAGTTTATATACAAATAAAACAGCTTTTCTTTCATTTTTTTTTTCTTCCATCCGGCACTTTAAGTCCGTCCGTTCTCTCGAACACTCTTAGCACCTAACTGTAATTAAATAGAGAACAAACACGCTTTGAAATTATAGAAATTCGTCGCACTAGGTACCGATTCTAATTTATAACGTTATAGTCAATTTTGAGCAATGGATAGAAAAGAACTTCAAAAGAATCATCGTGCTTTAAGAATATATTTCATTAGTGTTACTTGATGCAATTAATTACCAAAGACGCGTAGTTACCACAATAACAAAAAAAAGGGGGAATGACCGATTGTCAAAGGATATCTGTTATGTACAAGTAAAAATTGAAATACAAGATCACGAGATTCCAATTAATTTCTACTTTTTAGCTTTTCAATTTTTTGTTTAATTTACTCTCGGTCGTGCTTGTGTCAAGGGAAAGTTGAGTGCAATTCAGTACCGTCTGTCGCGCGAGTCCGAACGGGAACGACGGTTTCGGCTGCGGCTACGAGACGGGGACCTTCTGCGAGGACTGCGAGAGCGTGATCTAAAAATTGCAGAGAAAGACACATATTATTTCGATTTCTGAGTGAAACACGGGTCTCGTAAAGCATCGCTCTATTGCGTTTCGTACTCAATCATCGCTATAGATCATGAAACACTTGAATACAGAAATTGACTTCAATTAATCTAAACACTAGACGAATGTGCCACACAATTAGCAGAACAGTATAAGAGTATAACGAGCGATTGATAAAATGAAAAACGCAACAGGGCAAAGCGTTAAGAACACAGATAGGTATGAAAATCATCGCAAGACAATTGAATCGAATTAGGACATGACTAATTCCTATTTGCCTAAGGGGATGATAAAAACTAGTTAGACACGTTAATCGATAATTAAGACAAAATGACATCTCACCAACAATGGTAAACCAACGAAAAAAATAAAAAATAAAATAAAAAAAGTATATAGGATTAATTTAGTAGTTAAAACAAATTTATATAAAATAATTGTTATAATTCGTCAGTGATACGGCCCAATGAATACTTCAAATCTCAATAATAACATTCTAATAATAAATATTCTGTAAACTCTGCAAAAAAATGCAGTTAACGATTCCATAAACGATCCGTTCTAAATGAAACATTAATTTCATTGGCCCGATGGACACTGACGGCTGTTGGAAAAAGATAATAAAAAATCTTTGAAAATCGGTGAAATACCAGACAACTGTGAACATGTGGTGGTTGGTGGTGGTGGTTGTGATGGTAGTTGGTTGGGTTGTGGTGGGATGGTGTGTAGGTCGTGATCATTTTGCTTTGCTCGATCGAAGAGAAGTGGCGGTCGCATTGTCAGCTAAGTTAAACGTGATGGTGGACGAGTAGTAGTAGGTGGTAGTAGTAGAAGTAGCAGTAGTAGTAGCAGTAGTAGTAGAAGTTGGGACGGGCGCACGGACTGACGGACGGACGAACGCGCCGATTTGTTTTTGACAGAAGTATTCGTTCGTATCGCGTTGACTCTGTTCGGTGGGTTCACGATGCTCCTAGTAGCTAGAGGTGAAGAAGGTAGCCTGAAGAAGTCATTTTGTAGGGGAACAGACGGACTGACGGACAGCTACGGACTGTCAACTGACGGACGACTTGGCTCCTACCGGTGACTGGTGGTGACTGATGGTGACTGGTTGGGAGGTTAGTGGGCAGGCAGGCAATTTTTTTTGTTCGGTTTTGATTGCTAGACTTTTTTTTCACGGTGGCTGTAGTAGTAGTAGTAGTAGCAGTAGTAGTAGTAGTAGTGGCGGGGAGATGAGCAGAGCTAGGAGCTGACGCTGGTAGAATCTGCAAACGTCAGTTTTACCAATATAACAATTATCGATATCATACTCCTTGCCACTATTCGTTATTATAAAAATTTTCTTTTTTGCAATTTTCAATTATCTCTATTTTTCAAATCAAATTATTTTTACTTATTTGTAATATCTCCACATTGCTTATTGTTACAGTTTTACATACAATTTGGATTGCCATTTGTACTGCTCCACTCTAAGATTACTGTTCAACAATTTTTGATTTAGTTTACAAATATCACTGCCTTTCACCAAAGTATCATATAACGTGCCTGGATAATCGTGCCACTGCCATTACCAATTTTACAGTTGATAGTATAACGTTTCTCATCTCTCTGACAAATAGGTAAACATCTTGATGCATAGATCATATTGAGAATACAAGAAACAGATAAAAATGTGAGAGATAGAGAAAGAGAGAGAAAAAGAGAGAAAGAGAGAGAGGAGTCTCATGTAAGAGTAACAATTAGAATTTAAATGAGACTTGTATAACCTCGCTAATAACATAATGCTAATTCTACTATGTAAGACATTCTCTCTATGTTTAATCACAAAGACGTTCACCAGACACCATTATTTATTCACTCTTTCACTTTCATCATCGTGACCGTTGCATCTCCCGCAAATAAATCGTGTGTAAATATTCGTAAATTATCGACATTCACGAAATAACACATGACAATAAGACTGATGCAGTTACTGATAAGGAATAAATAAGATATAATTCCCACGTTAACTAATACTAAACCACTCTTCCGCGTATCGTCAATCACCATCTTCGCCTTTATCATTCAATGAAAAAAAATCTGCGTTCCGCGATTACAACGAATACACTTTATGATAATTCGTGGACGCTTTCGTGATACTTCGTGCAAAGTTTGCAATGATCACAATACAAGCGGTACGTAGGTATACCTACTTGAATTAAAGTGAATTCCGCGATGCAATGGCCCTGAAAAATGTACGAAACTACGGGGAGGGGGAAAAAAGATAGTAAAATGAAGAATTACCTGGAGTATCGGTTAATCGGCGACCTTCGCGGACTCCTTGATCCGGACCTACAAAAAATTAAGAAAAATGTTGTATGTCTCTCCCGTTGATAGTTTAACCAAGCGTCCCGGTATCTCCGAGTATATATGCGATTTGCTTTTGTTCTCTAGTGTGACCTGAAAACTTTGTTAAAGGGACCTGACAGAGGATACCTTACCTGGGGTAGCGACCCAGAGGTCTCCTACGCGGACTGCGCGATCTGGACCTACAAAGTTTTCAGAAGACATTGTACGTGAGTTTCCTCTTGAACTCTAGAGATTTTTTCAAATTCCATTATCAGATCTAAAGAAATCAAAGAAAATGGGAAAAGAGCGGGCACTAATTCATGTTACTCTCTCTCTCTCATTCTCGAGAGTGCTATCTCAGTGGCAAGCAATCATTCAATCAAGATTCTGCAGTAGGCCTAAGTGCATGCAATTCTAATGGTGAATTGTTCTTATTGACTAATAACCTGTTTTAATTGAGATATCGCTATGTATCGGAATCTTTGGCTCTCTGATAATTCTCTCGTTATCCACTATATCTTGAGTTTCCAGCTTTAACCTGGTCACTAAGTATTAGTGTATATAACAGAAAAGTACTGTCCAGAAGAGCAATGAGTTTCTCCAAAGACGGTGGAACGAAAGCACATATAGATCTATCTGTATTACTACAAAGATACAGTGAGTGAATATTTCATGAACCCTGTGCACCCTTCCTTGACACTCTTAGTCATAGCTTCACTGTATACCTACTTGGCAGTGTATATAGCACCCAGCTCCAGTTCTAATGTTGCTGTAAATTATGGAATATATTAAATGATAATATCTCACCTAGAGTATCTTGGGCCTGGTCTGCGGCCACCACCTCCACGGCGACTTCTTCCAGAGGACATCTCAACCCTGACTCTGGTTCCACAGCAACGTCTGTAAATCAAAAAATAATTCCTCCTCTTGTAGTACTGTTTTTTTTCTCCGTTAACACAGTCATTAATTTATCTTAAAAGAGTTGTACTTACGTTCCATCAAGTTCTCTTACTGCATCTTCAGCGTCCCTCGAGTCTTCAAACTCCACAAAAGCAAATCCAGGTGGGTTTCTGGCAACCCATACATTTCTCAAGGGACCATATTTGCTGAACGCACTCTCAATTTCATGCTTACTGGCACTACTGCCCAGATTACCGACGTATACTTTGCACGAAAGATCCCACTCACGGTAGCGTGACATTTTGTTCGTTGCTGCGCATAAAACATCAAAAGGTTTATTTAATTTATCGTATTTGGTTCGATGCACCACTTATAAAATGGCTGCAGGAATTTCACAGTAAGTATCCATCCGTTGTAAATTCAATACTGTAGACTCACAATTCGATATAAAGGAAGCCATACCACCCCCTTTGGCGCTATGGGTAAAATGGCGGCGGTGCGTGATGCTTGCACTGAAGGGTTGGAAAGAAAGAAAGAAGGAAAAAATGAAATAACTGTACAATTAATGGGTATTTATGCAACCAAAACTAAGTTCATAAAAACGATCGATATAACTGATTATGACGATTTAACCGTAGAAATACTCGTCAGCCGGTGAAATATTAACAAATTTAAAAAAAAAATAAAGCAATATTGATGCGTCATATTAAGGAAAATTCTAGAAATGCGGACCTTTCCTTTAATTCTGAAAACATCGTGGCGCTGATTAACGAAACGAACGCAATGGAAATGTCCCATGGTGGTCGGTCAGAGTAAATGAAAAATGTTTTCGGCTAGAAGCCTACTTCGAGAGCAAAAGGAAGGGTTCCGCCATTTTGCGGTGGTGATGCGATGCCGTTGTGTGCGGCGAGGCAGGTCCCACGTCGTAAAAACAAATCACGAGGTGATCTAAAAAGGATGCACGGCAGATCCTCGTAGGTTGCGTGGACGTTACAATAGAATTCAGTCGGGTGTGATTCGATGTGTCTCGATGATGCGATGTCTCGATGTGGTTCCGTAAACATGCAGATAATAAAGGGCGTTGCTAAGAATCCCGCCGATCGAACCGACGCCATGGAAACTTCCACGAATTTTCTTGAATTCCCGCAGCGGCTTTTCGCGTATGGATGATTTCTCGGTGCGATGCATCGAGCGTGGAACTTAGCGAGGATTGGGAGTCTGCTTACGTTGAGTAGATATCGTGTTACCCCTGATGAAAACCTCTTTTCTTCTAGCTGGTTAAACGCACGTCCGTCTCAGTACACTGCACACGTAGAAATGCCACAAAATGGTGGTGGCCGGTGATGGCGCGCACTGCGATCCGCAAGAGGCTTTTAGGGCCTCCTTTCGGTGCAAACGCGAAACACTAATGCTGATATGATTTTCTTCCCTTCCTGATTCCTAACAATTTATGATTCAAGAACGTATATTTTTATATTTACAATTTGTACTACGACGAGATTTATAGAATAATTTTGCAAAATAATTAACTTGATAAATTACTATTTATTAAACATCAATGTGAAATTGGTTTTTTATACTTTATTACGTTTAAATTGATTTATTTTAAATGCACAAAGCAATACAGCTTATGAGATTTTGCTTTCGAAAATTATCACAGAAAATTTGTATGTAGACAACTTGTTTTTGAATCTGGAGTTCTTTTTTAATAAAAGACTTATTTTGTTGCTTAAGAGCGGAGTCTCTTTTGTATAATATATTTGAAAATCGATAATTTTAATTTCGGTCACGTGATGCCGACAAGTACATACGTACTGCAGGTACTATATATTAGGTGACGTCATAATACTGGCAATGGCGACGTCTCTAATTCAATCAACACAAGTCTTATATCATAAATTAATATAGAAATATGGGTCATTTAGTATTAGAGTAGAAGCCAGACTAAGTCATTTCTGTATCTAAATTTATTATATATATTCTATGCAAGTTAGAGTAGGATGCACAGTCGCTGATGAAGATGAAAGTAATATTTAATGTACCAGTCTTTTATAATCAATTTTTTCAAGTTGCACCAATGGTCTTAGTTGTTCTGCAAATATTCTCATGTCTTCGGCAATTGCATCTTGCCCACTAGGTGCAAGAACACTTAGTTCTACTAAATAACTCTGAGAAATAGGTTCAACACTCTCTGGTAGTTTTCCTTGGCCCATTTTGAATATTTTGGAGACTGTAACTTTCATTCTACCTTTACGAAACATGTAACCTCGCACAATATATTCAAAATCCAATCGACAACCTAGTTCTGTTAGAAATTCTACTACAGAATTGCTTGTTGCAATGTCTATACTGCTTCTAACAATTGTAGGTCGTGACTTGTCGCCAAGTTCAGGCTGTCCAATATATCTTAATTGCCAGGGCATATCCTGATAGTCTAGAGCACGTCTTACTCTTAAAAGAAGTGGTTGCTCTGGTGGAGGCCCTCTGTAAATATACATATATATTATATGATTTTGGATAAAGTGTACCACTTTTGTATTCTTACCTTCTGATACTGAAACACATTTCATGGTCATGAAACGTTTCAGGACCACTGTCTACATTATCGCAAAGACCACGAAGACGGTGAAGAAGAACTTCTACTGCACTGTCTAAGACAGATCCTTGGAGAAGGTACTCCTGATTTGGAATGATGTTGGATTTGAGAGCAGCACTTAAACTGTCCATTGCTGTGCTGATCGGAGCTGCCATAATCCTGTGTTTGATGTCTACAAAAATGTAAGATATATTTTTATAGGAGTTTCCATAAATTATTTATTATTGTATCTCATACAGAAATTCGAAAAGTTTAAAATATAAATACTATCTTAACAAGTTTAAAACAAGAAACACTTGTAATACTATATCATTCATATGATAATACATTCTTCATTAGTTCTAATTATATTTCTAGTAATGTTTTATCATTTCTTTTATGCAAACTTTTATATTCACAGACAACAGAATATTATGTGCGGTCGTTTATTCTGTTTGTCAGAGAATCCGAACTGATCTGAACAGCTAATTTACAACCTTTTCAGATACTCGGCTATATCTCTACCTGACAGCATCTACCAGTATAAATTACAATCAGGGCTGCATTATGTTCACCTCCTTCCCTTCTTTTGCAAATGGCCACCTCCTCTGATTATGTTAAAAATTTTTTACATACATTAAATGTTTATGTTTATGTTCACGAAGATTGCCTAAAGGAAGTTGGCCGAAGTAGATGAGATTCAATGAGATTCCAAAAGCCATAAGCAGAATGCAGAATCCATAGCGCACGCGCACTGCTAACTCGACATTTTGAAGAGCATATGTGCTATGTATTCTGCATTCTGCTTATGGCTTACGGAATCTTATGTCCTTGGGCCTTTAATCTGTTCAATGGCTGAGTTCCAGAGTGCAGATGGAAATAAAGTAGAAACACACCAGCAGGGGGTCAATTGTGTAAACAAAATGTAGTGAAAATGCTAAAAGTGAATAGCTATTAGCCAATTGCGTGTTAGGTTCAAAAGAAGACAAGCAGAACGATTGGCTAACAGCTATTCACTTTTCGTATTTTCACTACCATTCACTACATTTGAGTTACACAATCCACCCCCAGAAGTTGGCCGCAAGTGGCCGACGCGGTAGTGCGGCCTCTTCAAAAAATGACAACTAGACACGTAATGGTGGTCGATTCACATAAGCGCACATTGACAGTTTGCATAGCAATAAGTTAGGTTTTTGAAATACTTCAATAGTTAGGTTACTGAAATAATTAATTAACATTGTAATAACAAAACCAATACCAAAAACATGGCGCTGAATCGTAGCGGCGAGTCTGGAAGTAGGATTTTGTGATCATCGCCTCCGTCGACAATGCGAATCCCGTCGTAGCCGAGAGAAACGTATAGAATTTCTAAAAAACTATTGAAAAAGCCTATTGTTGAAACATTTTGAAGACATTTTTAAGAAAGTATTTTTTATATATTTATTTTTTAAATACTACTAAATATTATTGGATCTTGCTTTACTTTAAAAATTTATTCAAAATATAAAATTGAGGCTAAATCAAAATCTCGCAAAATATACGGAGTAGATAAAAATTGAATTGACGTTCAATGGAAGATTTACGAACTATGTTGTCGATCTATACCACTTTTCAACTTGAACCCTCAAATGAAATCAATTTCCAAGGTTGATCAGGTAGGAGATTCATTACTAGCTATGGATGGATTTTCATGGATTATTTTTAAATTATTGAGACAATATAAAATGGAAAAATCAAATATATTATTCTGAGAAATCTTCATATTTTGCATTTGGTGAGTTATATTGGACTTGATTATATGAATATTATTGGTGACGATATAGCGTTATGCATCGATTCGGAGGAATCCCGCAGTTCCGGAAGGAGCTGCAAGCCGTACATCGGTGGCAAGAAACCGGAAGTTCGCACTGAGCAACGCTTGCGCACAATGATTATGTTTTTCTATTACGTTGACATCGGTTTTCCATGATGCAGCGCCTGAAGTAACGTTAAGATATAAGCTTTGCCTGTTCCTAAAGCAAGCGATCTGGATGCTACACGAGATCCAAAGAACGTTATTACTGTGGTCGTTTTGATTTCTTCTACATTGTGTTGAAGTAATTCTGGAACTGGATTCTTGGTTAAACTGTTACTGGTGACTCCTCTTTGAGGCAGGACAACATGCAAGTTCAAGATGCAGACGGTAATGATGGTAGGTAACCGCAAAAATAATTCTAACTACAGTTATTAGTAGAATTTTGATGCTTGACTCTTAGGGAATTATAAAATTAATGTATTGGTGTGGTTAGTTCACTATAATAAGTACTGTTTGATGCTTCGGTTTATTGATAACCTAAACACACAGAAAATGAAGGAAGTATTGAGTGTTGTTTTTCAGTTATGTCAATAACAATGTTTCTTTTTTAGGCTCGCCCTGGAACAACTCGAGCGGCTGCGAGGAGGAACGTAGGCCAAATCAGAAGGAGGGCAAGAAATCAAATGTGTTGCCATTATGGGGTAACGAAAGGACTATGAACTTAAATCCACTGATTCTTACAAATATACAGTCCTCTCACTACTTTAAAGTGAATTTGTATGAATTGAAGACGTATCATGAAGTTATTGATGAAATTTACTATAAGGTGTCACATTTGGAACCTTGGGAGAAAGGCAGCCGGAAAACTGCGGGTCAAACTGGCATGTGTGGAGGCGTGAGTATGTTTTTTAAAACGTTCTTAATGATACGAACACAATTTATTCTTAAGATAAGAACTTGTTATTATGTTAAGTAGACTTATTTTCAAGAGACTTATTTATAAAGAGCATGGTTGAATGTTAATATCTTGAAAATAGGTCTACAACTTACAAGAGATTTCTAAAGAACAAAATAAAAATGAATAGATATGATAATGGGGATATAAAAATTCTTACGTATCATGTATTTCTTTATGATTACAAACATTTTATTTCTTTCGATTTCTCTTAGTATCACAGTGACATCCATATAACATTACAGTTAATTATTGCAGAGTAGCATGTTGTTGGTCAATATCTTATACTGTAATGCGAATGTGATTAACTGACTTAAGGGGGTGTAAATTTAGCGGTTCATGCAGGTACGTGGTGTCGGTGCAGGAGGAATAGTATCAACAGCATACTGTCTCCTCTACAAATTATTCACTCTAAGACTAACCAGAAAGCAATTAAATGGTCTTATCAATCATCCGGATTCTCCATATATAAGAGCTTTAGGCTTCATGTATATCAGGTAATGTAAACTTACACACAATCAATCTACTCATGTCAGTACATTCTAAAAGCTTGACTAAAACTTTCTAAATTCATTTTTCACAAATAGATACACACAACCACCAGCTGATTTATTTAGCTGGTACGACGAGTATCTAGAAGATGAGGAAGAGTTAGATGTAAAAGCAGGAGGTGGACAGACAATGAAAATGGGTGATATATTAAAACAGTTCCTTACCAAACTTGAATGGTTTTCCACGCTATTTCCCCGGATACCAGTGCCAATTCAAAAGGATCTAGAACATCGATTAGGCGAAAGGTTCCCACAGCAAACAGCAAACGCACGGAATGCAAAGCCTCAAATTACATTAAATAATCACGGAAAGTACAGTAACACCAACGCGAACACCGGTAGAAAAGACAATGGCAATGTGGCTGTACGCAATCAACAACCACGACACATCCCGGACAGTGAGGCTCAATGGGGTGAGGCCGAGAGAGCGAGCCATTGGCGAGCCAGGTGCGTCCACGTGGTATGAATACAATCACGTTACTAATAAATATCGTCAACTAATTAATCTGTCAAATCATTAGGGATAGGCGCCAAGAGTATACCCCCACTACAATACCCAAAGTGATTCTCGGTTTGTTTTTATAAGGGGTCCATACTTCTCGTTAGGGTGATCTGTACTAGTATTCAATTGCGTAGTACGTAGATCACTCTCACGTAGTGGTCAAATAGATACCGCTTCTATTTGTTTAATATCATTTGATATTCACGCCTTACTGATCACTGATATTTATCACTGGATACTTCCTTGCTGGACGTGACATTTCAGGTCTGATGAGGATCGCAAAGACAAATATAGAGAACGTGACCGGGAACGAGACCGAAACAGGGATCGTGAGAGGGATAGACCTCGTGATCGGGAAAGAGAGCGAGATCGGGATAGACACGCACGAAGATCAATTAGCAGAGACAGAAGCCGTAGACAAAGAGAATATAGAAGTAGGAGTAAAGAACGATCACACAGGGACAGGAGTAAAGATCACCATCGCGATCGAGAAAGGCATCGGGACAGGTATTTATTTATGGATAATTAATATTTAATAATTACAGTTGTTATTGGAATAATTTCCTAATAGACGACTGTTTGTTTCTTCTCTTCAGAAGAGGTTCACCTTACGATTATGCTAGTGAGTTGGCACGGGAGAAGGAAAGACAACGAAGAGATTGACATCCCGTGCAATTATGAACTTTAATATAAATTTGTTTGTACAAGTATAACGATTGCATCAATGAAACAAAGAGAAAAACAACAATTTAGAACCGAGCCATTCTACACGACTGCATTCTAAGAGAAATACTTTCACTGGAGTGGGAAGTATTAGCCTAAAGATAAATTTACGATATCCACAATGTAGTTTACATGTTTTTATAAAATAAAATCGCAATGGAAACATTGACTCTTTTATTATTTACGTGGCGGAAAATTCTGTAACTGGTTAACGAGAGTTTTAGTATTGTATATTGAGAATTGAGATTTAACTAATCATCAATTAGATGTACCAAAATAGAACTATTGTTTACCAAATAAAATGGATCTATCATTAATTAAAGTTATCGATAACTGGTTAACTAGTTGCAGATTTTCTTTTTTAATTTCTGTGAATTACTGAATGTAATGAAATAATACAAAAGATTAGATAAGCGTATCTTTATAAAGTTAGAAATGTGCAGTTCATACTTCCACAGTTGCAGATATATGGTATATACATATAGCCAATTTGAAATAACTCATGTAATAAGACACGTAAATTTACGATCGCCTCAAATGAACAGGAATAGGTACAGAGAAAATAGGGCTACTGCGCAAGAGGTAAAAATGGCGGCGATTAGCAGCCTCTACAGAGGACAAGTAGTCGAATGAATTTTGATTTTGTGAAAAATGAAGTCACCGTGGACCTCCAGATGACAATGAATCCCTGGCCAATTAAAAAGAGGTGAATGGATTAAATTCACATTCGAAAATTATCAGTTTCTAAACAATTAATTTCTATTATTTGAAACTACAGTCGTCCGGCGTCAGTCTCTTACATTTGTATATCAGTAACCTATATAACGCAACACTTTTTCGGGTCAAACTTAGGATATTTGTTTTTGTTAAAAAAAAAAGGATATTGATACCAGACGAAGACCATAGATAATATAGTTTTTGCCTGCTGCGGTTCCTTAAGATTTCGTATTCAGTTGGGAATTTAAAATATAACCTATCCGGCACATTTACAAGTTAGAATATGTGTATGTATAGATCCGCGTCAATAACTAAGAGATAATAGGGCCGCTCATAATAAAAAATATCGGATATCCTAATATGGACCATGCCTCTACTGCACAGTAAATGCAATTGAACTATCTCCAATATAGTATTTGCTGTGCATGGAATGCAAATATATTTCAGATTAGGTGTATATAACCAATTACTTGTGTTTGTGTTTACTTAGGGTCTAATAATTTCAAAAAATGATTTACTTACAGATGATTGGCCGACGTTGTGCATTTACCGCCCTAGGTGGGATTTTGATTCTTGTTCTAACAGTGAACATCTATTTCATTCGGATGATCGTTGAAGATTCACCGCAAAAGTTATATCCGAAGAACCCTCCAATATCCGAAAAAAAACGTACCAAGAATCGCGAGGCTCGTCCTGACTATAAACAAAACGAAAAAGCAGTAGTGGAAACAGTGACTCGTGTTATGGAAGAAAAAATCAAAAGAGAAATGCATACATTACCTTCTAAATATTTTAAACAAAATTCAAGCTATGCAATTATAGTAGATAAACTTTTACAAGAATTAAAATTGACACCTAATCAGAATAAGGACATATGGAGCATCCCAAATAATAATGTTAGATTAACTCATTTGTATGTCATTTATTTATTTACATGGAATAAGTACACTTATTTTAATTATAGTACTTTGATTATTACAGTGGCCTGATGCTCATCAATTAATACCTGCAGTTGCACCTGAGTTAGGAACCATACTAAATGGCTTGAGGAATGCCAAAATTGTTAAAGCTGATAACGAACCACTTGGTACCCAATTAAAACTCATGCTCACTTTAGAACATGGAATCAGGGCGTTATTCAAACCACAGTGGTATTCAAGGGATTCTGTGATTCGTGGACCAGTTTATTATGGGAAAGACAGACACAATGCTGAAATTATTGCTTTCCATTTGTCCTCTTTACTTGGATTGAGAAGAGTGCCACTAGCAGTTGCAAGGAAAGGTATATCTAGTTTTGTGTGATAATTTCAGTAAGATTTACTAATATGATACTAACTATATTTACTAACTAATGATACTTTTATCTTAGTTAATCTCAGGACTGAGATACGTTCGAATGCTACACCTCAATTATATTCTACAATGTATCAAGACGGAAACAATAGTTGTCTTTATGGTATATGCAGTTATTGTTCTCCTACAGATCCTGTATGTGGAACAGGAGAAATATTAGAGGGTGCTTTAATTTTATGGTTGCCATCATACTTCAAGTTATCAAAACATCGTCATCCTTGGCAAAGAACATATAAGCGTGACAAGCTCGCTGTGTGGGAGACAGATTTTAATTATTGCAAAAAGGTTTACTATTAACAAATCAAATTTGTTAATTGTTCAAGTTCTTAGAACAATATAATAGTGATCAATATTGTGCCATTTAGGTAAAGGAAACAAAGACTTACGCACCTCACTTATCGAATCGCTTGGTGGGTCTGGTGGATACAGCTATATTTGATTTTCTTATGGACAACGGCGATCGTCATCATTATGAAATAATACAGAATGATTTACATAATCCAGCTGTTCTTCTCATTGATAATGGGAAGAGTCTTGGGAATCCTGACGTTGATCATTTTGATATTCTAGCACCACTTTATCAGTGCTGCATGTCAGTATTACTTTTTTTTGTATGACGCTAATGATAAGTTTAATAATTTTTGAAAATGTCTATTTACATAGGATACATAAGACTACTTGGAATCGATTGAAGCTATTAAGCGGTGGGTCTCTGAGCAGTTCGTTAAGAAAACTTTCAGAATATGAATCCAACATGGCAAACGTTCCTCCATTAATTACAGAAGCACACCTAAACGCGATGGACAGAAGATTACTGACTATTTACGCAGTGGTCGAGTACTGTCTCAAGCAAAATAAATACGCTGCTAATGTGATCCTTGACCATAGATAAAAAAACCTTCCAATAGATGACACGCTACAAATGATCCACCTTATAGAACTTATTAAACGTACGTTTCTAGTGAGTTTTTCTATTTTTTAAGCACTGCCTTAAAAATATCTATCATGTGCAATTGAAGTATGGCTGTAATAAAAGTTTAAGTTTAACGTTTCATGTAAAAACTGTCTTCAAGTATCTTTCTGCAATATTCTCATAACATTCGTCGGTTGGAGTAAAAGAAATATAAACAGGTAATACCAATTTGCATTTGCAGAATTTAATATTTTTATTTTATGGACACAATAATTATCGTTATTTGAGTAGAGTTCGGGTGCAGCGCCGTACAGCGTATAAATACGGTACAAACGTAAAAAACCTTTAAATGTGACTGTATAATCGTTAAATTTCATACACGTTAAGGTTATTACTTCACGTGCGTCCATCCATGCGCCAGACGTATTACTCCCAATCAATTACATACGTACAAATAATGTAAAGTCCCTGTAAAAGTCAGAAGTCAAGATGACATTAATATAATTGGGCAGAATCGTTATAAAGCTGCACCAAAAAATGACATCACAGTTACCTTACATTCTCGTTTACACCATTTTCTCCCAAAATCCGACTGTAAGACTCTCACCTTTCTAATTCCATCGAGCAATATATTTACAATATTATATGACCAGAATTACTCATGTGTCTTAGGCTAGTCTTGCAACTCTTACTCGTCCTCGTTACAATATATATAAAATTCAGCGTCATTATCATCTTTTTTTCTTCTTCTCCCGATATATATTATTATATTAACATTCTTTTAATTAAATAGAAGTTTTATAGCAAGTTGTATGTATAAATAGACTATTTTTGCACACGTTCATCAGTGTCCGCCTCGAACTGCGCTGTACACACTCGAGCGATTCCAATAATAAATTGTCAATTAGAAATTTGATAGTCTCCGTTCGGACGTAATAATCAAAAGAGAAAAAAAGAAGAAAAAAAATGAGTAAAACATTTAAATGCACAGGGTTCGACGGGTCTATTGAATTGACATATGCAGCTAGCAGTTCGAAGCCGTCATTTTTCGTCTTGTTACGTCCTATAATACTGTATACATTGTTATTAATTTGATATCGATCGTCTTTCGATTTTCAAAGAGCGGCTTATGAAATCCCGCTAAAAATACGTAATTGCAATCGTAATTGTTATTTTAATATACGAACGCTGACAAATGCTTCTTGTAAAATAGAATCGCACCTCTGATGTTACGGCAGCGTAGCTTATTGCATTATGTGGACGATTATTCGTAGACTTATCGAGAGACACGTATCTATGGCTCATTTGTCGTTCGCTAGTCGCTTAATTGTATAATCAATTAATTACATATCACACCGACACGTCCAGGCGCTTATGTATAGTAAAAGTATAGTAGGTAGGCCTTCATTAGGCATACTCCACAGGAAAATAAATGCAAGCTTACCTGGACATAATTTTGTTGGCGAGTGGCTCAATAACGTTTTTTATTTTTAATTCTCTTATTATTCCTCGCGATTTTCGAAGACGACGAAATATGAATACATAAAAATATAAATAAAGACACGTTGTCGATAAAAAATCTGTTACGTGCAAGTCGGAAGTTACTTTGTCGTTTTTTTACATTTCTTTTTTTCTTCGTTTTTAATTCGCTGAAAAACTAGGCCTAGCCGGCTGATCATCCCTCGAACGATGCAGCCACTATTGACGCTGTCTATTATGCTCTATCCACACGCATCGTACGAAATTCGGCGTTCCGATCGTTAATCTGTTTGAAGATATTACGCTTTATAAAATGCATACGGTTTTTAACGTGTTTTAGGCATTTGCGGATTGTATCGTTGAACTATGTACAAAAAAATCGAGATTGGATATTTCACTTAGAGGGCAGATTCGACGCCTCTCGAAGAGGAAGTTGATGAGCTCAGATCTTCAGAGTGTCTGGTGTGCGACGAGTCCAATGAAGTGACCGAGTCGCTGTCATTGCTATGAGGGCTGGAATAGTTGGCAGCTTCCTGTAGCCTCATAAGCATATTCAGCTGTAAATAAAAGGAGAAACTCGTTGAAATATATTTTATGACATGTTTAGAATACATTCTGATTGTAAGTAATTAAACTCACCAGAGGATCGCCTTCTGTGTCGCTGTGTGCGCTGCCAAGTGACTTCACGCTTGACGCCCCGACGCCTGAACTATGACCAGATGTAACTACGTCGTATCCAACGTCTTCGGGTCTTAGACGAAGCAGGGCGTCGCTACCGCCATGGACGGCATGAGTGGATATCCAAGGATAGCTGGACGTTATGAACTGAGCTGGATCTTCCCAGGATGACTCGCTGTTTCCATTACCACTAACTCGTCTTCCATAGAGTGTCAGACCCTCTCTGACAGCTTCCACGAGGTACGGGATCACTGAGTAATTCCACAGATCCGTAAACCATACCTGTGACCCTGCTACTTCCATCGGACAGGAGAGAAATAGCCTGGGACCTAGTAGAATATTCATTATTGACATTATCATTGAGATGACTGCACTTATTGAGCTCCTCTCAGGTTTGAGAACACTTGACTAACCTATCGTCACGTCGCTGCTGCTGTGAGTTTCTAGGAACTTGTTGAGATGCAGCCAGACTCGCGGAATCCATTCGACTACTGCAGCCATTTCCGCGTTCCTGGCACCTCCAGATTCACGCAGCTCATGCTCCAGGAGTTTTCGTCGTAGATATCTACCCAGGAATCCTTTGACGGGTTCCATATGATTTGCGCATAGGACCCACCTATTAAGAAAATAACTTAGACTAATGCGGCATATATATAACAATAATAATGTTTACAAATAATTAGTTAAATATACCTGAAGTTATGATGTAACTGTAGATTCGTCGTGCTACAGGTAGCTTGACTCATGGTGCCAATGATTGCAGGACACGAGCTGTGTCTCGTACCAAGTAGACCACTGAAGAGTTCACCAAGGGATGCCGCATGCTGAAGATTCTCCAGTATAATAACGCGTGGAAGTTCATCAGCAGCATTCGAATCGCATCGTTCAGCAATATGTGCCAAATATTGTCTCAGCTCTTTGCTGGATTTATGATCGACATTAAAGGTAGCAACAGCAGCTGCATCCTTAGTATCGGTATCAGCGTCGACAAGTGCGTGTGCTAATTTACCAGCAAGATAACTCTTGCCAGTTCCACTAGGCCCACATAGTATAACTCGCCTGTGTTCTGTCAGCAGAGACACCAGTCTCTGGACAATTGACCTAGGGATGAGGGTGTCCACCGCCAGCCAGGAATATCCGGATAGCACCAGGTAAATGGTCTTCACGTGACCCACCAAATATCCACAGGGAAGTAGTTCAGGATGCTGTGAATCTGTCGTGCATCGTGACGCTTCTCCAAGGTGATAAGCGGCTACGCATTCGACGCCAAGTCCAAGATTGGTAACAGGATCCACCCTGGAGACGTATTCCTTGAAGCATCTTCGAACAGTCGAATCCAAGGCATCCCAACTGGTCTTGTTAGATATGCAAACACTGGCAATGACGCAGTGAGCTGGGTCACTAGCTCCATCTGGATTTCCTGACATGTTAGAGTTGAAGGTCTTCTCGCTACCAAGATACACGGCTACGCTTATACGTTTTCCATCAGTATCCTGCTCCATGTGCGGTTCATTAGTAGTGGCAGCTGTTGACGGCACCACAGGATGTTCCGGGACATTTAAATCCTCCAGTTGATCGGTTGTCGAGGTATTATCCCCGTTAGACAGTGCAGCCACGCTCGAGGCAACTTCGGTCATGCTAAATCGACGTTCTGGATCGCTTGGCAAAGACGACTGTGAGGAAGTCAAGGATTTTGATGTTACCAGGCGCTGCAGTCGCTCGTTATTTTGTTTCAGGTTCAGCATCTCGTTCTGTTGAGAATATAAAGATATACGTAAACTTGAAAATAGCACCTGAGACATTATCGCATTGCATAATAATATTTTACTTACTCTCATTTTGATAACAGTATCTTTCAGTGATTCTAACTGATGTGCTGACGACAGGGCTTCCAACCTTATATCAGTGAGGACCATGTCCTTTTCTCTTAGTTGTTTCTTCAATTCGTCAACGTCCTCGTCTTCCTTTTTGTATAGAGCTGAGCTGCTTTTGCTTCCTGTGAGCCCGTTTTCGTGTTCCGGTGATTTCTGCCCGTTACTCCTGGTACCGTGACCTGGACCGTGACCCTGGGACAACTCATGCTTAGCGGCAGTTGGTAGACGTGGACTGTTTGGTGCACTCAGTTCACCAGGACCGTCCTTGCAGTCTTCAGCGTCGGATACGGAACCATGCCTGTTCTTCCTGGACCTGGAGAAGGCTTTGGAGAAGGAACTTCTGAGCCAACCCTTCTTCTTGTGATGGCTACTGGCAGAGCAGGCACTGCTCAAGGAATTTAAGGAAGTCACACTGTCGGCTGAGAGTTGTCTGGCTATTGATGATCCTTGATGATTGTTACTTCCTGTGCAACCGGTAGTACCCTCCGAATCGCCCAGGGTGTGTCTCCTACCGTTAGATGATGATGCGCTATTCAAGCCTGCCTCGGCACTTTGCTTCCTGAGCCTTTCTATCGTCTCCCGTAACTCCTGCAGCTCGGAATCCTGACGGAGGAAAAATGTATAGGTTCTAATAGTCATTTTAAAGAAATAAAGTTATCTGAATAATTATATACCACGAAAGACATTTAACACATTAAATTTAATACTTCTTATTTTATAGAAGCAATAAAAATGATAGGTTTGGTAAGAGCTATCTGTCACTAAGAATAAATTAACTTATGTTCGCTTGACTTATCTAAGATAAAATTGCGATCATTTGAGACTGGTTACTTTTTATTGGGTGTTAACATGGTCGAATGAGCGGTAGATAATTTTATTTCTTATCGATACTCTTCCCGTGTATCGGACAAACTTCTTTCCCATGACAGCAGGTACAACTATCCGAGTGACTTGTTACGGAATCGCTGCTCCAGGAGTCGGCCATACTGTACAATTGCCTCATAGATTTTGAGCCGGGATCACTAGGTTTGTCGGAACTGTCTTCCAGTTCGTTTGATTTTTTAATACCTCGGGTAGTGTTACGAATTCCGAAAGTTCCTCCAGCATTAGTCAAAAAAGATGGCAAAAGGTTTCTGTTTTGCTCGAGATTCGACTTTCTATCTGTATTTCTACTGGTAAGACTCCTTAACCCACGTTCCAATCTAGCCTGAAAACTTTTGGAACTTTCCGGCGGGAGTTTTGAATTTCTCGAATTCATCCTGCCTGTATCCCTCGTAACGCCGTCTCGATCGGGAATCCTTAGTCCTAGAGCTCTGGCATCTTGCGGTGGGATTGGTATGATTATTGGAAATTTAGAATTTGCTAAAATTTCCCCTTGATGATCTGACATCAATAAGCGACCGTTATCATTGACCTGACCTGGACGATCTAACCTCCGACCTTTGTTAATTCCTGAACGAGTAGATTGATCGAAATTTCCTGGAGTCTCGATCGATCGATCTTTGCCAGTGGACAACGATCCACGAATACCGATATTCTGCTGATAACTCGGATCTGTCATATTGGTAGTGCCTAAAACTCGTTTCAGTTCGATCTTCGACCGCGAGTCCGATTCTTCGAGGGATGATGATTGGCCATTTTCCAATCGCTTAATTTTATCAATCGGTATACACTCAAGACGACAGAGAATCGAAAACCGTTATCGCAAATGCAATAGATTTAACATAGCAAAAATTTGACAAATCTTTCCCAACGAAATATCCTCCATTGTTTTCAACTATAGCAACCAGCGCCATCTGCATCATTTCGAACCAACAGCCAATATCCAGTTAATCGGTATTCCTCAAAGGTACGATAATGACAGGGCGAAGCTCGAAAAGAAGCTTTAAAAATAGCTACAACAACTTCTGAGAATCGTCTTACGATTTCGCAGTCGCCAGTCAAAGATTTTTAAATTCAAAAGATCCCCGGAGGCAGGGACGGTTATTTTCATCGGAGCTACAGATATCTAATCGCAGAGTCCGATG
The DNA here is from genome assembly GCA_030142375.1 of Calameuta pallipes. Lineage (NCBI taxonomy): Eukaryota > Metazoa > Arthropoda > Insecta > Hymenoptera > Cephidae > Calameuta > Calameuta pallipes. The sequence continues at coordinate 351,199 of JARQSW010000685.1, forward strand.
AGGCTCGTGAAAGCCCGAAGACATTACACCCATAAAATCAGAGCCGGGTGATTAGCTAAATTCGTCGCGTCACTGAGAGATTAGGCTCGCTAGCGTGCCATCTCACTTGCTTTCGCGCTCAACCGTATAATATACCGTAATCTCGACCCAGGAAAATGCAACGTATAGTATATATACTACAATACATCCACTACACTAAGGTGAATAAATAAGTACGTGTCGTAGTTACCTTCTTCTCGGCAGTGGCCGTGAGCTGCTGCAACCTCTGCGTCATATTCGACAGGGACTGTTCAAAGGCAGACACAACGTGGGCCTGAAACACATCAAATAAAATCAACGATGAATGTCAGTGATTATAGATTCCCACGCCGTGCGCAGAAAAGTGAACAAAAAAAGAGTCTTTATTTCATTTAGAAAAGAAAAAAAAAAGAAAATTGCCCCAAGGAACCAGAGGTACCAAAGTTGACTTTTTTCATAAGAGCTTCTTACACCATCATAACCAGCGCTGGAAAGATAGTAGAAGCCCTTCTGGCTTCAAGGCACAAAATATGTAATTACGTTGATATTTCCCAACACTCTATGGCTGACAGCTAAGAGATAATCAGCCTTCTGTCAGGTGTATGCTGTTCTATTAGAACAACCTAGAGAACCAGTCCACGGGATGAATCCGTTTAAACCAGACTGACAGAAATTGCCCCCTAGTAGGACTTTCGAACAGATTTTGTTTGAAAATATTTTTTCTTGCTACCTTTACACGTGGACAAGCGTTGCGAGTTTTATTGACAAGGTACAGAATATTTCGATCATCCGGATCTGGTACCAGGTTATCCGGATAATCCTTATACCCTTTGGACCCTGAAGGTATCAATATGTGAGTCATGCCATGTGCGCAGTTCGACTGATATACGCAATATATTATTTATATCTAGCCATTACAAGAGTCGTAAGTAAAAATAAGTAGTGGGTTGGCAAACGCGAATGATAGAGATGAAGAAATCATCAGGAGAGGAATAATTTTCAAGAGGTGCCCAAATCCGTCGAGAGTAACAACGATTAAAATAGATGCACTACTAGTGCACCGACCTCAAGAGTTACTAGATACGTAGTACGTATGTATTTATATATAGATATGGTGTATGTGGATCTAGGGAATTTCATTCGTCAAATTATAACAGTCGGTGCCTTCGTGTCTCGAAGATGATTTGGGAGTGTACCCTACTATTTCACGGGCCATCCCTAATACGCACGATTATATTATAGAGCCGTACGATATGCAGAGTACCAGTCCTGAGAGAACGTAGGCGACTGACCCACAATGCGTCCCACACGGCCGTTATAGTTTCTTCTCTTCTTCTTCATTTTTCTTCTTTTTATTCTTCATCCTCGTCCTCTACTTTATTTCCCATACGCATGTGACCGCGTGCGTGTGCCATACCATCCTATACATTAGTACGTACGATTCCGTAAATGGCTCGGGCGTCCCTTGTATCCGTAAACGTGCCCGTAAAAAATCGGAGAGGATGAGGTAAGAGCGAATGAAGGAGGCGAGGAGTAAGAAAAAGGAGAAGGCTTCATAAGAATAAAGGCAAAAGGGTACGAATGTGGAAATCCTGTACGTGGTGTCGGGTCGGTAAAGAAATTTTTGTTTCAATAATAAGTACATAAAGTATTTGCACAAGAACGTGAGTTTCTTCTTTGTCGTACCAAAAGTCGAGTTCATGTCAAAATTGTAGAAAATGGCTGATATGCGGACTTAACATAAGATGCACCTTCTTACCGACACTGTGTAATCGCTATATGTACGTCTCTATCGTCTCTTTGAAAACAGCCTGGGGTTTCGATTTTACGATGGCAATTCACGAGCCGTACTTTCAATGCGTATTCATGGAGATTCGTAAGCACCGGGTGTTGCATATGTTTAGAGAGAAATTTATTATGGGAATCAAAGATACAGGAGAATCTATTTCTAATAAAATGAGAACACCCACAAGGTTGGGATCGCCCTGGTTGTGGGTATCGTAAATTTTTATCCAAATTCGTAGGACATCCACCCACGTGATTGTATATATAAATATTTATATGACAGACAATGGATAATTCAATAATCAATTCTCAATTGACTACGAGAAACGTGAGATCACATTCCCTTCTTAGAATTTTATCTTGTAATATCAAACAGAAATTCCCATAACTCATCGCGTCACTCTCGATAATTGATACTTCCGCAAGAATATGAATCAAATGACTAAAGAAAAAGGCTCACCGTAATTTCATTGGAACTTACTAGTCTACAGTTGTCAAACGCCCACGTGGGATTTTATCAACGAGGGAAAGCAAATGATGAGCGTGGGAGATTTCCAAGTGCATAATAACATATAAATGTATCAAAAATGTAATTTTCCCAAGCATACGAAGTTAATGCGTACGGACTGTAGGTAAAGCAGGTAGTAGAAGGCCGACGCTGTCCTCTCCTCTAGATTTGTTACACAAACGTCCCCTCGAGGGCTTTCCGGAAAGTCAAGCGTTTCAAGAAATAAATTATACCTCATTCACACGCGCGCCTCTATGGCCATATACGTATATTCGTGCATATGTACGCGGGTTGCGGAAAATTACTACAGTCCGTTAGACTTTTGAGACAGAGAATAGTAAGCATCGGCGAAGGAACGTCCTTGCTCGCGTAGTGCAACGCGGAGAATAATGCTGAGCCAGTATAAACGTCACGAATTCCACTCTATGGCGTTGCTTGGTTATATTATGACCCTCGGTTATGGTGTTTCGCCAGGCTTTACAGCCACGAGAGAACAAGGAAGGTCACTGTGGCCCCAATGGGTTTCGCGTTACGCGGGTTGGACGCTGACTTTTTTTCGGTAAGACTTTCCGGTCCAGTTTTTATCATTTCACGAGCGGACCCTTACCCGTCTGTCTGTCTGTCAGTCATTTTGTCAGTGAGTCCGTGCGCGTTTCTGAAAGCAACTAACCTACAACTGGACGTAGGAGTGCACAGCCCATAAACGTCGCACACAGTGACATTTGGTAAAGACATAAAAATTCCATGGGGGGTAATATTCTCGGGATAAAATCTAAATAACAAGTAGTCTGTGTAGTGAGAATATTATGGCGGAAGTCGAGAAGTCATCGATTACGCATTGCCTAGATGGTAAGACCAGTGTAAACGTAACGCGTGCGGTTTAACATCCATAGGATTTATTTCCACCGAGTGAGATGACTGTTTTACTTTTGCTCTTTCTATTTGCATCATCCCATGCGTGTCTCTTCCCAAGCTTCCCAACCCGTGTACCGCATAGAGACTTCAAGACGTAGAATTGGTATTATATGTTTTAATCCAGTATTCTCGTTGTGAATGCACCATAACTTCACAGTCTCTACATCTAGCTAACTGGGGTAACAGTTCCCAAGCCGCAGAAGGCTCCGTTGAAACACTATCCCAACGTCTTCTCTAACGTAGCTTCAACGTATATTACACATGTGCATGACTATGGGTACATGCGTGATCACGCATGGTCTGCCATGTGTGTAGGTATATGTGTTTGTACGTATTTCTACTGACTTGACTCCAGGCACCCTCTTTCGATAGTGTACTTATCATACATATGTAACATAGAGAAACCATGTGCGATGATGGTACACGACTATATATATATATACATATTATACGTGATATAGACTGCAAAGGGATCCCGTAAACCGCGTATCGCACCAGAGGAGCGAAACACGTGATGCCCATCTTGTCGCGGTTCATAATAAGATTAATGAAACGACTGGGAATTATGAATCTGACGTCACTCGCGGGGTCTGTTGTATATTAGTTAAACAGTCCAATATGAGAAACGTATATCTAAGCTCTTGACCAAGGAAACCCGTCCACCATTATGAATGATGACTTTGACTATCCAAATGGAAGAGACGAAAGTTTTCCTCGAGATTAAAAAAAAAGGTAAATAAAATACATAAATCATGGGAAGAGAACGTCTTTTTTTTATTTCTATGGTACAGCTAAGGTGTTGGACGTAGATACTCACTGTGTCCCACGCGTTTCAGATATCTATTGGGACTGTGGGACAGTTTTACCAGAGTGACTTTGGGATTCGAGGGACCCAGGTAACCGGACTATTTCTTTTTTCTTGATTTCTTGAGAAAAACAGTCTACCTGGCTTACTGTGCTCTTTTTTATTCTTCGGGGCGAGCTGCTGGGAACCACAGCGGGTTGAAACTTGCGGTACTTTCTGTGTAGTAATAAATGAACGTAAAGAGGTCTCAAGTAGGTATGTCTAATTATTCAATCAGAATCGCCTGCATACTGTGCAATGCCCACGCCTTATTACAATACGCGGTACGTATGCCCGTCGCGACGGTCGACTACGCTACTTACACGTAATGTAACATATGTATATTGGACGTTATTTTCATTTTATCACGACTCCGACAAGGCGGCGCGGCGTCCTATGTTCTCTATTGAATTTCATTGGCAAGTTTCATGGCGCGTGACGTCCTTATTGAATTTATCGCTCCTGGGTTACGGGGTGAGATATCTTCTTGAATAGCTTAGTAATATATAGTCTATTTGAGTTATGTATATATGACGAGGAGTACCATTGATCGATTTTGTTCGATTAGAACCTCGTGATACGATTGTCATTGTGACATACGTGGACGGCACAGATGTTGGATAATTCATATATGTACCGCTGAGGCTTATTTATAATGGATTATTTAATGTCTGATAGCATTTTCAAAATTTACCTGGAGCGAAGGACAACTTCTGTGACGGTACTTTCTAGTGGCCAATTCCCACCAGGGTATGACGTTGTCGGTGCTCCTTGGTTTTACCGGATCGCTCACTGCATGTTCGTAAAGCGGTTCCAGGGTGCTTACTGTTCCTGACAGTCTCTTAGGTGTATCGGTCAAATTTGGATCTCTGGATGCGTTTCCTCTTCTTGGTAGAGTTGCGAAATTTTGTGACTGAGGGACAGCCTTTTCGTCCATTTCAGACTCTAGGGAATTGTGTCGGGTCCTGGTGGAGAATCTTCCAGAAGATTGCTCCTTGACAGTTTCGAATCTTTCACCACGGAATTGTGCCTGTAGTGCGGCGTAGTGGTCAACTACCTTACTACCACCTTCAGGAGTTCCTCCAAGAGTAATGTCATCCTTGCTGTACCTTGCTAATTGCCCATTTAAAATTACGTCAGTCGCATCCATCAGGCACAATGGCAGGAAGTTCAGTCCTCGATTGCCAAAATTAGCGAGAGCAGCTGCTCTATCCTCTACGTGGTTTCGTACATCCAGGGTGCTCATGCACGACCTCTGGAGACCCTGTACTTGCAGTTCAGCACTTCTGTCCCCGTCAAGAACGTCCTCGCTGGACTTGTGAAGTGGCCTTGGGACGATCTTCGATTTCCTGTAAGGAAGGGTACCGTAGCGTCTTTCCTGGTGGGTACGAGTGAACGTATCCTGAGGATGACGCACGGACCTGGTTTCACTTCTCCTGGAGTTCTCTTGCATTGTCGTTCTCGTATTACTTTGGGAATCCAATGTGTCTTCCCTGGAGCGATTTCTGAGAACCGTACCGGTAGCTTCTGAAGGATCTAAGAATTCATCTCTATCTGGATCCAGATCGCAGTAATCTGGACTCCCAGTCCTGTCAGTTTTGAACTGCGTCCTTTTTGGAATTGGAGGACGATAATCCTGAGCGCTGATTGGCCCATTCATTGACACCTTATGAAAAGTCACACGATTTTTTGGAAGCTCTATCAGGGCCTCGCTGATTGCGTACAATGATTCTGTTGATTTTGTAGAGGACGCTGAACTTGTAGAGTGTCTAGACGTGTTCTCAATAGACGACGACCTGGGCAGAATCTTAGGCGGTAACTTCCCATAGGAGTTGGGCCTGGATTTGCATTTTTTCGGTGTACCATTGGGTACTTTGAAATCGAATTCTAAATTCCTTTCCTCCATAGTCTCACCGAAATTCGGCGATATGGGTGGCATCGGGGCCATGTCTCTCTTTCTGTGAAATCCTCCGAAAACATTGCCAGGACTCAATTCAACGTTATCGCTCTTCGCTATTTTATTAATAACGCCATAAGTAGAATTACGATTGTTCGCCGATCGTAACTCCTCATAATTCTTATCGATCTCTGCTATGTTTCTATTAATGTCTTCGATGTATCGTGCCGTGCTACGATAGAGATCACCGCTAGGCACGTAATTACCGTCAATGGCAATTTGTCGCTCGAGTCGAGCTTTATTATTCAATCTAGGGACATTTGGAATTGCGTAAATCGGCTGCCTCTCCTTACCGCCATTGACCCTTTTATTGTTTTCGATAATTACATCATTTTTCACAGGATCTTCAACGTTATCCTTATTCTCATCAGGAGCACGTGTCGTTTGTTTCCCGAAAGCAGAATCGACAGCAGGATTTTTCCTGTCACTTTTCACTTCGCTACTTTTCTCAGTAGAACTTACAGAACTTGGAGAATTTTTATCAAATTTCTTACTGCTTCTCGTCTTTGCGCAAAACGTATTGAGAACCGGTACCGTACGTTCCTCCAATCCGGAACCACGCTTAGGCTTCCTCAAGGTACCATAATTTTCGAAAATCTGTTCTCTACCCAAATCCGACCATCTTGGTACCTGGGAAGAGTGTGAGACCTGCGCCAATGCATATGGACCCTTAGTTTCCTTAAGCAGCTCCTCAGAATCTGATCTGTAAACTGCTCTAGGTCTGCTGCGTCCTCTGGATCTGATAGTAGCGTATCCATCGTGAACTCGTCTAGAGCACACATTTGTATCCATCTTGTGTATCGAAACCTCCAAAAAAATCGTATCCGTCACGTTCTCACGGTTTCCATAGTTTTTCCATATTATCCCCTTATCATCCAGAACAATCCAATTCTCGTATAAACTGAAAATCACACGCGTTCAAACACACTCGAGAAAAAAGACACGTGGTATTTTTCTCGAACTTTTTTTCTTTATAAAACACTAAGACGACTGTCTTATCGCAAGGCGGCCCGTCGTACAAAAAATAGCCCGGTCCCTTGGAATAATTAAGTCGAACATTGCGAAACAGCCTTAAGAGACTATCACACACACACGTTTCTCCGCACTTCAATCCGCCGCTACAAGAACGCACGATGAACAAACTGCCAATGTAAAACGGTACTGTATACAATCCCAGTGACGTAATCAATGTAATCAGAAACTGTACATATACATATAAACCTACTCCAACATAGAGACTAGTCGATTACAAATCGTCCAGAAGCTAGAGCGTCGTCTATATAACTCATTCGCCTTCAGATATATGTATATTACGTAAAAAAAAAATTCCTTGGATCTGCCATGAATTTCATCTAGAATTCTTCCAACTGTGTTTGACTATGCTCTGTGCGTCTTAACTTCGAATATCAATGGCCTAGATACTTTTGCCGGTGGCTCGTTATTATCGCAGACTCAACAGTGCCTCTCTGTACTGATAACGTACAGTAGATCATAGATAGCCCTATTACAACACAGTAGAGATATACGAATATCGATTGAAAAGATTTTTATTAAATTTTCACGATACTCTAGAAAGTCCTCTTTCAGTAATAGCAATGATCTTTACTGTAGCCAGTAAGATATCGTAAAAGTTCGACAGCCAAGTCACTCGTTGAAAACATTAATATACATCATTTTCTTTTCTCCCTCCTCGTCTACCACACGGACGTCAGTCTGCTCAGGTTGGTCCGATTACTACTATGCAAACTAGTAGACGTTTGCGCTATTGTACAACCACACGTAAGTATACATACAGCACGTTTACACACACAACCCACCCAGGAAGCTCGGCAGACCGTCCCGATGTCTTGAGCGTCTCGCGGCGTCTATATAGGTAACTTACATAATTTCCATGCTGGCAGGCAAATACACTGCTGTTTAGCAGCACGAATTCATCGTGTCGACAAGAGTATAGAGTTTTACGATTGCTGCTAGCATACCAATTAACACGACGCCCGGCGTCCCCAAAGACGTCCCCGCCCCAAATTGTCCATTCATTAACCCAACATTCAGCTAAAAAGAACCAGCAACAAGTTTATCACATACGTAGCGCGTCGTTAATTAAAAAAAAATTATTCAACAAAAATTTGTCACCGATCAAAATATCTATTTACGTGAGGAATGTCTTTCATTGCTATAGTCTAGGAACGTGTTATGCTGTTTTTACATATTGATTATTGCGTTTCGAGAAAACGATCCCTGCATCCTACATGTATTATGTATGTCGCCGTTGACGTGGCCATAAGGACGCTACGGCACGCGGCTATATTAAACGATTAGCTAATATAGCAGAAGCCCTCCTAGTCATTCTTCATCAGGAAATTCTATGCTCGAACGATCATTCCGATCGACCCGCTGTTATTGAAGTTCCCGTATGGACGTATCTTGAGGGTAGTTTAGCAAAAGATTGGAATTCATTCCCGACTTTAGATTCGTCATTATATTCAATTCACGATCCCGACTGCGCTTCCCGCTGACACGGTTTGATTTCTTTGATTCGTATTCCTATAGCTACGTACGCTCTATTCCCCTTTCTATACCTATGAGGTCTAGTGTATAGATATACACTCCTACTGGTATACACAGCAGAGAATTCTGACGTCTAGAAGAAGAATTGATCAGCATTAACGGAGGTAACAAGAAGATTTTCTCGCAAAACGTCCGTAAGACTTTCGTTTCTGTATACCGATCCGTACGCAGCACGTACTGCAACGAAACCTAACATAACCTAAAAACCTTTGGTCTTATCGGTAATTAACCTATTATCGCGAGTCTCGTTTCAATGCAATATTTTAATTATCAATGCCACGCTATCTACAGTGCATTACAATTGCAGTGTAATAATTATTAACGTTCCACGGTCATCAAATGCATTATGCACAAAAGACGGAAGTAGGTCCTACACATTTTACTACACGATCTTCCGTTTCCGGTAATACTCGACGACTACTTCCTGCATCGAAATTCTCGCTCTGCGATTCAACCTGAGATTCTAGTCTGTGCCCGGTGCAGTCATTGCATACGAGAGCATACGAATGCACTTCTATTATTATTCCAAGTAGCCAGTACGTAGAGTCCATCCAGTATTCAGGTACACGGCAATAGCTCGTTTCGAATTCCCGAAGGTTGGCAGCCTTGAGGAGACATAAATGTGCATATATATACAAAACACAGTAGTCCACACATATATTTCTCGCCTGAAGCGCGAAGCTTCCACATACGTTAGTTCGGGGGGGGAGAAGGAGCCTTTTACGATAAGCAACGCGCCAATCTTATCAGAGTTAAGTAAACGCAGTAAATTGAGCAGTCACTCCATATACCAAGAGGTAGCTAAGTACATATGTGTAACACATATGACGTATAGACCTCAAACGATTTCTAATATAGAGAGTATCGGACTCCTTCGTGCTTCCTGAACTTGGATTCATACAGTCAGGTAAAGTACCAGTAGGGATCCTATACGTCACACACGTACAAGAGAGATACACAACGAGCATATGGCACATATGTGTATGGCACATAGGTGATCGTACCCGGTGGAATCTTATGAAATAAAATCGCTTCCGAGAAAAGTAACGATGGCGATGCTTCTCGTTCCCGGTGTCTTCCACTTTTTCCAGAGCTCCCTTCGACCATACAGTACAACCCAGTATATAGCAAGTCTCTACATATGTGAAACCTCGGTATGTATCAGACGCGTGCACACAGTACAGGCTCGGGTCAGTTTCGTCAGGGTAACTGGAAAAATGAGCTGAGCCACCGGTCGACCGGTTGGCCCTTTGTCCTTCGAGCCATTAAAAATCTTATACGCCGGATTACGCAGAGAGAAAGAGAGAGAGAGAGAGAGAGAGAGAGAGAGAAGGGAGACAGAGCGAAGTGACGACGTGGAATCACCAGGAGGAAGAATCGACGTCCGCGACGGCGATGACGATGAGCTCGAGCGACGTAGGGGTACTTAATGTAGCATTAAAAGAGAGACAAAAGAGGCAAAACAACAGAGTTTTAATAAGCGAAGCGACAGGATTGGTTGGCTAGTTGGCTCCAATCAAGAACGGGGTCTTGGGGACTTGAGCAAGTGCGCATCTTCTGGTACTAACTTATATGTATATGTATGTATACATATATATATACCCTAGGTACCACTGGATGCTACAAGCGCACATATATGATAGATAGCAGTAACTATATATACGAAAGTGGTGAACGTTGTGATAAAAAAAAGAGGAATATACATTAAGATCATGGGAGGGGTGTGTGATGCATGTAACTATTTCAAGAGTTCAAGATTGAATATGTTATACACATGTGTGTACGGGGACCTAAATGATGTACGGTTACTCGTGTCACGGATCTCTATTTATTTCTTTATATACGTTAACGAGTCGAGATTTGGTATCTCTAAGATTTGATATCTCCATGAGATGCTCATACTTGGTTAACTTGAGGAATTCTTGGTACAGCTTGACGTACGTCTTCTCCCCTTCAGTATACCGACTAGAATGATAGTCGGAGAAGAAGTATCTTGAGAATCCTTGGCAAAGGGACAGGCACGGAACGATAGTGTTACTTTGGTACTGTAGTAGTCTAGCGTACATACCGGGTGTACCCTTTTGCGAAGGAAAGTAGCCAGGGACCGCTAGGTCCCTTGGTAATTGGGCCCGAAGATTGCAGGCCCGTGCGGTTGGATGTAATTTAGAAAAGGAAGCTTTGCCAAGGGTGATTGGTCAAGAATGGTTATAGTACTACTATGAGTACTTGTACGGTACTATATAGTGCAGGTAATACTACCATAGGCAGTACACCATGTTGCAGGGGTATAAGCTAGCAATAGTGATCTAGTAGTGCCTCTCCAGTGCTATTACTGTCACTACGTGCTTTGGCTTGAGGGACAGTATAAGAGAATAAAGGGCAGGATCCGGGCATTGGGCCTTTTTTGCCAAAGGCGTAGGGCCCTTAATCCTGTACCGTGTAGATAATTGTATTTTTCAATGGGTGTCTATATATATACACGTATGCGCCTATGTATAGGGATTACTTTATGTGTTTTGTACTACGTAGGGATTAAAAGAGAAGTACACCCACGCGGGTGACACTTTCGCCAGTTTATAAATTCCAATGCGACGAAATCTTTAATAGTTCCTGCCCACGTGGTTCGTTTTCATTCCAGCTAGTGGCTACCTCAGTTGGTTTTAACTACCACCTGAACTGCTTTAACTACCTTGGATATCTCGAGTCAGACGCCAATGACTGTGCTTAAGGTCGCTTTTGGCTACCAGCTCTGAGTTAGTCAGTCAAAGCAAGGTACGTTTAAGGGATTTATATTTTATAGGTACGATTTGAAGAATTTTCAGTAATGGGCCCTTACTGTATGCTGGAAGCTTCGCTTGGGATATTTTGGGCCTTTAGGTCTGGCTTTCGACACCCTGTGACCTTTTTATATAAGCCCCTTCGTAGGACACAGTGGCCACGCACATAAATCAGGAGTTTAGAATTTCCTTCTTTCACCCGGCGAAGTCAAAACGCGTCTTAGAAATGTATTTCTAAGCCAGGAAAAATAAAAGTCGGTGCAGATATTCGTGGCGAATGTCGAAACTACGTGTTTAGGAATAGGAAAATATTTAATGCCCATATTTTTTCTCTCTCAATCGTTCGACTCTCTATCTTTCCTTTCGTTTGTATTTTCGAAACGTTACTAACAATAGGAATTGGGATACCAGGAAACGCAAGGCGCTTCTGAGTCAAGCTCAGTGTAAGCTGGAGTTTTGCTTAGTCTTATTCTAATCTTTGTGTTTCGGGCCACAGAACTCGGCTGTTACGGTTTAATTCCGGCGCGAATAGAATGGACGTGACTTCAGAGAGACAAGGGCTTATAAGCCACCGGTGGCTTACAGAGAAGTTGGCTAGTTGAGTGCTTGGCTGTTCGAGACGTAAAGGAGAAAACAGAAGAGTACGCGTGCACGCATCGAGAATGCTTGATGATTCCAGTATGAGTTCTAAGCCAGGTAGTGCAGTGAGTCGCGGGGTAAGACAAGCGGAGAAGCACAAGCTAAGAAGAATACTCTTGGCCATATAAGTACGGGATGGAGGCGATCTATCGGTACGCAAGATCGCGCGATACTCTTTTCCACCCTATCTTGGAGAATATTGGCTAGAAGGGAATAGCGGTTTTCCTCGGTAGGATTCCCTTTGATGCTTCCTTCTGTCGTGGAATTGCATGGGTAATTGATACGTTTGACGTTAAAAATAATCATTTGTCGATTGAACGATTAAATCTCAAGTACAAATTGGATTCGTTTTTATGGATCAATATTGAGGGAAAATCTTGCCCGTTATTCCAACAACTATTGGGCACTGTGTCTAATCAAAACTTTTGAGATTAAAAATGACGTCCTACGTATTGGGCTTGTAGTAAATGTCTTGGCATAGTTTTTTTTTACGTTTTTAAAAAACAAACAACGAAAAACGTCAAGACTCTTATCGTCATTTTTTTAATCAGAACACATCATGCACGTATCGAAGACTGATAGTGAAGTGGAATCAATAGATATTGATAACTGTTATCGGTAAGGCCGTTGGGTCATGGCTGTACGTGTGTTGAAGTGCGAGAAACGTTCACGTGTGATTATCCAAAATTGTTTCTTGTTCATTTTTGATTACACACTTTTTATTGTACACGTTGAGTATATTTTACGAATGTCGGACGGAAATATACGGATAGAAACGGAGAAGATGATTTTACTCTCAACTCGGAACAGTCATGATACTTTTTCGAGGCAGCGTGTACGTCCACGCTCCTACACGAACCGCGTCTCGGCGCTTACTGATCCACCAATTCTTTCACTAGACCTACAAGTACGCATAGGACGCCTGCTGGAAGAGCGGCGGCCTCCTATTGGCCAGAGCTCGATGACCCCCATTGCATCCAGCGTATAACCAACCAATAGGACGCACCATAGGATGCGCCATACTTAAAAATAGATCTGGCGGTTATAAGGCGCAAATTTAAAAAGTTTTAAATCGTAAAATCTCAGAAAAAATTCCTAAATAAGGTTTCTGTCACGATATGTAAAATTAATTATATATCGTCTATAAATTTAGGCACAATTAATTAGTGGAGAATAGAGAAAGGAGATCAGTTCGATATGACGGGTTTACCGTTATCGCACACGAAACTAGTTTTCGTTCGGCGAATCCTCTGTTGAGAAATCCGGACAAAAAACACAAAAACCTGGAGACATTCAATATACCGTTACGTAAACCGTGCTAATGTGTTTGATGTGTCTCCCCTATAGTAGAATGTATACAGAGTCTTTCGATTAAGATATATGAAGTAAATTTGACAGCCGCTACATCGAACGCCTTGGTTAAGCCCTGTTTGGCTGTATCATAATACGTAAAATTATACAATTTTTTTTTTACTTACGTTGGTAGACAGCTGACTGGTTAGCGAGTGCACCTTCTCCTGAGCGTCCACCAGCTCTCTTCGTAATTTTCTGAGCTCGTGAGCTTGTTTCTCCTCGGCGGAGCTGTAGAGACTGCTTGCTGTAGATACCAAGGAAACTGAAGAGCCGTGTACTGAAAAAAATAAATATATACAAAATTCAATGGTACCAACGACAAAATTTTGTCGTGTAATACAAATATCATATACTCACTGTCGTCATCTTTATGAACGTGCTGATAAAGATTGGGTGGCTGTCGCGAAGTGTGAGTTGGAGTCGGTGAAGTTGGTTGGGACCAATGTTGTCCGGTACAACTGGCTGTCCCGACGGGAACGCTATAGTAAGGTTCGACGCCAACTCCAATTCCCATACCGACGCCAGCTTCTTCACCGACCGAGGAAGAGGCGCCGCTTCCACGCGCCAACATTGATGGATACATTTTCTCACTTTTGGTAGACCTGCGAATTGGATATATTTCAATTTGTTAGTATACTTTTCACCAATTAACGCAGATAGGTATGCCCAAAGAAAATTTACCCCTCATGGAGCAACGTGTACTAGTAGTGTTTAATGATCATTCACGAGATTAAAGATTATCAGCAGTTTTTGCTAATTAATGCTTATTTACCTATTTACAGTATCAATACTACTATAGTACCGGCAGTATACTTGTATATTATTATTATTTGATAATATATTCTTTCGGCACACCCTTATACATACTCTGGTCACGCCTTGTATATACGAAGCACAATGTGTATATATGGTGTTTGTATAATATAACCGACAAGCTCTGTGAAAGCTCACGCTGTTTTTAGTGTACATATATTATATATTGTATAATACCTATGTATACATATATACTGGGCGTCAGTCATACCCTCAAAAAACATAAGTGCACTAGGTTAAAGAATATTCGTTAAAAAGAAACATGTATATAAGTAAAAAAAATATACTGCACTTTTTTTTTTTTTTTTTCAAGAATTTCAGTAGCATCGCCGTATAAGTAGGACTTCGTTCTCCCAAGTAATTAATATTTATTTTTAAAATATCAATACCCATGAGAACGAATATTTTTGGAAAGTGTATCAGTTCCATGTCGATTGGTGAACCGGAAGTGGGTCTGTGTCTACAATGGCACAGCAGTAACAAGATCTCGAATTTCATCTGGATCATATTTCCGGATAATTCTGGACCACCAGGTATTGCATAACGAACTATATATATGTATATATACAGAGTTATTCAAAAGTCAGGACACACTTGAAATTGACGTGTACAATTGCAAGGGTGTTTCTGATTTTTTGTTCACCCTCTATATGTTTGAAGCTACGCATGCGAAGGCGCACAAAGCACGGGTGTAAGCACGGATGCGAGAATGAGAAAAATCAAGATTTCGGGCAATAAATACCGCTGCACGCATATACCAAACGTGTATCACACTCGTATCAGACTTTACGTATACGTGGATAACAGTGTTTATTAATCTCTGGGAGATAATTGTATACTGTGTCGAACGGCGCTGGGATCGTAAAGTTCCATGAAAATGGTATAAAGAGTATGATATACGAGTCTTGATATAAATATATTGGATAATTACAACATATTATTTGTACGTGGACACGTACGAATTATCTTGATATTTTTAATTTAATCATACAGTGTATAAAGATCTCTTGGAACTAAACGGTCCAGCTGGCTTCACGCCTCGTACGATCATTTTTATATGTATACTTATGCATTTCTCAAACGTAGGCATGTCTCGTGTCTGTCTATACACGCTAGTTCGCTACCTTGGGAATGTCCTGTCCCGCAGATGGCTAAAATGGTATTAAAGTCTCTGTGTTATTTTGCCGGAAGTGATGATGAGGGAGTAGGGAGAATAAAAGACAGAGAGAAAGTGGTCGAGTAAGAGAGAGACAGAGAGAGAGAGAGGGAGAAAGATAGTGAAAGACAGAGTGAGAGAGGAAAAGATAGAGATGATTTCGTCTATTAAAAATGACAAAGAAGATTAATGACGTGATATTAAAAAAGTGACTGTCCTGATTATTAATTATCATAAGTATTTCCGGTTGAAGAGTATGTGCAATACGGTCAGTGTTTACTATACATAAATGCAACGCTTGCCTCTTTGGTCTGTTTACATGTCACAGGGTCAACTCCTCGCATGGAATATATCCAATTTTATAATGACTTACCTGATGGAGTTGCTGCGATTTAATCGCGGAGGTGCTGGTGATCCTGTCGAGTCCCTCTGGTGCATCAGGAGTCGTGCGTGGGTCAAGCTTGCACGGTGTGAACCCAGGGATTCCACGCTGTCAGCCTCGCATAGGCCCATTCCTGTAGGATCATTGAAAGAAAATGAGTTACTTAGCATCAACGCTTACAAAATGCTCAAAGATACAGTTATTATATGTTACACGGAGTATATGTTGCACGAGACCACAGTACAGCAGCAGATAGTAATATTTACTTGTCTGGATGCCGGGTTGCTGTATTTCAGGCGCGCGCGCCAGTTGCTACATAGCAATTGCGCGATTCCTTACCTTGCGAGCGACCACTAGGTGTGTAGGTATTGCTGTGTCTCATCCAGGAAGTAGTGTAAGGACTATTAGGCGCGTAGTATCCTTGGAGATCAGGCGCTGCGTAATTGCTGCAGGTATCGCTGAGACTTCCGTCGGATGGTTTGAGAACACGAGGTGAGAACGAGGAGGTCTGCGGTCCTCCGCCGCCGCCACGTTCGCGATGATGAGCTGCAGCGAAGAGTGCGGTGAATTCGGGACTTCCGGGTTTCGGTAGACTCTGCGAACCCAGCATAAGACGATCCCTGACGGATTGTGACAGCTGACTGGCGCTTGCGCCTGTGAGACTGTAGCTCTTGTAGTGGTGGCCACCCTGGTTCGATCCCGAGGAATTCGCTTGGAGCTCCGTGGTGCAAGTCTGGGTACCACCGGAGACCTTAACCTGAATAAAATTGCCAAGTTTCATTTGGGGCTTGTCTTGGCTACTTATAGGCATAGGGCTCAATTTCTTCAGGCTGAAGTCTCTTACCTTGGTTCTTGGTACAGCACTGACTTGTGCCGTCCTTGCAGCATCCTTCCCGCCGTTTTGAGCACCATTGGGACTAGGACTTGTACCTGCACTGTGTCTCTTGACGTATCCAAAACTCTGCGGTACACCTCTGACCTTGCTGCTGCCACTCGTTGAAGTTCCCGAAGACACCTTTTGCGGCTTCTCACCGTTAGCGTATTCCGCCATGGTTTGTTTACGGTGTTTGTCCTATGAATAAATGAAACAATTTTGATTAAAGGTCGATCAACAATTAAAATGACACTCGAAAAGAATTGAATTTTATCTTGCAACTTACTCCACGTACCTGAGAGCGCCTGGAAGGACTAGGACTAGGTGGAGCACCTTCCTTGTCCCTGTCTCTGTCCCTGGCAGCTCCAGCCTCTATGTACTTTTTCCATTGTTGACTGTTCGAAGAACTACTGTTTGAACAATTGACGTTTTGCTGTTGCTGCTGCTGCTGCTGCTGTTGTTGCTGTTGCTGCTTGTACGTCGAGGTTTCCGTTTGCTGTGAACTGTCGCTCTTCTTCACGTGAGGATGATGTCCAGTCGCCGGATGTCGTGAACTGACCACACGGTAGACCAGGTTGTTGCCTTGCTGCTGGGCCCCCTGGGGGGTGGCCGAAGACGCGGCGCCGACGCCACCCCCCACAATCACGCTACCGCCACCCGGCACCCTCTGCATCATATTCACAACAAGGGAACACGTGATTCTCATACATAATCTCATAAAGATCCTTAACCACTAAATCCAATTTGACTTCAGGTCTGGTGTATCCATATATATGCTGAGACAATTCAATAGACAACCTACCCTTATGGATACAGAACCTAGGATAACCATAGAAATCTCAATAATTTTTATAGAGAAGCTTCGACCGATTTTACGTATGGGTATTGATTCTCGTGCACGGGGGGGGGGGGGGGGTTCGTTCCTATACTATGTCGGTACCCTATAAACCCCCTTGAACGTAGCATGATTCAGAGAGGGTGTTTGGCGTTTCGTTTCGAGTGGGTGTGTCGTTTTCTATATGGATCTGCCTGCCCTGTGGTGACTCATGGGGAAATGAAGTTCCCGATGTCCGTTCCAGACACGCCATGGATATTCGTTAGAAAAGAGCGACAGGAAGAGAGAAGAGGAAAAAGAATTATGAAGAAATAAAATGCACGAAAAAAAAAAATCCCATAATATTACCATATGCATGCAAGTTACGTATATGGAGGTTACACGTGTCCCACAATGTGCTTCATAAACGGTCCCTGTCATTTTTACGGGGCAAAGCAGGTCGTCAAGAACAATAAATATTTCCCACGTTCCCCTTTGAACCCTTTGGGCTTCCTCCGGGAATCTAAATAAATTCTTATCCCTTTTAAAAGAAAGAGAGAACTCACCATACTTCCATACAGCTAGGGATAAGCGAATGGATCAAAAGGCACCGATTCTTCCTTTATCCTTTCTCCCCGAACGCTTAACCCTTTCTTCATAACTTTATTACGTGCGTGTAACACTAATTATCAGTCCCTTAAAACCACGATATATTATATTTCAACGATGTTCACCGGTTCATTATCCGCAAAAACAACATTTTCTCAATCCCCCTACAGGATGTCATTACCACGAAACACGAAATTTTCCAAGCGCTATCACATTATATAATAATAATATTGCTACGAAATTCATATACGTTCACAAGTTTCACGAATACGTACACGTACAGCAAGAACTGCGTGTACGCGCCATGAACGTTACTCGTCAACTGGCGAGGGTCGACAAACCATACCGGACTACCCAGACCACCCCCTTTGTGCGTGATACCATGAAAGCCGAGTCTACAGGGTGTCGCAAAATATACTATGGTATACGATACGTATACTATCATAAGTATACCTATACGCATTGTAACCATTATACATTATACTTAGTAGACTATGCGTACTTTCTAGTAGTAGGTTGTGGGTACAACTACAACCCCATAAGAATAGGGTGGAGGTATCAGCAGACAGGATTCTCGGTATTACGGTCGATTTACAAGTTCACGATAGGTATACATACGTAGTTTTGTCCACCTCTGAGTTACCTGCACGAACTGAACGGTTCATGTAATAATCGTGAGACAAGCAGTAATGGAGCCCCCTTCGAATGAACCTTAGCCAACCTAGCGGATCCAGCGGTAACTGGCTGAAGTTATTATTTTAGCGCGATATCGATTCGATTAGACGACCTGGCGTGACCCGGCTGCATAACTCAGCCGCGACGTGAACTCTAATCTCTACCGTCTTCTTTTCCACGAGCGACCGAAGGCAACGGTTGGCCGGCTGACATTCAATGTACAGGGTGTAGCAGGAAAACCGATAGTCAGGAACTACGAGATACGAGGCTGAAGATGGAAAGACGAGAAAAAAGAAGGGATAAATTCAGAGAGAAGCTTATTCTTAAATGATTTAAATCGAAGGGCAATAAAGTCTAGGGACCCTAGAGATTTTTTTCAATTTTTTTTTTTCAACGATAAGAGCGTCTTAGAAGTCGCCTTTAAGAAATATAAGGACCCTCCAGCTATGAGCTACCCCGATATGGGCTACGTAATTGGTATACCTATATGTCTATGTATGCATATATATATAGGTATATATAAATGAGTACTCTACTCTCTTTGAATAGGCAGTTAAGTAAAGAGGAGGTCAAAAGTCGAGATACGTTTTGATCAAGCTACGCGAGTTTATCTATGAAAGCGTCTAGAAAATGTCTACTGATAGAAATATTATTTTCTCGTAATAGCATTATTGATTCCAGTTGGCAAAGATACGATGACCTTTCCTTACTAAAGATTATATAGGGTGGCTAGATGGATAATATATATTTTTTGTAGCAAATCATGTAGGCAGAGACGGTTACTCGTTGAAGGAGTAAGAGAGGGTGAAGAGACAGCTGCAACGATGCAACAGCTGACGGCTAAACTTTAGTACAGTGTGTACTGTGCTTTACTTTATAAATACTTGATTAATTGATAGAGTGTATTTTTTTTAATTGGATCGATCAATCCAGGTCAATGATCGTTGACCTACGTACAAGGTAAAATGTACAAGGGTCACTGACCTTGTGATGCGAGGGATGTCCTGTATGATTGGAGGAAGTATGATTGCCGGCGGGAATGGAGGCCAGGTCCTCGATAGTGAGTTCTGCCAGGGCGTCGTTGCCGCCGCTGCAACCCCCTAGCAAACCACCCTCGACGCCAGCTCCGCTCCCGCCAATGCAACCGCCATCCGACCTTCCGTTCCCGGATGGCCTCTTCTGCACCCTCCTCGAGTTCACCAGCTCCTTTACCCCGGATAGCTCGCGCCTCGAACCGCCGACGTATCTGTAAAGTAATAAAATATTTCATGAATCATATAGTGCAGGTATAACTATACTCATTGAAACTCTTAGCAAATGAGGGTGAATTTCATGGGGCCTCATGACCCTAGTCTATTGCCACGTTCCTGGCCTCGTTTATGCCGAAGTGCTTGGGTCTAAAGGAGCGTAGAAAATTGGTAGCCGGCCAAGAGGATCCTTTCTTTGCTGAAGAGCATGGAATACGCTTTGGCATCGATTACAATTCAGATTGTAGGAAGGGTAGTAAGGGGATTGAAAAGAAAAAAAAAAAGAGAAATGTAGTAAAGAAATAGAAGTGGAAGGAATACAGGGGTAGGGGAGGAGGGAGATTGAGGGAGCAAGAGAGGCGCAACGAGTATGCATAAAGGTAAAGTGGAACCTTGAACCATAATAGTGGTAATGGTATAGAAAGGACCCGCCAGTCGGTCGCCATTATCCTCCCTATAGTAAATGCCAATTTGGAAGTCTCCTTTCGTAAGGAGTCTGCCAATTGCTGATTCCAATCACATCCCGGTCTCTCATTCGTTCGCATTGGGATATCACTGAGATGAGTGCATGAGTTCCTATCAGATGGAGACACGTACGAATTGCTTGATTAGTAAGATTAGACCCTTAACCTAATCAGGCGTCAGGATACAGTCATCTCGTTTTATTATTAGAAATTAAATGATTCGCTTAAATGAGAAATGTATATATATATATATGTACAAATATTAGCCACATATTTCCATGTGTTTTCAACTGTCAGTTCGTCCTGTCGCGTCATCAGAAGGAATCAATGTCTTGTAAAAATTCACAGAAAATGTCGGGACCGTTAGCAACCGTAACCAGCGGCAACTGGCTTCGAATTCCTTTAATGAAATGTCCTTGTGCAGTATTTTTGGAAGACGCTCAATTACGATAATTAAACCGTTATATATAGAGATAATTGATATATTGGTATTTATACTGACTGGAGATTCATTATGGGATTCATGTTTATATATATCTTTTCAATTGAAATACCATTGTTGGTCGTTAAGGTATTCAGCATATATTTACAGACTTGCACAGATATCTTTTCTAGCCTAAATCCTATCCTATCTTCATGGTACCCCATATACCATTTACAATCTTCGACCATAAAGTTTCTCTCACTATATTTCACTGTGGCTCTAGCTGGGTTTTACAGCAGCTTGTATAATACAGCTCCATCGATACATTCCTTCCATTGTTAGACGGTCTAGACGAGTAAGAAGGAAGCCAAGAAAAAAGATCTACAATAAAAGTAAAAGTTAAAAAAAGACAGTCACAGCTTAATCCCATATCTCCAGGATAATTAAAAATTGCAAAAATAGATTTTAACAGTAAATATTAAAAGTAAGTCTTTACCGTATTCACAGATCCTGACAAGACCCAGTCTTGTCTCAGGATGCTTTTTCGTGAGCAATGCAGTCTTAAGACTTCAGTTTCAATGAACAATGTATCTACGAACACTTTTAGTACGGCTCATATTCCTGATGAAATTTCGGAATACAAAAAAGGTAGAAACTGAAACTCCAATCTCGTCACCGGGACGAAACACCGACATCGGCACAGTGCGTCAACCTACAGCCCTCAACCCCTAAGGAACTGTTCTCTGTCACTCCTCGCACTTTACACGGTTCGCTCGTGCGATACTCTGTCCGCCCACGATTATACGAAGCTACAAGTTCTACGCCGTCAGATAGCGCCACGTTACGTTCAGTACGGATCGATCGTGATGACGTCACGGAACAGAGCCTTACGCAGACGCCAAAATCAGTACGTCTACATATACACCTATGCAAGTATCCGACGCGTATGGGACACGTCTGGCTACGTTCTTTGGCATCACCCTTATCTCCATTACAATTTAACAATATATCATCTACGTTCCTTTGCGTATCTCAAAGATGAACATTGCTGTTGAGAAATACGGGAAATCGTATTCCAGAGGACTCCATTGTTGTCCCTGGAAGTTTCTATATCAAAGTGCCTGGGGATGCTACCCACCTTCTATTCCTTATCGAATCTGGCGCCACCTGGTATACTCTTCCTGAATTACTCAGCGATTTCACTAAAGAGACAGACAACGCCATGGCTGTTCGAGCAAGGACAAAGAACAGTTTTGTTGTTGGTGGTTGGGAACCGCTGAGATAGGTTCAGTCAATGTATATACATAGGACTTCAGCATACCGGGACTACTAGTAGTTAAATAGGTTTCCGTTTAACGGGCCAGACAACAGATCTCTTCAGGCTGGAGGACTAGAATATCAGAGAGTAACGGGTAATCGTTTGAACGTTACCGCTTCGAGCCGAGGGCGGTGGGGGGTTAGCTGGCTGCTTGTCTCTATTGTAACAGAATGAGGATTTATCGATACCGCTAAACCGGATGAGCAACGTTTTCCCGCTGTATTGATGCCATTGAAAATTCTCTGTTCTATCTGGCAGTATCATATATCTGTATATGCATAGGGGTAGCAGTTGGATTCACTTTCTACGGTGGTGGGGTGTTTGGAAGGGGGGGGGGATGTTACTGGGAATTATGGGGATGAGAGAATATTGAATTTCCGAAAAGCGCGTCGTGTTTCACGAGCGGATGATACGCGTCTCTTGGTTATGCTGATGGAGTTAAAGGCGCTATGGGGGTTGGGGGTGGTTTCAAGCGTTGTGAAAACAACGCCGGAGGCATCGCGGCGGAGGTAGAAGGAAGGGATGAGGAGACACCATGGGGAAAATAGTATAGGTATACGAGTCTGGGGGGTTGCGAATCTCATGGGGGAGGAATGAAGGGTAACCATAGCCGCAACTCACCCCCTAAAGTAAGGATAGTGTCTGTGCTCGGCGAAGCAGAACCAAATCCAAATTCAATCCGCAAGGATCTAATCGAGATTATCCTTTTTGGTCCACTTCCGCCCTATGTCGACTTAAGGGCAGCAACCCCTCCCTAAAGCCTTTGCTTCCCGCCGAATTGAGAATTTACACACCCCTCCGA
Source organism: Calameuta pallipes (assembly GCA_030142375.1). NCBI lineage: Eukaryota > Metazoa > Arthropoda > Insecta > Hymenoptera > Cephidae > Calameuta > Calameuta pallipes. The sequence continues at coordinate 374,141 of JARQSW010000685.1, forward strand.
TTGCAACCCCCATAATCTTGACTGTGTATAGTATAGGGATCAGTGAGCGTTATGGGAACGTAACAGGATGATCGGCCATCTCTGCTGTAATTTTTGAGATAAAAATAAAAGCCTGATAGAAGCTTGATAGGCAAGACATTCGACGAATTGTTGATAGTGAATTTACTTGATTTCAAGAAATTAAAATGACCGACAGTCGACTGATTGGACACGCGTATGAATACCGAGTAAAGTTAAAATTAGCCTAATGTATTTTCAACGAATTAAACCTCCTTACCTCACCAGAAACACGGCCGACTAACTACCACTGTATATCAATTTTGAAAGTAAATGACAGTGACTTGAAAATTGGATATTAAATGCATCCCAGCTGATGAATACATACAGATTACTACTGTCTTGTTAGCAAGTTTGTACTATATTAATTCTTCTCATAAATTGCCTTACCTTCTGCCAAGGGCGTATTGTGCTGCTTGTACAGTCTAATCTCATATTATGTAGAAACTCTATACCAAGTACTAACAAGTTAGTTAGTCAGTCAGTCAGTTAGTCAGTCGATACTGTAACGAAGTTTACGTGTACAGCAAGTAAAGCTTAGTCAGGTAAGTCGTCACTTTATTGATCAGCAGCCACCGTAAACATGCGTAAAGAGATACACTCAATGTTTGGCTCACCTGTCGTGATCGTGAGCGTAGGAGGGATTGATCCTACGAGCGTACAAGGATGCGCCACCCTCTGACATGTAGCCGTCGCATAGATCAGACAAGGTCCTGCTGCCTACGTTCATACCTCCACCACGTAGGACTTCTCCGTCGCTCAGATAACCTGAAGCTATGTCTATGTCGGCGTAATCGTGTCCAACATGATGATGGGAGGAGGAATGAAGTACGGTATATTGCCTTGCCGTTGTTCTACTAGGAAGTGTCTGTAGTCCTCTGGCACCTGGTGTATAGCCCCTTAATAAAGGTTGCATAGGCTTCACTGTCATCTCCGCTTCATCATCCGCCATTGAGCCGCCACCGCACGTTGAACTTTCCGACAGGACCTTTTAGAGAGGAAAGTTCGTTTATTACAAAATCGTTGAAGATGATTTATCAGTTAGCACTTTGATCCATACCTTTTCCATTTGTTCGAAGGTTGTGTCGATCTTCCGGTTTGGAATCGTCTTGATCTCACTTCCGCTCTCGCTGCTTGGCCGGTAGATGACACTGCTATCGCTGGAATTGCTCTGTCCTGTGCTATTGGAATTGCTGTGTGAACTTTCTGACATGAGATCGGATATACTTGGCATCGGTGAGACCATTGCCACTGTATTGGGATCGAGTTTCCGGTGTAGCGAGTCACTCTTGTGTTTCGTGGGCGTCGGGACGCTGGGGACGCTCGTTTCCTTAGGTGGTTTTGAGGTGCCTTTTACGAGGGCTGTTGGCTTTGGTATGCTGGAACCAGGACTGGCACCTGAACTCGATAGTGTCTGCGGAGAACCGGTACCGTTATTCTGCTTTCCATGTTGACACGATGACAGGTTGTTGAGATTTTCAAAATCTTGACTTCCTGAGGTCTTGTTTTCACTGGAGTCACCGATATTCTCGTCCGGATGCGGACTCTCTTTCGCGTGAACAGCAACTTCCGCCGACTTTGGATCACTGATATTGCTTGTATTCTGCGGCTTGGATTCCCTCTCTCTGCTGCAGGAAGTCTGTCCATTCTTGGATGCGTCCTCGTTGCGCTGTAGACACTTATTTGTGCTCTCATTCTGTTCTTCAAATAAATTCGAGTTCGCCTGATTCATGGACAATGTCTTATCGAAGACTGGACCATTTTCGGACGTTGGACTGCATCCAAATTCCGCCTCCTGACCACTCTGCTTGATCATCCCATTAGCATTGGTAACGAGGCCTTTCTGCAGTAGGACATCCTTGTTATATCCATTTGGCGGAACTTTCATTCCCTGCGGATGAGCCTTGGGATCCTGAAGTTTCGCCGGAAGGTCCATTCTGGGCCTCTGACACGATTTCACTGGGTCAGTCTTCAAGTTAGCCAAAATTTTCGTCTCCTGCGGTATCAGCTTCGGCGCTGCCAGAGCAGAATTCGATTTCTGTAGCTGACTAGTCTGTTTCAATAAATCCACATTCGAGGCCTTTTTATCAACGACCAATTTAGGACCCACGTTACTGATCTTGCTCGCCTTAGGCTCCTCCAATGTCGGATTATACAGCAGCTTCTCAGTCCCTTTAGTACGCGCTATCTTGCTCTGCGTCTTAGTCTGATCCTTCCTGGCACTTTTAGGACTTGCTTGCTTGGCAGGCTTGGCCTGAAGTTTCGACTTGAGGGCCCTACTTTTTGGAGACTCAACCTGAGCCTTGTTCTGATCACAGAGTGACGTAGAGCTATCCGAATGTTCCGACCTGGCCGACGAGAACCCAGAAGAGCTCGATGTCCTCTTGGAGACGCCGGAAGACGTCTTGCCGCGTTCCTGGTTCTTCTCCTTGTTATTGAACAGCTTGAATTTATCCAGCACAGAATTTTTTCCCTGTTGCACAGGAGGAGCGACGGTGCCCGAGTACGGTGACGGTTGCGGGGCCCTAAGGCCCCCACCGGGTCTTCCAACAGTCGAAGCTCTCGGACTGAAACAAAAAAATTCCATCAACGAATAACCAATCGTAACACATCCAGCAACGCCTATAAACCATAACAAAGAGTAAACTGAACTCACCTAGGTGTCGTAGCCGTAGGCTGCCTCCCCGTATTCTGTGAACGTGGCTGAGGGATGAAGGACAATCCGCCCTGGGGAATCTGCTGCTGACTCGGACTCGTACTCCTGGAACTGCTGGCACTGCCGATACCGCCGTTACCGTGTTTCAGTCCTCCTGAAGTCAGACATTGACACTTCCTGAATCTCACCAGCAATCACTACCAGATACGTACAAAGTCGCCCTCTCTCGCGTAACGTAACACAGAAGACTGACGATAAAGATGCCGTAAGCCCGATCGTATATTACATACATACATATATATATACCATATACATATATTCGCCTACCGTAAAAGTAACATACACAAAGCCTTGAGCCCAACGCTACACGAGTGTGCCCCTTCTTCCTTATCCGAGTACAGTAAGGCGAATCAAACAATTGACGATAACTCGGGCACCGAGACGCCCAAGAGTACCTCTTCCCTCGCTCATTCAATGAGACACGAGATAATCGTACCAGCCGACGGGTGAAGTTCGCATATGTGAAGATTATCAGAAAAACTGTATGACTAACGTCCCTGGCAAAGCAGCCACTCGATAAAACGACGATTGACCGGTTCGTTTAACGAGCACACTACTCGGACAGTGTTGCGTACGCCACACTGTGTACGCATGGATATGGATAAAGAAGGTAAATAAAGTAGCGGCGCGTTAAGGCGCGTATTTAATATACTGCCAGTGCATTTGCCATGCGATATATATATACTTACGTTTATGCGTACAGTGTATAACTGTATATATATATAAATATGTGTATATGACGGGGGTCCTAACTACCTATGGTACTTCTCTGACCACTAATGTAATTCTATGCGCGATTTCCGTTTGAATTCATCTTGGATTACGATTACTTGGAGTTGATAGGCAGCCCGCATTCATCGTCGTGGACCATCATCGTCCCGAGTGGGATGTGCACTGGACTCATCATTCCTGATCGGGAGTACTTACCAGACTTTTTAATCTGGGTACATCACGGACGACGAGTGGAGGCAGGCCTACGGCTTTTTACAGAGTATCATGCCGTTAGGTTTTTATTGTGTAATTTCCACGATATATATGTATATAATATGGGTAGCTATTGAGAACTTACGTATATAGATATACGGATCGTATATAGGCACAGATTGCGATCTGGTAGAGAAGTTAGAGTCATTTGTAAGTATCTCATTCGAATCTAGAAGTACATACTTCTTTTTTTGTTACAGTACATAATAAATTGTACCAGTGGATCATTTGGATACTTGAAAGTGATTATGAAAATTTTAACTTGTCAACGTGGAACAGTTAGTATTTTGAGAAAGCGTTTATCCATTCACGATTTGTATGTTCTGTCCTTGTCTAATGCACGTGAACGCGCATAAGGCCCTCTCTCTCGCACTCGGCGCAAAAGTCGTAAATTTCAAAGAAAAATTTCTTTCCCTTTCGTCTTCGCTTTACAGCCATACGTTTAATTTATTTATTAATTAATTTTTCGAAATTCTACTTGCTCGTCGCACCAACCCCCTAAATCTCTCTTGATCGTAAAATCCACCCTCATGAAATTATAGCGATCAACCCCCCTCCCCCCTTATTACCACACGTAAACCGAATAGTTCTGCATACGTATAGCACAAAAACATGAGATACCCATCTCGAACGTGACTAGGCATCAGGTTAAGCCCAAATCGACTTATAAATATACATAACGGATGATTCATTGATTCCTGAATAAAATAAAAAACAGTAGGAGAGAGAGAGAGAGAGTAGGAACATATCGGATAGTACCGAGAGAAATTTCCCTATGCACGACGCGTCAGCAGTGTGTCAATAATGACTAATAAATATTTCAAAGAAAGAAAAAGAAAATTCCCAGAAAAAAAAGCGAAAGGGAATCCCTTGTAAACTCATCCTAGAAAAATAGAAAGGGACTCACGTAAACAGAGAACAAGTAGAAAATGGCAGGAAAGGCTTCAGGCGGAGAGTACAATGCCCGTGTATTATTACCGAGCTGTAGCAGTGCACTGCACAGCACTGCACGGCACTTCTCGCAGTGCTTGTGGCGAGTAGACATCGCTGCATATAAGACTCGGATAAGGGCAATGCATTCACTCCGGGGCTGCAGCAGTGCTACGCGTTCGGTATACGGAGCGCCGATTGACAGGCCAAGGCGATTACGTTCAGTGATCGTCAACCGGTCTTTAAGCGTAGTTTTCGTTTCTCCTCTGTGTACGTACACTATGGCAAAACGTTTTTACTATACTGCATGTGCCTCGTGTAGCATGGACCGAGCGCAGGGAATTTAATAGTGATTAGTTAAGCAGACGCAATTCCACGGAGTCCCAGGGTGACGGAATCCCACTCTGCCGGGTAAATACTTCTGTGCTACTTAATTAGTTACCCGGTATAATACAGAACCCTTAGGAAATTTTATGACCAGACTGGACGAGCCGACGTACCTTCGCCGTTGCCCTCCTATTCTTAATACGTTACATAGTACTATATATATATATAATCTATGAATAAGATCCATGACTGGAGGGTGACTAAGCGGCCATTTCTAGCGAAAAGCTTATTATCGGTTAGCTGTCAAACTACTGTTAGGAGTCTGAACAGAACCATGGCAGACCTATATATATATATATATCGCTCTTTATAGATATATAGGGAAAAAGACTATGAATTTCTTGCTCAAGTGATAATCTTCGACATCCTCGATGTCCATTTTCTTTTTTCTTTTTCTATACCTCTCAAGCCTCCACTTTTCACGTTTTATCCTCTCACGGACCCTCTCGATTTTTCAAACTAACAGCCTATTTCATACCGCTTGTCTAACAGCTTTATAAAATAGTGCCTGAGGTCTCTTGCGCGTGCATCGAAATAGCATCGCATGAAAGATTAAATATCTAAAGTAACCGTCGTCAAATTGTCTACTCAGTTCAGTCTGTCTATATCGAGTCAATTCTCATACCGAAGGGACGAGGATTGCAAAAGTTCGACAAGGTAGTTATTCTGTTTTGTCTTGAGGCCGTCCGACGAAAATTAAATTAAACTAGACCGATAAGCGCCTGCTTCGGGCGCCACAAAAGACAGTGACGCGCTCCGAACAAATACAGCGCTACACTGCATATCTATGCTATAAGATAACAATTTTAACCTTCTTCGTTATTGACGAACGCCAATCCAACGCTTCCCTGAAGAAGTTGGCCTATTTTTCAAATTGCACCTTAACACTCGTCGACTGACGACACCGACAGCCAATCACGATCCGAACGAAGCACCGAATCACATTTTCGATCAGAGCCTGACATGGATTTTATATTAGAAAAAAGGAAAAGAAGAAAACTTACTTATCGGCGTTTCGATTACACGCGTGATGTCATATGCTTTACTTGGCCGATTCAATATCACGCGGGACTATCGCTTCCTTCGCTATGATATTCTCTTATCCGTTGCCAGGGTATATACATACATTTTCTTTCGTAGGTTGGTAATTCTTTTTTTTTATGCACGTGTGCACGCCGCCACGAATTAGCGTTCCTGGATGAGCACCGGGCACAAAGAGATTCACTCCCCAAGGATTGGTCCCTGGGCGATGGACTCCCCATTTGTCCAAGGGAGCAGGACAGCCACCCTGAGGTTGAGTCACACTACCTTATATACCCCCGTGGCTTTGCCGTCTCTCTATTGAATATTTCTAGATCTCTATCTTTCCCATAGACTCACGGCTTGCAAATCCCCTGGATCCCTCGTTAGTTAGATATCCTGCCACGTATCGCAACGACATACACAGACAGCATAGACGCTAGTTGGATAGATAGCGAATCTCCCTGTGTAGATACTAATGACCTTTGACACCTACGTCAAGACGGGATTAATGGGAATCTAATGCAACCCGTGTATACGTTTCCTATACGGCGCGGAGCGTCCTGCGAATATATGGGATCTCAGAGGGTAGCGATAATTTATGTTTTAACGCCGTTATCAACCCTTAATAATAACCCTGCCTTTTGTGCTTATTTACAAAGGGTAAAAATAACGCCAAGGATCGATCCCAGGCTGGCTTTACCAAGCGCCCTCTTAATCCTTGCTACTCTTATAAATCCTCTTACGTGGGACTTCTTTCTTAACGAGGGGTGACTTTCTTATATACCTTGTAGAGAAAAAAAAGGCGACAGCCCAATCGCGTTTGCCACCCCCTGTAGTCGAGAGAATTTTCTTTAATTTCAACGTTATAAAGACGCTCGACGTCACGACGCGGTGCGTACAGTTAACGTCGCCAACATCTGTCGCTCGTTCCGAAGTAAATCGGCCGAGTTGTCGCGCTCCTTGTAAGTGCGCAAGTAGGTGCGTCCATAGACACTCTATGTATATATATACACATACACACAGCCATACACACATAAAACCACGCGCATACAGTCGGAAAAGGAAGTCGCGGAGTTTTCTACTATTGGGGATGCTGCTGGACCACCCCATATTGCTTAGACACATAATGCTCAAGGTTAGGGGAGGACTTCGGTTACTAACCGTTTTGGAAATATCGTCCCCGAGGGTGGCACCACTGCCAATCTATAAAATAAGAGACCCTAACGCGTATCTTCTGTCCAGCTAAGCAAAGACCCACTGTAACTATATTGCCCAAAGATGGATGCCCGAGCCATATAGTAGAAATCGCTGAAAGGCTGACCTCGAGGTAAAAAAAAAGTAAAAATTGATTTTCGAGCCAATTTCTCTCTGTCCCTTTACGTCCCTTTTTTTGCCCCTGGTTATACGCAGATGGCACCCCCTTATGTCCCGCGAATATAAAATGCATCCCTTCGCAATATTCTATATATTTACTCTCTCTCTCTCTATATATATATATATTGCGAATAAATTTAGAGGGAGAAAGATGGTGGTGGTGTCGCCAGAAATCAGGATTTAACCCCAATCCCAGGGTGCAGCCTGGAATACATTTGATATTCATGGCCAATAAGGGTTGCAAGCCCGTAAAAAAGAAATAAGGGAAAAAGAAGCAAAGGAACCCAAGAGGGTTGGGATAAACATCCTTCGATATTCATTGTTCCTTATAAAGAATTTCTGAGATATTAATTCAAAGTAAATCTCCGAAGAGGATTATCAGATTGCGTCTTAATACAGCCGGGGAAGATCTCGAAGAAGCGCGTGAACGCTCGCGGAGGAATTTTTGTCCATCCGATGGCTACACGCGTCTCACGTGGGTACGAGAATCCGCTAAATAACCCGGGACAATATTTTTACCAGCTCGTGATGTGCCGCACCCCCGAACTGTCAGTCGCTTGTCTCGTTCTATACGTCCTAAAAAATTTTTTTTCTGATTCCTTTATTTATTTATTTTTTTATCTCTCCGCCCTCGCTCCAGCCTCGCAACCCCAGCATCCCACAGACTCACCCTTCGACGCACGCTTGTCTCGGACACATGTCGGCAATTCTTCATACGACAACTCAATACACACGACGTTCTATCTCCTCTCCGCTACACTTACTGGCATCCCTGCTGATATCCATCCGACGATTGATTTTCACCACTGAATTATTTTTTTCTTTTTCTAATTTCTAATTTTTTCATTTTTACTTCAATTCGCTGTTAACAGGCGCAATCCCGTAACGAAGCGAAATTCCATCAATTAGCGAATACACATCCATGATAACAACCCGGCTTTTATTTGTTAGCCAACAAGTTCGAGAATCTAAAATCAAGGGGGAGCGGGGGGAGGAGGAGGGGAAAGGAAAGGAGACGAAGATCGACAACAAAATGTAAAGGGTGAAAAAATCACTTCATCACATAAATCTCACCTTCGATCTCGAAGCACATGCCACCTTCGTTCTCTCTATCGCGAAAAATTCGCACGCAGAACATCCTCCACAGTGCATCCTTACTGCATCATGCACTTCCCCGCCTTGTATATACAGCAAGGGACCCACGTTTTATCACGCGAACGAATTACTCCTTGCGCGTTACCGTATGGTCTAGACTTCGTCGACTGACAATCCGCGTTCTCCACAAGGTCGAGGATTGATCCCCGAAGACGTCGTAATCGCGGGGCGAAATCGAATGCGGACTCGCGGAAAAATCACGTCGTCAACCGGGTGGTAACTGCGACTGGGAGACTCCGGTGGGAAAAGAACGACGAGAGGGGTGGGTCGGTATACGTACGGAGAGCCCGCAACTCCGTAAGAGTAAAGCGAGGAAACGCAAGGGAGAAAAAGAAAGAGAGAGAAAGGTATGTACACAGAGTGTACATGTATACGTGGTACCGGAGTATATATAAAGAGAGGGTTCAAAGAGTTCTCTAGCCCTCGCCCCTCACTGTAGTATTTTTCTGTAGTACCTATATGTCTACCTATTCATGGATGCAACCCCGACGGTGAAAACTCGCCCCAATACGTATACGTTAGGCGCCACCGGGAGTGAGGACACTCGAGGGATGGCTGTGAGAAAAATGCCAGGCTGAAGGAGAGGAAGCATGTCGCAAAGGAAAAAAAAAGGAATTCGCGAGAAAGAGAGGCGGGGAGAACGAAGGAGAGAAAAAAAATGAGAAGAAACTAGGCGAGATTATATAGGGTGTTCTTCGCTGTCGAGATAATATTTCCCTTTTACTTTTTTGCTGCTACGAATTTGTCTTCGGGTCACGTATCTCACGAGTCTTTGGTACATAGGATACCTAGCTATGCACACGTGGATCTTCTTACGCGGATCCAACGGGTGTACATACTGTACGGGCTATGCCGTGTACGAGGTGTTAGTTGTCTTTCGAAAACATTAAAAAGCACGTGTGTATCCCCATACATAAGGCTCAAAGATCAAAGATATTTGATTTACGTGTCAGTGGATACGCGTTCGAGAGATCTTGGTAATTTGTTTTAATTTTATTCTCTCACCCGTTACGAAACATTTTGCATGCCTTAAAGGGTTGCCCTGTGCTCGGGATACGATTTTTCCCGTTCACTCATATGCGACGTATAAATTTTCACGTATGAGAGCGAGATACGTATGTTCCTTTCATACGGATCATTTTACGTATGCGTTTTTCAGGTATTTTTACTCTGTACCTTCTTTTTCCCTTACGCCCAGTATATGTTGCCACCCACGTGATTTTGTCTCTTGCACAACGTGAGAGCGGTTAGAAAAAGAAGGTGGATCGTAGAGGCAAAAAAAATCGTATGCGCTCATACGTGGTCATACGTGTATTAAAATGAAAAAGAAATTCTACGTAAGTGCGTAGGTCATAGAGGGGCGAGTGAACTGAATATATTCAGGTACAAGACCGTGTCAGTGTATATACGCGGATACGTAACGCAAGTTACATATGTAGCTATACATATATCTATACCGTAGTGGGATAGAAAGGAGTGGAGTGGGAGGAGGATTTTCCCTGTAAAGGTTCGTTGGCACACCTGAGCACTGGCAGACGAGGGTTGGTGCACCCTCTGGTAGGGGTAGGATAAGTACGAGTGCTAGGTTAGGTATGTGCACGTGGTACAGGGGGTGAAGGGTGGTCGGGATATGGGTTTAGTTACAGAGGAATCAGGGGTACACGGATAATAGGGTGCACGTATAATATTTCTGAGCGATAATAATTGCGCCAGTGGCGTCGCCTGTCGGCGAAACAAGGAGACGCTCGATAAATTTTCCGATTCACGTCCGCCGACCCAGTCTCAATTCGATACTATCGATGGTTGGCGAGGAACTTTACGAAAACGTATTTCGCGGAACGATGGAATTGGAACAAAGGAAATCGGTCCCATTGGTCATAGGAAACGTTTGCCCGGTTACATATGCGCGCGGTGAGTGTATCGAAAAACTAACCTAACTTAAATTCAGTAACAAAGGAGAGGGGCAGACCGGATTGGTGGAGAGCTAATTATATATAGGCGGGCACACGTTTGCCTTAACGTTCATTATTTATAGTTCTTTTAAATCACTAACCGGCTCGTGATGCATATTCTCGGTAAAGCGTGAGCCGGCTTTTCCTTTCTCCGGCTCTCTCGTTCGTTCGCACTGCTTACTCTTCCGTCTCTCTGTCCGCTTTGCCGTTCCTTACTCTTTCTCTCTCTCTCTCTCTCTCTCTCTCTCTCTCTCTCTCTCTCTCTCTCTCTCTCTCTCTCTCTCTCTCTCTCTCCCTCTCTCGCTCTCTCTATTTCTTTCGGTGCGTGCATTCGGATGAAATCGTGTGGCCCGTGCCTAAGCGTAACCGAAAACTCGGGGTAGTATTTTTAACCGGGAGAGATTTAAAGGCCTGCAAATGTCCGCGAGGGTTCTCAAAAGCCTCCAGGGCCAAACGTCACGGGTTCGTTTCATTTGACTTTTTCTACCCTACCCTTCGTTGCTTCTCGTGGAAGCTTTTCGTTCAATTTTTTTTTTACTTCCTCTTCATCTTGCTACCACGTTTACTTCCCTGCGCCAGGAGAAGCACCCCTGTGTATTTCATTGGGGTTAAAGACCCGTCCCTACTGGACTCCGTGCACCTTCGTGATCCTTTCCGATTCTGTTTCTCTTGGTGATTCTTCACGCGACCCTCTCGACTATCTTCTTATTCCTTTCTTTATTATGTTTGTTTTGACACTCCGGCTACTGCGAAGTGACAGATTGCCGTTCTGGCAGATTACTACCCGCCTCTTATTCATTTTTATCGAAAACATTCTCATTGCCTTATTCATTGCGGGTTTCGCTCGTCGACGTTATTAATTAACGGCATGCAAATTAACTAACGAATTAAGGATTCGTCTTTCGTTACGAGTACTTGCCGATTACGTGCAAATATTTATATTTACACTCCTCGGATATACAGTCGAAATTAAATCCAAAGTCATAAAAAACTTTATTGTGAATATTGTGAGAATTTTTAACGTACATCCCAAAAAGGGTTGGAAATGTTGAAAATCACTGCCATTTAAAAAAAAGTTACATCCCTTAACTTTACCTCGAAAAAAAAATACCTCGTGTCATGATACTTTACCAAGGGATGATCTCGTACGTGCAGCTGGAGATTTTCATACAACCCCTCCAACCGTAAGAGCCACAGGGGCTATTATAGGTACCAACCTATAGGCCGTGGATGGGGATGAAGTAAGAAGCAGGGTACCGGCGAGAGATACGGAATAGCCATGAAATTTATCGAGTTTATGGGGTGGCAGAAGTTAAGCCGTTATCCGGTAACGGCACTGATGGCGTTGCCAGTGGTCGGGGCGGCGGGGGGAGGTAGCGGCCCCGTTATGAAAATCATCATTTTCGGTAGCTAAAGATTTCCCCACGGGTTTCCACAGTACTTTCTCTTTCTCTAGTTCCTTATCCATCCCCTTAAGCTATGACTTTTCTTTTCTTCTCTCTCGTCCTACACCCATATACCCTCTCTCTCTCTCTCTCTCGCTCGTTCTCAACCAACCAAGTCCAGATTGAAATAACGTGTACCGTACTGCTCGACTCTCGACCTTCTCACACAAGTAGAGAATGCACTGGCTGTTTAACTGAAGAGTCACGTCACGTATTTCTTGGAAATGGAATGAATCAGATTTCGAAAAGTAACCAGCACTCCGTGTAGCACAGTACCCTGACATTATATCCACTCTTGGGAACCCCTTAAGGATAAATAAGATTTCGAAAAACTGCCCTGGACTCTAACAACGATTCTACACATACACCATGTACACGTCACACGGTACTTCCCGTATTATCGGGTTATCCAGTTTCCCAAGCCAGTAGGAAGGGAAGACATTTAAAAGCAGGCCGGGTTGTAAAAGTATAGTGAAACCGAGACCCTGACCTAGACGACGCTGTAAAGTTCGTCTAGTCTAGGGTTAGGTGTATACATACGAAAATGGGGTTGGTTAGAGAGAAGAGGGAGAGGAAAAAAAAAGATTAGAACCTAGGTGAGGGGGGATGACAAGGAATAAGGGTGGGGGAAGTGGGGGGGGGGGGGCAGGAACGAGTCGGTCTGGAGAAGGGTTCGTAGGAGTTCCCTAAAATAATATCGTAAAAACCCATGCCTGAACGATATACCGGGTGTGCCTCGTGCGACCGATCATATATATATATACATTATTTATATATATATATATATACGTAGTATACGCAGCACATATGTAACACCACGTGGATGAGTGGAAGTCTATTTCGAAACGAAGTGTCTGTACCCAGGTCTTGCAGGCACGCACGCTTTGATACTGCAGGGGTACCAAAAGCGTGGTGTAGGAGTCGTTGCATCCCCTAAATATTCTCTCCGGGGCTCTCAGCGAGCGAATTGATCCTAATGAAAATTAATTAAGTTGGACGCCGCAACGCGCGATTATCGTTTAACGCGCTGAGAAAGTATATTTAAGGTTATGAAAATATTCGCGATAAGCCGTTATCATTTTGTTACGGTATAAAAAGTAATCGCGATAACGACCCTTGGTAAGAGCGACCCGCTCGCCCCTCTGGTAATATTATAAAGTAGAGTCGCCTGAGCCGTGATTGCGAACCTCTGAGAATCGGCGTGCACATCTGGCCGTGGGACGTGGACGCCCCAGGACATGGGAGTCGGGTAAAGTATAAACTATGGGGTGCCACCCCCCAGGAGATGGCGAAATAGACGAGAGGGTGTACGAGAGTGGCAGTAGGTCTGCGCAGGGTAGGTCGGCGGTACTAGTACCTATATCCGCACGTAGGTAATATCCAAGGGGTTGGCTTCTTCCACATTGCTTGTGCCGAGCATAACGCGCTGTACACGTCAGTCGTGTATAGTATTATATTCGCATCCTCTTCTTCTGGCATAGAGGTATATATGTATTTATGCGCGTATATATGTATTTATGCGCGTATATATGTATACTATACAGAAAGAGAACATCGTCATATCTCGGTAGGTACGAAATGCGCAAAGGGTTGCTAAAAGCCACCGTTCGCCCTAATAGCTAATGGGCTTTTTCCCCATGTCGAGCATTTCGAATATGGCGCACGTGTCTTCGCGACCATTTCGAACATTCGTTGCGCGTAAATAAGGGAGAAAGAAAAACTAAAACTGGCAACCCTCGAGCACCGTGATAATTTCGATCTTAGAATATACATTATGACTTGCATTCAATGATTTCGCAGGTTACGCCAGTGCGTGCTCGCTAATGAGTCTCCATTAAACACGGGAAGCAAATGAAAATGAGGAAGAGAGAGAAGAGAGAAAACAGAGCCTACCGCGACGCCATCACCTGCAGAGGGTGGTGGGTCTCCCCTTCAACCCACTGTGGCGCAACCAGCCCCTTTTCTTATGGGTTTTGAATTACACTCGTGCTTTTCCTGCATTTTCTTCTGCCTCTCTCTCTCTCTTCTTTCATCGTTTCGGTTTTTCTTTTTTTTTACTTAACTCTTTCAAACGAACCCCGATCTCCCTCCTTTTTTCTTTGCCACCTCTCACCTTCGCAATCTATTCACAACGAACCGAAACCAGCAAACAGCTAGCAATTTTTACCACTCGCGAGATACAGCAACCAATTACGCGTCGAGTATAGTATATATATATATATACATGTGGTGAATTCACTCCCTACAGATACCTTGCCTACCTATATTATATACGTGGCTACGGGTCTTGGTCCATGAGAAGGGTTTGGTAATAAAAAAGAACGAAAATAGAAGAAAAACCTCAAAGGAAGAGAGAGTGGTAGAGGAAGGAGGAGGGGGGGGGGGAGTGAAAAAAAGGAAAAGTAATTAAAAGCGAACGAGACGCCTCCGGGAGTGGTGGACCACGAATGTTTCCTCCCTTCCAACTCGCCGTTCAGTTTATCATAATAAAACCATTTTAACGAAACAAGTAAAACCCAAAAAAACAAGAATCAAAAACTACCCCCTCCCGATAATACCCAGTAGATTTTTCGAGTTAGTAGATAAAAACAAACTTACCCAGTTGCGTCTGATGAGCCGGAGCTGGTGCTGGTCTGACCTTGTCCGGAGGACATCTTCTTGTAGCGGCTACAGTGGCTGGAAGGGGGATGCTCGTACCCCCGGGACCAGTGCCAGGTCCGCCGACCCCCGTCTGTTTGTTGTACGGCGAGGGTAGTCTGAAACAACATTACCAGGAATAAATAATGTAAACTATCGTCATAACGCATGTACGTGTACCCGATGGATACAGGTATTTAAAACACGGGTACGTTATATCGTCGAAAATTTTCCGCGCGTGCCGTCAAATCCACCCCTCCTGCCCAGCAGCGCGAATCCCCGGTTAAAAGGATTCGCGGGTAATTGAAGTAGCGCCAGTGCAGCCAACGGTTTACAGTGAAAGCGCGGGTATCGGTTTATACAGGCAATTCCTGGATGTTGAGATACCGCGAATTCCATGAGGTTGTTTACAGACGCTCGGGCACGCAAATAGACCGTTCGGCCGTGTTGACGTTAATGATCACCAGCGAGAGGCTAATTATGGTGGTTCAAGCGTGACAAAAGAAAATGTAGGAAAAATTCGAATTCGAGTATCGACAATTTCAAAGACCTTATCAAATTTTAATTTTCGTACGGTACACTGTACATATTTACGACGATGGTCTGTATATGGTAGAAACTATATACGTATATACACTGCAAGTGTAAACGCTGTACCGATACTGTGCAGCAAATACAACTTCTAGTTAGGAGTTAACGGGGGTCCCCATGGCGTAGCGAAGTTATATTACACGATGTAAATATTTAGTCTTAAGTAAGCCGTAGTAACGGCGGCCCCGGTGCGCCTTCCTCAAAGGAACCCGTTTTAGTCGAAAAGGCCACTTCGGGCGTCACGTGTCTCGAGTAAATGGGATCTAGAAACCACAGCCAGGGGAGACGTAAAACTCGCTAAATCGTCAAGGGACACACAAAGGACACAGACGGAACGTGGATAGGACGTACGTGAGAGCGAGAGAGAGCGAATGCAGGTGTACCTGGCAACACTCCCAGACCGTTCCAAAAACTCCCCGGGCATCCCGTTCTGCTTGTGAAGAGGTAAGACGAAGAAAAAGGACAAAAGTCTTATTTACGATTCCATACCAGTTTATAATACCACAACCCACGTTCTTAAACCATAATGGTATTGTACCACCATGATAAACCGTCCTGACACACCTTGCGCATTCTTCTTCTCATAAAGCCCTATGAAAAATAAGCACAACATAGACCAGATAACCCAAAAGTATACGGGACAGTTTTAACTATGAAATATCAGGACAAAAATGAAATTAATAGAAGTCTGGAGATCACGCTTCACCATGGAATTTAAAGAAGGAACAAAAAGATTCTCAAACGTGTATCCCACGCAGAGAGAATAATAACAGTACCAGACCCCCCCCCCCTCCCTCCTGCACCACTCTACAGGGTTTTAGGTAATTCACAAGCCGTCTGAAATCGACCTACACGTATATAACCCCATGACAAAAGAGTTTCAATTTCGCCGTGAAACCCATGACACCTCGCGCGTGATAGCACGAGTCGAATATTTACGATGCAATTTTACGAATTTATGGTGTCTGATTTACTTTAAGTTTGTTTCCCGTTATCCTTCCTGCTCCGCCTATATCGATATCTCTTAGTCTCCATGGCATTTCACTCGAGTGTCACAGGACACATACAATTTTTTACCCACGATCACCATAAACAATTCCAATACGCATTTCATTCCCCTAATACTTTAAACCAAACGTCCCTCAAGCTTCACAAACGGTAAATACCATCGACAAAAAAAACCCCATAAGTTTCGCCGTCTCTCCATATATACCCACCACTCAACAACAGACGCACATGTGTCCAGACGAGACAATGAAATGGAGTCCTATGGGCTTGTATCTAAGGGATAGCACATAGAGAGGAAATTTTACTAATTACCTGCATGTTCACCAGCAACTCATCCCCCTCCCCCAAATACCCATGCATGCACGTATGACCGTGTGCCTCGTTCTATACCGCAACGTACGGGGGACGTGCCTGAAATTCCTGGGTAGGATGAGAATCCTGATACATGGAACACGATTCCCGGGCTTAAGGCGCGTTCACAACTATCGTCAGTGTCTATTGTCATCAATAGCATAAACACAATGCGTAACGCGCAGTCACGTGCTAATTATATCCAAACAATCGAATACCAAGAAGAACGTCTTATGTTCCAAGCCGTACTGTAGCTACGCGACACCAGTACCCAGACACACACTATAGTAAGTAAGTACAGTCCAAAGGGTGCAGGTAAACGTAACCGTGAATGCGCCGTGTAATTCGTTCCGGTAATTATGGATAATTGCGTGTCATACCTTGAGGTTAGTTCGCGGTCCGTCTAATGCGTTCCTGGCTCGACCCGAGCCATAAAGCATACGGCTAGCATATACACAAAATGCATACACACGTACCCCGCGCCACCTTTCTGCCTAGCAGACTCGACTGGTGGCATTAGACGCTAGATAAATATAGATAGTTTTCACGGAAAGGACTGAAAGTAGCCGAGTGACTCAGGAAGACCTTGTGTCTTTACCGTTTTTCAAGATAAGACCAATGTACATATATCACGGGCCAGGGACAATTTTCGATGCGTCCCGCTCGACGTTCGTCCCAGTCGTAAATACACGTAAGAAATCTGCACGGCATCGACGTTACAATTGGCGAAAGTTCGTGGTCGCCTCCCAGTGATGTGTACAAAGTGGGCACGTGGTACAGAGGACGAGTACTGTACGTACGTAAAAGCCGTAGGAAGAGGCGGTGGATGAGGAGAGATATGTATATAGCAAGTCGCAATTTCGACCTCGGGCAAAATTCTATTTCCGCGGCCATTCACATCCAAAACATTGACTCACATGATGTCTTTGAACTCCTTTGGCTAAATGAAGAAGGCCCGGTGAAATAATCGTGCGGGTCGCAATAATAAATCTGGCCTCGAGGCACTGGCAATGAGTAATAGAAAAAAAAGAGAGGGAGAAAGAAATAAGCAGATGATACACTCGTGGTGTAGCGGGAGAAGAGAGAGAGAGAGAGAGAGAGGGAGCCAGATAAACGAAGAATATAAAAAGATAAAAGAAATAAAAAGATAGAACGAGAGAAAGTACGGCTACGTCGCCATGACTCCACGTGGTGTACGGAATGACGGCACGAGACTGTACTCCTACGTTATATCCAGGAACAAAGGCGAAGTCCAGTATATATATACGTATGCACGTTGCTTCGGTATGATTATAGTTTTACTTCTTTTTCAATTTCCCTCTTTCTCTCTCTATCTCTGACTTGGTTCCATAGGAAACAAAAAATCGCTGACTGCACGGCATGTTAACTGTGAAAGAGCCTGTACGCTAATATATACATGAATTGTTCCACGTGTGGAAACGATTGGTTGCAGCAGCAAATCGAACAAAGGGAATCGAGGATGCTTCGAACATTCCTTGGGGCAGCTTTACAAATGTAATATCATTCGATCGGCCAAATACGTTCAATTGGACGATTCAAGAGTAGTGTACGTATACGAATGCGTTATAGGGTAAAGACCCATTCAAAAGTATGTATAGCGAATATAGTAGCATAACGTTGTAGCGCGCTGATGAATTTAGAGATTGAAGCCACGTAAGGACGCGAGGTACCGGTCCTCCCACTTGATAATCAGGTATAGTTTCTACTAGTTTGCAAATCCTCGATATATATATATTTTCTGGGATCGAACGAGTAAACCGGTAGAGAGTTTGCCTGGAAAATAGCATAGCTTTTATCAGCTCCGTTATAGATAGGTAAATAATCTACGTACTGTACGTGTACAGGAGGTGTCCAAATGACTTCACTATGACCCACTGGTGATTTCATTTGTCGCCAAGTGTCCGGACAAACAGACCCGTTTGGTACCTGGATTGAATAATTAAAGATCCTCTAGGAACCAGGGTCAAATAAAATTGCCATGAAGGAAGGCCTCGTCTTTATGTTGCATAGATAAGGGGATCGAAGCCGATACGAGACATGGGGGTTTTGTGGAAGCGCATCTACATACCGCGAGTGTCAGTCCCTGGAAAATTTTCTTTGAGAAGGCAAAGAACGTGTTAAACGACCTGCGGTAAGGCCCAACCGGTCCGGGGTCTCAGAGAAGTATAGCCGGGGATCTGGTTTGCATTTTTTTTAAATAGCCCATATAGACAGTCCTGCCGCGCCGAGGATTTTGCGCTTGTGTGTAATCGCGATAGGCCGATGGCGCGAATTGCCAATGGGGTAAGTAGAGAAATGCACATGTATGTACGTGTATATATGTATGTATATATCTACATGCACCCATGTAATGCAATTTTGCATACGTGCATGCATGCGTGACATATGACTCGAGGTGTGTACGAATATGAGTACCTGTGCGCTTCCGGAGAATTCGGCAGGCTGCGAGCCTTCCTGCTGCCACTTCCGCTGCTACCACTGTTTCCCATTTTTTTTCTTTTTACAAATAACTCGCACTGATACGCGTGTCTTCTTGGTTTGCAAAGATAAAAGAAAAAGATAAAATATTCACACACACGCGCGCATGAGAATCGCGGCCAGCACCGTTAAGATATGCTTGACGATCGATCGATGATCGATCAGTGATAAAGCGCACTCCCGCGAGCAACAATCACATGTAGATATGTCGAAGAATTCAGCAGCGCTCCAAGAAAAAGGAGCCGATAAAACATAATAAGCGCATCCCGAACGTCAGTCCAGTTCAAAGGAATGACGAAACAACATTTTCCTTGTATTTGACACTCACGAACGTCACGAGTGAACGAAGATTTGAATCCCATAAAAAGGAAATCACGTCTGCACCGTAAAAACTGATAAGCGCGCCCGAATTATTTTCACAGTACGTAGCCGATTAGTCGAATGGTACACGTGTAAGCACGGCGAGGAAAAGAAAAGACAGAGAGGGAATAACAGAGAGCGAACGCGTGACAGATAGACAGACGGAGAAAATAAAAAAAAAAATACACAAGGTAACGTCAAAAGGATAGAATAGCGTAGCGCCTTATGGCGAGCGAAACGCCACGATCATGGTGTGGCCATGGTGTAGGCATCCTTGATGGCCCGCTTCGAACTGAAGGGAACCAGGGAACCATGGAACCATTTTCCCATTCCCATAGCACGTGGGCCTGTCTCTCTCAGTCACCCCAGACGCGATAGCCTCGCCGACTGCGTTACTCCTCTCGCACTCGCCAGGATCGTTCGTATCCTCTCCCTTCTTCCACGAGCGTTATCCCCATCCAGCCGAACACCATGGAGAGATCCCGAACGCTCTATCTTTCTCATGGGCGCAGCTTCCCCCGCTGTATTACGCGAGGGCCAATGAGAGACACGAATTCCCTTAGCGCCGACCAATGGGAAGCCGCCTACTGACCCGGCGACGATTTTAAACCATTTTTATGTTAATGCAAGGCCTGGGCTAGTACTTGGACACGCTTATGGACGTATTGTATAGCGGTTGAGCATTGTACCTATACATGTATATATATAAACCTATAGCTACGAACGTGGTACATAGTCTGTGACGAAGAGCGTTATACGTTCATTGGCGGTCAAAATATAAATAGAGTATTGTTAAAATGTTAATAGGGGTGTGGAGGGTTTTTGTATATAATTTTTTGTATCTTCCTGCTCTACTGTAGCTCGGTAGATTCTTGGATTCTTAAGGGTATGTATGTGTTACGGTATACGGTTATATTGCTTGTACTGTAAAACCAGCCTTGAAAGTTCTACGAGAGTTTAGCGTATACTTATGGTATCTATACGTATAGAGGGACTTGAGAGGGACTTTAAGAGGATGTCACTAACCCCAACGTTCAGCGGACGCAATTAACCGAGGAGTCGAGTAATTAAAATATTTTCACTCGACACCCTCTTATGGTGTGTATGAGCGTGTCGGTGTGTGGTATTTTAATTTGTATGCGTGTATTATGGATACGAGCGTATGTGGAGTATATGGCTACGATGCACCACCCACGCCTCTAGGCAACAAATCGGCCAGACGACTGCCGTTGTCCCGTTTACTACCGTTGTATTGCCACCGACTATCTACCCTTGATTAACGGAGATGTTAATGAACGTATATCGTACGGGGGTGGTATCGTTTATCACGCGAGACACCCTGCTATAGTTTCGATAGGGGAGTAAAGTGCTGAGAGTGACAGAAGGTAAATTTACCACCCCTTGTTAAAGACTTTCTATTCAGAGGGCGATGCTGGGCGTTTTGGAAAGATGGATGAATATTAAATGTCCGTTAAACCGTCCGTAGACTCTGTCGGTAATTTCTTATGACTTTGTGAGGCTAAATGTGGGATTGAATTACCGACAGTAGGTCGGTAAAGTCGGAAAAACTTCGTGACGGTTACTTTAAACAGTTTTTGATCGGTCGAATTTTTTTTTACATCGGGTGTGAGGTGTAAATATGTTGAGTGGAAGCTCTGCATCGCGCGAGTATTATAGGGTGTACACAATAAGTAAGTAGGTAGAGTCTAGTTGCAGTCTCGTGTAATTCAATGCACACCGAACATTCGAATCGAACATAAGAAACTTCATATTAACCTAAAAATCGTGTTGATCGAACACGTACCTTACATGCGATGCAATAAATGAAGTTAATCAAGAACGCTATCAGTTAACGGCAGGGCATACGCGGTCGGTAATTTCGCAAGTGACGATAACTTACCGACTGTACACGATACCATAAGAATATCACATCCGATACGAAAACAACAGAGAAATCTAACTTACCGAGGCATGTCGAGCAGCTGCTTGGCTCGTTGCTTGTGCTGCGAGAGGGCGTAGAGGAGGGCCAGGACGGGCGTAAGGGTGGATCCTGTAGCCAAGTCACCAGGATTCACAGCCCCCACATCCGCGCCAAGGGCCCGGAGGGCACCCACGCACAGACTCACGTTTTCGACCTACGCAAACATGAAAAATTATGACGATAAGAAAAAAAAATTTTGTCACCTCCAAACAAAACAAAAAAAAAGCTTCAGAAACAAAGGCTCAATAATTACAGACAGTTGCGTTTCTGAATACTCGTATCACGTTCGTTAACGAGTACCCGAACAAGCCAATTGATATTTGCCATCATATTATCTCCGATTCTCGTTCCCACCCATATTCTCACCCTCACTCCCCTGCATATTCGCGGTTCGTAGACTAGAGAGATCCTAATCGAAATTGACCCCTGCGAATTACGCACAGCTAATTAACCACGTATCTGTATATACATACGGTCTGTGTACAATCCAATTGGCGTATCCAAACACGTCAATATATACGTATGTCTATACGTATATAAATGCACGGAAGGCCGAGGAAACATAACCTCCTCCATTTCCCCAAAGGGTTGTTGTTGCTGCTGCTGCTGCTGCTGTTGGTGCTCCTCCTGGAGACACCCGCGCGGCCAACTAGTCCTACGTCCTCGATAGATACACATAGAGTACGTTCCGCGAAACGTGACCGCCGTGACCACAAGCACAGCCGCGCTCGCACGCGTGCAGCGCTTCTTTTGTTTCCATTGTTCTTAGCCCGGCCGGCATTCGCGGCTTGTGTCAGGCAGAAAACAAACCGTACACGTAGTACAGGGTGAGAGGAACGTGGATGACTCACCGAACAATACCTACGTAGGTAGGTGGGCTGCCAGCCAGGCATTATGGGGACGACGGGACGCAAAAAAAATAACCGTGCGAAACCCTCCCGTAATATACCCATGCACAGTAGAGCACGTACCATATGACGAAATACACCGTGGCAATACAAATTTTTCAATTGTACTTTATGAACCATAAAAATTCGTCCGACTTGTACCCCTAATTCGAAAAATCATACGACGCATAAAGCCTTTCGACATCTTGCACATCCAATCTTCGCACATTTGGCATCCTGCGTGCACGCTTGGTCATCAATAAAAAATGTATGTACAAACGGAACCACTCGTTCGATGCCCCATGAAGAATTCTACGAAGCTGCGTATCATTGGTTGACAATGGTATCTTATGGTTACCAATGGCTTTTCCCCCATGCTCCAGAAGAGTGTATAGCGAGAGTGGTTGGGATGCGTGGACGCCAAGAGATGTCCTCTTATGGTATCGCCTTCGTCTTACGAGGTTCGCTTCGCTCGCTACAAAAAAGAAGTCGTAGCCGGCTTCTCTTTAGCTTTACTCCCTCTCCCTCTCTCTCTCGCTCTTACGCTCCAGTGTCACACGCGTGGATGCATGCGTGCATACATGGACCACAGTGCTCTCTACTCCTCCCTCCCTACTCCACCGCCCCTCTCTCTCTCTCTCTCGGTAGACAGTACCATCAGGTAGGCAACGAGCAGGTAGGTACGTGCCATAATGCGCGACAAAACAGTATGCACAGTAGAGTGAATAGATTGCGTAAGACGTGTATAAGAGGAGCGAGTGAAAGAGAGAGCGAGAGAGAGAGAGAGAGAGAGAGAGAGAGAGAGAAGGATGGAGGAGTGAGATAAAAGTAGAAAATGAGAGGAATGATGAGAGAAAGGCGCGGGAGGCATCTCTCACCGTGAAGATATTATCTTCCTGCAGTGGAAGCCGGTTCCTCGGCACTTCGATACTTTGGAAATCGAACATCTTGCCGCGAGAAGAGATGCTGGGTCCAGGGACTTGCTACGTGTGTATATACATATGTATATCTGCATGTACGTATATCACCGACGGAAGACCAGATCAGCCTCACGGAGATTTCATACTTGAAATACTATAGGGATATTGTTGACTTTCAATAGGGCATATTCGTTGTTTATATACAACTTTGACAGCCATGTCACGTGTTGCAGTCACTTCTTTTTCATTCGCTTTGCAATCTCACTGACTATATCCTATACCCGTAGCTAAGTATTTCTTATCGGATACACGTGATAGTCATGCGTACTCGTTTCACTTTGGTATATTGGGAGACCTTAACGAAATTGCCATTTCATTGTACGTACGTATTATATATAGGTGGACTACAGGTATTTTCAAATATAATTAGCTACGGTAGAATCTCCGTTTATCCTACTTGGTATTCCACGTGGATATTATACGTGTATATACACTTATATGAGAACTGGGTCTGCTGACTGTGACAAATCCCACCATCGTTAGTCAAACGTCACTCGAGGTAATGGCAAATCTCAACAGTCCTCATTGTACCAGTAACAGTACGGTACTGGTTCGAAATTCTGTCGAATAATCTCGTGACAGTACTAAACCTAGCCCAGGGCTAATTTTATAAGGTCTCCAATGTACGGAATATGACAGTACAGATATTTGTACCGAGTGTCCGAATTTCATAGTGGATGCTGACTGAGAAAATTGATCTCTCATGATTAGACAGTAGATACGTCACGATAGAGATTACATATGTGTATCCTGAGAGATAGCACAGGTGTCCACTCGAGTGAATTGACCTTTTAATTCTTTTTTTTTTCACGTAATCATGTATAATTCTCTTTGGTCTCGGTATCTTCAATTGGATAAGTAGGGAGGCTGCCCACGAGTGTCGTAGACCTCTCATGTGTGAGTACACATACGAGAGGGTGTCAGGATGCTGAGACAAAGTCTTACGCACTGACGCAAATGATCTTAACGAAGCACTACTTATGCGCATTACACATTTCATATTGTGGGTGTGTATATATATATTTCACTATCGAGAACTCGCGATTCGAGGATGCTCGGATCACGTGGACACCAATCGAGTCTCATATGCATATAGTCATGCATGCGACCACATGTGTATTCGCTCGTTGCTTCGGAGTTAAGCGCCACTTTTTTTCTTGGTGGGAGAGAAAGAGAGAGAGGAGGGGGTAGGTGCAAAAAAGTAAGGAAAAAGTGTATCTCGGTAAAAGTGCCTACTTCGACTTCATACAGGATATGTGAAGTGTAATATATATGTGTGTGTGTATATACGCATACGCCTAACCGCCAGTACCCAGAACCCGTAGAACGGCGCAAGAATTATTTTTGGGGCACGTGCCAGCTTCCGGATGTTTTTTTTTTTTAATATACAGAATGTTTCATACGCAAAGTACAGTGGATAGAAAAGATCGCTGGTTCATCCGTGTTCATGGTATCTAATCCTATGGTGCTACCTGTGCCTTTTTTATTTTTTTTTTGTTATCTATTTTTTCTATTTCTTCCTATCTTGTCTATGTACACGCGCGACCTGGCCATGTGCTTCTGCCAGCGTCGTGATCGACGTGCGTCGCGGCGCTGGATCCCTGTCTAAGACGACGTCTAAATATATACTTTTCCTGGGCCGGGACTTCTGTACTAAGTAAGTCTAAGTTTTACCCGTCTACTTACAGTAGTTGGGACTAGTCGGGCAGACTGCCGGAAACTCGTGGGGCCCCACGGCGTGTTAACGAAAAGAATCCAGGTTTCCCAGTCGCGTGGATTGTCACGATCTTGGGACCCCTCGTTAATTCGGGACCTTGTAACTCGGCCAGGGCCTTAATTAATGGCTGAAGATACGGTGGGATTCGATTTACTGTGTAGGTACCGTACGAGCACGAACGCGAGAACCTGCAGGGATAATATATATATGTATATGGGATGGATATATATATCATCCCATTCTTATATACAGGGTCATTCATACGAGATACTCGATCTTGAATTAAATTAAATTTTCTATATTTTGCGCAAAAAACAAAGTCTGAGTTAATTACGTAAATTAAGAGGCATTCCTTATTAAGAAAAAAAAAAAAACCAATTTGAAGATTATTGCGCGAGATAAAATCGTTTTATCACGCTCGTCGAAACTGCCTCTATCACTTCAGCCGAGTGACCCAAAGTACTACGTAACGAACTCCTAGAGCAAACACCATGACGTAACTCGAATTTGCCAATTTCGATAATACCCAATTACCACCGGTACCAGCAAGTGGTACCATAAATGGTACGAAAAGTGCGATAGAATCATTGGCCCGGGGTTATCGCGAGCGACCGTAAGGAATGTAACGGTGACCGTATAAACAAAAAAAAAAACAGCATAACAAAAAAAAGTACAAATGAGAAATAAGAAGGAAAAAACCAAGACACATAATTACGCAGGCCGTGTATACAAGTCCTGGAAGAGGTTACGGCGCGTAAACGGTACGAGGCTCATGGGCGAATTTGCAAGTATCGAAAATCGTTCAGGAAGTCTACTGGTACCAAAACGTTCGCCACGTTCGCCAGCTCTTCCTGTCGTTCGCCAATACTAACGACCCGTCTACAACAAAAAGATCGACGCTTCATTCGTTGCCGATTTACGGAACGATTTCCTCAATTTTTCCGTCGTGCCCCCCACCCCCTCAGCCCCACCAAGTGCCCACAGGAAAAGAATATAAAAAGAAGAAAAAAAAAACTATGCCAAGGATAATTTTACACCCGAGGAAGGTCGCGTCACGTTGCGTAACCTAACAGCGTTCGCGACGCGATCATCCAACAGACGCCTTTCATTGCCGGCGTAGTTTCCGTCGTTGCCTCGTCAGTCGCCGATACAATTATTTCATCCAACCGCGACAATTCGCGTCGACGATACGTCGCCGCCCCGCGTAGCGACAGAACGTCTACAATGTGGGTCAACCATTGTTTTCACGAGGAATCGCCGGTGGCGAATAAACGCACGTGTATATATATACATATTTTCGACGCAG
Organism: Calameuta pallipes; assembly: GCA_030142375.1. Lineage (NCBI taxonomy): Eukaryota > Metazoa > Arthropoda > Insecta > Hymenoptera > Cephidae > Calameuta > Calameuta pallipes. Next base: position 400,481 of record JARQSW010000685.1, read on the forward strand.
TCATTTTCAACGCCCGTTGCGTACGAGTCTCTGAGGTTTTAGCCGTGTACCAACGACGCGACAAATGCGAAACGTAAGAGACGTGTAAGAACCATCGGCATGACGTTGCGCAGTGTTACCAACGTATACTTCGGGTATTATAACGTAAGTGCCGAGTAGTATCGCACGCGAGAAAAATAAAGGAGAGTACGAGCGAGACGGAACATGTACGAGAGATCGAAGGAGCGAGAGAGAGAACGACAGATTCAATGTGAAATAGTTTGTTACCGCAAGAACGTGACCGTCTTTCAAACACGTGTCGATTGCTGGTACGACTTGAGTAGTACAGTACTAAAAGCCAGTCCACACGACACACTCTTTTCATTTTTTCTTTTCCTCTTTCAGATTTACCACGAGCTTTCCCCATGGGGACCTCTAAACATCCCGTAAAGCTCGGAACTTACGGCGTAAACAAAGTGTAATAATTACATCGAACAAAATTACGAGCACTCGGTCTGTATTAACGGTACGAGGAGTCCGTCCTTCCCGAGCGTCGCGAACTTTATTCCCCTTTAATTATTCCTCGTATGGAGATGAGCAGCGGCGACGGAGCGTATACCGATCGCGCGCGCGCAAGACAGAGAGACACGCGGCATCAGAGACGACTTACAGAGTGAGTATAATAAGGAGAGAAGAGCGAAGGAGTAATAAGTGTCACTTGTGGCGTAGGTTATTTATAGTAACGTCCAGACGAAACGACGACCCTGACCGGCCCTCCTCCTTCCTCGAGGAAAGGTCGTGCTCAAATCCTTTCCTCTATTATTTATGACGTTCGACGATCCACTGTCAACCACTGTCAACGCTGGTGACACTAATAACTATGTATTACTTATGGATCGTTATATATATATATATATACCTTATTGTTTTTCTTTTTTTCCTTCTCTCTTCTTATTTATTTTTCTTTTGCATCACTGAGGGGGTCCTTCTTACGAAACGATTATTCTTTGCGCGCACTCGGTACACGGGTGTGGGCTGCTTCTTCTTCTTCTTGCGATAGAGAATATACAAGCATCCGCGCTACAGGAGCACCGCCGAGACACTAAGCGATCGTGAAGGAGCAGCCGTGAGGTAAGCCACGGTCTACGTACACGGCGAGAGCACCAGGAGAGTCAGGAGAATCAAGAGAGCCAGTTTCCAGGGTGTGTTGGTATACTATGTATTACGGTGGTGGGAGCGAAGCGGTGGTAGAAGATGAAGATGAAGAAGAAGAAGAAGTGGAGGAAGTTGGAGTCCTCGCGAAGGTGCCAGGTACTACAGGGGAAAATCGGTACCCATCCACCCTGATGCTCTGACATTGCCTGCCTATTTGCCGGGTCAGGTCAGGTCAGGTTAGGTTTTTCGGCGCAGGGTAACACAGGACACGTGGATCAGGTGTGTCTCATGGGGCCTGAGCATACGTCACCCGTGTGTATACATGAGAGCATATACCCATCCCTCGAATCTTGCTCCGTTCAGCTAGACACGGTGCACCGATTTATGGATGAGATAGAAAGCAGAGGCGAGAATGGATAAACGAAATGGCGATGACGAGGTTCCTGGTCCCAGTGGGATCTTCCACCGTACAATGACTGTTGGGTAAATTGGAATTTTCGGATCGTTAAGATTGTTTTCTTCTCTTGGTGGAAAAACATTATTTTTTATAGTTCTCGAAGTTTGCCTCTTTGTTACGCGTGCTTGCCGGGAATGGAAAATGATCAGCATTTTTGTTTACTACTCAAGTAAATTGGATGGGTATACCTGTGGGATAATAATGGCGGATACCGTGACGCTGTGTAATTGCAGGAAATTATGCGGGAAGTGGAAGCCTATATCTATATCTTTCTCTCTTTCTTCTTTTAATTTGTTCGCCAGTGTTGTTTTTTTTTCCCCCCCTTTAATCTCATGGTACGACTTACACGTACATGTGTCTACGACGCAGACTATTGGGTAACCATTATAGCCATTGTACGGATAGTTCACTCGGCCAAGGAGTAGGGAGCTAAATACAGTAATTAAGCATGGCAATAAATAGCGCGATGGCCGATCGCCTCTTAATTAGGAATCGTTATTAGAAAATTGAACGTCGTGAGGTCACGTAGGTCGGCCACTGATAGAAGTCTAGTATTTGCTCTTGGTACCTTTGCTTCCTTACGATTACCTAGAGAAGATAGGTATATATATATATATGTATCTATGTATATATACATATAGGTATCAGGGTTATAAGAAAGATCTACAGGGTGGTCCAGAATCCTGAGCTCGGTCTTATATAATCCAAAAGAAGGAAACGATATCCAGTAGAGGACTTAGAGTCTGTCTCCCTGGTTTCGTAAACGAGCCACGCCTCCCCCGAAACGATGTTCCCCTCGTCCCGTCACCTCTCTTCCCCGTTTACGTTCATCCCCCATTTCGTTTTACTACTTTCCCCTCCTGCTCGATAAATAATCGAGACAAGTAGAGGACCACCTGGGGTACCTGAGAATGACCGAGGGTGTACCGGGATAAAAATTCTGACAACCGCTAATCGTGCTCGAGGCACCGCAGAGACAAGAGCAACGTCCTTTTTACCGAGGGCCCCGAGATTGTCCGTGAAGGCCCTACTGAACTTTCGTCCAATTCAAACATTATCATTTATAATTCCACGGAACGAACGAAGATGGCGGGACGCGCTTCTTCTTCCCGCTTGCCGGAAAAGGGTTGGACGCGACTGGAACCCGCTGTATTTATAAATTAAGGTCGAAAATTTAACTAGGGAAATACGCGCCACGTTGACTAATACCACGTGAGTCACTAGACACGCTATGCTCTCCTCCTACTTCTCCTAAAGCTCTAATCTCGTGGCTGCGCTTCTCTGGCGTAGAATGAAAATAGATCAAGACGGACCCGTCCAGCATACCCAGGAAGTTCCGATAACTGTTGCTTTACATAAACAGACTATTATCAGTCCTCCCTATTAGGTCGCTGTATCACACTGTACATAAAATTACAGGTACATTGTCCAGGGTACATAAGGAACGCGCTACCTCTGATTTCCATTGCCGATCCCACGAAAGGTAAGGAGTACCTTATGCAGTACCTGGATAGGTATGAGGAAATGGCGTGACAGTGGGAATAGGTGGAAAGTTGGCGAGGCGGCAGCAGCCACGTGTAATTCGCGTTTTGCACGGGTTTAATTATAGGCCACCCTCGTCAGAGGGAGCCACCATGGGAAAGGATGAGGGAGGCAGTAGAAAATGGGAAGAGACTCGGCTCCAAACCTGAGATCAAGCCAGGGACAAAATTGGAAGCCGACCTGGATCCTCGTAGCCTGACACACACAACCATACGATATACGCAACACCGAAAGACAATTCAAATACGTCCGCCATTTTTATTCCTAGAACGTACACGTATATCTAATCATTAAGGATTCCACGAATGACTGAAAGAACCTCTTGGACAATCATACGACAATCCTCGAGTGACGCACTTCCTATCAAGTACCCCCAGTACACGTAAGATATACGAGCAAACTCATAGCCTACAATAATATCTATGGGCATAACCCGTAGCTCGGAGGCCTTGCTATATAACCATCGTCTCGGAATACGTCTGGGATGCACTTTCGGCCTCTTTATCATTTGAAAGAGGCCGACAGCGGTTTACGCCCACAATACTAATGCGATCGATCAACATCGCGATGGGATCGTGATCTCGCCGGAGGAACCAATCCAGCGATCGTGCCCCGCGAAGAACGAGAAAGACCCGTGACCGGGTTTATATGGGGTACGGACGCTCGTGTTTTCCCGTAAAATCCATGGGGGTCCGGTGGCGGCAGGGAGGCAGGCAAGTAACGTAGCGAGAGAGTGTGATCTATGGCGTCGCAATAGTTGCAGCTGTGCGGCGCGTGCCGACTCCATGGGTGTCTGTCTTGAGACTTGACTTACCATACCCTGCAACACCATACCACGCAGCGACCATAGCACGTCGGCTGGGTTATGGCTTTCTATTTTTACAGGAAACCCAAAAGAGTTCGAAGCGGCTCCGTAGATAGTTAGACTCATGGGATTTTACGTATCGGCCACTGCTGTCTGCTCCTGCCCATACCTTTTTCACTTTGACAGCGAACACAATCGATGACCATCGGACCATTTGATGTACCGACTATATACAACCTCCGCCGTGAGTACGTATATTGTTCCAGCGTCGTTTATTCGTCGCATCAGAATGACCAGATAACTCACCATTTGTTGTGCGCTCCTTGGCTTCCGGTTGACGTCGATCACTCTTTGATTCGCTGCAAACAGAGAAAGGGTATGGCTAAGTATGCACGTTGCGGGATATGCTGCGCAAGTAAAAGGCGCGGGTGGCTTTACCGTATGGCAAGTTCGCCATGGTTAATAACGTACGTGATCGTACGAGCGTCACGCCTAACCAGAACTATGACTAACTGTCTCTACAGCCATAATAAACGGATACGTGCCTTTTGGTACTGTTAAAAGTTTCGTGTGTAAGCTACTCGTCAAATGATATCACACACCTATATAGATATAGTATGAAATACGTGGACATTTTTCCTTCTCTATAGCAATAATATTATTCTATACTCACTGACAGCTTCGACGAGATCGGCAAGCAGAACCCCGTCGCACAGATCTGACTGAAGATCCGTCACTCTTCTTTTGAAACCACCACGCTCCAGATAGTGATTGGCCCAATCCGTGTATATCTGTTAAATAAAAATGAATTTTTAGCTTGAAGAATGCTATTGCGCAAAATTGTCCTGATACGTTATCGTAATACATTTTTCAAGATCTCATTCGAGTCCCATCTTTTCTTGATTCTCCCCCCCCCCCTCCCCCCACTCACGCTCAAGCAGAGCGTATCGTAGATCCCAGGGTGTTTATTGTATTGGGCAAGAGCCAATGTTTTTCGCAATGAGCAGGAAAAGAGGGCCGAGAAGTCTCTGACGGACATACATAGAGAGAAAGAGGAGACTAAGGATGCTGTGAGTGTGTCAATAGACGTGAATGTGTATCAGCCACGTGGGTGAATGCACGCCGTGCTTATGCACAACATGTATATATATATACATACACGTACACATAGGAAACAACAGTATAAGAGGGTAGACGAGGAGACGAAATTGAAGAAGGGTGTTAGTCACCGTACGACACAGACTTGAGAAAGAGCCCAACCACGTGTGCATGGAGGACACATAGGACAGGCAGTAGGACGCCGCCACACTCTAGAAAACAGAGACGCACACGTAAGAGAGATGGAGACGAGCGCCCCCCCCCCCCTCCCGACTTAACACAGCCAAACGACAAGTCGAGACTCGATCCTATTTTTGAGCGTAGCAAAGAGAGAAGCGCGATGACTTCCTTCATAATTTCGGGTCAGCACTCAACTTCTAATCTCTATTATTCTAAGGAAGTTATCGGTACCGAGAGCCACCGGCGATTTTTTTATTTTTCCTATCCCTTCCCGTTCGGGAAGTACAAATCCGAGAAATAACAAACACAAGCCTCTCCAGGTAGCTCAAAGCAGCCATGTTTATTCTAGGTAGGAAATAAACAGTGTCAGTCGCACAGAGAGATCGTAGGCTTTACGTTATTAGATTTACGAATTTAATTTTTATTTGACTATTTCGATATAATACCGACTGCATTACCTGTACGATATTCCGTGTAGAATCCGCCTTGATGTCGTCGCTAGAACTACGCACGGATCTAGGCACTCTGATGCACGCCATGTCACCTAGTAATCTTGACGATCACGATTACCAATTGTACAGGAGTGTCACACGCTGTCACAGAGACTGTGTATAACGCGAGGAGAGACTAATATGAAAAATATAATTTTTCGTATAAACAAATATACCGAAAGATGGCCGTCTTATATATTTTTAATCATCCTACCAAAGCAGCCGTACAAGATCTATAGGTTGGTGTCCGTTCCGGTACCCTCCAGCTCACTCACGAGGGACATGTGAACTCGGAACCAGGAGTTAACGATCTCCTTAACTCGCCTAGATCCCGATCTAGACGTGGGATCGAATAAATCCTATTAGATCGGCTAACCAAGAGGATATATATATATATTTTTAATCACATATATTCAAGACGAACAATGCTTCGGGTTGTCTCATTAAACTTTTTATCAAACACTCAGGCACGACGGTCACGTTAAAATATTCAATATATAAATATATATTATATGAAACTTGAACAGACTGACATTGTTATCAGTACGTTATTAAGTGATCCAGCACTTTCGATTATTACGTTATTTTCATTAACTTCGACAGTCATCATAATTGACATGACTTTCTTTCGCGTCGTCCCGGCGCCCGTGGGATCACCGACGCCGACGTCAGGCTCGCCAAGAGCACACCGGTGCATCCTCCCTGACGCGAGTAACGATTTCACGCCGGGAGTACGACGAGAGAGCGTCTCGACGCCGCGACGCACCGAACGTAACTGAATCCCGAAGCATTGGGACGCTCTATAGATATGCTCTACCGTACACACCGGTGTATATAGACACGGCTTTGGGTCCACCTATAGCCACGTACTACACTAAACGTAATATACGTCAGGTTTACATTTTATCCTCGCAATATATATACATATATATGTATCCAGATTCATATGACGTACTTTGACAAGACCCATCCACGTATCCAATAGTAAGTAGGTATACCCCGGTAGGTAGTAGGTAGATCCAACCTACCTACTACTCTCTGAATTGTAACCACTACGTGATGCAGCATTGTACGTCCATTAGCACCAGCGCGATTTAATCCAGACAATTATACACACTCAGGGGATTGAAGACAATATGCAATACCGGGTGTACGAAAATAGCTCGACCACTACTGCAAGAGTACCTAAGTAGACAAAGACGAAGAATCGTACACTTTTTTGTTTCGTTTATACAGCGAGAGATTGAAGATGGGAAAGTTTCGTAATATCACAAAAATAGAGTCGAGCCACTATACGGTGCCATGGTGAATCTTTTGGATGCTTATGTCTGCTTTCACCACGATTGGTGCCCATGGTATACCGACCGAGTACCGGCAGTACGGGTTAACGGCCATAAATTCATTAGTAAATAATTAAGGTCCGGTATCGTGTATACACATTGCTCGCGGGAGCTTTACGATTTTTCTGCTGGATGCTGAGAGACAAGTGGTATCGATAACCGTACGATAATTGAGACGAAGGAATTAGATCCAAGTGAAGGTTTCAGCGAGTGAATGGTGGTTTTGTTATAAAAAATACCCAGTGTCTTTTATATACGGTGCGGTGAGCCAGGGGGGGGGAGACAAGAAGGTACACAATACCGTGAAACAAAAGAGGAGAAGACGATGATAAAGAAGGAGGGACAACAGGAGAGAAGCAAAGGCCAGACTGGAGACATGATGCATTCCTGGCAGGTACCAGCCAATCCATTGCCATTCCGGGCACTCAGTAGGACCAACGTGGTTAATTGTGATGCTATTCAGCATGGCGCATTTAACGTACCCAGTGCCATAATGGAGCAGCCTCGAAATATCGATCAGAAATAGTTTCGTTCGACATTGTACAGAGCGTCGTTATACAATACATTTCTTTTATCCCTTCTTCGAACCCATCGCCTTTCCATTCCTTTTGTCTAGAATGGCTAGCGGCTGGTGAAATCGCGATGCCACGAAATTTCAGCCTGTTGACGCGCGATAACGATCTTAGAATTAAAATCGTATCAAAGGGACTGTCCAGTGGAAACGAAAGCCAATTTACAAAGGGACTGACCTAGACCCACTGTATTTCTATAGGTACATCTATTTCGACCGACCACTCTCTTACACTCCGTCTTCTTTGGACTCCCATAGAGAGGAACCCGTAACCCCATGACTATTATGTACGGCTAGCGCCATTGGGACACGTAGACACTGAAAGATACTATAGGCGGTTTACTATGAGATTGCCCGGAAATGGCACACTTCCAGGGAGGAAGTCCAATTTTCTCAGAGTTCTCGCTCGTTTTTTATTATCGTACCTCGAATTCGCTTTGAATTAGATAAATACGTCTCCCATAAACAGATCCAATAAGTTTTATCGTTAACCAGGAAAAGCGTTTTAGTCGGATTGTACGAGCGTCGAGGAAGCGCGATGAAAATTTTATAAATATTTTTCGATTATCCTATACCCTCTGCGAGTGCGAGAGAGACATACTTATAGGCGTTCGCGCGCGTAAGACAAGGAGAGACGTACCACGAAACAGAATCGCGCAGGACCCTTACCTAAAATCGACCAACTAAATTTCATGGTGCCCAAAACAAAAGTTCTCGTGTATTCCTCCCTTTGTTTCTCTCGTTCACCCATCAAAGCAGTGCCAACAAATCTAACCCAAAATGTCACTAAGGGATTCCGCCAAAATCCAATCCTCTTCCCTATATCGAAATTCCCAATGTGAAAAACCACGAGTAAACCGTGTTTCGTCACTCGTCGCCTTTTGCTCCCCAACAGCTATGGAGTATCGGAAGCGGCCACGTGCTCACCCCTATTCGTAGCGAGTATTGTTTTTACACGGGGTCCCATGGTGCCCCAAGAGACGAGGGGCGAGCAAGCTGTTGAGAGAGGAACGACGGAAGAGTGCAGTACGAGTTTTTCGATGCACACGAAGTACAGCGAAAGAGAGAAAAAGATTGTCAAAGGGAAAAAGGGAGACACGCAGTGCGGTAACCCTTTCCTCCCTGTGGAAGGCGTATCCTTTAGGGTTCCTAGTATATCCCGTGCACAAGTCTCTTTCTCTTTCTCTCTCTCTCTCTCTCTCTCTCTACTACCCCGAGTAAAAATGATCAAGTACGCGTTAGATCTGCGATTGATCACTCAAAAGTATACCTAGAAGTATAGTAACGTATACGTGGGTAAGGATAGACAAAAAAAGTGTTCGTACACCCGGAAGGATCAGCAAAGAGTAACAGCGACTGAGAACCTCTGTATAACCCAGTTAGCCAACCCTCTAAGAACAGAACCTGGATAGAGGATGCACCCTCTTCCCTCAGGACGTTTCCCGTACGTGTCCTGGAGGCTTCGTATATATCTGCAAAACCTTTTCCCATCTCCGCGTACAAGCTGTCTCCTTCTCCTGTTTCCAGTACCGGGGCCCTCTGCTCCCCGACAGGACACCAGGAAGACGAAGACCCTGTGGTTACCATGGCAACGCGTCTCCCGTTTGGCCTCTCTTATTTTTATCGTGCTAATTCACATCGGACCTGTCCTTCCTGGCGCGTTGTGTTACGAGACCAGCAGGTAGGTAGGTAGACGTGCGCCGCATGCATGCACGCATGCATAAGGGGCCACCTAATAAGACTGTTCAATTGTGATGACAATTGGCGTCAAACGAGAGATAAATATTTAACACAGCCTAATGGCCATTGTTGTCGTACAATTTCATAGGCATTGTCAAAAGTATACAAGGCAATACCTAAGTGTCGAAAATATACCTATAGTATACGCTACGAAAAATTCTCGAATCGTGTTTTTTTATTTGTCTCGTTTACTCCTCTTACGTCGACGTATAAAAAAGTTACAGGAAAACGTCGACGCATATGTCCAACCGCTTACTCACGTATCAGCCTAAAGATACACGAGGTTTCCGATATACGTATATAACATAAAGAGGCTCGTATTTTTTCTCACAGTCATAGGCGTCTTCCCGGGCGCCACGTGGGTATGTTTTATGAATGAGTTACACCTACATATCATTACGATGCGCGCGAGCTAAATATACCTCCGTGCCGATGCAACCGGGCCCAACCCTCCCATTGTATATTATACATTGTACCAGTGAGTATCGTGTGGGCCTCAACTATAACTGGCTAACGATCCCAAAGTCCCAGGAACGCGTCGAGGATATCCTCCTTGCGACTTTCACTCAAGGCGTCGTACCTCTTATTCCTTTTACTTTGCCGTCCAATTGTCCGATGACATTCGAATATCATTGATCAGCAAAAAAACATTAACCCCCCCCCCCCCCCCATTAACATAGGCGAAGGAGCCTGAAATATAACGGCCGTACGGACGGCTGGAAAAGTCAGTAAAGACGATTCAATGATGCTTCCTGTGCTCTCTGACTATATTTACGTATTGCAGGGGATTATTTCGCATGGCAAAGGGTATACGTACGTATGTATATATAGAGACAGGAAACCCTTAGTAAATAGAGTCTCTCTTTAGTTCTGGAAAATTCTAACGGATCCCAATGTGGCATTCGGTACGCATTCGAAATTGCAATAATTCTTTCCGCTCACGTAGCGAACTTCCAGCGTCATTGAAGGAAGGGAGGTGGGAAGGAGGGAGGGGGTTCAACTCGAACTCTAACGAGCTCTGACATTTGGGGTAGTCGGCACCCCCTCTGGGTCTCTGGCTCGGTCTAGCTATAGGAACGTATATGCTACTTTACCCGTAGGCTGGATAGCACGTGGGGACGCTTCGAGTGAAGGAGACAGTATGACTCCTTTGGTACGGTAGAGAGAATTTCCACGGGATTCAACATTGTTATTCTACGAAGACGTCGTGTACTACGCCGAGCAAGATAAGTGCTAAAGAAAATATTTTCGAATGCTTTTTTTCTTTCTCTTCCTTCGAAGTTTTACAACTTAACGACTAATCAAAAGTCTACGGGAAGTTTGCGCGCCCTACGGCGTTTCGTGTTACCGGGAATATTCGCGCCATTCGATATTCGAATTACAGTAGCCAATTACATGGTGCACGCAGGTTCGCTAGCTGTATTCAAGCGAGATAGAAACACGAGTAGATACACCAGGGGACTTCCCGATGTACGTAAGCGGAAGTCGATACGTTTTGGTTTTAGGATTTATTTAACGTAGCGACTGTACGATATGTTTTTTTTTTGTGTTATCTTCGTCTACGTATGCAAGTGCATCGGTGCGTGGATGCGTCAGTGTGTATAGGGATTTACGAGAATATTTTTCCAGTCCGCCCGAAACCTGGGTAATTGGTACGATTAGAAATATTTATATTTTTAGGTAGATAGCGTGCACGTGGAAGGGGATGAAAAAAAAATAAATTTTTTTACCACGATACCGATAGTCGTGTATGTACGTCGTACGTGGATATGGATACGTAGAGTTTATCAGGAAGGATATTAAAAAAAATATTGGAAATACCGAGAACAGAGGAAACATTGAGAGAACGAAGTACCGAAGATATATAAACGTTAAACCTATGGTTTCTATACTATAGACATACACGTCGTGTACCGTAGGTATAGTAAGAGTATGTAGGAGAATGGCGGAAAGTGTCCTGGCATGTACCTATATAGTGCAAAGCCAGCAGCAGTAGAGAATTTCCTGTAAAGGCGAAGACAGGAAACTTCCGAGCGATTAACTACGGCAATAACGTTAGTCGATATTAATTTTACCCAGCAGCTGGTACAACATGGCCGCCGTATATAGTAGAGCAATGCAAGTGGCCCATGAGTCACCGAGACACAGATTCGATTAGAGATCTATTTTCTCATATAAGATAGACCGTGATATTTTCTTTGGCCTTGGGGTAGGCACGGAGCCCCATTCCCCTATATCCAAAGCGATTTTCACGAGCTTAAATAAGTTAGCTGACGATTGGCAATTTGCGAACCCCGCGAGATACTTCCGTCTATGTCAAAGATTGGGCCAGATCCACGATAGGGAGCCGAAGAACGCGTTACGTGATTTCTTTGTCTAGACATTCCTACGAATCAGTGCTAAGCCTTACGAGAAACTGTGTACAGAGTCTCATTTGATGTCTCAGTGTTCACAGTGCAGCATGGTAAGAAACGAGATGCAGGGTTACCGAGGAGATACTGGTAGCCGTTGGCAGCCCTTAAAGTAAACATAGGAAAAGGGAATTGAGGGGGTAGATCAAAGTATCTTCACACCCCCAGGCTAGAATATTTGATAGCCCTTAGGTTATCCCGGTCTGAAGTTCCATAGCCGGAGATCCTTACCAGAAATTAATACAAGAGTGCGGATACGTAGACGAAGGTACTGTGCTCGAGGCTTTTGAAAAATAAATTCGTCGTTTTTTATTCAAGTGCATTTTAATTGCATCTCTTATTAATTAATCCTTCGTGTCAAGGACGAGGCGAGTGGGCATCCTCTTCAATTTGACAGGACAAAGTGTACGCAGTAGATATGCTGTCTGTGACAGGTTGATGCGTACGCAAATAAATTCAGCGTTAAGTCGATTATCCTTGAGGATTTACCTATAGTTCGCAAGGATCCTTAAACTCGAACCTATGTCAATGATCCTTTCAATCTACGAGACCTTTGCGTACCTGCTGAGTGGACTTGCCACGATGCTGCCACTGATAAAAATGTTCGGCGTTCAGTGCCCAGCCAGGTGCGAAACTGAATCCTTCGCTGGGTTGCAAGGACCCACCCGTACTCATGGCACAATCAAAACTTCTACAAGGATCAGGAAGTTCCGTGTAAAGACCGCGCCTCCCAATCCATCCGTTGGTGAAACATTTTTCGTCCAGTTGCGTCAGGACGTCGTATTTCGATTGCATCATCTCCTTCTCCATGGTGTAGATGGTCTCGAATTCCAAAAAGGACATCAAAGGATCCTCCATTATGGTGGTTCTCAATGCGGGACCCATGTCCGTATCGTCTTCCAGGACCGTTGTAATTTTTCTTGGTGACCTCCTGGGCGAAGGGCTTTTTCTAGGTGTCGCCTGATGATCCTCCTGATTGCTGAACCTCCTCGGTGACCTCTTTGGCGAACTTCTTGGCGACCCTTCCGGATGCTGCGGTAGCGTCTTTCTGGGTGATGACTCCAAGTTGGGATCCTGTTTGACTTTGTTGTCCTGCTTACTCGATCTTGATGACTTTGGGGAGGCTAATTTGACATTCTTCAATTTTGGCTTCGTTCCCGTGTTCCTGTAATTACTTGGCAGTCGAAGTCCCGATGAACCGGACATTGTATGCACATCTTTTCACGCGATCCGTAGCTCACATAATAAAGACCTCCCCCTCAATTAAAGAGGTTTTTCACTCACTCGATCACTCGATTAATTGAGTAGAAAAAACATCATTCGTCTGTCAAATAAAATTTAATGATCGTACAATCGTATTTGACACCCTGAAAATAAATTTCGATGATTCGTCACTTTTCACAGAACGAGGGTAGAAATACGCGCGACCCTCTCGCAAGGATCCTCGACAGGACTGAACGGTTCAAAGCCGTTCGGGGCGCCGCAGGACTACAGCCGTGAAGTTGCGCGCGCGCGTACATCCTATATGCTAGTTCCCGCATTTCAGGAAACGTCATACTGGACGAGGTATAGTACAAAGTATCAAATAAGAAAAATATGATCATCGTTAAAAGAAATACGAGTGGGAAATTTTTGTTTCAAAAACATCAGAACAAAAAGAAATCACAATGATCCCCATGAAATTACAAAATTGACAATTACAAACACCCGAAGCGAGAGATCAAAATTTTCGATAATTTAATATTCCAAAAATTGTGAATGTTCTAACTTGAAAAAATAATCTCACGCGACACACGTGACGAATATATACCAACATATTGTGATAGGGCACTAGTGTGGAATTTAAGCGCCAAGCGGCATAAAATCGACACCACCCTAGATCGACACTCCCCATGTGTACGGGGTGAATATTATAAACGCATTTGCGCTTTGCACTCAGAGCGGCTGAGATAGTGTTAGTATAGGGGGGTGGTGGTCGAAGTAAAACAGCCCCTGTATGCATTCACCAACACCAACACAAGTGGCCAAGAATATACGAACGGACTCTTTGAAAGCATCACAGCCACAGTCGCAGGAGAGCCAACTCAATACCAGCACGGTACACCACCTCGGGGCGAATATACATATTTATGGGGAATGCTCAGTGCTCCAGAAGATTTTGGATGCATGCTAAATAACGTTGGTATTCCAATGTCAGTAGCAGCAGCACGATGCTCGAGGGCGATGGTTAACTAACTGGCTATTTGACTGACTGACTTACTCAGTGACTCTAACCGAGGGTATGTACGACTGACTCGACTGACTGAATCTGTAAACTGCGAGTGGCTAACTGTAGATATGTTTGACTCGACCCCTGACACGGCCGGAAAACACGAAAAAGCAAGTAGGAACGTATCCATCATCCAGGAGACACGCACACGTCACTCAGCACGACCCTGCCTATTACGCCGTTATATGGGGTTTTAATTTGATCCCATGGCAAAGATAGGAGAGCTTGTTAGTCTGCTTTTCCGCGGGATTGCACGTCGACTATGTTCATTTGCAGCAGAGCGTTGACAGTATTGGTTACTTTACGTTTGATGTAATTTCTTTGATTTCGATTTTTTTTTTTTTTTTTTCTAATGGGGAAAACCCATCGGGACCTTGAGCAAGCGACAGGGTTCGTCTTTAATATTTCAGCGAGTTAATGGTACGGCGAGAGTAGAGAGAAATAGAATGAACCTGACTGAGTGAGGTAACCCATGAGACCCCCATGGAGAAAGGATCCCATGAGATGTCGTAGTGGAAGGCTCTATAGGAAATGGCTTCTTAAACGGAAGAGTCGAATCAATAGGAGCCCCGTGAGGTATTTGATGGATGGTTAGAAAAGGTGGCTAGGGGGGTCGCTGCCACGTCCGCAAGCGTCACCGCCATAATTAATAAAGCCGGTAGTACACCATCCACTCACTCGAGAGCACTGTACTATTACCCACGCACATCCCCATAGATATTGCCCCGTAGGGTACAGTCTGTGCGTATCAAACTTTTCCGTTTCGACGAATTCAATATAATAATGTGCCTCGTCAACCCCATGGCTTAGCCTTTTGCGTACAGTGGTTCCCACCCCGAAGCGAACCAGCTGATATCGCGTGTACCGAGTAAGCCCATGGTGTTTTCTATGGTTGGTCGCACCGATTCCTGACTAGGGAGAACCTCGCTTGGCCCTCCGAGCTTTTGGTTTCTGGGAGGGTGGCTTACGGAAGGCATTATTGCCATGTCACTGGCTTCGGGATTATTGCGAATCATTTTTTCCACATGAAAGTGAACCCGAGCCCTCGTTCCTCGTATCCTTTCTTTTACTACCCTCACGTAAATGTTAACTTCCCATAGGCACTTTCTATTATTTTTAATTTTATCCACGAAAGTAACAAAAAAATTATAATACCTCAAGATAATTTCTCATTAAAAATTACGACTAGTAGTCTAGGGAGTGAATGTCATTTTCATGGGTACATTTATGATACCAAACTGAGGCGTGTGCGGAAAAAAGCAGCATTCTGACATTTTGAATAAATATGTACGTTCGAGAAAATTACAATTTATGTATCTAGCAACGAATGTATACCAGCTTTTTTTCCAAATCCAACCAAACATTGAATCAATCGGTCCTTTCACAAATCAATTAGATAAATTTTAGACATAACGAATTGTGCATAATTTACACTACATGGTTTCTGAGCCAATTAAGATTTTCATGAATAAAATAGTCTCTTTTGTAAACCGACCTGTCTCCTTTAAAGGCAGTAATTTCCAAATTAACTATTTCAATTGAAAATCGAAAATAGTCTTTTTACATTTACCAGTCTGTTTACTGATTGTAAGTACTACTGTAAAACAATCCTTTCTCAAATCAGTCAGCCCACAGTATTCTTAGAGTTCAAATTAATTTTCTTTGTGGTTTTTTTTCTCAAAAACTGTTTGAAATTAAAAGTGCTTTCTTCCATTTAACAAAACACTTTCATATTACCTGATATGAATTTTTCAGAAAGAAAAAAAAAACAGAGGGATTCATGATTTGTTGATCGCGTTTTTCTTTCACCGCGAATTACCATGGGGTAGCAAAACGAAAGTTTCCCATTACGATCGACTGAAAAACCCTGAGGCAAGTAACAATGCCAAGGGGGAAAGTGAATTCACCTGTAGGGGTGGAAGGATGTATAAACAGAAAGCACCATGGTGTTTCCCATAGGTCATGCATTATACCTATACAAAATATATCTATACAAAAACCAAGTATACCACGAAGAAAAACCGCACGTCAGAGTGGTAGCATCCTTTGGATATCCTACACCAAGGAATCCCGATAACATAGTACAGGTAGGAGCTATTCAAAAGGAAAGCCGATACTGGTAAAGATGGCCGGGTTATTTTTTGCTAAAAGATCCCTTTTTTTTTACCAAGCCTTAAGATTCTCTTTGATCCTGAGATTTCACCATAGCACGTAGAACCAGAGATACTACTTTGCATAAAAGCCACATAAGAAATCATTCGAATGAACTCACGAATCCGTAGTACCTACAAGTTTCCTTAAAACTTTGTATTTACGAAAAAAAAAGAGAGAGAACTGTCTGACCAATATACGAAAGGTGCCTTACCCACTTCAAGCGTATATAAGTGTCGCCATCTGCCGGCAGTTGGAGAAACCCGAAAGCAGTGGTTACCCAAGGCCGAGTATAAGCTATCAGGATAAATATAAGGGTGGACGGTAGCTGGGAAGCTCAAGGACGTTCGCAATCGAATTTCAGCCACTCTGCAAGCTCAGCCATGAATGGCTCAGGCCAGCCAGTGTTTCTTCCCGCGCATGCCTACGCACGCACGAGTAGATGCGTCAGACACAAGGGGCTTCGGTAATTCCTTCACACCACGTGGATACACACCCACGGAGGGGTTCTTCCTGCTATAACCACCCTTCGTACCCCCTCGCCCATAGGACATACCCTAGCGACCCCGCAACTTCTGACTCACAAGATTTATGGGAGTCCCATCGACGCGAGACGTTCCAATCTGCGGGATTCGACTACCCCGCCGTCAATGGGAATTCGCAGGGTAGAAAGATTCCCTTTTGCTTTTCTATCCGTACACGGTATATACATGCTCGCGTGCTAGGGTGTTAAAAAAAGCACTAGAAACAATTTTAGTGATTTCTCTCTTAAAAATATCACGTCCGTAATTCTTCTAACCTCCGTTACCTGAGCTTGACGTCGTTCGCAGGAACAATTGTGCAATTTCTCAAGTTCTCTCTGTATCAGATAAATCGACGCGTATTCCTGGCTCTCCGGCGACAACGGAGAATCCGGCGACCCCAGACCGGAACTGGCACTCTCACTATTCTTCACGCGACATCCGTGACCGTCGACGATCCCAGTAGCGTCCTTGTGCGGCGACAAGGGTGATATGGGTGAACCGATTCCCGAACTCTCCGAGCTGGAATTCACCAATCCACGGCTCTTTAGGGGTTTTGGAATTCCACTGATCCTTCCCGTATCTTTCCAGGTACGGGACTCGATACGGGATTTCCTCGCGAGACCGAATGGTTCTCGTTTAAGTTTCAACCCAAAATCCTTCCTAGGTATGACCTTCTCTTCTCGTGAGATCTTCAAAGTTTCCACGTTATGTAAATCCCTTAGATTCTGAAGTTCTACCTGGTGACGTCGCTCCCCCTCTCCAACACCCCCGTAACCCATCGTTCCGATCTCCATCGAGATGTCCCAGAGCTCGCCTTTACGATCATCATGAGATCGAGGCCGTCTTATATTATCCGTAACAGTGCTATTCCCTGGGTCCCATGCAATCTCATCCCTCGAAGAAGATCCGGATGTAACCCGAATCCCACGTGGACCTTCGATGCCTTGAGAATTGAACGATTCCAATAATCTCAATGAGAATCCACCACCCACGCAGTCGCGCACCTCGTAGTACTCGACATTCTCAAAGGTGGTTACCCGGTGCGTCACGGCGTTCAAGGACGCCGGGCGTCTCTTGACAGTGCCGGTCTCGTTACTGGGGGAATCCCAGTCCACGTGGAATGTACGACGCTTCGTCGTCATCGCAGGGTTCGTCATGCCACAGCGAGACCCTGCGTAATGCTCGATCGCATCTTTCAGCTATTTGACGTCAGTGTCAAAGCGGAAGTTCTGCCCGCGCCGAGTCGTTCTACGCCCCATGACGACGTGCATACATCAGACCGGAAATGACGAAGGAGGGGTACGAGAGAATTGTCCAAACACATACGAATCAATGGCCGACCTGTACGACGTCATTGGTTGACAGAGGGACAGCTGTTAGTTAGAAACGTGCATGTCGATGTGTTATATTTGGTTATCGGGAGAAATGCTTTGTCACTGCATATGAGTGAGAGAGAGAGAGAGAGAGGGAGGTGGGATAGTAATTCATAGAGCACCATGTAGATATATCCGCCACAGATTATATAATGTCGATTAAATATATTTTTTAAGAAATTTTTTATGTTTACAATTACACTGTTTTTATCACTCAATTTTATGGGATTAAGATTTTCGAATATTTTAATGCTACACTTGCACTTCCGTAGGGGCTTGACGCACGTGGGTATATACGTAGCTACGCGAATTCGCGTTGTCAGGGAAACGTGAGAAAAAAAATATCCGATTACGGGTTTGCTTGAGAAATCTGATAGACACCATAAGACTAAAGCGTGTAAGCGCGTTTTCGGGGCTCTTGCACTCAGACAATAGATGCACTTGCCAGGAGTGCCCTCGGGCAACTGAAACCACCCCTAGGAAGACTGCGGTACGAACTAGCGTCAGTATCAACCCCCTAGGACTAGTACTGGGCCTAGCGGCGCCTCTAGCCATCCCCTATCATAGCCTTGGGGCTAAAAACTAATTACATTCGGCTACGGGGTAGTGTATGGTGTACCATATTGCAGCAAGCAACACCCATAGCTAGTTCTACAAGCACCCCCTCCCCCACCCACAGCCACACGTGCGGTCCTATGAATTCTCTGGATTTTCACCCTCACTCGGATTTATATTTCAGCTATTTGCCGTGCAAAGAAAGGTTTACTCGGATTTCATAATGAAATTGTCACTCTGTGAGCTCTGATTCTTCGTAATGCACGGTTGGAAGATTTTCATGCCTCGCGGTTGATTCGAAATAACTTGGACGCTCTCTAACGTAGAGTCTAGAGCGTAATGCGGTAATAATAGAAATGTCGGCGAGGATCTGATATTCCGTAGGACGATAGTCTTCCATTGTGAGAGAAGCGAGCATACACAGTGGCTCATGAATACCATTTGGATAAAATCTCATCAGATAGCCACGATGGGATCCACCCTACGGCCCTGGGCACCGTGGGGTTGCGTACAACCCCTGGCGTGCCATCGCATGGGGAAATAAAAGGGTGCGGAGCGCTCCGACGCAAGGGAAACTCGCATGCCTTTTTGTTTGGAAATATTTTGACACCAATTTCGCGGGGGATCCTGGTACCAATACCCGTTTGACCAATTTTCTCCCTGGTAAGCGTAACCTTGAAAAAAAAAGAGACAAAGTCGTAAGTTTCTTAGGCACTTGTAAGCAACCTGAGGATAATTTAAGTAAATTGATAAAAAAAAAGTTTTTAAGAATTTTCGAAATTTTATCATCTTTACGTATACTATAGCGCCTGCCGGGAAACCGGTCAAATTCAAATCCTCTCGTTCAGTGACCACGGAATCGGCCTAACAAATACGATTCAGATATGAAGCTTACAACTTATAATCCCTATATCCTGTTATAGGTTACCCACGAGATAGGATAGGAAGATTAAAGCTGCTCCCAGCATCCCGTCACGAGCTGCAGCCGCAGCCGCCGCGGCGCGGTGCGTCTAACTATCCGTGCTGGGAAATCGGCTTAAGCCATTCTCGTCTAACGCACCATTTAGTTTCCAACAGTAGTCTGACATATACGGCTATCATTTGCAGCAGACTTGACTCCTCTCCAAACTCCATAACGAAGGACGACTCCCATTTTTGCTGAAATAGATATGCAGTATGAAAACTTTATTTTTGTTCAAAGCGCGACTGTCTTTTGTCGCGTGCAAGGCGCTCCTGTTGCTCTGGTTTAATTAAAGCTAAGAATATTCTAAAAACGAATTTTACTCGTTTTCGGTATAAAGTGAAATTTAATTTTTTTAAATTGCAAGGCAAATATTCCACGCTAAAGATTACAGGGTTCGAGAGGTCAACTAGTCAAAGGATTCTTTTGGCAAAGTAAAACGTGCTTCGAGGGTTGTTTTCTAATCTCTTAGGGGGATGATACTTAAGATCGGTAGAGACGTCTGGTTTATTACAATACCTCATCAGATGCAGATAATAAGGAAAATTTCTATGGTGACTCACCATCCCAAAATTTTGACTCTTTAAACCAAGGGTAGTTTCGTAAATTTATTTTCCAATCCCTCAAATCGATAAACATCCAAGTCGAGCCAGCCAGATACCTACTGGGAGAATTTTTGCTCCCACTTGATATCCACCCTGGATAAAATGCACAGGGAAGAGGCTCGCAATTTTCGACATAGTTCCACTGGCTGCTCGAGAGATGGTGCTCACGATGGAGTAAAAGCTTCAAGTTGCCGCAGAGTCCACAGGCTGAGTTTGCCGCACGAGCTTACGCGCGCCCCTCAGCGCACTATGGATTTGCCATTAATTCGAGCCCTCGCTAAACTATTGTCCCTGCGCCCTCTTGCAAACCCTCCCAAAATACTTGATGCTTTCGTCAAGCGATAAGAAAAGCGCCGCCTGCACGAGGATACGTTTAGCCCTTTTTTTTCCCCTTTTCCAACAACGTCAAAAGGTAAATTCACCCCTACAGGATCGACGCGACGATTGAAGTTTGCCATAAGGATTGGTGCCCTATTTAATATCTAATATCCAAAAGGATAAGGGCAGCACTGTCGTGCGTGACTGAAAATCCCGCTAAATCCATAAAAACCACCCCACGTGTTCCATTCATAAGTTTTTTTTTGCAAGCAACTGAAAAAGAAAGGGCCTAAACCCTTCTTCGCTGGCAAAAACTTATATTGCCAACCTCGAAACGAACGGAATCCAAAAATCTTAAGTAAGGTGTATCCAGATCCAACAGGAGACATCTGGAGATCCGGAGTCATAATACCAGGGCGGATTCTCCCACGTGGCCTTTAGCGCATGCGCAAACGAAAGCTGCCTATGTTTTGTCTCGGGTGTCGTTGGTAGCGTTATTGCACCCGAGCTTTACCTTGACTTCAGGTGGGGCGAGCGAGGGTGCGCGAGGGTTGCCAGAATTGCACAAGAGCGAGAGAGAGAGAGAAAAAAAGAGAAAGATAAAGACGCTAGAGAAATTCCAGGCGGTTCTCTATGAAAGTGAAAGTTTACTTTAAACTTTCAAGGGGATGACTCGCTATCCTACCTCATTCCCCATCAACCGTCTAAGGAACCGGATCGCGATAATTGCATTAAGGCAGAGTCACGCGTACCAAAACCACAACCAAAATCTCTTTAGGACTGAGAGATCAAAAAAGGAGGAATAAACACGGAATAATCAAAGGAATTTTTTCGGTCTGTAATCTCTGGCGTGTTTGCTATACTATTTATTCTCAAGAGTGTTTATCAAAGCCTTCATAAAGGGATATACTCATTGGCGCGACGATTAAAGAACCATTCGGCTTCCATTTCCTTCTCCTTGCTTGTCCCCCTTACGACCATACTCGCTATTATCGCGTACCATCACGCACGTTTTTCGCCCTTTTTCTTCTCACCGTTCCTTTACTACCCTCCTACATACGTATTTCCCATATACGCTACAGAGTACCCTGTACGTACGTGCAACGTTATGACATTGGCTACTTGCATCGCATGCAGACCCTTTTTTGTCACGACACCCGTTACGGGGCTGCTGCTCTTCAATGATATTTGCAATCGGGCAGGAAGTTGCGACAATGGCGAATATGACGCTCGACGACCCAGCCGTCCTTGTATGTACGGTGTGCACGCTCCTGAATCTTGGATCGAGACTGTCGCGAAACACGCGAAGCCACCTCGTTACTCGCGATCGGACTATTATGTACGAATACACATACGGGGTGATACAAATAAAACCAATCGGATTTGACAGTCGCGATACGACAGTATTTTACAAGCCTTTTTTTTGTGAGGGGTAAACACGTGAGTTGTGGAGGGTCGGTCTAAAATATATATATATACATATATATCCGTATACGTACACAGGCATTTTTTTTTAGTACGGAAATGAATAGAATTAACGATACCGAAAATATTTCAAACTTTCTCCTCTCATCGGACACGATGGGGAATTCGTAGATTTTGATAAAGAGAATCTAGCGCCCAGACTCAGCTCCCTAATTAAAAATAACGACTGTCATAATGGCAGAGGATTTGGTACGGTTTAATTCCCCAGAAGCGCAGCGCGCTGCGCGCTGGTTCACGTAGAAGCTTTTCAAGTGAGCTTTTCCCTAGTAGCGAGGCTCCCTGCGGAAAGCTCAATTTCACCGGAAACCGTCAAGGGACATACCGATGAAATTTCACAGCCTCGCTCTAAACCACGATCCCGCGTTTACCAAGCCAACCCTATACCTAACCTACCTACCCACCTATCTACCTATACACGACCTCTTTCAAGCGTAGCAAAGTTTCTCCAGCCTTTCATGATAAAGTACTGCCAACGGGAACCTCCGCAAACACATGCCATTAAGCTACTACAGAGAAGAGTCGACCTGACTGACAGCCCGAGTCCACATGGAATCGATTCGCATATGGTACCCAGTAAGTATACACAGTAGGAAAAGCACTTCCTGTACTAATGGGTTCTTGTTCCTTTTTGCGAGACTATTTTCCAGGTTAAAAAAGATAAAAGAAAAATAGATACTCGACACGTTAAACGAGGCGGATCAGGAAGGCAGCTTCATAGGCACTATTAGATTGAATTAAAAAACATCTAGAGTGGCAGCAATGGGTGAGGCAGTTCAGAACGTTGGATGACTGTCAGAAGTCAGTTTAAAGTTCTCTCAATAGATTTTCTACATTCCCGATCCCATTAACCTCTGACACTTTGGGCTCCTTTTACCTCAGACTTTGAGCCCACCCTAGCAGCCACGTCCACACCTTCGTATCACCCCTCGGATAAGGCTGGAGCTCTGGTAATGTCAGAAGTTCGAGACGTTGCGTAGTGGGTACGTGATTCGAACGTGACAGTAGTTGGGAGCCATTTTGTAATAGTGCTGAAGAGGCGGGGGTGGAAGGGACGGGGGTCGAGTAGCGACAGCTGTTGAGGTTTTATTTATTTTTTTCAGCATAGACTAAGGTTCGTAACAGGATTTGAAAGAAAAATAAAGACAAATATATATATATAGTATATAGGTATGTACATATGGAGATGACAAGATATTGATATTAGAGACTGGCTAATCAGTCCAGATGAGCCAGGGTCGTTACTTTGGACTAATTAAGCAAGTTGCTAGGTTGCCAGAGCAGGCGCATAATGCGATTGCCCTTTTAATGCGATAATAACGGAAGGAAGTTATTCAGGGATGATGGGAGACTAGGAGAGCTTTGGGTGGTGCTTATAGACCTAGGGGGGGTTGCAAGGGAGAGGGCGGGGCGGGGGAGTAGCTGGATGGAAGCTCTTTCCAGGGAATAGAATTCAGCAGAGCCATGGGAAGCCCAGTAGTACCAGTCGTACACCTTCTAAAGTTGAGTAGCTTCGGGGGACTACCGCTGCCACCACCACCCCCTGGACTCCAGAGGGTGGTGGCGCGGGGGCGACATTACAGCTGCTGTCACATAAATATCCCAAAACCCCTGAATTCTCCAAGCTCCGGGTACACCCTCTCCTTATACCAGCTATACCCCCCAGTGGTCCCGACACCCCCTTGCGCACGGCAAACTTGTAGAAACTCGGATATCGATTCTCAATTCTTCCCTTAGCGAGAACTTGCCTGACTGTAACCTTGCCCTCTTCAATGGAGATGATAGTCGAGAGGCTATAGTGAAATTTTTTTTTTTTTTTCTTTTATAGCCGAGCAAGCGTACCTTTGAATTTAAACATGTCGAAATATTGTCGGGACACGGACAATTGCATTCCAAAGATAAATTATTACCATTGAAATTGCTCCGGAGAACGACAGAGGGGTAGTTTTTTTTTTCGACGACTTTTTCTGACCCTTTTTTTCTCGTTGTCTCGTTGAATTTCACAAGAGGGGTGAAAGGTCACGTGAACCGGGAACGAACGCAAAGCCTAAAATTGTCCCGCGTGACGGAATACCTACTAGTCACTATCAACCCTCCCATCCCCTCACGAAGGGGGTAATATTAATCTTCGATTAGGACTTATCGGAGTCGGCGTTTCGTCAGGGGTGCGTAAAATTCGTCCGCGCGAAAAAGCACCCTTATCTCAGTGAAGTCTCAACGGTACGTTTTCCAACCCCCTTGTCATTCTCGCTCGAGTACAATATGCCCCGGAGAAGCTTTCTAGAAGGGTGGCTAGAGCACGGAAGGGCAATCCCAAACAAGAGGAAAAGAAATACCGATACACCCTGTGATCGACCTCCAAAAATACCACTAAATAAAGTATCCGATCAGTCTTCTAGGAATACACTCGGATACGATATCGCCAGCGAGACCCTTACTGCTGATGTACCAAAAAAAAACTATCCCTGCACTAAGAAGAGCTCGCAAAAAAAAAGAAGAAAATTCACCCCTAGCAAAATTACTTGAGGCTAAACCAATATGTAGCGTTTTCCAGTAAATTTAACAGATTCCGAATAAAATTCTCACCCCTAGCGGTTAAAGCCGTACGTCGTAGCGAAGGTGGTAGTTTGCTACCGAGCTAGGTATACCAGATAGATAGAGGTGTGGTGTAAGGAGATTCTGCAAGCGTAAGCCAATTTAGCGCTACCCCTCGCTAGACGCCGAGAGGCGTTGTATCTTTAATTATCTACGGGGTTGAGAAGGACGAAGGGCCAAAAAGGGAGGGTTGGGTCGGTAGGTCGGTCGGTAGGCAGTCAGGCAGTCAGGCAGGCAAGGCAACAGTATCATCTCGTCCTCATGGCGAGGGCGTGGCACACGACGTCCCTGCCGAAAATCTCTCACCTCCAGACGAGAAGGACCAATCCTCCCCAGCAATCTGGAACACCCCCCGTAGTGCCAGCTAAACACAACCCCTGGGTCTCAGGCCAAAACCACAAACCGTTTTAACCGGGCATAAAGCCACGGCGGTTGCTGCTGCTGTTGGCTCGATTACTTTGAAAGAGGTTAACCTGGCGTTCAAGTTTACACCAGGAGTCCGGGACTCGACTTGGAAATGTGATACAAGGTCGTCTTCGAGTTAGACACCAGACGCATGCGAGGATCATTCCGGAACATTGAGCCCGAGGCTGTTTTCGGGATGCGCGTAAACTACCCCTTGCGCATAGAGGAAGTTCAGTGACCTTAATTTAACTTGGATGTTTTAAAGTTCAATTTTACTTCATTTCATTGACTCACCTTCAAGGTCTCCTGCGGGGAGGGCCTTCCTGTACGTTGAGCCTGAGAGTGCAGGCTCATAGCTGTAACATCACTGCTACGGATTATCCTGTAAATTAAATGTGAATAAATTAGACAAATATTTTCACTGTAAAAAATTTATTTATAAATACCCAAGCTGCGTCACCCTGAACAATCTTGTCCCGCGAGCCAGAGCTTGAGAACAAAAATTTTCCTTTCAAAGAGAGCACCGATCTTCATCCCCAAAGGGCGTACGAGGCTGAAGTCAAAGCGGTATAGGAGAGAAAAATATACGAGAGGAAAAGGGATGCTGAGGGAGCGAAACGGGGAAAGAGGAGGGTCGGTTGGCTGCCCGGCCTGTCAATACGAAGAGGTACGTGACTCAGGTACCAAATGACAAGCAACGAAGGGACATGGTCGTCAGCCCACGTTCACCCACCATTTTTCCAACAACCATACCGATCCGGCGCGAGAGACAAAGAGAAATAGGGGATAGAGAGAAAAAAAATGAAGAGCCACCAGATGCGTCGAAAAATACGCGAAGGGATGAAATTTTTGACGTATATAAAAAAAAAATTAACCGACCACTGTCCAAAAGCGCGTGTGTATATTACTTGAATTCGTATATGGCAGAGGCAATCGGGCGAAAAGCATAATTAATCACGGTGAATTGCTCTTGATTAATGGCGCCCGGGGGAACCCCTCGTCGCCGGGAACATAAACATCGTTAACGTGCAGAGCAAGAGAGAAAGAGAAAGAGAGAGAGAGAGAGACAAGTGGAGAGGAGAGAGAAATGAGGACAAATTAACTCGGCCGTTATTCCTTGTCCTACTGGTGTCAGGATAAAAGGACTTGGCTTTGTCCATTGTGTATCGAATAAAGCCGATTGTCAGTAGACACAGTCAGTATGTACCGTGTATAGTCAGACCAGACACAGTTACTTCCCTAGTCAAGTTTTGAAGACGGAAAACGCAGCTAGAGGGTAACAAGGTTAGTTTCCGGTTCGCCGTGTACACTTCCATCGTACATTCCCTCATCGAGACTACACTCTCTTTATGGTATATCTATCTATAGGAATACTATATCTATCTCTCTCTATACTATATATATATAGGTAACTACCAACTCTATGGGGTAATACCGTATGGGGGCCCGCGATGTCTAATGAGGCTTGACACCCGTCGGGGTTTCCCATATAGTACGTGAACACGTTCATCGTCCTACGGTGCCCCCTACATGTATACACATTTAATACACTACCCCAATGGGTCTCGGGTGTTCGTATTATAACGCCATAAATAGATTAACGGGACGCCGTCGATTAGTTATGCCATTCTTTCGCAATATACAAACCACATAGCCAGGGAAAACTCGATTCGCCATAACCACAAGTAAAAGGATAAACGTATCATATAGTTTTTAAATGCTCGTCACTTTCTACGGTTTCTCCGCATTTCGCAGACATTTCTTAAGTAGCCTCCCCTTTTCCTATGGTGTTATCCCCCCCCCCTCCCACTGTCCATGGTGTTGAGGCTTTCGCTCTTTGACAGTGATCGAAAGCCAAGATTCTATCTAGCAAGCCCGATAACGCGTAGCGGAAGTATCGCTTTAATCACCATATCCGAGCGTAACCCCCATAGAACACGCCATGGCACTCGAGAATTTGCTAGATATAAGTTCGACAGGGTCGATGAGTTATGCTTTTACCCCATAAGCTCTCAATTAATAGTTCCGCGCCTACGTCCTATACCACCCCGCAGACCCACAGAGACTCACGGTGCCCCATGCATATATACGGCTACTACTCCAGACTTTAACATCGGTACATGTGTTAATTTCGAGCCGTGGAAACGAGGAGGCACCATAAGGTCTGGTGCCCCTTATGCTATCGATCTGTCCCTACCACGGCAATGCCACGCACCACCATACCACATCCATGGCACACCGTGCAAACCCCCATGGAACAACCGACAATGTTCCTGGATCATGCACACCTACGTACATAGGCATTATACCTATACATATACCTGGGTCACGTACGCGCATCGGATATACATATAAAGGGTATACACATATACCAAGTACCCCATGATTCCAACACCATGGACCTTCTGGCACCTGCCCCTCATTACCATTACGTCATTTAGTCAGCCCCATAAACAACCGCGAGAGAGCATGCCGCAGACTCCCGGGTTTGCCTTTTGCTTTAATTTACCAAACCGCCCCCTTGTAATACCCAACCCTTTTAGCGGAGCAATTCTTCGAGGATGCCTTTAGATTTTTGCCGCTGGATGCTGCCCAGATTTTCCGTCTCTCTCTCTCGCCCCTTCGCTCTATCTTCTGTGACGTAGACATATGGCACTTCACTTTTCATAGCAATGGGCGAGAGGGCTGAATATACATATAATATATTATGTATATCTATATATATATTTGTACAAGTTAAACTCAGTGAGAGTGAGTGAACAACACGATACTCTTTCATTCCTATGGTGATACCGAAGGATGAGGAAGGTTGGTGGATACTGAGAAAAGGTATGGTGGGATAAGAGTAGAGAGATTAATATCTCTATCACAGAAGTTCAGGAGAGCGGTCCATTTATCTAGCTAGTAAGGTAGAGATTCTTGTGAACGTGCAAGTGGACTATGAGTATATATGAGTATACATATATATACATGTGACCGGAACGACCCTATTGGCTACTCCAAGACCTTTAAAGGAGTTTATTTAAGAGAGGCCAACCTGAGATCAAGAAGGGATCCGCGTGAGGATGATGGAGATGCTGTAAGAGGAGAGACGAGGCTAGCGCCGTAAAGGAGAGAGAGAAAAAAAAACTCGAGAATCCTCCCTGGGACTAGATACGATGTGAAAATAAAGCTTGAAATCTCACTGATTCGAGGAGCCGGATGTGATTTCTCCGGAGGAAACGGAAATTCGATTTGACACTTTTCCTACGAACGAACCAGCGGGATCTTAACGAATTCCATCTTTCCCCATGTACTGCGCATCTATGTACCATCGTTCACTATATACATATGTATATACACAAGTATAGGTTCCTCTAAATCCCCAACCTGGACAAATTTCCTGGGTGCGTATACAGGGTGACACATGTGAACTCCCAGTAGGAGTGGTCGATCGTTTCCTTGCTTAAGTCGAGGATAAGCCTGATAAGGCGTGACAGTGAAATAGTACAAAGTAGGGAAAAACTGCAAGGGATAACAATAATGATAAATTAACTTCTAAGCGCAATACTTATATACGGTGTTACAAATCGTACGAGTACATCTTGGTCCCAGGTTATTATGGATATCGGAGAAAGTGTATAGGATCCAATAGGCACAGGTGGAACATTGAGTAAATATAACTAAGTAGGTATTTATAGCGGGGGGAGGGGGGAGGGGGGGGGGGGTAACATCGATTAAACAGGCCACAAGGGTAAGTAAATTAAAGCAGTCTTTATCTCGTAAGGGCCTTTGTAGTCTAGTAACGGTCTATGATTATGCGAGAAGGCACGCGATATCCTGGACACAGGGAATCCTGACCCCCTGTGTCCCTTTGTGATATGTCAGCCCATCTATATCTGTATATAGATACAGGCATTCCAAAAAATTCCTAATCCTGAATAACTATGTACACTGGGTGACATAATTATTATCATATTATCGCGTCCGTCTTTTTACTTCTCAACGATACCGAGTGTCCAATACCGATCGATTATTTTCTCGGTATCGCAATTAGGTAACGATAGAGGTTACCGTCCACAACGTCTTCTCAGAATTGGCTTGACAAGAATTCTTTACTCTTAACATTATTTCCACGGATGTCTTTATCGGTTTATGAGCATCATAAAATTCACGAGTATATCCCGAGCGCGTGTTCCTCGGTCCTGTATTTCACATGCGGCTGGACGAGCAGGGAAGCACTTAAGAATTGTTTATGCCACTCATTAAACACGCCGACGTTATAGGTACGATATTCCCATGGTATGTAACACCAGGTAGAAATTATTGCCAGACAGGAAGGAGTTAGTTACGCGAGCGAATCAACAGGGACATAAAAATAAATGCAAGGACATTTAATACACGAAATTATTCCCAAAAGGCAAATTTCACTTCGGTTCTCCTTTTATAATTCAGGAGGATCTTCGGTGGGAAGAGGACAAAGAGTTCTCTTGGTACCGACATTTAAGACTCCTGGTGGAGAAAGGACGAACGCTATCGAGTTTTCTTCTGTTTAAATAAAGTACTGCTGTTCCAGGGGATGAAAGACACCAGGGGATGATTGCTTTGTTCTTGAGTGGTGAAGATGATAATGGCGGAGTGTCCTTTTTTTCTCTTTTGGGGTACAGTGCAAACGTCTATGTCCTCTTCGCGCGTCTTTTCCCTGTTGAGGAGAGGAGAGAATTGAATTGAGAGGAGCATCAAGTGAGTGCAAGAGTGAGGGTGACGGAGAGAGGGTGCTAAGAGATATAGAGGAGAGGAAGAGACGATATATAGATATACTCCACAGTCTGGTAATTATGCCGGAGACGAATGCCGGGGCATTCATCACTTCAAGTGTGTTTAATGTGTGTCCGTTAAATATGTGCACGAAGCACGCTAACCGAAACGCTAAACAGTCTAGCCAACAAATTAACGTTGATGCTCGAAATGTCAACGACGCTGCCCTTGACGGCAAACGACGTCTTGACGCCGCAGGAAAAGGATTCACCGACGGCGCGCGACATATCCGTCGGGTTTCTAACCTAGCATCGAAGCAGAAACCGTATGCGGATGTATAGGTTTATACAAAGGAAAGTCAAGAGAACGAGCGAAGGTGTTTAACGAGGATAAACAAGGCTTTTCTTTTGCCATTTTTTTTCTTCTTTTCTTTCCTCCTCTGCCAGATATTGGTCAAACTCACGAAAGCCGCTGGGTCACGTGATGGATAGACTGGTATTACGAGGTCGTGCGCAGTAAGCCAAATAAATTTTACCTCAAGGTAATTAATAACTCGTTAATTGCCTTGGGCTGTACCCTTGTCCCATACCCACCCTCCAGCAGTTCTTTAAACTGTGTACAAACCATTCGAGAACTTCGTGTCTTTTGCGCAAGAGTACCGAGTTCAACAAGTATATTGCAAGGGTACAATGGCGGCGCTTACTGTTGAGTGAGGAACGTGAGAGACTGTGAGCTAATGTGCGAGAAATGGCGAAAGAGAGAAAAGAGAAGAATGTTTGCCAAAGTGCAAAGATAAACGGACGTTTCACATTTTTTTTGCATACTGGTTTCAACGGCATTCCCCATGCGCTTCAGTAATTCCTTCCTGTGATATAATACGAGCGTGACCGCGTTGTGTTTGTTTGTTACGAAATGCCAGAGGGAAAGAGAGAAAGAATAAAAAAAAATAAGAATAACAGTACCGGTTTTCCAATTACCAAATTTGGTAGAGTCCATTCGCGCTGTGCCAACCTTAACCGGTATTAATGATAAAGATGTCGGTCGAGTGAACGTATAAATGCCTATATAAGATAACCTAACCCAACCGGCCAGCGAAAAGTCAATTGAAATGTAGCTTTGAAACAGCTCTCGAGCCGATAATGAAAGTACCAGAATATTTTTATACCGTCGTCTAATTTTATAAGATTAAATCCAATTCTCACCTACTGCAGCGTCGCCAGATGTTTAGCCGAGCGTCGCGACACTTAACGGGACATCTTTCAAGCAGTAAACATACGTAAATGCACGGACGGAATGCATGAACAAAAATTACGAAATTCTACTCATAAATGAAAACATATTTACGTATACTCTTTTTCCCGATCTATGTCCACCCTCTAACGCGACGCTTGTCAAATATTCCATCTATAAAAGGAATTGATTAAAAACACAAGTTCTTCCTATACAAAAGGTAAAAGGAATAAATCACACATTGAACACAGACACTAAACATGTAGCATTGAATAGCAAGGTTGGTACCTCTAATTCATTAATACCACAAATCCATCATATATTTAAGAATCATCATTTCAGTGACTCAGTGGTATTAGTAAATTATAAAAGCATTTTTATATGAGTATACATCGAAGCACGAGTGCATTTAATTTCTACTCTCAATGCCATTAAAGAACGTGTCTATATCGAGAGTAATCAAATAGTCATTAAGCAAAGCAATGACGCCCTATACGATCCCTCTTCAAATACCAAACGTTTCCACAACCATATTTAATAAGTAATTCCAATTGTTTACATCGCGTCATACCACTTTGCAATAGTCACAACAAAACATAACAGCCAAGCAAGGATAGTACAGTCGTCAAGAACTACACTGCTTGTTACATATTTTAATTAGATCAAGGTCGTACCTGAGTAGCTATACACCTTTCCCACCAGTGTACATTAGAAGGGCGAAGTTATCTAGTCATCCAGTACTCTTGATTCTATAATGATATGACAATCTTCAGGCACAAATCTTCGGATTTTGATATGTGGCCTATTCACTCTTATTCACATTCTCACACTATGTCAAATGATTTATAGAATCTAATGATTCTTGTCACTACACTTTTCTAATTAATTGATATGACCAAACACTATGCGATATTATTATTCTTTATTATTATTATGGCCATGGCTTCTGCCGGGGCGGCTGAGCCACCCTTACGGCACGCGCGCGAGCCTCGTACTGACTGTATGTACTGACACGTTCTGAACTCCTGAATTCGGCCGCAGCGACACTACGCGGCTGCTTCAGTTTTACTGCGTCTTATGAACTTGTACGCACACGCATCTGATACACTGTACATACTAGTACGATTTTCGAAAAGAATTCAAGGAATTTTCCAATTTTGAGATGCAAAGGTTTTTAATATCATTCAAAGTGGAGATATCATTATCCTGCTCAGTTGGATGGTATTCGCTTTTTGTATGAGGAATAATTATGTAAGGGTCGACAGAACATATGGTTAATGACAGACTGCAATGATTTATTGATTGTACTTGTCTTTTAATTATGTTCGTTTTGCCAATATTAAAATGGGTACAATTGATTTTTAATGGTTCTTTTAACACGATTGTGCGCGCTTGCAAGGGTGCAGATTTTATGCACCCTTATGCATAGGAATATGCACGAATAGGTTTATAGATGAGGCATAAAGCATGGTCTAAGGGATAAAAGCCTATTAGGGTATGGATAAAGTTCGAAGTGATAAGAAATGGCAATGGGGATGACAGAGTGGGAGGGAGTGGGACATGGAAAGGAAATGATAATTTTTTGATATGAAGTATGAATAATGGTTACTATTGTATTGGATATTATTATCAATTTAAGTATATATGTAAATATATGTATATATATAATATAATATAAATAGATAATTGATGAATCTTAATATTTGGCGTGAATCATTTTTAAATCTACATCATCTACAGTAATGCCGTGCTGGTTTTTTTTGCGTTGCATGTATGTATATAAATTTATATGTGTATTTATATATACATATATATGTATCTGTATATATAATATACGTGCTCTTGCGCGCGAATTACCATAAGTGCCTTAAATTGTTATAAAAAGTACAATAAACCATATGTCTTGTCCTTTGAAATAAATCTGTCCTGACCTTGAAGAATAAGGCAAAGTCTCTACGTCACTCAAACAATGTTCACTCATGATTATTAATTATATACTCAGCAGTGAGGCAATGAAAGAAAAAAAAAATAAAAAACGTGAAAGAGCGTAATAGTGAACGTCACGCGAATCTCAATCAATAGTTTTTTGTGTATTTCTACTGACGAGAATACTAGCGAAAAAGAGAAAAATGTGTAAAAAAAAACGAGAAGAAAAATGATGAGAATATTTATCGTTATTGGCTTCGGAAAGAATTGTCGCTGGGCGATGTACAATATGGCGGTGACATTAAGCATAGTATGAATGTAATAGAAACGTGCACTAAATTCTACATTATTTAATATACCGAGTGACGGAATTTATACGTAACGTGAGTGTACTGATTTTGAGAAATCTTCGTCTAAAAAATAAATTTACGATATGCCTACGTGTATAAGTCAGATCTCGACAAGGGACGTCAGGAATTCATTCGTTAAGGCTCATTCACAGTTCGCTTTTAATTACGAAGCGATTCGTGATTTGTCTTTAATATTTTCTAACGCTCATAATTATTGCCCGTAGAACGACGCGCGTATTTACGAAGAAGGAATGCGCGCGCAACATTTTACAAAAATATTCATTCATCTTTCGCCTGTGATTTATTCATTGAGCAATCAGTACCTATCATACACTATTCCACGTACGTAACTGTTTTTATTTCTTGAATTCTAGTCATTGCTATCATTTTTTATTATTATTATTCCGTCACTCGGCACTGGCACGTTAGGATTCCTTATTATACATCTTGGAGAAATTTCCTTCAGAGACATGGAATCCATATCGCTGTTCTAAGCTATCGCCGCTAGTTATTAATTTTTATATTAAGTTTGGATTTAATTGTAGTCCTCTGAATGTTCACTTCCGCCATTACGAAGCTTCGCTATGTAATAAATACTTGCGCCACATTCTGGCCCTTCGACTTCTACGATAGTTTTATTTATCAGCGTTTATCTAGTTTCACTCCAATCACCTACTTTTTGTTCGTCTTTCATTTTATAGCTAACGGATACAAAATAAATCTACTTAAATGCATTTGGCATGTTTCGTTTTTGCGACATTTCGTGTTCCGCCCATTTTTGCTTAAACGGCGGTCCGAGTCGTCCTGGATCACGAGAATTTGGGAACCAAACAGTATTGTTTTTCTGTCTCTTTGTTTTTACCACAGATTTTCCACGATTCCAAATGTAGAAAACCGTCATCAGGACCGATCAGATGTTTTTACTTAATTATCTTATATATATCCTTTGTTCGTTTTATCTTCTCTCCGCAATCGTCTTAGTCTCGGAATCACTGTGCATCATATATTATGGCCACCACGCGACAATGAAAACACATAAATTCCAGCAACTTACTAGTTGTTTCGTTAATAACTTAATATGATTTTGTGACGTATCATCCCAGTCGCTGGTACCAGACTCGCGACGTATTTCTCTTATTTATTATTAAAAGATTCTTAAAATCACTTCGTCCTAGTCGGCGCTATGTTTGCGTTCGGTATACTTGTGCGTATGTGCACGTTACCTTTATTGGTTCTATATCTACTGGCCGCTGTGGAACCGTCCAGGACAGATTTACGATTCTTTGCATGATCACGTTTATCCGTAGTCGCATTATCCTCTTTTCTTTTGGCAGTTTCTAGTCGGCTACATCCGCTCCTTGGATTTTCTTTATTAGACGTCTTGTTTTGCGTTTTAGACAGTTTTGTATCTGGTTCATAAGTTTTTCTTGCAAGTTGTGGTGTGTAGTAGAGACTAAACCTTTTTGGTTTTGTACGTTCCTTCTGCTTTTCCTCGCGGAGCTCATCGGTTGAACTGAATTTTCTCACGTCCTTGACAGAGAGACGATTCGATTTTGATGTACTGTTCTTCGATTCCTGCGTCCTACTTGGTACACTTGATGTGAAACAGCTGAACCTCTTGTTCTTGACCTCCGTCTTCGTCTCGCTTGGGTCGTTCGACGGCTCCTGTCGTTTCTCTCTACGCTTCACCGATTCAATTGGTGAACCTTTTGTGACCTCTTGAGTCTTCACGGTATTCTTACTTGAACTTGGACGCGTCTCAGAGTGCACTGGACTCTGATTAGATCTAGTTGACCTGAATTTCTGTGACGGGACTGCCAATCGGGATTGATTGTTTCGTGTAGTTTTGCGATTAGCATCTGTCACTCTTGTAGACTGATTGTCAGCTATTCTATTAGTAACGGAAGTTCTGTCGGTAACAGTGTTGTGGCTGTTCTCGTTGAAGTCCCTAGTGTCGTTTGCGTTTTTGTTTTCAGTTTCCCAAGTGAACCGAACATTTTCAAAGCTATCAGTTGACTCCATACTTTGCGTGGAACTGGACCTCTGACCACTCTGTACCATTTTGGCGAATTGTATATTGACAAAGCTGTCGGAAGTCTCAATGTCATTGTCGGAACTTCCGGTGAGACCATCCGTAGACGACGTCATAATGTCGCAGATGGATTTTCTGCTAATATTAGCGGCGCGAATTCGCTCTGTACTTCTGGCCATTTTTGATCCGCTACTGGAGGATAATCCTGGACTCAGATGATTCTGTTTGCTCTTGTTCAATGCTGATTTTGTGCATTTTGGAGAGACGTATCGTCGCGCCATCTTATGACCTGGTGGAGGACTAGGTGTGGCCATGGATCTCGAATGGATATCCGAAAGAGAATTTCCGTTCCTCTTGGAAGAATGTATTCCGATGGAAATAGGACTTTGACCTCTGGTAATACGAATGTTCGTCGCCGAGCCTCCATGAGCACCACTGCTCATTTCTCCATTGGCGTCATTCCACTGGGATTTTACGTTCTCAGGAATACTACTCAGTGAGGAAGTGTTACTGCGTGAGCTCTTCTTTGGGGTACGCGATAGGTCATCTGGATTATTCATGAGATCGCGCACGGATGTGGTGAGTGCTCTGATATCCTGAAGACAGTCTGCACTTAGGGATACTGGTTCGAGGTCGTCCTCGTAGCGATTCCCGTTGACGACGTCGACTTCGTCCTTGTCCCAGTCAAAAGGCGTATCGCTGATACCCGGTGACAGGACGTCGGACCATCTGTTCTTATGGATGCTGTCCGTAGCGGCTCCTTCCTCCGGTGGTGCAATGGCGCGTCGCTGCTTCTTGTAGTCGAAGTCGAAGGTCGCCATCCTTATCGGCTGACGCTGCTTATTCCCGTATTGCTGCGACGATTCGGGAGTTGCTGCTGCTGCTGCTGCGGTTGGCTCGCCTCCTAGAAAGCTCTGCTGGTGTACAGAGGCCGAACAGAGGGAAAACAAAAGCACCGCTACAGACACAACAAACCACTACAGAAGCACTTTTTATTCCTTTCTCTAGGCTGGCATTGGCAATCGGTTCCAGGACCTCCGGCTGGTGTGAACCAATTAGGATAAACACTCCTCGAGTTCGATTAACCGAAGGTCACTCAAGTCCCGGCTAGGCGATACGAGTAATGCAAGAGAGACAAAAGAATACTAAAATGAAAAGAAAAGCCAAATAGCAACATCGTGCTCTATTATAAATATATGGGTGAATGATTTTTTAATTTCGACTTTATATGCTGCAGCAGGAAATGTGTAGGCTACAATAGGCTTACCAGTGAGACAGATAGTGTGCGAATACGAGCTACGGGGTGACTCTTCTACAAGAACCTTTAACTTGGTTATCCTTAGGTGCAAGGTAAGCCATGCGGGTTGCAAGATATCAGAATCTGATCTATTGCGCAAGAAACGTTTGTAATTATTTACCGCGAGCCATGGATGATCCAGAACGTCTTCAGCGCTGAATCGTAGTTCAGGTTGGGCTTGGAGCATATTTGAGATTAGCTCTTTTGCTGAATCAGATATACAGTCCCAGTATGGGCTGGTGAACTCGTATTGTCCGCTCAGAATTCTTTCAAAAAGTTCCTCCTGTTCGTTCTCTGGTGACACAAAGGGAGGGAATCCGCAGAGTAGAATGTAGAGTATCACACCGGCTGCCCATACGTCAATCTAAAATTTCAGGAAGTGGTGAAAGAATAATTATTTCTTATCAAAATGAATTTTGGGCAACTATTTTCGGTAGTCTGCTATTGTCTTATTACTTAAAATACCTGCATAAATAGGATCTTTTGTTTAGTTTTTTCAAATCTCGAATTAATTTCCAAATACATACTTCCTAACTTAGTCAATAACTGTATTTTATTAGAGGTTGAAGGAGAAGTTATGAAAAATGCTACAAATTTTTAACTTGGAACAAATAGTCGAAAATCACAAATGCTTTATGCTTTAAGTTATGAAGCAATGTAATCTTGAGAACGTAGGTAGCTAGGTGGGAAGTTGTCCTGTCTATATCCGTAATCGAGTCAATGTCATCGAGTTGCATGAGTTGCACAATTTTTTTTATGGAATAACCACCTAGCTCAGCGTATCATAGGCATGGCTCAGCGCATTTATATTTTTTCCCTCTTCATTAGAAATATTGTTTCAGTAAAGAAATTCTTAGAGGTAGAATTTACCTTGAGCCCATATCCAGTTTCCGCTAATATCTCTGGAGCTACATAGGTAGGTGTACCACAGACCGTATACAGAGGTTCTCTGACAACCTGGGCAAGACCAAAATCACCTAATTTCAAACACCTGACGTGACTTCCTTCCATTTCCACGAGCAGATTCTCAGGTTTGACGTCACGATGAACAATGTGATGAGAGTGCAAATAAGCCAGGGCAGATGTTAAGTGCGATATCATTACACTGGCTTCCGCTTCCGAGAATTTTGTGGCTGCTGCTATGGCGTCAAATAAATCCCCACCCTGGAATAATGAATTTCAAATTGAAGAGTATATTCTGCTCTCTTAGAACATATTAATTTTACCTTGACCAGTTCCATCACGAGGAAGAGTTGATCGGTTGTCTCTTGTTCAGTAATCAGACTTATTATGTTAGGATGACAGACTTGTCTTAGGATAGCCACTTCACTAGCCAGCATTGTTTCCTTCCCTTGGCACTTGTACTTGTCCACGATTTTCATGGCATATTCCATACCTGATGTTCTGCAAATAAATATAGTTATATAGAAGATTTTCTTGGATAGGGTTATTTGACAATTTTATAACATACTTGTGAACACAATGCCTGACAACGGCAAAATTACCATCCCCTATAACGTGGCCGACAGCATAGTGGAGTCTGAGGGGTTGTGGAAGTAACAGGGAGCCGGGACTTGGAGTTCTCACTTGAGGAACGGAAAGGGCTTTTTTGCCCGACTTCCTAGGCATCCTTGGCATTGGTCCACTTTGTCTTTTCGAGATGCAGGGTCCACGGCGAAAGCTCTGTACGCCTTTTGATTCTTCAAAATCCAACTCGAAGTCCTCTTGGTTAGACTTGTCTGTGCCATAAGCTAGGAAGACCTCCTCGGTCTCAAAGAATTGCTCCAGGGCGGTGATTTGTTGGCCTGACAACGTGTAGACCTTCCGAACGGAGCCACAGTCTAGTTTTACCGCCTCGGTTATTGCTTCTAATGCATGCTCCAGACTTGGAGCGTTTCTTTTATTTAGTAAGAGGCGTACCACTTTACGTGGTTTTGTGCCATGGCGGATTAAAGTTACTATGCGCGCTTTTACGCAGAGTGGTATTGCACTAGTTTGTCTACCAGTACCAGCAGGGGATTGTGGTAGACCAGATAAGGAACTACCCCTACGCACTTTGGAAGAAGAATATTCAACCTTTTTGAAAGTTTCACCCTGACCCGAACATACATAACATTTGCCATCTTCTAGGTCACTAATATTCTGAACTTTTCTACCATCCATGGTGTAAATTGCACGTACGCCATTTGGTAGAGTTACACTGGATATGAGGGCTCTTGTTAAGTCAGATACTAGACTGTCAAAGCTTCGATATCTCTCAGGAGTAACAGCCATCACCACACCAGTATAAAATTTGTCCCCATTCCTGAAGAAACGAACTCTCTTGGCTTTTCTTGTAGGTGGTGTACGAACCATATTCATAGACTGTCTCGTAGGAATGTCCAAAAAACGTTCTTCTAGGGCAGCCACGATATTAGTATTCATTTCTCCTCTGCCAGAAAGACTACTGTCGCCAGATGGTGAGGCACCCCGACTTAAAGGTTCCTCCATCATCCTAAATTTTTAGAATATAATAATGCAATATCATACAAATATATTGTCTTACTCCCATATTCAGTACAATACAAAGATTCTATTTGACATCATTCAAAGACCAAAGTATAATTTAAATTTAATTTATAAAATAAATCTTTAAATCCGTATACAAAGTATCAACAAAAAATATATCAATTTTAACAAAACTTAAGAACCCCAAAAAATAAAATTCTTTATTATATAGCACACATGACTCAATGCTCACAACTTATACCACATAGCGATTTAGTATATTATCCATCAACATTGCATGGGTATTACGTTTTCGATGTTAATGAAAAATCAACAATAAACAATCTTCCCGTAATATAAAGGACAGTTTTTATACACTCACTGATAGCTTATCAAAGTCTGAAGAAATCTGACAGATGATGATGCCGGCGATAACAGCTGAAACGTTTTATAACCTGCACTAACCTTTTAACGTTTAACCCGAATACTGGAAGGATAGTTTTCCTAAGGAATGCCGTACTCTCGTAAGCCCAATACTTTCACTTTGTTTTTCTTCTTACAAGGAAGAACAAAAAATGCTAATAGACCGTAGGCTACTCACCTGCTACTGTGAAACAAGAATCTCTCAACCGGAACGGGAAAGGTCTATCTGGTAAGCAGAGAGAATGAATCACCAGAGCGCTGACATTTTCATTTGTGTTGTTGAAAGTGCACTTTATGAAGAAATGATTAAATTCAGTTGACGGCCCACGGGTTAGACCCGCTTGCTGCCGCTTAGTATTTCTCTGTATTTCGATGAACGCGTCTTCACGAGGCTAGCTATATTATGTTTGGCCAGAGGCACACTTAGTTCTATACTCTCGAATATCTATAAATACCAAGTTCTTGTCAAAGCTGTAGCGGAAGAGGAAGCAGTACCGCACAATAACGAGAGAAGGGATGAAAAGGCAAATGGCTAGCGAGAAAGGAACGACTGATTGCGCCTGTTCAAATGATTGGCGGCATTTGATTGTTCTTTCTTTGAAAAATATTACACTTTCTTTTGCTCTTTCTTCATTTATGCATCACTCGTTCAACCAACGACCACGACTCACATGGCCATTCTTATTCATGTTTCCATCTAGCAACCGTAATTGTTTACTTGGAATCAATAAGCGTTTTGGCAGGGGAAATTGTGTGGATGATTATTGAAAGTGAAGTGTGAAGTTGTAATATTTTATTTTGGTAAATTTTCAAGGCAACTTCGTAACTTTACTTTTAAGCTTATATTTACAATTAGGTTTTATCATATAAAGTTTTATATAATACTTATTTTTTTGGCAGAAGTGATTGGTTTTTTGCTGGCAAAAATACGATACTACTCTGAGCTTTCATATCTTTTCTTCACATCATTCATTATTTCTAGCATTTTATGATTGTAGTCATATTCGGTGATGAGTTTAAAATTATTTGTTGATGCAACGATGATTGGATTTGCTACACAAATATCTTCGAATAATATTTCTTTCATTGGTGTTGGATACTGATCAAAATTTAGTTGAATGAATCCTTTAATATTTACATAGTCATATAGTTGAATTGGTTTTCCTAATAACCCATGATTAACTTCTTGATACCATTTATGCTCCAAGTACTAGAAAATGAAAAGAACTCTGTTAAATAACATTTCAACAAATTTTGCTACATTACGTTGGATACTCACAGCTCTGTATCTTACAGGAATTTTGGAATCATATTCAATACTTGGTCTCACTTTTGGAAAAGATAATGGTAAAGGCTCGGTCGTGCTATCGTGTTCCAGCCATTTCTCACTAAGAAGAGCAACTTTTGCAAGTCTCTTGTGCTTTTCATCTATTTCTTTTCTCTCATCTTGCTCTATTTTAAAGTCTTTTATTTTGTAGATTACAGTAATAGCACCAGTTCCATCATCAACTGGAACTTTGATAACGTAACAATGACTAAATTCATAGAATGTTAAAATCACTTGTGATATCAATATTCTTACCAGTGAGATCATAGCAATTCTTTTTCTGAACAATGTTCAAAATAATTCCTACAATCTCAACTTGTCCTACAGTAATATGAGGCATGTTCAATGGATGAAACTTAAAAAAAAATCCTTGAATAAAAGGTATCAGACGATATATTTCTTGTATAAAGATTGCTACATCATTGAACTTAGCCGCTAAAAAAGCAGATATAAAATATATATAATATATAAACCTCTCATTATTGTTTATACCTACTTTTCGTGAAACCAGGCCATTCTTCTCTTTTGTAAAGATACTTTTGATATTTATAGTGTTCATCATCACTTGATGTGTTCATGAGTTGACAACTCTTGTACGTGTCGATAATTAAGAAACTGTTCTATTATCTGAAAACGCGGGTCTCAGAAAGATGGCTCTCTTTACTACTTGGTATTTGATACAGATATATGATAATATTTTTCCTGGACATAACCATAGCAATTAATTGCAGTATATATGATGTTTTATGATCGTTCATTTAATGATTTATATAATTTTTTAAGTTTATTATTTTTATACGATATAACCACATTACATTGCTCCTGCGATAACCATAGAGAATCATTTCCTATGAGTTCTATAAAATTGTCTATAGATGTCGACAGTTACACACGATAAATATATTGTTCAACTATGTGCAAATGATTAGATCTTTAATAAATGTATACATACATTACATGCTTAAAGTTTTGTATGTAATCTGAATAGATCACAGCGTTACAGGCCGCCATAAGTAACGGTTAATTACTACAAATCATTGTACAGCATTTGCAACAGTAAAATTTCAATAAATACATATATCGAGTAAATGTTCTCTGAACATTGTAGTGGCGGACGTAATTTTTTGTTATTTAACAAATCATACAACAGAGTAAAAGCACAAAATCCAGTTTTTAATAAATAGTTACAAGGTTTCTCCAATAAACATAATTATACCAAAGAATACTACTATGTGCATCATCATCATCAGAAACTGTATAGCAATACATTTGGGAGTTATATTTGCAATAACATTCCAAGAAGACTAAAGTACAACACCCAAAAGCCAATATACGTTCCTGAGATCCATTAAAAATTAAAGAAAACCTGAGGCATAAAAGCGTTCTAGGCGGACTAGCTGTGTATGAAAAACTGACTGAAAAAAGTATGTAAGATTTCCCTAGAATTTTTTGTAAGAAATATCATTCTTTCAACTTACATAAGATCATGAATCTTCGTCTTCTGGGAGCTGCCACAATATAAATTAATATTTTAATAGGATTCAGGTGTGTGCAAGGGTCCTTCAAAACCTTCATACAGCACTGACAAAAGCAGTCGGCCGTGCTGTAAAGAAGGCCTTATAGTGGGGATACCCCGGCGTAAAGCGTTCTCCAGGGGGACAGTACAGTCCGTTTGTGCGAGTGATGCGGGTGGACTGAAGTGGCAAGTTGGAAAACTTCCCCTGGACACGTTTGAGGAGAATATAAAAGGAAAAAAATTGTTTGAAACAGCAATAAAGAAATAAGGCGACAATCGCTGAGGGTGATGCCTCGCGAGTGAGTGGAGTGTATCTAAAATACAGTGCTGTGATTAAACAAAGCCGTGATTCTCGGATCCGGCCGAGAAATGCGTGCGTTCTTGGTAGTCGCAGGTGAGTCCTCCTGGTTCGCCATAGCACCTGATTCTCGTTGCTTGTTTCCCGCTTCAACGTTGACTACAGAATTCGTTTATTCTCCTCTGGAAAAATCATTTTGTTAAACCAATATTCAAAAGACACATATGTTTCCTATATACGTAAACCAGGTAGACTAGGAAAGTACACTTTCCATTAGTCAGGTAATCCTCTACCTGAAGCACAGTTATATATGTACCAGAGAAAATTTTTAACGTATACATAAACTTCACCTGACTATACATCCTATACATATAGCTTCTGTTATTCATTTTATAAATAACTTTTTATATTTTCAAATACAGTGGTGTAAAATTAACCACTGTAACGCAGAAAACATTGCAGTACCTGGTCCGCACTCACAATATAAATTAAGATCGAACCGCTTTTGCGGCACAGTTTTAGTAAAATATCGATTCTCTAATCACAGGATTATATCGCTTACAAATGTCCGCAACCTGCAGTAGCAATCTAGCTACCTTATACCTGACTAACCTGCTTACATAGTATATACCTAAGTTCGCGCAACGAATCATTCCTCAGCCCGTGGAATGTTACTCGAATTTCGTAGCGTCTAAGTAACACGAGAAATGGCAGGTAGTCAGACGCGGATGTTACCATGCAAAAATGTTGCTTTAACAACGAAGACGAATTTCTCGGCCGGTTAGAATTTTTCCTTCGATTCGTAACAGGTGGAAGGAAGGCATGGCGATGCATTAATGAGTTCTCGTTCACGCTCAGGTGCCTCTTTTAAGCGTTTACAACGTACATGCGTACGTATATTTATTGCTGCTAGTCCCTTCGTATAAACTCTACAACAGAATGGAGTAGAATGGAGTTAGCGTGTAGGAGTATATCAAGAGAGCATCACTGAAACGTAACAGAGGGAACCGGTCGTTAGCCATTAGTATTGTACGTGCATAATCAGACACCCGGTATTTACCGTTGTAGTTTCATTTTTCATATTATATTAAAGTGAAATCCGAGGATAGGCTATATACAGCGATGGATAAGCGAAGAATCCAAGAGAATTGTTAGATATGCTTTCTGAATCGGCGATTCGCTTTAACGAGAAACGAATTACCTATCAACATTTTTGTCCATTTCACTATATATAGCTACAATTTGTTCCCATAATATTTTTACGCTGACCTCGTGAACCCTGTCGACTGTCTGTGGATTATCCATTGAGAATCTGGAACAGAAAATAAAATGAATTTTATTACATTCAAGATTCATTGCTTTCTGATTAACTGTATCACTCGGTGAAACTTTATTGCCAAGTATTCAGATTGCAATCCTAGTGGAGATTTGCAAGGCGAATATCATATCCGCGGTACGTGAGATATGAGCAATTTACATGCACGTGCATATATATAGCGTACTGGTAGGTATATCATGAGAGTCACGAAAATATCATCTTATACGATTTGCAATTCCGGAGTCGTAAGTCTTGTTCTTCGATAATACAAGCGGTCACCAAAATCACCATAATCATTGGAACCGTCAGAGTACATTATGACTAATATAGCGATGACGTATTTCTTATTCGATATTTTTCGACCCTGAGAAGATCCTGGTATACTGACGAAATCAGAGGTATTCGTTTTTCGGAAAAGTTCTTGCTCATC
Organism: Calameuta pallipes; assembly: GCA_030142375.1. Classification (NCBI taxonomy): domain Eukaryota; kingdom Metazoa; phylum Arthropoda; class Insecta; order Hymenoptera; family Cephidae; genus Calameuta; species Calameuta pallipes. Next base: position 444,859 of record JARQSW010000685.1, read on the forward strand.
GCCATAACATATAAACTGATTATGAATTCCCATGAAAATTTGGACCTGTCTTTTTCGTTTTGAAACTATCAGTCGATTATCAGTCAGCTTAAGTACAAAAGTACCCACTGAGAGCACTTAAGAGACCTTCTAGGATACTCTCGTTATTGGTAAGACCCAACGGCGCCAGAGGCCACGTGTGAATGCAATGTAAAGTCTGGTAAAGATCATTTTCCAGAGTGGTCCAAAAGGAAATAGATACTTTTCACTTTTTATTTTCTTTTCTCGTCCCAAATGGTCTCCTCTTCAGAATTGGTCAGATATTTTTTCTTTTGTCTCACTGTGCTGCTCATTCAGTACAGATAATGCTATCCACAGTTTCATACAGAACGCTGAATACACATGTAGCATACACGCATATAGTACATTCTATAGTATACAAATGCAGGCAATATTCGCCTGACTAGACTGAGTAACACGAAGCCTCATGTATCGTGGACATTCGAACGCGTCTGGATTCTGTCGTAAATGATATGAACATGTTTTCTTTTTTTTTTTATCAGAGGTATCTCTGCACAGAACTATTCAGTTAAATTTTAACATTATAGTCAGACAATGCTTGGCAATAATTTTATATCCATAGCTAACATTAAGTATCCAACGATACACCTCGATTAAAAATGATCAATAAATGTATAATGAATCGCCCTGTACACAGATGTGTCTAAATATTTTCTCTATATACCGTCCTTCAATTTTTCACGCCTGTACTTCTCGTAAGCGGTTCCTGCGCGTTCCGCAATGTGATTCCGTCGTATGTGTAATGAAGAACTGTTTACCGTACTATTGTCGCAGTCAAGGTAGAGAGAGTGAGTCCGTGGTAACGAGCGTTGGTAGTATCGTCCAAAATAATTACAGAAGCACAAATAATGAGAAAAAAGAATGAACAAAATTCTAGACTTTATATAAGAACTACATGAGAGCTATGACACTTACGTAGATATACCTTAAGGCTTCAGGAGTCTTTATCGTCTTCCAAGGAATTTCCAAGGCTCATACAACATAGTACTTTTTAACATGTAAATATACTACTCATGCATTTAGATAAGGCCTACATAGAGATACTTTAAAGCCTTACTCACTGGTGGCTATAAGCTTATTCCGATTCGTACAGACTCTAGCAAGTACGAATTCATTTTTCATTTAAAATTGACCGTCTTTATCTATTTACTTAGACTCTATTGAATCATCGATTTTATTCCTCTAATATATTCTACCGGATGTACCAAGTTAATGGCATCTCTTATTGTTACCGTGTTAATGCAAGTACCAATCACGCACCCTTGTACTAGTTTTATTAATGCGCAGCCCTGAGCTACATGGACTGTAAGATGATTCTAGGACGGAAAAAGTATATAAAAATGAAAACTCAAATTATAAAGTCATTCGCTGTCATCGTTCTTTCGGAGTACGAGTTGCTTGCGTAAGACTTAATGGAGAACCCTTGCGAAGCCTTAGGTAAACTTTAACGCGTGTGTCGCTCCGTCGCTTACACGTAAAGCAGCTTTACTGTTCTATATCATCTGAGAAAGTCGATATGCTGCTGACCACACTGGACGTTCTCCTAGCCTCAGTCTAGTATCTTATAAGTTTAAAATTCAAATAGACAAATAGAATATATGTACGATGATTCGTATACGATTATAAACGTCACGTGGACTGTGTCATCTCCTGTATTATTACTTAGAGATGTATCTTGTATACATATGAGTACTCTAACTTAAAATTAGACTACAATAGCGTGTAGGAATCTTATTTCCATAGTCGAATGAATCTGCCTACGTATGTAAATTCTATTGAAGAATATCTTCTTTTTACTCTCTCTCGGTTTAGTTAAAGAGTAATACGCCTCGCTTGTAATACCCATATTAATTTCTATCTCCGCTTGTCACTTATCTCCAGGCTGAATAATATTCTTCTTTGATTCCATGCAGTAATACGCACTCGTTTCAAGAGTAATGGAGTAATTTTGTCTTCGGTCACTGATCCATAAACCGGGAACGTCAGTTCGCATACCGTTATAGAAAAAAATCAAGCGTCTCCGTTGCGAATCCAGAACTGAGAGCATGGATACAAGCATTTGTGTTATTGCCAGCACTGTTACTTACTGTGTATAGGAAAGCTGGATCAGACTCAGGTATTGTTTGGATTTGTTTTTGGACTTTACTAAGTGGCCATCGTTATGTTAGTTAATACGCCCAATTAATAGGAATGACGTATGCTTAAAGAAATTATTGGTTTATCATACATATATTATTATACATTGGTATAATGTGGATAAAAGAGAGAGACACAGAGTCTAGGCTAACGGGGTACCGATGCTCACTAACATATGTTTACGGGTGCATTTCACCACATGGGAATGCAGTTAGGGGTTATTATTCTGGAATTGCATTGCGGTACCTCCCATTGGTATCCAGACAGTGGTTCTCACGGCTGTTACCTACCTGAAATAACTTATTAGGTGTTCATTACGTTTCGACATCGTTTTGAGAATCGTTACACCAGGTATAACCACTGCTGGAATGAATGAGGCTCATTCACTATCCGATCCGTGCTGATCGAGAGTTAGCCGAGTCAACTTGGTACCGTAATCCTGTAGGAATGCGTTTTCCGGATGCGAGAGAGAATGTTGGGCGTATCCTTAAACATTACCTGTGAACATTGAATTGGTTAGTTTCTTGTTTTCCATAAAAAAAATGTATTTTAATAATTATCAAAATACTTCACAAAGACAACATACCTAGAGGATTATTAGAGATACTTTCTGGAGTCTTATAGACAAACAAGGTTACGTGAACGTTAGATAAGAGTTACATGAACCAGCACGAAGATACTAGTTATAGGTGGAATAATGAAGCTGATGTTTAAGATAAAATCTCAGGAATAAAGCGGCGCATCGCCATACTTGTTTATCACGTTGCGGTATTATCCGGATGACATTAAGCGCTGCTTGCCGGAGGCCGATAGCAGTAGTGACCTTCTCAAGAAAAATCGGACCGCGATTATGCAAGCGACCATCCACCAAGGATAGCTTTCTAGCCGGCGAACTGCTTATTAAAACCTCGTGAAATAAACAAAACCATTCATTGTCGCAGACCTCGATTTTTGCATGCTGAGACGTAGAAGGTTCCCGATGTGATTGGGGAATTAAGTTGCAGCCATATCGATGGACTCTCCGTCCTTCCATTTCTCATGAATACTCATGCATCCTCCAGGGGTATCCGAATCCGTTGGATTTTCCATTCAATCCTCAGATCTTGACTTAACAAAGAAAGCGAGGCACTCTGCCGCCTCGAAGCTTGGTAGGCGTGGCGTGGCGGCGTCGTTGAGTCATGTAGCATAGCTTCAAGAGTCAAGGAACTCAACTGTTCAGGCCTATATCTAGATAGAGAGCAAACCAAGTCTCAGAGCTCATCTAGGTCTGTAAGGATTGATACAATCCATCCAGAAGCTGTTCAAGGTTCAGCATCAACTGTTCCCATCCAATGTTAACCAGCTGAGTTTCATCAATTAGATCTGACAACCATAGCATGATCCTCATCTGTCAAAGTGTCCATATCATGTCCATCCTGAAATCAAAACAATGTATACTAAGTACCATGAAATATATTTCACAATTAAAGTAATACAATGCCCATTACTTCATTTGACTTCTTTTCCCGTTAAATCCGCTCACTTCTGTCTGTTGCTCCTGGGGGCGTGTGATTCTCCATCAGGATGGCAAACGGGTTCGGAGAGTTGAACGAGCGCACGGGAGAGTAGTGGAACCTGTACATATGTAGTACATATATATATATCTACTAGCCAGTTGAGTGACCAAAAGCAACGAAAACCATCCGACTGGTGACTTCAATGCTGACGTTAGTAGAACAGAACGTGTCACCGCTTGGTATTTACTGTATATAAAATGAATGAGCACGTCATACAGCTATACGGACGTTGCACGGTAGCTTCGCTAGTGCAATCACCACGTCATTTCCGGCTTGCGTTTCTTTCTACGAGATACGAGGGACTCGTAGCGCATTTACTTTCCATTTTGTATGCCAAACGCATTGCAGGCGGTTCCTCCTTCTTCATTTGGAGTGGCATTAGTCACGTGCAGTCATTCAATCCCACACGAGAATATTATGGATTCCTCTTGTGTCTCTACGTGTTCAGGAAAGATTGCCATATGCACATCCGCGACGCATATCCTTTTGAGAACATGTACAGTATCTGCGTATACAAAAGTATGCGTGTAATTTACACTTCTTGGGACATCGTGGATTTTACATAATTCTTTCTAGCCTAACCACGCATTTACTTAATCGCTTGACCAAAAATTCACTTGGTGTAGTAATGGCGACACGCCTCTATATTTTATATTTACTGGGGAGTTGCTTGCCGCTCTTGCTGTCCAATTTGAATATTTTTATCTTAGCATCGAGGACGTTGCTTTTCATCGTTGAAGATTGTGAGAGTTTTATTTCCGCCTCTCTTTCACTTTTTATTATACGTGAAAGACTCGTTGCGTCACATCTGTTTTATAAATCATTAATGTGCTTCTCTATATTAGCGTATTTCGAACTTATTGTTATGTTTATATTCTACGCTACCCTATACGCTCGTGAGTTTTTCAACAGGAAATAGACGAATTACAATTACTTGGAGTCGTGAGAAATTGGATTATTTACAATTACGTGTAGAATTTTTCCACGGTTTTTCTTATAATACATACGTAGGACCATAAATGACTGACTATGCAACTCATGTATTATTTAACAAAAATACACAACGAGCACAAGACGTGTTAGCGTCATACCTGGTACCAGGCTCACCGTGTATATATTATATTCGCAGTTTGTTGTTTCCTTGAGATTTCCCTCGAGTAAAAAGAATCATTTGCAAAATGAGTCAATGAAAAGTATTAAAGAAAAATGTTGAGGCTTTCCAATCGAAAGACCATAACGAATTCTAACTAGTTATCTATATTTGGTAGGGAATACCCCGTACGGTCGTTATTGATTATTTCCTGTTATCGAGAGCAATGCAGGTTACACTGATAAGGAAAACTGGGTCGAGGAATTTATCTTATCGTGTTAAATCTGATTGAATCTGTGGGTATAACACTTAAGGAAAAGACATAGTAGATAAGTGATTACGGCGAATGTATCACTATACGTCTAATTATATATATGATTGCAGTGTTATCCACTTTGTCGATCCTCACTCACGAGGCACCACAGGATGCCGATAGCTTTGCTGGCCAGGAGGCGCCAAGAGAAGCCTACTTCAATGGTTCCGCCTTTCTTAAGCTTGCATCGACCATCTCGGTGCATCGACACAGCGGATTGAGCTTTAGGACCTGCGACGGGGGTACGCTCTTCAGTCAAAGAATTAATGGAGACTCGATAAGCCTTGAAGTGACGCCGGAAGGTCTACTCTTCGCCGCCATTATCAATCAGCAACGCTACGAGGCTAAACTCAACGCCAGATTACTCAATAATGCTTGGCAGAATGTCAATATGATATTTAGACTTGGTAATCTTACGCTGAATGCTGCTGGAAACACTCAGGTTAGTCTTTTTCTTGAGCATTTCGGTTTAGGTTGATGTATAATAAAATTGCGTCTGCGGATTCGATGAGTATTATTATGTTTTGCTATTTATTAGGTGATCGCCAATGCCACCTATAATTCTGCCATTCTAATGCTCCCTGATTACGACATCAATTCCTCGCTGATTGTCGGTGAAGGATTCAAAGGATGCATATTACAAGGACCTGGTATCCTCTTCAACGACACTTTCAACAATGGTGCCGTATTCGGTCCCTGTCCGTTGGAGACGAAAGGATGTAAGAGAATTCATCTTGCGTTGTCACTTCCGCTCTGGAATTTCTATGGCGTATTATAAAGCCGAGACGAATTCGAAGTCATTTCCTTGTAGACAGTTTTTATTTTGTTATTCGCAAACGTGAAAGTCTTTGTCCGTATCACATTGTCGACCCTTCTGATTCTTCGTGATGTCAGGAGCGTGTCTAGAAAAATTAATTAATTTTTATATTACTTTTAAAAAATTTTCCCAGCACCATTGTCATTATTATATTGTTGCTAGAATTACCTATAGTCTGCTGTCAATATTGTTCAAGTTATTCCATTTCTTATTTTCGTTTGTCGAGCAGCTAGCACATTTATTTATCCTTGTTGTTGCTATTGTCCCACATTCGTTTTGTAGAGCTGGCTCGTGTTTTGTAGAGCGCATGCATTTGTACCATCTTTCAGGTGGTCCAAACAGTGTTGGTGGATTGGCAGCTATCACTGCCGTTGCTACGGACTTTTGCCACAACGAACCATGCATGATGCATGGTAAATGCATTTCACGACAGGACCGCTACGAGTGCCACTGTTACGCTCGTTATTCTGGAAACAACTGCCAGCTTGACAATGGTAGAAATAACTATTCTTTTTATTTCAGGAGAATCTGGATTACGTTTTTTCTTTTCTTTCTTTAAATGCACAGTATAAATAGATCAAGATGATCTTTGGTATCTTGATCTCTGCACTGTACGCACGGATATAAATTCTGCACATCTGAAAAAATGTTGCTTGCTTTATTGCCGCATGTATCACAATAACGCTTTTGCTTAAGACAATGCTTCTTGTCAAATTTTCTCTCTGTCATTCTTTGTCATTGACTCTCCTCGACGCTTTTGGCACTCTTATTATTCTTTAGGTCCACCGTGTTTGAGCGGTCCTTGCAGAAACGGAGGAGCTTGCACTGAAGATCAGAAGGGTGACTACAGCTGCACTTGTCAACCTGGATTTACTGGTGCGTTCTGCGAGTCGCAACTGGGTGTACGACTTTGCGAGCAGAATCCATGCAAAAATGATGGCATTTGTATGGCTCTCACGGAAAGTGACTACAAATGCGAATGTAATCCTGGATATACGGGAAAAAATTGTGAGATTAATATCAACGAATGTGCATCGACTCCTTGCAAACATGGAGGCACATGCATAGACGGCGTTAACAATTACACCTGCAGATGCGACCGTACGGGGTGAGTTTAGTGGTAGAAGAAATAATTTTTTTTTAATCATGATTCAAAAATCGTTGAAATTCTATAGATATCGGGGTGCGAATTGCGAGATAAATATCGACGAATGTGAGAACAATCCTTGTCTAAACAACGGCGAGTGTTTTGACAATTACGGTGGCTATATATGTCGCTGCCCCATGGGGTTCGAAGGTCAAAATTGCGAGCTTAATTTGAACGAGTGTCTGTCAAATCCATGCGTGAATGGCGGAGTTTGCGTCGATGAAGTTGGTTCCTATCACTGCAACTGCTTGGAGGGTTTTACGGGACGTCACTGTGAGCTTCATAATCCTTGCGAAAAAGGAACGTGTCCTGTAAATAGCATCTGCGTAGAAGATATGCACGGGGCACAGTGTGTATGTAAACCAGGATACATGGGAAATCCACCGAATTGTACAGTCAATTACTGCGCAAGCAATCCTTGTATGAATGGTGGTAGCTGCAACAGTAACAAGGACGGATTCAACTGCACGTGTCTCCCGGATTGGAGAGGTAAGAGATGTGTCAATTATCAAAATTTCACAATTTTTTTTTTATTACCTAACTGTGTTGTTTATTGTGTAATTCTTGTTTTATCCACCTTTATCCCTGCTTATGCTTTGTTCTATGTTTGCTTGATGTGTTTGTTTCGTCTGTGACTTTGGATAAATAAAAAAGGCCCAACATGTTTGACTCCTGCATCTGATTGGTGTACCGCTTGTTTGAACGGTGGTACCTGCCTTGAGACGAGCCATGGAATAATGTGTCAATGCACAAGATTCTGGGCTGGACCACATTGCAAAGAACCAATCACTTGTCGCAATATGCCGTGTAAGCAGATCTCGGCTTGTCATGATTACGTGAGTAACGATGGGCAACATCCTTAATCCTGGTTATTCCAGCTTGTTTGTATCGTCTTGCACATTCGCTTTCTTTCGTTTCACATCCATTACAGCCCGGCGGATATTTTTGCAATTGCGAACCAGGCTGGACCGGACCTGATTGCTCCATAGACATAGATGAGTGTTCCAGTGATCCTTGCAGAAATGGCGGTAGTTGCATTGATCTTCTGAACAGTTACTACTGTCAATGTCTTCCTGGCTATACGGGTAAAAAACCCTTCCATCTATCGTATTTCATAAAAATTGTCTGTCCTCCTCGTCTGCGTCTCCTGATGATCTTGACGACAGCCACAAAATCATATTTCAACAAACATTAATATTCACGTAATGTTTTTGTTTTTCAGGAAAAAATTGTCAAATCAATATCGACGAGTGTTTGTCTCAACCCTGCCTAAACGGCGGAATCTGTATTGACAGAACAAATGGCTACAGCTGCAACTGCACTCGCGATTTCATGGGAGATAATTGCGAAAGAGAATATGACGCATGCGCTATCAATCCATGTACGAATAATGGCACATGCACACTGGTTGCTAGATCCCGACGAGAATACGTATGCGAATGTCCAGCAGGATTCGAAGGAAAGATATGCGACGTTAACGTAGACGAATGTGCTGGTGTAACTTGTGCCGATGGAAAAGTTTGCGTCGACATGGTCGCCGGTTACGAGTGCAGGTGCAGGGAAGGATACAGAGGACCGAATTGCACTTTAATTGTTGATCATTGCGCAAGCGAACCATGCAATAATGGCACATGCGTTGACCTGGGTGAGAACGGATTTAAGTGCAACTGCAACGAAGGTTACCAAGGTACGTTCTTTGACAACTTCCTCCTTATCTTAATTTTAATCCCCCTTAATTTAATTTTTCTTAATTCCCCTTTATCTTAACTTCTTCCTTACCTCATCATTAGGGTCCAAGTTCATTGAAATATGCAATTCTTTGTTTAGGGCAATTTTGCGACATGGACGTGAATGAGTGCGAGCGTGAAGGTACTCCATTGTGCAACAATGGCATCTGCTTGAACAATGAGGGTAGCTACGCCTGTTTCTGCCGACCGGGATTCTCTGGCGACCACTGCAATATAGACATTGATGAGTGCCTTTGCGGACCCTGCAAGAACAACGCCACCTGCATCGACCGTATAAATACCTTCGAGTGCCGCTGTCCACCAGGATATTCAGGAAAAACCTGCGACATCGATATCAATGAGTGCGAAAGTGATCCCTGCTTGAACGGCGCCACATGCGTTGATGAAATAGCTGCCTATAGTTGCGTCTGCACGCCAGGCTTCAATGGATATAACTGTGAAACCAACATTGATGACTGTGATTCATCGCCTTGCTTAAATTATGGCCAGTGTATCGACGGCATTAATAATTATACCTGTGACTGTACAGATACTGGTTTCGAGGGTTATCACTGTGAGAACAACATTGACGATTGTCTGTCAAGTCCTTGTGTCAATGGGGCGCAATGCATTGACGACATCAAGAGCTATAAGTGTCAATGTTATATCGGCTATACTGGACAAAATTGTGAAGTTGATATAAACGAGTGCGAGAGCACACCGTGCAAGTACAATGGCACTTGTCTTGAGAGATCTAATAAGGAATTGTACAAAAGCAATGCGTCTACACTGCCGGCGATATTCACCCAGGAATTTAGTTATGCTAATGCCAGTGGATATGAATGCATATGCGTGCAGGGTGTGACTGGTAAAAATTGTGAATTTAATATCAATGAATGCGAGAGCAATCCTTGTTTGGCTGGAACATGTATGGACCGCATAGGCGGTTACACATGTGAATGTGATGAAGGTTACGAAGGTGATCATTGCCAACATGACATTGATGAATGTAAACGATATACGCCTTGTGAACATGGAGACTGTATAGACGGGAGAGCTGATTATTTTTGCACATGCGATCCTGAATATGGTGGCAAAAATTGCTCAGTTGCTCTTACTGGCTGTGAGGGTAACGCGTGTCAAAACGGTGGGACTTGTTGGCCCTATTTGGTCGACGAAACTGAGCATAAATTTAACTGTACCTGCCCGAATGGATATCACGGAGAAATATGCGATTACGTGAGTATAACGTCGATTGTGCATTATAATTATATTTATGTTTCTTTGTTCGCTTTCTGTTTGCATGATATTCAAGAGTTTAGGAGAAGGTGCGTAGGTTACTAATATCTTCGTTGTTGGAAGGGATTCTTCAAATATTTGATCATTTCAGGTAACCACCATGTCGCTCAGCGGAAGTTCCTATATCATGGTAAACACAAGCCGGGATGAGGGATATGATATCCAGTTCCGCTTCCGGACCACTCTGCCCAATGGACTCTTGGCTATCGGTAAAGGGTCCACGTTCTACATCCTGGAACTCGTTAATGGGAAACTAAATCTTCACTCGAGTCTATTAAATAAATGGGAAGGAGTATTTATTGGTAGTGGTTTGAATGACTCTACATGGCAAAAGGTCTTCGTCGCCATTAACGCTACTCATCTTGTGCTGTCGGCTAACGAAGAACAGACGATCTATCCAATTAATCTTAATGAGGGTTCTAACGCTAATCATACATCATTTCCGACGACCTATGTAGGAGGGACAATCAGTTATTTGAGAAGACTCACGCACGGTCCACCGTTTTTTGTTGGCTGTACCGAAGACGTTGTCATTAACGGAGAATGGGTAAATTTATTTAATTATATATAATTAATTACTCAGTTCATTATGTCGATAATGTTAACGTAATAAACATTTATTTAGATATACTCCGGAACAACTTCAAAAACAGTCCTCATGGAAAATGTCGAACCGGGTTGTCCTAGAGAAGCACAGTGTTCTCCAAATCCTTGTAAGAATGGTGGACATTGTACAGACCGGTGGAGAGATTTCTCTTGTAAATGCGAGCGTCCTTATCTGGGTCACACTTGCCAGTATAACATGACAGCAGCAACTTTTGGTTATGAGAACATTACAAATAGTTATGTGACCGTCAGAGTGACAGACATGGCTAGAAGAGCAGTTAGATCTATAGTAGATATATCTATGTTTATTAGAACCAGACAAGATAGAGGCGACATATTTTATCTAGGATCAGAACCAAGCACACAATTTGACGGGAAACAAGAGAAAACGTATATAGCTGCACAATTGGAGGGTGGCGAACTTCTTGTGAGAATTCAATTCAATGGCACGGAGGCCTACACAGTTGGAGGTGTGAAGTTAAATGACGGTAATAATCATTTGATACAAATTGTCAGAAACGTCACACTAGTCCAGGTGAAGATCAACGGCACCGAATACTTTCGGAAGACAATCAGTGCCACAGGTCAATTAAATGTGACAGTTTTATATTTGGGTGGGCTACCTCAGGCATCACGATACATCCGTCAAGTCGATAGCAGACAGATGGAGGTAGTACAAACACCGCAAGTCAATTTCAAAGGAATCATTCAGGATGTACAAATATCAAACGGTGTTGACATAATGGTTGTTGAGTTTTATCCACTGAAGGCTAAAGATATAAGAAATCTTATACAATTCGGTAATGTCTCTTTTGATAGAGAAACTGTTTTAGAAGGTGTTGTATCTGATAACGTATGTGTCAGCAATCCTTGTTATCACAATGGTACGTGTCACGTGAGCTGGAATGATTTCTGGTGTCAATGTCCACGTGGCTATACTGGAAAAATGTGTCAAGAGATGGAATTCTGTCAACTTCAAGATTGCCCTAGTGGATCTAAATGTCAAAATCTTGATGACGGTTATGAATGTGTCGCCAATGCCACATTTGATGGTATCAGTACAATGTTCACATATGTTTACAATCAATCAGAAGAGACGAACGTTACGGAATCTACTATTGATACTATTGAAATCACATATCGTTCCAATACCGGTGGCACACTTATGCAAATGACACCTAGAACTGGGAATCAACACTTTACAGTATCTGTTTACAAAGACAATGTAACTATCTCCTGGAACTTGGATACTCAGAACACTGGAGAATTGATTTTTGGGAAGCATGAACCAGATGGCAATTGGATATCCATATTAATTAGATTGAGTAACAATACCATGGAATGTGGATATTCAAATTTTAATGATGACACTGTACCGCAAATTAGTCCCAACTTTAGTTTTCCGCTTTGGTACGACCTTCTGGTTAATGGTACTGTCACTCTGGGAGGATTAGGCGGCGGTTTGTCAGACATACATAGTTACGCCACTACTAGACAGACAGATCCAAGAGACAATATTGATGGAAATTCAGTCGACTTCGCTGATCACATTTTGACAACTTCTTCACCTCCACACAGTATGGTGCCTGGTAAGATTTCCTTATACAAGATTCATCTTGAAATACTAAAATTATAATTTGTGTTGTCTGATTGTATTTCTCATTGCAATTAGGCAAAGCCTTCAAAGGTTGCTTAGGAGAAGTTCGTATTGGTAATATGCTACTGCATTACTTTACCTACGATGAAGTTTATAAGAATGCAAACTTCACGCCATTGGAATTTCTTGCGTTGCAACCACAGGATAACGCTTCAAATTATGAGAGTATTGGCTGTCGTCTTTGCTTTGATAATGATTGTAAAAATAATGGTTATTGCCAAGACAAAACTACCAGTTACGTATGCGAGTGTCCACCGGGATACGCTGAGGATGATTGTTCAGTAGATATTGACGAATGTGAAGATAATAAATGTCAGAATGGGGCTACGTGTATAGATTCTATAGCAAATTACAGTTGCATCTGCAACAAAGGTTGGCAAGGTTGGCTGTGAGTAAAATTTGATTTTTTTATGTGTCTGAATTTCGCAGTCAAATTTAATTAATTATTAACGGTATCTTCATATAAAATATGTACAGGTGCGAGGAGGATATCAATGAATGCGTTAAAGTAAGCCCATGCCAACATGATGGAGTATGTGTTAATCTACCAGGATCATTCCGCTGTGAATGCCCTGATCAATTCACTGGCGACCTATGTGAGAACTTCAGATTGATAACCTGTGAAAATCAACCTTGTAGAAATGGCTCCACATGCGTTGATGTAATTAATCCTAAAACTGGTGATAACTTCACCTGCAACTGCATGCCAGGATACGAAGGATCAGTTTGTGATATACCTTATTGTATTAAACAAAAGTGTCAGAATGGAGCTAGATGTGATTTTCTATATCAGGTACATATATAAATCAGTATTTCTTAAATATTAATTCAGCAGTTGATGGCGACACTATGTTTTAATATTATTTTTAATATCAGCCTCCACAATGTACATGTTTACCTGGTTACACTGGTCTATACTGTGAAACAAACATTGATGACTGTGCACCAGATGTCGATGGAAATGTTCCCTGTAAAAATGATGGGAAATGTTACGATGGTGTTAACGAGTACACATGCAACTGCACTGGTACTGGATATAAAGGATCAAATTGTTCTATTGATGTTGATGAATGCATAGAGGAAGATGTTGACTGTGGACATGGTCAATGCAACAATTTGCCTGGGACATATCACTGCAGCTGTGACCCTGGTTACTGTGGGTACAATTGTAATATAGAGGATCCTTGCAGAGAGGTAAGTGTCTTATATTATTGTAATATAAATTATAATACAACAATCTAAATAATTTATTTATTTTAGGATTACTGTCAAAATGGTGGGACTTGTGAATGTCTAGACGATGCTCGATATACTTGCCACTGTACATCTGATTATACAGGACAAAATTGCACCGAGGTATAATATTTTATTTTAAGTAACTCTATTTTTAAATTATATTTATTAATCTTAATTTCCTTTATTTTCCTTAGTCGGAACATTTCTTGGGAAGTCAAGCATTGGACATTGCCGTTATTGTGGGACCGATTCTCGGTTGCCTTTTCCTCATAGCAGCTGGATCATTAATAGCATTATTCATGATGGCGCGTAAAAAACGTGCTACTCGTGGTACATACAGCCCTAGTGCTCAAGAATTCAGCAATCCTCGAGTCGAGATGGATAATGTAATGAAACCACCACCTGAGGAAAGGTTAATCTGAGAAATCGAAGAAGCCCGTGGCAAGGTCATTCGTCATGAACCGATCCTAGTCCCCCGAGTAAGAAGTTATTACTCCACACTCCTTAACCGGAATGAGATTTTCTTTAGGAAAGAAGCCTCGACAGGAGTTACACTTAGAACAGTAGAGAGAGACAGAGAGAGAGGAGAGAAATAGAAAATGGTAGGGATCTGTTAAGGGTCTCATGCAAAGTTTCTAGTCCTTGTCGTATCTTATGTATCGAAAGGATCTTCAGTATTCTCTACTATTTCTCAATGAGAAGCCTACATTAGTCGTCTATGAGTTTTTTTATGAGTCGCACGATTTTGTGTATCATACATTTTTTTCTTGACAAAAATAAGTGTACTTAAACATTCAAATGTGTCCTTAAGCTGCGGTATCATTCCAAAGGGACTCACCGAGCTAAACCAAGACCCGTCCATTTTAATGCCTAAATATAAAGTATTTACAGCGAGCCTATTTATAAAGTGATTAAATGATATTTAAAAGACATTTCCGAATGCGATAGTTGACGTTTTAGGAGAGCAAGATCTCTGAGAGCATAATGTTTTGCCTTTCTTTTTATAAGATAATGATATAATTGCTGATTGACCGAACAGATGCTATTGAATGTACTTGATGTATTGTATTGTATGGTGATTGTTGTGTAGAGTCGAAGGTGCATGTGTATTATTTTACAAGAAGTTTTCTCATGGTTCCTTGGCGAACATGTTAATTTTGTATATATATGTAGACAATAAGTTATGAAAGATTATTAATGGTTTTATTGATAGGATTTTTATAGATGAAAGGTAGTATTTAACGGCGAAACCTGTTATACTTGGTATGTAATATTTACCATGACAACCAAAGTAACTTTTATAAGAATTGATCGGATTTCATTGATAAACAAAAATGTTTGGAAATTGCCAGGTATTTTTCTCAGTCATTACTGATCAACATTAGTAAGATAATTGCTATCTAATCTAATTATATCCTATCTGTATTGGGAGAGGATCAAAATATGCAATTTACTTCTTGCAAGACTGACGTTTCAATATTGTCACTTCTGTTCGTTGCTAATTTATCTAATTACGAGATAGGACCTTTTGCATTATTAGCAGTAGCATCTCGGATGGTTAAGTGTACAAAATAATAAAAATCTGAGCATTTATACACAAATAATTTTTACATAGTGAAGAATAGATTTGTAACAGTACCCAGTATATATTTAGCATTTAATAACAGGTACGTATTGCACACTACAATTAAAAATATAATTGTCAATATAAGTCTAAAAAAGTTAAAAACTCGTCTTAAA
Source organism: Calameuta pallipes (assembly GCA_030142375.1). Taxonomy (NCBI): domain Eukaryota; kingdom Metazoa; phylum Arthropoda; class Insecta; order Hymenoptera; family Cephidae; genus Calameuta; species Calameuta pallipes. The sequence continues at coordinate 460,243 of JARQSW010000685.1, forward strand.
AATCACTCCATATAACCCTCCAAGAAAATTGTACATACGGCTGGGAAAATGTTCAGCATCACTCATGTTTGTAAAATCGCATTTCCTACCTTCCACATTTCTTACAACCATCCGATACTCTTTCCATTAATTTTCGAGAGTTTCTCACGTGATAACTTGTCAAAAAACAAAAGACCAGCCGCGCGTTCCACAGTTTCTGGAGGTACCTAGAAAAAAAAGTACACATTGTTTTATAAAATTAAAAATGGCCAGCCACTGTTCAAAGAAGAAATTAAAAAATTATATTACTCGAAAGTTCGTGAGTGGTGTGTTCTCATCGATCGGGGCATTTGGCATAACAAATGTTTCCATTTCGAATTTGGAATCATTCGTTTCACCCACTACTACTTTATAAAAGTGCGTTGGGACGGCAACATGATTTGCGCCGATTACTTCATAACGAACGTACTTCTTTCCATCAGCTTCCTTCCTGTTACAAGTAAAGATGGCGTCAGTTATTAAAGATTAAAATGTAAAATATAAAATTCTGAAGAACTTACTTTGGTAAATAAAGTGGACCAGTGCAGACGTAGACGTCTTTATAAACGTGAGTTAACTTCCTGACATATTTCTCTAATCTATTCCAGGAATGTCTATTAAAACCAACACCAACTTGAGGCGCTATGTTAGATAAAAAAAATGTTTGCTCTACGTGTTTTTGATCCACTTTGTGATTTCCCGCTGCAGCTAAGTGACCACGATCATAACCGCTGCCTTTATAATCACTATTGTCAGATCTACACAGATATATTATTAATTATATCATGTCAATATTTAAATATTCCTATATGCGCGACATTTGTTACTTCTTACCTAAAGAACGGATGTATACTGTTATCTGGTTTAAAATCACATTTGGATCTGTCTATACTGTCGTTCGGTTTTAAAGTCTCTTTCGTCAGGTGTTCGAATACCCAGTGAGCAACTCTGTTCCTTCTGTCGTACGAGAGAACAAAATCGTCGTACGATCTAACATTATCGAAACCCGGAAAACCGTACTTCATTATCTGACAAACATTCAAATTGTACCGCTACTATATTGAAACCAGCGGGATTCTCAACAATGAGGACACGCGGTCCAGTTTCTATTAGCTAACTGAACTAAATGAAAGGTTAGATTTCTGAGTTAAGGAATATTTGAAGAATTTACCTGTGAAATTCTTGTAGCCTTTGTTGAAAGACCAGACCCCATATCTCCTTGATGATCAGCAGGTACTAGTGGTGTTGCTGCAGAAACTGTTCCAAAAATTGGCAGAGCGGGCATAATTTTGATGCCATTACTACAGAAAACACCCGCTCGGATGTCTTTTTCTTTGTTCTCATGTTTTATTCTTTCAAATAACTGGCCAGCGTACCAGCTACCAACTCCTATACTACTCAATACACTTATTTTCAAAAACGTTCCCATTTCGTATTTTATTAAATATTCTTTGAAGCAAGCAGTAATAACTTCGACTTTCGTAATATAGCAGACGACTGAATGATTTCCACCAGATAGTATTCATTACTAGGGATATTTTAGTTTTTATAATATCATAGGATTCCCACTTGATATTGAAATATTTACAATAAACTTGGGATATAATTTATTAACGGTTTAGCCTAGACTAATTTCGGCTTGTATGTTATTCAATTATGTACAAAAACCAACATGTAATCGTATAAAGGCATATTCAACACAACTATTGTTAAGTTTTGATATTCTGCTTTAGGTGATATAAATTACGGATTGTTATTATCAGTCACTATGCTCATCTGAATCTTCTGCTAAGATCCTATCATGTCCTGGCAACATCATTTTTGGGTCAAAGGTTTTTTGAAAACATTTCTGAAAGATGGACCGAGCCTTCTTTGCTGGGGGTGGCGAATTTGGTACTGTGTCTTCGTCATCAGATGTATCCAAAACATTTACAGGTTCCTTGCACGTCTTTCGCTTTGACATTGTAGAGAATACAGAATTTATGATATTTCTGTTGTCCATGGATTCTCCATGTAATATGGATTTGCTGGTAGAAGGTTTCTCATTGTAATTAAAAACATTCCTGGTCATTCGCTCGGTATTATTCTGCATGACATGGTCGTTTTCAGAATGACCATTACCCATGTTAACCAAAGTATTTGAATCAGTATTAATAAGAACTCCATCATCATTGGCGTTAATCGAGACTCTGGTTTCGTTGGCACTTCGTATGTTTGATGTTGCATTGCCTGTTTTGGTACTAATTTTTGAGTTATTGATAGTGCGACGATTAACTGTGTTTACAGATTTTTTAAATGATTTTTTGTTTGCTGCTTTCTTTTGCAAACTTTGCTCTCGTTTGCCACCTATAGATTTTTCAATAGCAGATGTTACATCAGGATTTAATGTTGACAGCACTACATTGGCTTCGAACGATGTTGTTTCTAGAGTGAAAATCACTGGTCTGCAAAATTCAGATTGTACTTTATAAATGTGATAGATATGACCATTTTCATTTTAGTAAAAATATTTACCGTCCAGCTGTTTCAAAATGGATGCTTAATGAAAGACCTACAGACTCTGCAAAATTTAGAATAGCTCTCAGTTCTTTCATGCAGAAAGTAATGGTCGTTTCTGTTTCTACATTGAAGTCAGCAAATTCGCTCAAGCCTAATGCCAAATGAGTTCGTGTAATCTTTGACAATGCTATAAATTAGAATCTTTTATTTATTGTATGTAAAGACTTTTTTAAATTTTAAATAAGCGGCTTACTGGATGTTTCATCAATGTAATTTCTCAGAATTACTTTTTGTGGTGTGATCTGCATAGTAAGTTCTATTAGATTTTGTTGAAAATTCTGAATTGCATCTATAAGCACCTTTGAATGTGATGTCAATTTGTTAGAAATACTTTCCTTGTTATATACAGCCTGGAATAAGATATGAGACAATATAAATATAAATACAGTTTATAGATAAAGACACACATACAAACCTCCATCATTTCAGAGTCTATTATAGGTAATAAATATGTCTTGGTAATATTGGTTTTGTACTTCAACATAAATATCAATTTGGAAGCATTTGATTGCAATTTTATGTGACATGCTTCCACTTGTTTATCGAGTGTATTTGGTGTCTTGAATACTGCCATTATACTCTATAAAGAAATGGTTTAGAGTACATGACACACTAAAATAAAGAATATACGATTATTTACCCTTATGGAGATTTTACACTTGAGGGTGTCTTCTTCATCATCATCTCCAAAAACATAGTATGAAAAATAATTTTCATGAAATGTAAAATTTGCATAAGCAGAATTTGCCATATTGACAGAGCGGAAGGATATGCATTTCTCTTGAGGGTGCACATACATTTCATCTCCTATTTTTGAAAGACAATGAATAGCTCTTGCCAAGACTGAAATTGTGATCATATAATTATATCATAAACTGACACTAATGTTAGCTATTTAATAAACTTTATTTAAGTAAATAAAGGTTGTCAAAAGGCAGCAGAAATCATAACCTAAATATAAAATTAAGATTAACATACTCTTAATATTTGCTCCAGGTACAACACACTTCATGGTGATTTTATAGCATTCACAATTTTGTTATATGAGTTTTGTTTAAGCCAATCATATAAATTTTTCAGAAATTCACCATTATATGAGATACAGCAGCGTTATTCAAGTTCCCGCGATTCATGAACGATCTTGTATGCGCTTGATCGTTCTGTGATTGGCTAAAAGATCATTCTTACCTTATAGTGGGGGATAGGGTATCCTCCCTTTTGATTTCACTTGGACTGTCACTCCTACATTCACTAAAATATTTGACATTTTCATAATTCGAAATTTTGTTAATGATTGTTAAAATTGACTCCAAGAGATCGCATAAATTTCTAAGTGTTTCGTAGTAGTATAACTATTTAATAATCATGGTAAGTAGAAATCTTGAATCTTTTGTAGGTCTCTTGATTCACTATGGGGTTACAAATTCTAACCTCATAAAAGAGTAAATAACTCTGTTGTCAGATAATGTAGTATCACACGATAGAGTTCTTTCTTCGTATTTTATTAATTATGTAGTACTTTAACGATATTTTATTATCAGATGTTCTATGACTAATAGTATGAGTTCTTTTACTAATAATTACTTCACACAGCTTGTTCTAGTCTTGGGAGATTTACACATTCCACACAGATGCAGTAGCTTGCCAAGTAAATTTAAAAAGCTCCTTGTACCTGGTAGGATACAACATATTCTATGTACAGGCAATCTTTGTACAAAGGAATCCTATGATTATCTCAAGACTTTGGCCAGTGATGTACACGTAGTACGGGGTGACTTTGATGAAGTATGTACAACTTCTAAATACAAACTTACCCTAATCTGTAGTATTATCAGTTTTTATGCTAACAATTGTATTGTTTTTTTTTACAGAATTTGAATTACCCAGAACAAAAAGTTGTTACTGTTGGTCAATTCAGAATTGGTCTATCGCATGGTCATCAAGTAGTTCCATGGGGTGATCCTGAATCTCTAGCATTAATTCAAAGACAATTGGACGTTGATATTCTTATATCTGGTCACACACATAAATTTGAAGCTTACGAGCATGAGAATAAATTTTACATAAATCCAGGTTCTGCAACTGGAGCATACAACCCTTTAGACACGTTAGTGAATAATTTCTTTGTAATATCATTTCATCAATTTTGCCAACAAGCACATCCTTACATTTACACTTTCTCTTCCAGCTCCGTAATTCCATCCTTTGTGCTGATGGATATCCAGAGTTCTACAGTGGTAACTTATGTATACCAGCTTGTGGGGGATGAAGTAAAGGTGGAGCGAATTGAGTACAAGAAGAGCTAAAAAATAAATGACTACTGCCGAATATTCGTACTTTACATATATATATTTTTTTTTATTAACGGCATCTACCGAAAAGAGATCTTATACACCGTGTGCATTTGATCAGATACACGCGATGTATATCCATTTTTGAATTCAAACTATATGTACCGTACGATTCGTGCGCGATGCGTGCGTATTATTATATATACATATATAAAGGTAGTTACTAAGCACTTACATACGTGATTGAAGCGTTCAACGCTTTTATTGTAAATAAAAGAATAATTTAATCGTTACATATATCAGTCAGTATCGACTGATCTAGGCCGACTTGTTTGTTGTTTACCAGTTGCGAGCTGTTCCGCTTTAGTAGTTCACCATGCCGGTTGTCACGTAGTATCGATCCGCAACAGCTATCGACCTCAACAAGCCCTGTGTAATTGTTACATGACTACGTGCGTCTGATCCCCACTCGCCATACTTTCAAAATAATCGTTGTCTTCCGTCGTAACTTCCAATAGTTTCTTCTGGCTTAATGCGACACAGACTGGCAACATACAGATAAACCTATTTCCATAGGCGTTCAATGATTCAAGGCCCACGACGCACAGTAAAGGTGGTTAATCCTAAGTAAATGTATTTTGTTAAATGCTTCGAAGAATAATTAATATCATCTGCAAAAGTATTTAAAAAAATGCGTGTGTGTGGTAGCAAAAAAAAGGTAAAAAGTTTAGATTATTCCAGAAATATCCTCGGTTTATTACCATGTAATCACTGTAGTAATTCTCTACGCCTATGGGGATTTATCTACAGCAGAATAAAGACGCTTTAAGACAGAAATGAGAGTCAGTAAAAAGAAGAGAAGAACAGCCAGTAATGGCGGCAGTGGTAAGAGGGGGGGTTGCTGAGCGTCGTTACAAAAGGGGTCTGGGCCCCTTGTTTGGGTTTAGTACAGAACGACCGCTCGAGTAGTATTCATCTCAAGGAAACGTTCTCTCGATTTCAATTTGCTATACTTTTGTGTTATTAATATTTTAGCCGTGTAATTGACAACATGGCTCTTGCAATGCTGAGGATTGGAGTACGCTCCGCCATTTCGCGGGGAATTTTGGAAAAACGCGGGGCGCAGGCGCTGTCCTCTTGTCTCTTTGCTTCAGAGCAAAATGCTTTCAGAACAGAAAATACATATCAGGTTTGTGCAATTACATTTATTTCTTTACTTTAATTCAGCTTTCTGCAGTCGCCATTGATACTTTCAGAAATGCTTTCGCGTCGCGTCTGTTAAGGATGCTCTACCTTATACCGTCCCAGCAAAAAGTAACTGAAATTGAGAAATCTATATTCTATAAACTCTGCATGACTAAAGATATCGTAAATAACATAGTATACGAGAAAAATACATCCATGTTTTGCCTCCTATTGTTTTAAGTCAATTTACATGCAACTCTCTGTTTCTCCAGGAGAAACTATGGAGTATGATTTTACCGTAAAATCAGAAATATTAATTCCAGAATGTTCGTGGCTCAAAAATAATATATAAATATTACAGTTATGATAAAAATTATAGTAATAACGTTTTATTTTAATAACTCAGAAAGAAAAAAGTGAATGCTTAAACATATAACTTTACATGAAAATTGATGCATATTTTCTAAAAACTTAAATAGTTCCAATAGTTTCTCACATTTTTCATATGTCAGTGCATGTATACATGCCAACGTGTCGTGTCTCCATAAGAAGCCACGTTGAATCAATACAAATTTACGGACACATCTTTTGAACTGAAAAGACATTCGACTGATATTTTAATTCGTGAAAATTTCAACTATTTCTTATGGGCTTGACATATAGGTTTTATTCTTAAGTGAAAACGAAATGGCATAAATAAAAGTTGCATTTATGATTTACATATTTTTATAGGGCCATGATAATTTTAAAAGAGTCACAAACTTGTAGAGTTTATAATATTGTATTAAACTTTATACATATACATATAGTATAGTCAAACACCTGGCAATTATGTTCATCAAGAGCACGTGCGGAATGTGTTTTCCTTTATGCCTGATGCGCAGCGTCAACCATTTTATCAGTGTAATATGAAAGTAGGTCTTCGCACCAGACTTGTTTATAAACTGAAAATCGAATCGTGAGACCTTGCGTAATCAGAGACACATAACAAACATATATATATATATATATATATAAATGGCATTAGCAGCCATGCGACTGAATAAATGAACAAGATTGTTAATTTCTGACAATACTGTACAAGTAGATATATATTGATTAATATATTATGGTCTGAAAACATACACAAGGTCTTCTTGATAAAATTGTATGTAGTCAAACTCGACTCCAAGGAATGTAGTGAAAGCAAAAGGGCCCGGTTCGTAACATATAGTATAGATCAGGCCCTTTCACAGGTATCTGCGTAACGAATTCTAGAAGTTGTATCTTTTCATTTAAATTTTCAGCAGTTTTCATAGAACCATTAATAATTTTGCAATGCTATTCTCGTGCCATTCACGTTTCACTTGAGCGACTTGATTCAGGTTAACGAACCTTCTTGAACTTCGGTCGTTTCACACCGCTTGATAGGAGAAGCATAACAACGAACGATACTGTAGAAAATAGTACAAGATGTCGGTATAACGAATCACCATGATAATTGAGTTTATTAATACGTAAAAAAAATTGCATAGGTAATGAATCTTGTTTCCTTTTTTTTTCAATTTCCAGTATGCTCACGTTGCCAAGAGGATGTACAGTAAAAGGAATGTTCATCACACAAGGGCGTCGGCATCTCTTAATGAAGACAGCGATAGTGACAGTGATTCTGATGACGAATATAACAGGGTGAGATATATATTTTTTTCGATTACATTGGTTGCGTTCATCATATTACGAGCGCGTTATGAAAGGCTGAAATTCAAGGCAGGAAACTAGAGAGTGTATTAGTTGTTGCTCATTGCGTAGAGTCGCCACTGCGTATAAAGTATGCTAAGAACATATGGATGCACGTACATACAAACGCTAGGTATCATTCTACTGCTTGTTTTAAATTGTAAAGTGGGTAGAACCAGTTGGTCGGTCTGTCGTGTTTGGGCCGTTTACAAAAAGTTTTTAACTTCAAAATAGTTATTGCGCAATTATGTAAAGTAAGTAAAAAAAAAGAAGATGTTGCCTTATTCACGCATCACTAAAATGTTGGACTAAAGTATTTGGGTCATGAACATTTTTTATGTAGATGTTTGATGTATCAAATATATTACTGAGATAAGATTAAAGGACTATCGAGAGTTCACGATGAAGTATATATTATGGCTAATTTTGTCTCGTCTCTGAAACATATAGTCTTGCCATTTTTTTTTTAATTTACAAAGGTTATCGTGTTTTTTTGTTATGATTATTGGCCCTAGCTTTAAACTCCGCTAGTGCGTATTTTATTTTTAGGCTCTTTTGTCTTAATGCTTAATGCGTCTCACCCTTCCGGTGAATAAAATTATAATGATGCAGTGACCTTAATTAGGAATCAGCAGTCTCGCAATTAAAACTTTAATCAATACTTTACAAGCGATCGTTACCGATGGAAATACGATTTACCACTTTCTCTTGTAAGTTGTGTGTATAAATTCACGATTTTAATTTTAGGGCGAGTCTCAATTCTGGAGAAGGAAGATGCGTACTTTACACAGTCATCTTGATGTGAACAAGGACGGCGTCATCAGCTATGATGACTTTATGCTACTTGGTGAAAGGTTTGCTGACTTGGGACATCTGAGCCCTGCAGCCAAGGAGGAATTTCAACAAGTTCTTAGGGTAACTACAGTTTCAGATTCTATTTGTAGTTGCAATTATATACAAATTCTGTAGTAACTATGTTCCACTGATTCATCACTTCGTCGCGACTGATTGTATGATATTTATAGGACATGTGGGTGGAGCAGTGGGGCGAAATCAGTCCATACAATCTTGTATGTGTTGAGAAATATTTGGAGGAGATGCATCATGTTCTTAATGATAAGTCGCTTAAGAGAAAGTGTCACCATTTCTTGCCTTTCTTGTTCAAGGTAAACTATAACATAAAAACGTATTGGAATTATTGCAACGCGAGGATGATTTTTTTTTCTTTTCGTTGTGAATTGGTGATTTTTTATTTTTTTTTGGTTCTCCAGGCAGTTGATAAGGATGGAAGCGGAGAAATATCAGTGCAGGAGTTCAAGTTGTTTTTCCAGTGCCTGGGACTCAGTCATGACGTAATTATTAAACAGTTTATCATTTACTATTTTTAGTATTACGAATAGTCTGCTAATTGGATTATTTTATCTTTAGCACGCTGTCGTGTCGTTCACTTTTATCGATACGAATGAAGATGGGAAAATTAGTTTTAAGGAATTTGTCAAGCTTGGACGCGACTATATCCTCAGCGATGATCCCACTAGACCCAGCAAACACTTCTGGGGACCATTGGTCGAGTGATAAGTACATAACGATCTCATGAATTGTGATAATTTAATGATAACGTATACTCGTGTCATTTCATCAAAGCGTCATTTATGCCACTAACTTTTAAGCGTAGAATAAGTTTTTTAATAGGATTTGTATCGACAAAACGAGAATTTTAATATAGCGCAATAACGCGCATCACTATATATACTGGTTTTAAATTTGTTTCATCGTACTTTGACATTGATAATGCGTAGAATTAAGTTGAAATAATTGAAATCATGATGTTTATTTTTGAAAACATATCGCGATACAGTAAAAAAAAAAGTCAGAAAGTTAATTCACTGCGCACATTATAGGCCAATGTCTATCTGAAGATTTTTCACTTGTGATATCAGTCCCGCAATGTCGTTGCCTCTGTGAAGAAATTACGAGTATTAATGAATTATGTAGATAATTAATGATTGGTGAAAAGTTAATCCGGTTATCTGTCTCATTTACATTTGTTTCAAGTTTGTCTTGATTGCTTCCTCTTGAGACTTGCTCAGTACGATATCCCGAGTTATGTTCGATTTCTTATAACTTTCACGATATTTCGACTGATCAGAAGCTTTTTTCTTTAACTGCTCCAAACGCATTTTCAACTCATTTATGTTATCGGCCATATCTTTCAATGCGATGGCTTCAGCTCTTTCAGCAGCGGACATCGAAGGTTCCTTTTGTTTAACAAGCCTCAATACTGTATCAGCTCTGAAAAATAAATCAACTGAATATTCGTTGTCTAAGAGGTAATTCAATAGTAGCTCGACATAGTTATTAACCAGAAATGTTATATTTTATAATTAGACTCTCACCTTCGCGCTAGATCCTCCTGGACATCTTTAATGTCTTCATAATGCTCAGCCAGATGTTCTGCTGTTTCTTTAAGTTCCCTTTTAGTTTCTATAAGTCTGTCAAGTTCCTTTAATTGGTGCTCCTTGAGGGCCTTCAGACTGCGCACCTTCTTTGACAGTTCTTCCCGTACTTTGTCATGATTTATAAAATAGCTTGTGCGAAATATGTGAGTTGCACGGTACAGTAGCTATTAAGAAAAATTAATAGCGAACGAGCATTAATAATTTTAATTTTAATTTAAGCTTGATTCCTGATATTATATATACTACCTCCAGTGCTTCACGAGCTGATAATTCTGACTGATTGCTCAGCTTAGTGATCGGTTGTGTCACTTCGTGTTTTAGAAGACCTTTGATATATGCGTCGAATGGCACTTTAGTTATCTGTTAATTCATTTAAAATAGTGATCACATTAAATATATAGAGACTGTTATTATATAGTATTCTAATAGGGACTGTACTTTTTTACTGGGACTCATGGTCGGTTCTCGTTGTTCCAATTTCGGGAGATACTGAAGATCTACTACAGTCAAATCCACCACTACTCCTGTATGAAGCAACACAATTAAGACACAAGGATCTTGGAGTAAACCGAAACCTAATATAGGAGTAGCTTGATTTTCGTTGGTATGCTTGGTTCTTGTGCAGAGAAGATATTGAAAACTTGATTGGTTCGAGAGTGTTGGAATATACAGCTCAGAGTTCTCTATATATAACAAAATAAAATGAATCAATGATATCAATTAGAAGAAAAACATTAAATGTTTCGACGTAACATACCTTCGCTAGCATTGATATATTCATCCAATTGTGAAACCATGGGTAAACTGACCATATGGATGCCAGCATTATGGGAACAGAAGTATCTAAGAAAAAAAAAGTATATTGATAGATTCTTCTTCAGAATTAATTTTTTAAGAAAATATATATATTTGTTCTATGATACCTGGATTTGTTTCCCTTGTCACTGTGTAGATTAATAGGACAGGTGTACTTTTTATCTTCTTCCCTGTACAGCAGTCCAAGTTCCATTTCTATACTTTCATAAATGTACAAAGCATCTTTCGGAGTGTTAGATCTTTCAATGATACTATTGGATGAGTTCAGCTGCGAAGGTGAAAAGGTATGGAAAATTATTTCTGAATTTTAAGATAGGTTTTTCTATCCCTTTGGTTCCTACCTTATCTTCCTCATCAACCATATCTTTCAATAAAATGCCATGGTAAATCTTTCCATGACAAGATGCCAGTATGACAATCGGGGGTGTTGTTTGAATGCACATTATGGAACAGAATTCTGTGCCGTAATTATCCTCTGCCCAAGGATGTATAGTTAAGAATTCCATCCGTATTGATTTAGAATAACTGAATCAAATTAGTGATAATAAAAAAAAGGTGGATCTGTGTTGAATGGCATAGCTTTAATAGAATGAGAAAGTCATACGTACGTTTCGCCTAAAATATTTTCACGAATTATAAACACTTCGCCGGATCCACAAAGTCCCAAAATTGACCACTCGATTTGTTTCCAATTTATCTTATCCATCTGTAGTGATAAACAAAATTTGCATTCTCAAATTTTATTCTTCATTAATATATCAATGATTCACTCACCTTGCTATTAGATTTCTTAATGGTTGGTGTAGCAAAATCAAAATCGACTGCTGTGTCGCCAAGATCTTCGAAACTTGGTATTTTGGATGGAGATCCCGAACGACTCATGCCGATATTCCAGTTTCTGATAAGTTTCGGTTCTGAGCCAACCTCAGACTCGAATAGCCTAAGATGAAGGATACGTATAATAAATTTTTATAGATAATTATGACAAGCTTCAGATAACTAAATATTTGTTATTACTGTAATGTATTTTGTGATGTGAGTACAACCAAATGGGAATCATTAGTTGATCCAGGATGCCATCTTGCTCTACGAACTTCACCACTAGCGAAATAAGACCAGCAGCTATTAAGATTGTGGCTTCTGAAATGCAACATGAAGGACATATATGAGAGGAGAGAAAGATTGCTCGTAACATTATCTTTAAAATAACAAAATGTACAGCTCGCGCGTGTCTTTAGGAAGATTTGAATTCTGTATGGCGGTGAGATAATCAGTACTGGCTTGGAATTTTAAATAAAGCAGAAGTAATTATAATCCCGGTCGTCTACGGTCAGTCGGGGGCCACGCGGTCGGAGACAAGGTTTGCATATGGACTTTTTAAATAATTATTATATTTAGCTTACGTTGGCGTATCGCGCACGGGCGTCATTTCGCGTGCCCTTCCATACACGTAAAATGGATGAGGAAATAAGGGTAGGAAGATGGCCAGTACTTTGCATACGTTAATTGTAAATTAGTTTGCCAGAAAATGGCTTCGTATTGACTTGATCCTCAATCTGACATGAAAGAACAAAGAATACATAACAACCACAACAGAGTACAGTATTAGTAAAAAATTATTAATTATATTAACACAAAGTTAATCACTGTAACAGCAGCAATAAGTTTAACAGTCGTTACTTTTACCTGCGTACAATTACAATAGTGCTACATATACTAGACAAAGGGTAGTCGTGTATCTGGCTAGAGGGTGTAAAGGGAAAAGGAAAAGAGAAGGGGGTGGGATAAATAAAAAATAAAAACAGAAGGCAGAGACTCGCTCTCAGTGCCAGTGGCTGCCTGCATTTCGTATTTTTTTATTATTACTCATATTTTCGCGTCCTGAAGAGACGGAGGGAGGCTGTAAGGGGTGTAGCCGTGGCAGCCAGTGCTGGTTTAACCCGAGCGTTATTAATGCCCGTAGCATAGCGTCGGCCAGCAGAGTTCTTAATAATTGATAAAAATGTATGCACACACGTGTATCCAGTCAAAAAGCCAATGGTCCACGTGTTCGCAGCCAGGAGGTCGTCGGCGTCGCGACGCAGCCGAAAAAGGCATGAGTTACAAGGGGAGCAGGGAGTAAAAGGACGAGGGTTGGTACCCGTGTCCGTACACCCTGGTACCTGCATTAACGGTGGGAAATGGTTCGTTGACAAAGGTGACACGATTTATTCGCACTTTTCAACGTGGTTCGCACGACGGCAAATTTTTCTCTTGGTTGCGTCACCATTTTGAAATTATCAAAATTTATGCGACGACGACCGTTACCTGTTCCCCTACCCCACCCCACCCCCACCATCCTGACACACAAATACCGGGGTTTGTGTTACCCTAGAAAAATACCCTGAAAAAAAAAACATCATCCCTGCTACCAGGTTACGTTCTCCATCGGACCGTGAGGCAGTTGGTAGCATAGCTGCTACCAGTCGTACGCAAAGCACCGTAGGTACCTACTTACAAATAAGAGTCTGAGTAGGTACAGGTTGGTAGTTCACTGTGAAGTAGAGAGCGTTTCATAAATTCGTACCGGCTGAATTTCCAGGGCTATAATAAATTGGACAAAGGCCCGTGGCTCTTGGGGCGGAGAGGGGGGAGGTGCCCGAAGCGGAAGTATGGGTATAGGTTAAGCCAAGGAAGGGAGAGTGAGGGCAGTGCTGGTGCAGCAGCCTTGCGCATCCCTTACGTTTCGGCGGGGGGAAGGAGGGGGTGCGTATTTAGAATAACGGTGCTCTCATTAGCATATGCGGCCGCCACAGGCTACGCCATTGCTCGGGGAGCCTCGAGGCGGGCCTTTTGTAAGGCGAATTAAAGAAATTAGTAATCTGAATAAATATGTATAACCGCGCCGCGCCGTTGCTTGCTAGGTATAGGAGTAGAGTCAAGGAGGTAACGGTGAAACTACTAGAGGCCTACAGAAATGACTGCTGCTGTTACTGGTACTACTGTTGGTATTACTGGTGTTGGTGTTGTTGCTATATCTACCAGAAAGAAGAGCCAGTAGCTTAGTGCAACCTGGAGGACGACTTTGGTAGGCATAGACCCATAGGCTATGGAGTATTTCTTGCGGAAAAAAAACTAAAGGAAATGTCGACTGTGGAGCCGGGTCAAATCTAATTAAGAAATTCTTACAGAGTCCTCGTGTCGGTCTTTCTTTCTCTTTCTCACTCTTTGTGTACCTTGTCTGTCTCACACTTCCACTTCTGTACTGTTATATAGCGCTTCAACCCTTTTTCGCTGTTGGCTGCCGCCGCTATCCGGAGAAATTAAAAATAATTTTCCACGACAAATATATTAACCCTATGTTACGACGAGGAGTTCACCGTAACCCGTTCTCTCCCCGCTTTTGAGCTTTTGTGTTGGCCAGCCTGGCATGACGGGAAATAATAAGAAAAAAATATTCGTAGCTCAGTAATTTATATATATTTTACGTACAGCAGTATCCAGTATGACTGGATTTAATTTTTTTGTATATAAATTTTGATCTTTAATTATACCAATCGTTATACTCTTTTCAATTAGATCTTTTTACAGATAACTGATAAAACATGGTGGATAGGTGAAATCGTATTCTATGGGTATGATGAGGTCCGTGGTCATCCTGGCGTGGAGAACCGACGATGGTTCATTGCAATGGTCTCACCCAGCCGAGATAAACGACTCTCTCTCTCTCTCTCCCCCCCCTCTCCCCCTATTTCTTTCCTTCTCTCACTTTCATCCCCCTCATACTTTCTACGCTCTCTTTGACTGTCTCTCCCACGGCAATAAATCCCATGAAAATACCTACCCTACTTGCCAGTGGGGTTGGTACCACCCACTGTTACCCTTAGCCACTTCCTCCTGGCGGCTAACCTAAAAATTCATTAGATTATAAATCCATTAATGCTTAACCGCTTGGCGAGGTCCCTCACGCCTGGACGAGCTTGAATTTCGATCGGATTCCCTTACGTATCGTCGAATCGCATTAGTTACATAGAAACGCACTGTGTTTTTATTCATTATTTTTAAATCCTTGGTAGGGACGCTCCCGTTTATTCTCCGCATACATGTGACCAGATGTGGATTTATCTTATGAGGGATCCACCACAGGAATCTTGCTGGAGACTTTGTTGGTTAAGATTATTCAATACGGTTAGGTTGGTACTTTTGTTAGAGAAGACAGCCGAGAGATAAAGTTAAATTAAGGAGCCGAGGGGGGGCGAGTTTGCAATTGAATAACTTTATAATTTTTGGTTTTCTTTAATTCCCACGATAACGACGTATAGCTATATCTATAGTATAAAGAGCGGAACGTGGCTAGTCCCAGAATCATGATTACGATATGGCCACCCTTGAGAAGACTTTAGTTAGTTAAGAGAGCGAGGGGTGCAGAGTAGTTTCTACCCGGAAGTAGATGGCGTTGTCGTCGGTGGTTATATGTTCTTCGGTAAGGGTAATTCGGAGTTCTCTATTTCAACTTGATCCTTTTTCTTTCATCAGGTAACATTATCTTTCTCTTATTTTTATGAAATTTTTATTATCATCGTTCCAGGCACCAGGAAGTGTCTCTGGCCTTTTTTGCAACTCTTTTTTAGGTTGGACTGCCGAGATATTCAGCTGAGGATAGAGGGTGCGAGAGGTAGAGCAAGAGCAATAAGAGTGGGCCAAAGTGAGCGAGAGAGAGAGAGAGAGAGAGAGTAGCTAGCCGTCGGAAAGTAATTAGAAATATGGCTTGCCAGAGGTAAATGGGCCGTGATGCCTAGGATAATCGTCCCCTCTCGACCTACCCCCTCTACACTAAGGATCCGTGCGTCCATTTTTTTTTCTCGTTCAAACCCAGAGGATCCGTGGGCCCTTAGATCGCGTGGATTACCCCCACGTCGATTTTTAATCCCGTTTCGACTTAAGAGCCACCCTTACTTAAATCCAGGATCGGAGAGCGCCCATACGTCACGGGCGAGGAACACTTCGTTAGAACGGATGACAAGATTAGGTTCTGCCAGTGTAAAATCGATAATAAATTTCCTAGAGGACACTGAGATTCTCTACTCTTCTTTAAAGAGAAGGGTTTTAATTCTAGTACAGGTACATTTCTTGACAATTTTTTCTGATGATCTGACCTATGACACTTTCTAGCAACCCTGGTGTCCGAAATACAGTCTTGGATCTGAAAGGGTAGGAAGACAGCCGAGTGCATGATATTGCTTTCAATTTGTCTGAAATTCCAGAGAAAGGAGGAAATAGAAATTTTATAGTCTTTCTACATTCCAGACACATTTTCACATCCTCTAGAATTCATAAGGAAAAACTACTATGTTCTACCTGTCCTATAAAGGTAGCTAGGAGTAAGGCAGTAATTGAGGGATAGATGGAAAAAAAATATGTTCATTCCAATTCTTTTTGTATTCAATCCTAATGTATGGACAGGGCATGTAAAAAGAAAATCTTATTTAATAAAAGCACCAGGAGGTCGCAAGCACTTTGTTCTAGTAAAGATATAGAGTCCTGGCACGTGTTAGGTATACATATAACATAGTATTAAAGTTTACTCGTGTGATATCCTTAAAGAGTGTCTACCACATGGTACTGTCGTCTAGCTTCGTTAATATCTTAGAGAAACCCTGGCGAGCGTGGTGCTAGGACTGAGGTCACAGCATCCCCAGGAACTTGGGAGGATACAGCAGCCACGCGGTTCCCGTTTGACCTTTAACCTTGGCGCTGAAGGAAACGGTGTGAAAGGCTCTCTCCTACCATCCGGGAAAGCACCCTTTGCACTTCTATGCCGACAGGGTGTAAAGGATAAGGGGGTAGCAGTTTCCCAAGGACTATAGGGAACCTCCAAGACGCAAAACGGGACGCACATATCGTACAGTGTCCTGAGTCTCCATTATAATTCTCGTGGGCATTCTGGGCGACGCACGCATCCTGGTACCTTGGCTACAATACCTACCCTCATCCCTTGTTTCCATTTTGCTTCCACATCCTACTCACCTTTTGGCCTATCTAGCACCTCCCTCCTTCTACCCCTCATGTAGACCGTGGAAGGGTGTGGCACCCCTAGCACCACCTGTACTTTATGTCGTTTTTACTCGTAGCGATTACTTAGCCAAGAGGCTGAGGATGGGTGGTTGAGAAGGGGGTGAGATAGGTGTCGGACAGGAAGAGGGCGAGTAAGCGGATGGTGCTCTCCAAGTAGCTACCGACCCAGGTCCTCTCTGCTCTGTTTCTTGTACATCCTTAGAACTACCCTTGCCCACCTCACCCTGCTGAACCTCACTCCTAGGAGACAACAGTTGCCCAAGTTGAGTTAGCCTGGTCGCGCATGGCGACGTAATATCACGTTATTTAGAATATATTATATCCACGTGGAATTGCGTTACCCTCGAGCTTTGGTCGAGGGGGTTGAAACCACCCTCTCTATGCTCATGATATAACGAGAGCCATTATGATAATCCGATGCATAGATTAGGCATAACTCATTAACCCACCTGCTGCTGACGGGAGACGAGATCACAGGAGGATCGAGAGGATGAATTCAACCCCCGGGGGTGATTTCTTAGCCACCCTACCCTCTCCTAATTTTTGCTCTTTTTTTATCATACCGCCCTTATCTTATTTTCCATCCACTGTACCGTCATGCCGGGGTAGCTACTCTTCTTCGTATCCAGAGTCAAAGTGAAAGTTCCACACGCAGGGGGTGGCCGTCCCTTAACGGATGCTGGGAGTCCAAAGCCGTGTCAACGATAGCGCATAAATATTAAATAAAATATTAACTTTTCCACAGAGTTTCGACGTAAACCCCGTCGACGCGGCTAAGCAGTTTCTTTGCGAGATTCTTAAACTTTCTCACCCTTTCTCGATGCCGACGCCATTAAGGGAATCTTTTGTCCACGCGAGACCAGAAGATTCTCATCGGAGGTTTGGTGGTGGTTTTGGTCGAAAGAATTTCTACAAGGTGAAAGGGGTGAGGGTAGCGCAGTTTTAAGGCACAATTTACCATAAATTTGGCGAGCCATGCTGGCAAAGGGACAGTACTGCCCGGGACGCTAAGGGTGACTCGTGGAGCTAAGGGTGGAATGGCTGAAATCGCTGTGTATCTTTATACCAGGACTCAGAAGGAACTTTCTGATTGTATTACTACCACGGGCGTTTAATGCGTTTGCTTTTCCTGTAAGAAAGTTTTAATGCATTGTAAGCGGCGCTTAATGAACCTTAATTTCGTTCTCCATGCTCCCGCGAGGTGGCGTCTGCTTTTACTTGTAGCACGTCACGGCCCGCCGAGCCTTTATACAAACAGTCCCGTTCGATCCATTCCTTCGTTATCATCCATATTGTACCTATCTTATCCTGTATTCCAGTAAGTAGGGTAAGTATAGGTACCTACCTTATCGTCCTGTACGACTGAAGTTTCCATCAGGCTCCCATAAAATCAGGATGTTGCGCAAAATATAACGACTACGCTACTGTCTGACACTCGTGCCGTAATTCATTCTCCTCTTCTTAGTTCACCCTTAGAATTTCAGTCCCTCCTTTCTCTCTTCCTCTCTGTCTCTATCTCTCTCTCTCTCTCTCTCTCTCTCTCTCTCTTGCGAAGAGCGTTATCCTCTCTCTAGGTTACTTCCTCACGCGACACCTGTGTCAGCAACTAGCCTCGTTAATTCTTACTGCGAGAAACTACATGCGTCGTAGCCACATATCGGATTTTCCTGAAGACCCAAGTCACGTGTTTCCTTACGAGTGATCGGGAGGCATTGGCAGGTTTGTGTTAATTTTTTTTTTCGTGGTACATACTATATGGATATTTTAGTATTATGCAGAGTACCAAAGAGAATTTTGAAGTGTCCCGCAGGGGGAGAATTAATGTCCTTGGAGACGTGACGAAACGCAGAGAGACGATACTGTCCTGGACACAGAGGGAAGGAGAGTGAGACCAGCAAAATGGCAAACAAAAGGATTCCGCTGTAGACGGACGGCGCACGTACAGCGGTAATTAAAAGAACCGACAGATGTCTCTTTTGCCGTCGGGTTTTATTTCGTTACGAGAGACGCGTGTCGTGTATTTAAATTTTCAACGTAGCCATCCCTAGAATTCTTTGATTAGAAGCTCTCCCCCTCTTTCTCGCGTTACACCTGCTTTGCTTTCTCCCATTTTTCACCCTTCCATTTATATTTTCCTTTTGGACGTTATTCAATAGTTATAATGCACCTCTGATATTTTTAACTGTGTATATGATTATGATTTTTATTTCATATATTTTTTTATCAAGTCAGAACCTCGTTCTTTGATTTTATTATCCCTTGTCCGTATAACGAAACGAAACTTTGGTTTGTCCATCAGAAATATAAAGAACCCTCTGCGGTACCGATTTACACCCTTCTGAGGTGTAAGAAAAAAAAAGTGGTATACAGGAGAACTGTAGAAAAGTTGACGACGACGACGAGATTCGAGATGTTTTTTACGAGGTTCCAGTGAGCTAGGGGTGTCTCGGGGGTGAGTCCTGTGATGCGGGAAGACTTGTGAGAGAAGAGAGGGATAAAAATGAAGAAGAAAAGTTCATGAAATATAATAAAATCCGCGGTGCGAGATTGGCCCCCGCGAAATGACAAGGGTTCTTCTTCCTTCTTCTTCTTCTTCCTTGTCTTCATCCTTTGCAACCCCTACACGCTATCCTGCATGTTCTACTCTTCTTTTGTTTTACGTATCCCCGTGCGGTTAGCAATCGCGACTTTACGAGCTAATCAGCAAGAGCTATAGTCTAGTGGATTACGATGCGTGGCACTTTTTTTTTCATTCCTCTTCTTCAACCCTCCCTACCAATGATCCTCGGGTCTTAATGATCAGGTACAGTTCAAAGATATCAGGGACATACGTATATCGCTATCTGTGGACATTTAATAAAAATTACACTGGATTAACCGTTCGGAATGATTTTCTTAGGGAAAAGATAGAGAGCAATGGCCGACCCAAGGGAAGCAAGTTCATTTACTAGGGGTCGTAAAGAGTGTCGAATTGGGCATCCACCGGCTCGTATAGCAGCATCAGCTCCAGCGCTTCTACGCTTCTACACTGCAGGGCTGGTTTACAAGAAGATACGGCCCAATCACTGGGCTCTGCCATCTTGCGGCACGTATTCCACCCCACCCCGTGGTTCCATCTTCAGCTGAATCCTGCAACGTCTTACAGCGGCATTCAACCCCTGGGCACTGACTCTTATTTATTCATTAATTAATTTGTGGGAGGATTCACGCCAAGTCCACCCCTCCCATCTAGGGGTGATAGGTAGTTCCCGGCTCGACGAGATTTTTAACAACCCTCCTTCCTGAGAAACTAGCAGTAACCTTAGAGACCCGATACTGATTCACAACCCCTTTAAGAAGTTCCTTCTGCGTACAGTTTTTTTTAACTTGTATCATTTATTTTTTGGACAATTTTACAACCCTCTAAGCATAGAGTGTTATTGATGAAAATTTTTGTTGTTCGGAATATTGTTATCCTGTAAACATAAACTTTCTCTGCGTATCCTCGCACTGGTGAGCTTTTTATCTTGGGGATGCAGTGTGGATACATGGGTAGGTGGGTGGTTTTTTTTACCCATATTCCTGGCTAGTCCAGCCGACTACACGCGTCACTAATATGTACGACAACGGCCATGAGAATGCGTGGACAATCTTTCCTGGTGGCGTGGGCTTGTACGCCATTGAATTTATGGTGGTTTCTGGCTACTGTTTCGCTAGGGGGTAGTTTTGTTTCCGATTCGGCGGTTTCGGCTGTACTTTTATTTTCCCCATTCGTTTACCTATATATTTTTTGTCAAGGCAAACAAAAATACGGATGCTGCACGGCAGGCGGACGTCACTGTGTCTGTGACACGAGCGGGAAGATTTCAAGTGGTACTTAGGGTTGTTTTTCGATTTTTAAAAGGGGGTCGAATAAGCCGGTTACGATAAATCTCTATTAAAAGAGTCGAGCAAACAGGGCTTTGCTCTTGGGGGTTCATCAGAAAGAGTCCATTGACACACATTCTGCAGCCCTTCATCCCTTATGATATTCACTTCCACGTTGCAGGTGGTAGCGCGTCATTAAATCATCCCCCGCGGACTACTAGTGGACCATCCCCTGTATACTTCCCCTGTACTCTTCCGTATACGCATTCTCTCTCTCTCTCATTCTCATCTCGCCGCACGTGCGGTACTCCAGCAACGCGTCTACGCTGACCCGTTGAAACCATGGGGACGGGGGCTTCTCCCGGTTTCGCAAACATCCCTAAACAATGACCGTTCGCCCGGTGATTTTCGCTTGCTGCTTGGTCATCGAAAAAACGTGGCGAAGGTTCGAATAGTGGAGTGGGCCACCTAGGGGCTTTTCGACGTGGCACCTACACTGGGATGTACTCCGTTACCACCATCTACCCCCATTCTGGTATACGAAAGGGGTAGGTAGGTAGATATGTGCCACGGTATGGATTACCAGGCTAAATATACGAGTCAACCGCGTGTGGTTTCCCGAGATTAGCTCGGGTTTATATCGGGATTACATATGTAAAACCATTAGGTTAAATCATTTTTTAAATAAATGTTATTCGAGATGAGGGAGGTGAGTGGGAACGCGAAGGGAAGGGGATTGTGACGGGGGTTGAAAAGAGAAGGGTAAGTGGAGAGGGTTGGTCCAAATGAAATATTCGCCATCACGTATGTGCATTAGAGTTTTCATCCCTTTTACGAAATTTCACAAAGATCAGCATCCCTCTTACTGGTCCATATCTATAATACATTGACTACCCTTGTATGTGTGTGAGTGTTTGTACATATATATATCATCTGCCAAGAGGGTTACTGGCAAGTGGTTTATATTTCTTTCAATGTCTGTTCTTTTTATTTTCAATTTTTCTTTTTGTTATCCTCACGGGGAAAAGATGGCGCCACCTTGTGACGATAATGAAGTCATTTGTAATGCGGTTCTAACTTCTGGGCTGGAACGTAAGAGCCGGGGCCGTACTGGTATAGGTATATATTTGGCAAGTATAGCCTATACGAAATCTCCCGCAGTTAGGTGCCTCGTTTTACGTACATATAGAGAACTCCACGGCATCTACCTACCTCAGCATCCTTTGGCCCATTGAGGATCCTTAACCCTTCAAGATACTACCCTAATCTTTTAATGGGTACGGAACTAGAAGTTGTTGTAATAAACTCTGCCGTTCTAACGAGATGGGATATGAATGTCTGGTGCAGTTGCGATTTTTCACCCATACTCAAAAATATTTTATAGAAACTTCAGCCTCCAATATTGAAATAGAATTTTGAATATTTTTTTTACAACCGTACGATCAACAATCTCGAATCGTATATATACCTATGAAAACAATTGGAACACCCCTGTAACTTTTGCCTTTTTTTTTTTAATTCTACTTCATTTCATTTAACGCACGCACGCGTCCCATAAAAAAAAACCAAACACGAATCGGTGACAATGGCCGCGAGAGTTCTGATTCTATCGTTCGTTAAATGCGTCCACGCGTCCCGAATGACAGAGCCAATAAATAAAAGGAATTAAAATATACGCGAATGCTCTACCGGATACCGTGGGTGAGACGGGGAGGGGGAGGAGTGATTTTTGCGGCCGTTTATAAAATATTGTTCGGTACCCTTACATATGGTGTCCGCAGTTTTTCCCGGTATCGGATTTTTATCACATTTTTTTCTTTATTCATTTTTTTTATCAACCCCCTACAGCCACCCCGTATACAAATGCTTGCGTATGAAAACCAGCAGCATCACTGAGTCTCGAAAATATATGCACAGCAGTATCCTACCCATTCCCTTCCGGACGAACCAATGAAAATCGTTCGTCTATAAATTCTTCAACCGAAATGAATTTTATTTTAACGAGCGTCAAAACGATATACATAGGTATAACCATAGTGTCTCGTCGAGGTATAGGGTGTCGATATGTAAGGAATGAAAGAGAGAAACTAGAGAGGAAAAACGAAGAAACAAGTAAAATGACAGAATTTGAGAGAAAAGGGAAGCGCCATGCATAAATGAGCACAGGGGTTGAAAATACTTTCGACTTTCTCCCTTCAGTCGGTATTATTGTGTGACTTGGAACGGCCGCATCCCCCCTTCGTCCCTGGATGGCGTTACGGTTTACGAGGCGAACTCTCACCGTGGCTGCTTCGAACGTCGGTGGCGGCTGAAACGGTAGCAATGCTAGAAGTGCCCCCAAAGAGGGATAGGAGGAAGAGGGGATAAAGGAAAGGAAAGGAAAGGCGGCGTGAGAATTATTCATAAACGTAGGCCGCCCGGGCTAAGGGGGTGGTTTTCGCACTCGGCTCTATACTCGAGTTGGGTTGGCTGAATTCTACCGAATATAACGCCTGGCTCGTCCTCGCATAATAAACACATAACAGTAATCCTTAAAACAATAATTAGCTCCCGTGAACCTCGTTCCGGCCACCCCCGAAGGACCAACCACCCCCTTTGATTCCAGTCTGGCCGAGAGGGGTAGCAGATATTCAGGGGTATTACTTGGAGGATTTTTTCGAATTAATACCACCCCTTTTATACTCCTAACCCCGCCTGTCTCATAGTGTCATCCGGAAGTGCAATATAAGGGCAGTAGGATTGCATTGTGTCAGAGTGCATTTTGGTTTTGAATGGATTAGGCGACAGGTTGCCTAGAATCCCGAAAGGATTTCGCCAAGTCTTGAAACGTGTATATGTAGGATTGTGACTGCGAATAAAAATAGGAATAAGAAGCAGGGTATTATAAGGGTGGGTGGGTGGTTTAACGAGAGGGTGGCGACGAAGGGGCGCGCAAAGTGGTAATAGTTTTAATCCGGTGTCTTGGAGTCAGGATTTGGTGGCGCGGCAGTTAGTGGCTGGTAAGTGGCGAAGCCACTTCGCGCTCTGATATCATAATCCGAATAATCGCCATTATTGCCGCCATTTGCTTAATCCGAGCTACGGTATGGTCGCAGGAAGCTACGAAGGCGCCATACTTAATGCACCGAGTCGAAAGAATTTGGAAAAAATAAAAGTTTCGTTAATGAAAAAAATTTCGATTTACATTCATATTCTCTTACAATTAACACAGCACTCGAATATATTCGCTATGCAATTTATATAAAATTACTACTTTTTTTAAAAATTAAAGTACCCATCGCACCATAACCTCCAAGTATTATTCATCTGTTGCCAAAGAATTTTCTAATTGTAACCGTATCGTGGCAAGCAGGAATTCGCCATTTTAGAATTTCTCCGACAGACCAAAATCTCGTAAAGACGCGTAAACGGCGACTTTCGAAGTCAAAGTGGTAAGAGGTGCAAAGAAAAAAAAATAAAAAGAAAGATCTCTGCAACCTCTCTGCAGTGTTTCCGCTTAAACGGTACGGTGACTCCTGGACTGCGCGGGAGGGTGGAAAAGCGAAAAAGGGGGTAAAAGGAAGGAGACATTAAATCCCCGAGATTTGTTCTAATGGCCGCAACTTGCTTACAAACTATTCGCGTTTCCACTCCCCGGGTGTGGTTTGTGTCTACGTGCGATTGTATAAATTTGGTCGAGCGTGCTCGGCCGGTGAAGTAGAGAACGGGCCTTGGGGCCGAGCTCGTTGCTTAAATACAAAAACTCCCTGCTAAATCTCACCCTTAAACTTTGCCACTTTAACCCGAGAAATATGTTTATTTATTGTGTCGCCGTAGAGCGTAGCCAAAGTTCGTGGACATTGGGGTTTCTTATACACTCGATATATCTGTACAGGGTAACGTATTTCCCCGTAAGAAATGGCATTTGGAATCCGAAGAAA
The DNA here is from genome assembly GCA_030142375.1 of Calameuta pallipes. Classification (NCBI taxonomy): domain Eukaryota; kingdom Metazoa; phylum Arthropoda; class Insecta; order Hymenoptera; family Cephidae; genus Calameuta; species Calameuta pallipes. Next base: position 485,107 of record JARQSW010000685.1, read on the forward strand.
CAACTTACTGATATGACTGTAGAATTTTGGTTAGGGGACGATAAAGGCATTTTCTTAATAATCAGTCGAGAAGTAAAGACAGCAGTTCGCGGATGACGGCAGTGGCACGCCGAGCGGTTATCTCTAATAAGGCTTCTAATTACGTGACATTATAATTACCTGAAAGATTAGATCCCGGGAAGGGGGTGGTTGGGCTGTGGCGGTGGTACGAAACGTCAGGAGGGGGTAGGTAATGTGGAAGATAGTCGGTGGCATGTGTTGTTGATGAGGCGGTTAGTATTCAGCGGTGCGTTCCGCCCGGGACTTTTGAAAACTAACTAAGTAAAGCCACCTTAATTCCATAAGAGGGAGACGTAGGGGTTTGGTATTATTATAACACCCTCTTAATTACCGGATATTAGGAGGGGTGAGAATAGCCGAGTACTTTGCCAATTGCGTTATCGCATTGGCTACTGGGTCACTTTTACCTATGAGTATATATATATGTACACACACATCACGATACTCTTATCACAGTCGACCTTGACATACATACGATATAATACTTACATGCACGTTATAACGTCCTTGCCACCCTCGAATGCGCCGTCCTTACCCCATCTACTTGGCAGTTCGACAAGTGTCAGTCCCAAATTACCCCAAAGTACCAATTGGGTCAGTGTCTCATTAATCAACAGATTGGTGATCTCGAATATGGGTGGGTCGGTAAGTAGAAGTGTCTGAAACATAAAAGAAAAAAAATTCTATAAAAAAAACTAGAAGATAGTGGATCGTGATAGATGTTGGGGCTGACGGTAATGATTTTTAATCGACACCTCGCGAACGTATGCACTTCGGCAGGATCAATTATTCATACAGATCTGTTAGACAAAGGCAGGAGACTCGCAGGATGATGGGAAACAAAAACGCCAATTAGACGATAAAATATGCAGAGGGGTTTTGAGAGCTCGTTTCGAAGTTGGGGGATGAACGTGAGCTCAGGACTTCAGGTTGAGGAACGTCCTGAAGGGATGGCGGATATGTGCGAGGGCATAGGAGGTCCTTTAGCACTGCTGTGACAACGATGTCATAGAAGGTGCTTTGCCAAGGCAGAGAGATGGCGGATGGGCGGCAGCGTGGTAGAGAGTTTGGCTTCTTGGAAGTTCGCGAAGATCTTAGACGTAGATATGTAGATATGGCGTGCCTAGCTACCGTGACACATAAAATAACCGCTCAATTATTCACTGAGAGCGAGTCGAGTGAGCCGAGAGTGCGATGCAGCCCCTTTCACCAAAATCCGATTAGGGGTTTGTGTCTTTATACTTCTGTCTCTGAGTGAATCTTAAATCTCAGTTTGAAGCACTTAAATTGAGGTTAGAATTTAGTTGTAAAAAAATAATTAAAGCATGTGGAATCTGTAGGGATTATTAGACGCAAGAAAATTCATTTCTCGTTCGAATCATACAGGATGCTTATATACACTGGAGTTGACGATATTGGGGGAAGTTTTTAAGAATCGCCGTCAGAGGGCAAAATCTTTGGCAGAACCTTTCATGTAAATTATAAATTCATTATTATTCGGTTCGGTAAGCACGTCTGAGGATTTTTCGGCTGATCGCTTGAATTCGCGAGTCTCAAACGAGATTTTGTATAGCTTCTCCCTTAAGGGTGGTGAAAGGGGGTAAAGATAGTCTTCAACCCCATATAGAGTAATATCTCCATCCCCTTTTGACTGTATAGGGAGAAGCGAGACGTCTATTGATTAAAAAACTTTATAATACGATCTCATCCCTTATTTGCTTTCTGTTTTGATTTTTATTGTTCCATGGGACATGGGGTGGCTCGTTCGCGGCCGAGTCGACGGGGTTCATCCGATATTTAATTTCGAAGGAATTCCCGTGACGGAGTTCGCCAACTAAGTTCCTGGTGAAACACCCGTGCGACACGAACAGGTGGAGTATCGGCGTATCAAGGGGCAATTACTTTTTAGCCCGGGGGTCGGTTTCCTACCGGTGGAAAAAAGTGCTGAGTGTAGGACAGAGAGGGATAAGAATACGAAAAAAAAAAAAAATGGAAAATTATGAGGAAAGGAGCAATCCTTACTTCCATCTCAGGTTGGTATACATATACATAGAGTCCTGTACGAGGATCCTGGTAAAGGAGCTCGTTATCGAGAAAATTGAGCATCTTCAACAGAAAACCTTAGCAGCATCCATCTTGGTTTCACTGATGGTACAACCGCCATACTTGTATTTTTCTCATCTTCGACATTCTCCACTTCACATCTTCACCCTCGGTCTACCCACGTCGGTTACCCAGTATCCCAACTCCTGGAGTGCTTCGAGGTATTTTTTTACTTGCATCCTTTTTTAGTAATTACCAAATGCCAAGGGCAATCCTGAGTCACCGATCACCTCCTACAGGAATAGTGATCGATTCCTCAACCTAAGCTAACTCAATCGGGAATCGACGGCGTGGCGATATTGCTATTTAATCTTGTTAGGATTTTAATTTATCACGATGGCACCCGTGCTGGTCCGTCATTGAATTCCGATGGAGGTATCCTACTGAAGATGAATAGTGTTCTGGTACGTAAAGTCGATCTCATCTTGGATACCAGGCAGTGCGGTATGCTGATGATGCTGTACTCATGAAATATATCGATACTGACATTATCTTGCTAAAAACGAAAAGGAAAAGAATTGTAAAAGACGATATACAAGGAATTAAACAAGAAGAAATGATCATAGAGAAAAGCAGGCACGGATGGAATGAGAATGTGGCGCTAGTGTCGAGATCCGTTCGTTGGGGTTTTCGACGTGGACAAATAAAGTTTGTACGGTTAAAAGTTCTCCCCTCATTAAGAGGAAGTCCCCAGGGCCATGGCAAGAGAGTACTAAGTGCCACGTCTCACTGCTAGGAACACATTTATTAACAGGAGTCGACCTCATCCTCCATAGCGGGGACTCCAACCCTCATTCACTTTGGTAGCTGTCTGCTGTCCTGTCCTACTGGCTATACGCGGAGGAGGTGCAAGGGTGGTAAAATGGTGGCAAGAGGGTGGCTGCCTCGGGAGAAAGAAAAAAGACGTCACATTGTCGACGCCTTATTAATCCGGAGGCAGAGGGGCTTTGAAGAAATTAAAAGAACAGAGAGTATAATGTGAATACATCCATTCTACCGAAGTACCCAAGCTTCTAGCTGGCAGCCACCGCCATCCGAAAGAACCATTACCATTCTCCGCCTTCGTGCCGGCTAAGTACTAGACTGATAGACATCTTGAGCCTTGTCACGCTTTTTAAAATCCAATGTATATTGTACAGCCGGAGCTTCTCCGGGAGTCTTTCATTTTTAATGCTGCCGGTAGATTATATAATACCTTACGATTTTACACAATTTTCTTACTCTGTTCTTTTTATTTTAATTCTCTACTTTTCTTAGGTATCGGATATCGTATTGTACTTTTGATCAAACAAATATTAAGGTTCAGTAGACTAGTATAGTTCGTTACTAGTCAATATTTATTGTATTAATTAGCCAAAGAATTTGGAAAATTGAAATGAATATATTCTCAGTACGTCTCTGCTATGTATTGTGTTAATAATTAGCATTTCTCTTTTTTTCTATTCAATCAATTTGTTTCACTGGACAGTTTTTTTGGAGTAGGAAACGATATGGCCGACCGGAGTCGTCTCATTTCGGGTACTTTCGGCTCAGCTGTTCTTAGTGGTTGGTGGTGTCGCTACGCGACCTATCTGCGGTGCTTTCTGTTTTGTGTTTTATTGAAATTAGGATAAAATGACTTCACGTGTCATGAGTTGTTATATATACAGCGAGGATGACAGTTTACCGGCCATATATTTACCTGACAAAACGGAAGTATATGTTGGGCGATCTGACAGTACTGGTATAAAAGATAGTATGTGCTCACGAAATCAAGGTTAGTAACTACGTTCACTGCATTTACGTCAGTTGGACTATGTTGGGAATCTATTCGGAATAACTTTTTTTTATAATACTGCTCGTAATTTTGTGTTCGTCATTTGGTCTTTACAAAATACAGCATCTCTTATGGAAGTTAGTTTATATAACTTTTTTGCAAACGGTTCAACGTGCATAAGCGCATGACTCATGGTAGATACAAAATAAACATCCTAGATATGAATAATGAAGTTTGCTATATAGTGGGGATTTCATTAAGTTTTCAGTTTTAATATTATTTGTAGTCTACTAGGAAACATTGGCTGACAAGGTCTTTTTTACGTCTTTCATTTTCACATTATCTTATCAGTTCGGCTCTATGCAAGCTATGAAGACCAGAGAGTTTTCGTGCAGCAGGTTGGATCCCGGTCATCTGGTTTGAACAAGTTTAAAACTCGTAGAGGTGTAAAATTGGTTTCAAGACACGGAGACAGTTTGCATATTCTTTATGGCAAGTACAAGTACCGAATAGAATTCAATCCACCACCAAGTAAAGAGGAGCTAGAGAAAAATTCCAAAAGGACCATCACCGAATTGGATGAAGAAGACAAGGAGTTTTATGAAAATGGTGAAAAATTAAGTAAAAGATCGAGGATGGGTGAGAACAGTGAAATAACAAGTATGAGACTATCAAAGGAAAGTGTGGAAGAGAAGCAGGATATGAATGACACGGTGGATAGTGAAGTCGTGAACGAAATATTGTCTAAAGTAGATAGTGAACAGGATATACAGGAAACCTCACATTCTAGTCTTAGTAACATGATTGGGGTAACGGGAGGCTCAGGAGAATCTGATACTGTGGCATGTGTAAAAGGATTCTGGGAGGATATCGATAATAAGGCACTGCTGATCTATACAAGTAAAGGAATACAATCTCGATCTAAAGTAATTATTTAGGCATTTTTTTACAATTAAGATATTCTTCTTCGGTAATGCTGAGCAAACTTATTGTTATTTGAAGATAGCAGCCTATGATATGGATGGGACTTTAATAACGACTCGCTCAGGCTTAGTAATGCCAAAGGACTGCAACGATTGGCAAATATTATACCCAGTAGTACCAGCTAAATTAAAGAAATTATATGCAGAAAATTACAAAATAGTAATATTTACAAATCAAGGGCAATTGGGTGCAGGAAAACTGAATCCTACCGATTTTAAAATGAAAATTGAAAAAGTCGTTAAAAGATTGGGTGTACCTATTCAGGTGTTTGTGGCAACAGGTAAAAACTACTACAGAAAACCAGTAACAGGAATGTGGGACACTCTAATCAAACATGTATGTACATAAAAAAATTCTAAAATTTTGAAAAAAAAAATTAATTTCTGACCCTTCTGAATTTGTATCTCAGAAAAACGACAGCATATCCGTAAATAAGAATGAGTCATTTTATGTGGGCGATGCAGCAGGTAGAAAAAAGGATTGGGCTCCAAAAAAGAGAAAAGATCATTCCTCTGCAGATAGATTGCTAGCTCTAAACTTGGGCCTTACATTCCACACTCCGGAAGAACATTTTCTAGGACAAAAACCAGCACCGTATGAGCTACCAGTCTTTAATCCAAAGTCTTTAAAAAAAGATGTCAACATATGCGATCCACCAGATGCCAAGATTACTGCCAAAGAACAGGAGGTACCATAAACAGTTTAAATCTTTCTTGAAAGAAGTGAAACTACAAAAAATTACAACATTTATGATACGTGCAGGTCATCATTATGGTCGGCGGTCCAGGTTCCGGAAAATCGCACATAGCAAAAACCTACCTGGCTGGCTACCAGTATATAAACCGTGACACTTTGCGCAGTTGGCAAAAGTGTGTAACCCATATGGACGAAGCATTATCCAAGGGTAAGAGTGTCGTAGTGGACAATACAAATCCTGATCCAGTCTCTAGAGAAAAGTACATTAAGGTAGCACAGATGCACAAAGTACCAACAAGATGTTTTGTAATGGCTACAGGCCTGGAACATTCCAAGCATAATAATAAGGTACTATCAACATGGCATTACTTATAATTCTAATAAATTCACGTTCAATATTAATGATTTAACAGTTTCGTGAACTCACGGATTCCAAACATCAGACCATTACCGACATCATTATAAATTCCTATATGTAAGTAGTAAACACTTTTGTTGAACTTTGTATGCTTATTTTTTTTTTGTTACGACTAACATCAAAATCGGGCAAGGCGAGTACTAATACGAATTAAATAATTGTTTAATCGTCTATGACCATCAAACAATGAATATTTTATCAGCCATACAAAGTCGCAGCTACTTTGGCCTTGCCTGAGATTCATCAGGTTACTTCTACTCCTGATTCTACGTCTCTACGATCATCTCTTCACGAATCTACAACCTTACAGGAAGAATTACAAGCCACCTAGTCTGGACGAAGGATTTTCTGAAATCGTGAGAATCAATTTTGTACCGCAATTCCGCACGGATAAGGATCGACAACTTTATGAGATGTACCTGCTTGAAAAATAGAAAATAATAATGAAAATGAAATCTAGTCATCACAGTTTACCGTGAAGACGGTTCCATGAAAATTATCTATATGAACATTCCCTGCGACATAGATTGGTATCACAATGCTTATAGCAATCATATTTTAGCTACAATTATGACTATGCATGCGATAGGTAAAATTTTTGTGTGCTTCCGATATGCACATAACTAGTATATTTAACTAAAATAATATGTATCGCTGGAATTATTAATAAACTGTAAGTAATTGACACACTAATAATTATATTATAAATATCCTTTATTTATCCTGTTATTCCAATGGTCAACTTTCTCAATATTAATCTATACTATGGCAATTCGATGCTCACCAGTTCTGACGTGCTATCTCAGTCTTCGTCCATTCCTGGCAGTAATCAGCTCGTGGTAATGGAAAGTGAGCTAATACGAGAAACAAAGCTCAGTTTGTCTTGTTTCCTGGACGTAGCAGGGAGTGAGGGCGAGATAGTGAGATGGAGCTAGAAGATGGAAAAGAAGAGGAAAGAAAAAGCGGGGAAAGAGGGAAAAACGGCAGGGAAAAGTACGTCGTGGGTATAAGGAATTACAGTGAGCCGGGTAATTATTCCGCGTGCCCCTGGGTATAGGGAAATAGACAGGAGCCCGATCCGGCTCCCTCATCCTACTGGCGCAGGACTCGACCCCAGAATTGCGGCCTTCACGTATAACGACGCAGCAAAGAATTATAAAATGGAAACTGGGGCTTGATATTAATGCATCGGGCTTTAGAAGAAATACTCCTGCGTCCGCCTATCTTCTTAGACTAAAACAACCGACGTTTATTCGAGGATTTCTTTACGATTAGAATTTTCTTTGTCTCAATCACGAGTAATTATTAGTTAAGTCAAATTTTCGATTCCTAATGTCCCTAGAATCTCGGTTCATGAATTTAACGAATTTTTTAACATACAAAATTATGTATACGAAATATGTTGCTGATTCGAACGAAAGCTGTCGACTGTTTTCTCATAAAGTATACACTGTTTCATCACACGTATACGTGAACGACGTTGAAAATTCTACGAATCGTTTCTTCTCTCGTACATGGAATAAGATGCAGCGCGAAATATACTTGCATACGAAACAAAATGGCTTACGTTTCTCACGCGTGAGTATGTCAAACTAAAAGGACAGCTGATGCTTATGAATCCTTATAACAATAACGTTCTAGACGCTGGTACAACCTGTCAGAAATAATACCTATGATAGTCCTGGACACAGTAACAGCGGCAATAGTGCAGACACGTCCCAAGAAGAAGACAGAGCAATTCATAGTTACCAAATGTACCTGTTTCTTTTTAATTGAAGAATATTCTCAAGGGTTGAAACTGTTCCGTTTCTCTAAGCGTCCGGCTTAACGTTCGAGTCTCTGGACAAAAGGGTTTCTCGCGCGTCTCGCATTGTGTTTACTGAGTATTTCTCGCGAGCAATTTCGCCCGAGGAATGACTATGAGACTGGCATAATGGGCCAGTCCTTCCGAAACACGTGGATTAGAGGAGGCCATACGGAGACGCGGAGTGGTAGGATGGTTGCTGGTATATACATATATAAAGGGTGAGCATAATGTACGTAAGGATGGCAAATGAGGACGTTAGCCAAATAATGCAAAGCAAACCCTGCTCTGAGATATAGTCCGGCATTTGTCCATATTAAGGCGGTGTCAAGCTCATACTCGCGAGTTTCACGATGAGGAGGACGAGGACAGGCCTTGAGGATAGTCTACGTCGGGTAGATAGGTAGTTAGGTGTATGCCTACTCTCTCTCTCTCTCTCTCTCTCTCTCTGTCTCTCTATCTTGTCAGAATAGAAGGTGGGACATGCTGAAATTATATAGCAAGGCATCACCCGTTATTAGTCAGAGTTGGGACGCATGCCGACGATAACTATGTGTATCTTGAGCACCCGTTATATCGCCATTCGTCACGCTTCTCCAGCGTACACGCAATTTTAACTTGTAATCTCTCTGCTTCATTCGCGTCCTTTCTTCTCTCACGCCCCTTATAATACCTCGTGCCATACTGGAATGCGTCTATTCGCCTATTTTCAAAGTAGCCAACGACAAAACCTGACACCCTTTGTATAATAATCATGCACGATTACATACGCGAAGCCCACGTGGTCTCAAGCCCCCTTTTTATTGTAGGATTCATTCGTGCGGCTGCTTAACGTAGTTTTGCGATAAATCAAAAGGTAATCACGTAAATGGTAATCCTGATCCACGGACAGGAGGAGGCGTTACCGATCCTCGTGACCGATAAAAAACGTATGTACAAGCCATAGCCCATTTTAATTTGTCACATATCATAAAATACGCGCGCTTTTTACTTATTATTATGTATACTCACCAGTTTTCAGGTGACGATGCGTGTTTGCAGAAAAGAAAAAAAATGAATATATACATAAGCACGCACGTGTACAAGATACGCATAAAATTGTTGAAAATCCAGTCACGATTTCGTACAGATAAAATCAAAATGGATCCATTTCCTTTATTGTTTGATTGTATCAGTTAAGAAAAATGATTATCGCGCGAAAAAGCCTAATCTCCAAAATAAATTAATTGTCGCCCCAAAGTGTCATTAATTGAACCCGACGCTCAATATTATTGCAGGTAAGTAATGCAAAAGCAAAAATACAAAATGAAACCATTCAACAGAATGAATTACCGATGTCAATCTAATTGAACTACCAAATCAGCTTAATCTTTTATCTGAACTCGTATAAACCGTTCATCCCCTAGGTAAATCCACGATTTCGCCATTGGATAACAGACGATCCTAATAAAGGGGTGGTTTGCGTGTGACACCCCTAGGAGTGATGCACGTTCCTGTCGTCGCTTGACAATTGCCAAGATCGTGTGTCGCCTTTTCACCCCTAGTAAAGAAAAATTAGATATCGTCTCTGCGCCTTATGGGGATTCTGCACGATATCCGGCCATCCGCCTCTTTTGTTCTCTATACAAATCGTTCACAGGTTAGATATGCTTTAGTATCCCCTGGTATGTACCGGCTACCTATTCATTACGGCATATCTTCTAACGGGTAAGTATTGGAGAGAGGAGTGAAGAAAATTTTTTTTTATAAAAAGAATCAAAGTGATAATTTGAAGAAAAAAAATCAAGTTGTACCTGACTGACGGTCTATTTGATGCCTCGAGATATTACGCAAAAGGACTTCTCTATCATTCATTCCTGTTATATTCATTTTTGCCATTTTCCTTGCTTCCTTTATGAGTTCCCTTCACGAGTGTCTCAGGAGTTTCGTGTAAAACGTCACATCCTCTTTCGTACGAGTCTCATAACGCGACTGTCTTCTCAACTTTAAAGGCGAATGTGTGAGTTTGAAACTAATAAGCCGAGCACGAGATATAACACTAAGGTATGAGTATATAAGGGTGAGTTCATAGGGGTTGGAACTGTGGGTGGATGAAATGGGGGTTGATACTTTGGATTCTCACGTGGTAACGAACAGGACTTTCGATTACGACAGTGATTATTTATGTGGGTCTAAGTTGAGAGAAAGTTCACAGGCAACAAGTAGTTCGTTGTGTATTTGACATTATAAATAAGAAAAAGAACCATTCTTATTGATATATTTATCAATAGGATTATTTGTCATTGGTATTGATTTGACTGCTGTGTATAATTCCATATCTCCACAGTGTGACTTTCGATTGAGTAAGCCACGGTATTAAGGCGAGTATTAAAGCAGCGACTGGATTACAGGGAAGCATTGCTTCAGAAGATACGCTGCGAATAATCTCAATAATAGAATAGATTTTCAAGGGTATTGTCTTGCGCAAGGATAAGCCTCATACAAAGACGAACCATAGATCTGAATTAACTCTTCGACTTACTCAATCTCTCATTCTTTGAGCGCGACGCGGAGTCTCATGGAAATCAAACGTCAGCCCTGTTATTCTAACAGTCGTTGAGATGAGGTCACTTAGGGTATCTCACGAAAATACACTGGACGACCCGTTCGCGTCGTCCGACGGGTGAAATCGTCGAATTTACTTAGGCCTACAAGGCCAGAAAATGGCAAGGTTACCCATGGAATGAGCGTCGGGACGCTCGTGCTTCTTCGTTAATGGTAGTATAGCCCCTAAAAATCGGTAACGAGATCCCTTGATGACTTCAAATAACGACAAGGCTCGTACCAGCCCGTTATGATTTTCATCCCCTACATAGCGTACGTACATATATAAACTTTGACCTTAAGAGGGTTTCTACATTTGTCCAATGAAATTTTGTGCTTTGGGACGATTAATTTACTTGTTGTGTTTTCTGTACGGTAACATGAAAATCTTTACGTTGTATTTCTAGAGAATTTTTTGTCCATCATAGGGGATGAAGATGATGGAGAGGAAGAAAAGATGAAAAAAAAAAAAAATGAAAATTAAGAACCAACTATTCTTCGAACGTGGACGCAGCTCTAATCTTTATTGTAACAAAAGCCGTTAAGGCAGGGTGCGAGCCTGATGGCGCAGATGCTTCTCATTACGCCATCAAGAAGTTCGACTCTTAACTCGTTTCACGGCAGGAAATAAAGGATGCTGCGTGCTTAAGATTTTTACACCGGGATCATCTTACCACGCTTTACGTTCCACTTAAGAAGCCAAACAACCACGTGCATTGTGATGGATTTCCCTTAAGAGGCGTAACAAAGACCCACTGTACAAATTTATAGGATTTATTAATAACAACAGTGCATACAATATAAATTGATAGACTGATTGATCGATGCGAATAAAAGATAAAATGGTCCAGCGCAACCAAATGGTTCCTCCCCATGAAACTACCGGATAGTTTGATAGTCCAACAAGGGCTTTACATCAAACGCTAGCAATTAACGTCGACGCCAGTGTTACGTCTGAACATGCATATAGCATTTATAGTGTGTCGTATACAATTTTTACCTAAATAATACAAAAATTAATTCGGTACAGTTTTTGTAAAAAAACGTACAGTCCTACACATAATTTTCAATCATACAATGACGGACGTTCAATAACATATTGAAATTGATTCTGTAAATGTCTAATGTAAAATCATAGGGCAAGTATAAATATATGAAACACCCGGTATGCAATTTTCGACGGTGGTTTGTACCTACGAGGTGGGGGTGTAAATTTGCATTGAACGAAATGAGGCGCTATGGGGCATTCCAGTCCGAAGTTAATAGCTTCCCAACGATTAACTGTATCTCCCTGACTCTCACCATTTCTCCCCAATCTCTCTCACTCTCTTTCTCTCATATGCTGATAGCAGCCAGTAGAGAGTAACAACCAAGCCCTAGCTAGTATACAGGACACACTCGCTCCTCTCTCTGGCTCTCGTTCTCTCCATCGGGTATCCCGCGCCATACTACTATCCCCTAATAATATATGTCCCAAAGGCTGCAAAACAATTGACACGACTGGGCACACTTGCGTTGGGACACTCGAATGATAGTGAGATGATATAAACAATAAAGAAAAAAGTTAATGATACATCCAGGAACAGACATTTTTTTTCATTTCGAAAAAAATACGAAATCAACCACTATTAAGAAATTTGCTAAGTTCTCGACGTGGGTTGCGAATTTCGATGGTGGTCCAGCCAATAGTTTCTAAGCGACCAAAGGCGCTATAGGGGGTTATAGAGCATAATTTAGTGGACAGTTTGATATACAAACAATCTTTAATGAAATTCTTGGTGTTCATTAATAACGCATTACAGCCTCGTGGCGCCGGCGTTCGTGTTCCCCGACGCCTCCACTTCACTAATACCGTCCTGGTCGCTTACATAATACTGCGAATGAGCTTCTTCGAAATTCGCATACTGTACCACTTTGGCTGACTCCTCGTATACGGGGTGTCATTGTCAATGAATTAATGATAAAATAATTTAAGACTGATAATTGATAATAATTATTTTATCAGTAAATAGTATTCGATGTAAATTTTCAGGGGGATGGTAGATAGGGATAAGAAGGGGGGGGGGTGAGAAATTTTTTGCTGTATTAAATAATTTCATACAGTCATTACACTAGCTTAAGGTGTCTGATAGAGTGCATTATATGTAGCACCCTGTAGATAATACTGCGAGACAGGTAGGTAGAATATTAGTAAGGGATGGTGAGAGATGTGAGGGAGGGTGGAGGCGTGGTTGAGTTTCACGCGTGATTAAATTCGCGTGCCGGGAGTAAATTTATGATCGGGTGAGTTTCGCGGGCCTAGGCGAAGTCGCATGTATTATTATATAATTAATTAAATAATTAAAAAAGCGCGTCGCGACGCCCGCAGAATCTATGTGAACCATCAGTGATGAATGCTGCCACTGTGATTCCGCGACACGAAGTGTCCCAGTGCCCTAACGTCTCTTTATTACGCAATTTCGAGGCATGACACAAACGTATTAAGTGCGTCCAGATATGAAAACGCTCCCAGAAGGTCGCCAATCCAATTTCGTAATGACCAACTAATTTCAGCCCTTCATCCGTTCACGTTTAATACACATTTAATTAGCAGTCTAGGTATATGATGTCATTAATAAAAAAAATCAGAGTGTCAAATGACTCTGCGCATATGGATACTGATAACCGACACGTTTCTCATATAAAAAAATGCCATGTATAACAAAAAAAAAAAAAAAACAATAGTCAGCATCTCATAGTCATAGACGATCTCCCCCTCCCCCCGGTACGAAATGGACCAAAAATTATATATGCATACCACGATAGTCGTGCGAAGCAACCCTTATCAATTATATTACCATGGAATCCTCTTGATTGCCTTTTTTCATTAAACGGAATTACTCGACGACGTTGGCGACAATTAGGGGTGGGCTATTTTGCCAGTGGGTGGTGGAAGCGGCGAAACGCTATAGTAACGGGGTTCGCCACTTTGGTCATCCCTTCTTCGAGGGTGGTGTCGAAACAAAATAAAAAAAGAATGAAGAGAGAAAGAGAGAGGAATTAAAGACCCACCACAGTGGACAGTGGTCAAACCGCTTGCTAATGCACTGCCTCGCTCTTCCTGTCCCGTTTTCTACCCTCCAGAGCCAACCACCCCTATACGAACTCAGTGATACAATGAAACACTCGCGCTCGTACAGACGTATCTGCAACCTTTTATTCGGCGACCACATGGGATTCATAAAGCAGCCGTGAAATATCGTAGCAAAGTAAGTTGCGTCGTTTAGTATGATTTGAGCTAGTTTGATACGCTTTTGATAATGCATTTTACGTTGGAACAAGCGAGAGCACTAAGGGTTGAATAAAATTAAAAAAAAAAAAAATTAATAAACAACCAAATAATTTTCTCACGTACGGTTTTCCCATAAAATGGTAAATTCATTGATTAAAATATTAATTGACAAACACGTGTTGACAATTGTCACCATTACTGTCCTATGAAATCTAATAATTACGTCGACAACCAGTCAGCATATGTAGTTACGTAAAAGGGGGTGCGGCATTTATGGTATAATAATATAATTATAGGATTACATTGCCACGGAGCATGTGACACTATTTCCGGCTGTCTATAAATCAAGTTGCCTTATCATAAAGGGACGTTGAATGCGAAGGGCAAGAGGAGGTTAGCATAAGAGAAGAACGCTTTAAAGCCATTAGCGACATTAACTAGCGAGGTTAATGTTGGAGAAGGGGGAGGGGGAGGTGGTGGTGGTGGTGGAAGGACAAAGCTCCTTGAATGGATGCGTAGGAATTTCATTAGGGAAAAGAAACGACAGGGATGATCATACTGAGTTCCCATGTGCCATACGTGCTAATGGCGGATGACGGAATACGAGCGTAACCATAGAAAACGAATGGGAATAAAAAACAGTTGTAGCCAGGACAGGGATAAAATATCCAATTAGCCGATTGTTTGATAACGGACTTGATTAATGTGTGTATAGTCTATCGATTACCAATTTTCAGAGACGAGTTATTCGGCGCTTAATTGTAAGGCATATAGGTAGGGCTAATTAGGGCAATTAATTAAGAAAATCGAGGATCGACCACATACGCGAAGAATGAGCCATCGGGCGGTTAATTATTTAGTGTTTACTTTACGAACTCACTGGCAAGTGTCTTGAGATGATTATGGGGATTGGTGGGTAAGGCTAGGTTCTCGAAATTATATCGGACAGAGTATAGCCTTTTAGTGGGAGTTTAGTGGGCGGTTAAGGGGGTGTGCTTTGTCACGGGTGGGTGAGTGGTTCTACATATAGGGTGGTCGTACCTACGGCTATCGCATGTCGCTATGGATAATAGTTCGTTAGTCCCAGAGTTCAGTTTAGCTAATGAACCGACGGTGGCAAAAGATGGACGAACGTATAACGTGCTTGGGCATACGTATGTATATACTTATAGCAAAGGTCCACTCCTGCTGTGGTCCACCACCCCATAGCGGGGGGTCTGACACGGAATGACAATCAAGTTTTATATTAATGTCTGTTTGGGCTGCACCCACCCATACCGGATGATCATTCATTTAATCAAACGGTAGCTCTAACGTGATTACTTATTGCACATTCGCGTTATCCTCGCACGCGTGGGACATGATTCAACAATTCCCAAATGTAATCGCGTTATGGCTTGGACTGACCGCCATGGACATGCGCATACAAATATACAGAGACTGGATGTGAATACGATAACAGTTGCATTTTAGCTTTCAGCGTTTACTTCCTTTCTGATTCTCTTTAACGACCCCTTTTATACCTGTACCCCTGCGCGTAGCATCAACGGTAGTATTTCGTAGACGGGATACATGGCCAGGGTGTGGCGATGGGATAAGTTGTGAAGTAGGAGGAAAAGTCGGTAGAAAAAAAAAGAAATAGCAAGGGGGTTCTGATCAGCACTTAAGGGTAGAAGCGGTCAGTTCGAAGGGTAGATAGATACATGCGGAGGGTTGAACTTTTTAATTCAGTACCATCCGGTCAGGGGACACTTCGTGACTGACCTCAGGGGGTAGTTCGCACGTATCCAGAGCGTCACCAGTCTCGCATATAGGTGGCTAGCGCCCCTAGGACAGTCAGAGGGTAGTTGGGGGTGCAAGGGACCTCCGAGTATCCACTACCTCATATGTACCGTGTGTGTCCGTGAATGGACGCAGGAACTTGTATGCCGTAAAGATCGGCGAGGAGTAATGCCGGACGTGGTTGGCGGACACGGGGGTTGGATACGAGGAGGGTTGGGATGGACGATATAGAATTTTAATATAGTGCTTTACGAGCGCGATTGTCCGCCATTTTACGGGCGTTATAGGACGGCCATTTGAATTCTTAGATCTGCATACTTCGCGGAATTGCGTGGTAGCTATGGGTGCCCATAGGAGGTACTTTTCACCCTTACCACTTGGGCTTCGTCTCTCGTCACTGATAAGGGGGTGGCAAGGGGTTACGGTATACCAACCTATCCACTACCAACGTCACTGGCATCCCTTCACGCTGGGCATTGCCACTACCACTCCTGATGCTCCCATTACCTAACAGCACCCCTTTCCCCATTACCATAGCTGCGCGCGGACATTCAAATATCTCGGTCGCCTCTCTATATTATGGCTTAATAAAATAATAATGTACAGCCTCTCTCTCCTTCTCTCTCTCTCTCGGCACGCTCTTTACGTATATATGTATGTGCTTACGTACGTGCTCACGTATCTGTCCCGCCTATCAACTCCATAATAAAGTTCCTGAAGCGTCCAGGATCCGTCGAGACGCGTCATATGGACCCATTTGATTATCATAGAATTCCAGTTCTCTTTGATCCATACCGCCAACCATGTCGAGACAAAACATATTCGCTTTATCTGATTGTCAAAGTCACTCTGCACCCACTGAAGCTTGAGACTCGTACAGCAATGCCCGTACGTATATCTATATACATCGATATACAGATACAGTCTGTGTTTTGGCGATGGGAAATAAGCCTAAAAGTAGTTCGCGGTTCCCTGCCCAATTTAGCATCCCCTAATCGCTCCTCGGAAGAGAAAGGCATCCCTTAGGCAGAGACGGTAATCGTCCGGGCGATGCGGAGAGGAAATAGCGCCGATCCTCACCGTGAGCACGATATAAGCCGTATCAGTTATAATTTACAATGTTATGGCGATTTTATGTATATCTTGCCGGTGTAGCGCGGAGCGCGGAGAAGTATTATTTAAATTAAACGGGGCTAAACTAAGCGAACGGGGCATCGAAGTGGCGTTGGCGTCGGCCGACGTTGCCTCTTTCCTATTTCCGTATACGTATACGAGATACGTATACTATAGTGTATGGGAAGGGTAGGTCGGCGGAGGTGGTAGGTTCGCTGTGAGTGAGGGTGGCCGCGGAGGTATGCAAATTATTATCGCGGGGCGATAATTTAAATGCATATTTCGCCTCCTATATCATTTTATTATTGCCAGCCAAGTTAAGTCAGTCCGTGGCCCCGTGCCCATTTACCCTAGGCGGTGGCTACCCTCGGAGAACCCACCCCCTTCGTTCTACCACCCCCCTCCCGCCCCCCTGATATTACCTACCGCCACGTATTAGAACCGCTATCGAAGCGTTTTCCCGTATAATCCTTATTGTTACTGGCTGCTCTGGGATAATATCCTGTCGAGTAATGGCTGCCGAGGCGAGATTAATATTACTGAGCTAATTGTGTACTCCGGAAGGATCCGCTTCTGCGTTATATTCACTGTAAAGATTCCTAGAGACTTTATCTTCTTCTCTCTCTCTCTGAGGTTGCTCGGGACCTAATGTTTATGTACCTCGTATCGCAGTGTGTACTTAAGATACCCACTGTTACTTATTTCCTGACTTTTTCACATCGATAGAATTTTCAACCCCTTTTTATTAGTACGCGGTGTACGGTAGACTTGGGATAATTGTGACGTCATCTTTTAAGTTGGTTGGTAAGTATGTATATAGGTTGGTACCACGTGGAACAGATAGGACTTTACAATTTAAAGGAGGGTTCAACCTGGACATTGCAAGACTTACACGAAACGAAGAAGGGTTCAAGCCCGGGGGTAGTATTTTAATTCCTGACCGTTATCGCGGGTAGAGGGGTTCGGGGTCAGCCGCGAAAGATACATGTAAGTTGACCCCGCCCTCGGGACCTCTCTGGACGCTTATGAATATTAATTTTACCTACCAAAAGTCTCCCGGTCCTAGCCCTTCTGTATGGACAAGAACAAATTAGATCTTGCCCCTTTTGTATATGTTTTATCGTTTATTCTCAAAACGCTGTACCATTAGCCACAGTGGATTTTTTTGAATGTAAAAATTGTTCGATGCACTTTTGACAGTTTTATATGAGACGTGCAGTCGATAAGGTAGATTTCCCTAAATTTTTCTATAAGAATTATAGAAATCTGCTGAAATTTTCATATTTTCAAGAAAGTTAATCTCATAGCTACTCTTGTGGCTTCTGAACGAGAGAGAGAAAGAAAGAGCGAGATGCAAAGAGCACAGAGAGATTTCTCTCTCGGCCACACGCAGCCTCCCAGAATCCGGCCGTTTCATAACTACAGATATAACCGGGAGTTAAAACCGCAGCACGACTGTCGTATTTTAGAGGTTCTAGCAGGGTGCCGCGTTCTACTCTTGCCCTCTCGCAAGAGGGATCTTATTATCAAGCTAAATCTCATCCCCGAAACAAGTAGGAACCCTCCCCGTCCAGCCTCTCTCCTCTTATCCCACCCTTACCACGAATACTCGAGTGCTCGACTACATCGCAGCTCCTCTACATTTTCAGGCACTATACCTTAAGCTACACTTGCCATTGCTTTTCCTCAGGTCCACAATTTTCTCTATCTCCTACAGTTGCTCCAGTCTTTGTAACCATCCACACACCGCGTGGAGTTTCTATTTATTTTGTGCGCCAGCTAAAACTTTACTGATAGAGGGAAATGCCAGTTTACATAAGCACGTGGAAGTCTTAAGACAGTTTGAATATCTGGAGTTCATATTTTTGAAACTTCCTGTATCCACTATCACTAGACAACTTTACACCGAAGTATAGTACGACTTCTTATAATAAGGGTTATATCCATAGACACCCAGGTTGTACATAAGAGTCAGGATACTCGTTCTAATACACTATATATGTAAGTCGAGTAACGCTTTGACGAACTGGAAAATGTCACTGTCAAATACAACCATAAATATGGCGACGGCTTTGAAAAATATCCCAGTAAATTGAATAGCGAGTGCGATTTGGTAGGTAGGTAGATAGATCGGTAATGGCTATATACGAGTAAGGGAAGGTGGCGAATGGTGCTCGCCAGTCGGTGGTTGATGGTGTTTCAGGGTTGTGTTGAGTCGAGAATGGTGGGAAGGGTAGTGAAAAGAGGGAGACTACTAAGGGGTTGCGTGGGGTAAAATCGGCCGGAGCGTGTGTGGGTACTTAAATGTCCCACTATTTGTCGTGTGTCAAACCGGCCGTTATCATCAACACGCCACTCGTTATGCAACCACGTTTCGCAAACTCCGCAGGGAACGGAGATCTCTGGTTTTCAGTGAGGGGTGGGGTGGTAGGTCCACACCCCAAAACATTCATTCAGGTGGCTCTGGAGTGCTTTGGAAGATTTTTCAAAATATCCATCAAAAACCATCAGCCACCCTCCGTCCCTCCACCCCTCGTCACATGGTGCTCATATATATCCCATTCAAAACGTCATACCTCGCACTACCCTTATGTCATATAATATCCAGAGAGTCATTCGCACTGAGAGAAAATATTTGTCTCGCGTTAATTTTTATCAATTTGCATAACTGGGGGGGGGGGGGGGGTCGGGTTGTCCTGCGAATTCCTTGCGTGGAATTTCAAAGAGCTTCCGAGCGTCCTACTGGCTCCCTGATACGCGGATATGGAGGAGCAACGTCAAACATTAGCTGTAATGTTCCCGGACGGGAATGCTCCTACATCAGCCTGTATAAAGTGGCTATTTGTTACGTTATTACACGCCTTTTTGATGCATCGCGCATAGCCCACCCCATCGTCGGAGAGTTTCCACGTGTTTTCTAGTCGAAGGCTGCTCTTTTTTTTTTTTGGTATATTTTGATATTTTTACCATATATCTTTCTCTCTCTCTCACTTGTTCACTTTAACCTTTGCCAGTGGGGTAAGCACGTGCTCCTAATGCCGGTCGATTTAAAATACAAATTCTTGCGATCTGTATCCGAGCGCTGGGTTTTCTTTGGAATTCGTTGTGACGCGCGAAGAAAACACATGGAAACGCGTAAGCGGTGGTAACGCGATGAAAAATCGCTGGGAGCGTAAAATTTCACCTCTGTGTATATTATATGGGAAATTTTTTAAATTTCATATATATACCATTCCCTGTATTTATTCTTACGCGTACGTGCATTCCTTCTGTATCTCGTTTTTTATTAGGACATACAGGGTGAAAACACAAGTAGCTAAACTAGCAATAGGAACAATGGGAAATCGAGGGATTTCTCCAAGTCCCCTTTATACTGTGGAGCCTAGGGTTCAGTATCTTTGATTAACGAGCGCGACACTGGATATAGAGCATGGACCAATCAAACCCCTCAGATACACTCGGTCGCACCCCACTAAGAAATATCGCGATGGGTAATTTATAACCGATAGCAAAAACCGGCGAGAGTCATCGGGAAACCGGCCAGAAGAGGCATCGGGTTCGAACAGTTAACCACCGTTATGAATGGCTCCTATTTATTACGTATAACGATCCCACCCCTTATACTATAGACCAACCGTACTATGCAGTATCAACTGTTTCTTTCGTTCCGTACAATACACTAGCCACGAATTCCGTTACCAAAAACAGAACCCTTGAAGATCTTAGGTAAAAAAAAAAGAAAAAATTCCTGGAAAATTCAAAAATGTGTTGTTCAATACGAAAAAATATAAGCTTTCAAAAGGTGGACTGTGATATTTCTTGGTCGAATAACGGATGCGGCTAATATCATTTGGTCCTGAGAAAGAGTCAGCTTTGAAAAGATATCTGGTATTGCCTGTTCACGGTGATACATGGGCTCCGACAACGTCCCATATATTTTCTTGATCGTCGCGGAGTTGGTAGTACTAAATATATGTGTAGTAGATATGGATAAAATTGTATGGTACTCTTTTATAAGGGTGTCGTCGCTATAGGTTGGACTGCCATGGGCAATCCGAAGGAAGACCTAGGAAAAGCATCCACGGGAGTAAATTGTGAATATGATAATGTGAGCCCACAATCCGATTCGGTATTTCACTGGCGTTTTTCCGATTGCCTGCCTATTTGTTTGAGAAGCTCTAGTCTCACTGCGACAGTCTGACGAATGGGGGATATTCTCTACTTCATCCGATCACTGAGACTTAGACGTATATATACATATATGTAAACGTACAGAGGGTGTGTATATGGATATTTTTACTGGCTTGCGAACGTGTCTGAGTTAAGGGTGCATTTTTCATTTTGTGGCTGTCGCGCTTCACGATTTGTCGAAAGAAATAAGAGGTACGAATTTCGAAGGGCGAAAAGGGATGAGCGTGTATGGTATAGATAAAGCAGGAAATTTTTGAAAAAGTTTAATATTTTTTGTTTCTTCTAATTTTAAGGGTGGATTGGATATTTCAGGGTTTTTTTTTAAGCATCGCTATTAAATTTAGTAAGAAAGAGAGATGAGAAAAGAAAGGTCCATTAAGAGACGGAAAGTAGGTGGTAGAATGCGTCCCGGCAAGATGGCGTCATTTTCCAAGCCATAAAGATCGGATATTACGGGAATTATTCAGGATAATTTAAATTGATGTATCAATTCCTGAAGACTCGAATGGCTGAACGCTATGGAGTATACGTATGTATATATATATATATCTCCGTCTTCTTTTTCTTCCTAAAGTACGACAGAGACAGAGGGCATCCCCAGGAAAACAAGAATATAAATTACTAACAGATACTATAATTTAAATTGCCTACCCTGGGGTTCGATATCGTATACGCCTCTAGCACTATGCTCGACGCACCTCGTAAAATTCAAATAGGCAGCCATTACTCATAACCGCGAGATCGTTACTTGAAATGCTGCCTGTTCAATTTCCTTTAAAGAAAAAGAATAATAATAAAATGACAGTCCTCTACCTATCATCCAGATTAAGATTCTCAGTCGGTTTTTTTTGTCACCCCGTAGAAAGTTTCCTGACAGAATCACTCGCGAGTCGAGTCACACACATCGCACAAATTAGTAACGGATTCCGAGCAAACAGAATATTTGAGGATGTGGTGTATAGCGCCATTAAGTGCAAGGCAGGTAGATGTATCAGGAAGTTGACGCAGAAGATATAGAAGGTAGAGGTTATAGGTCGTGAGAGGATGGGGTGATAATGTATCGAATGGCTGACACCTCATACTAACAAAGTCTGACTTGTGTCAAGTGGTATCCACTAGCAGCCATTTTGAAAGAAATAAACGCACGTGACAATATTCCGTGCACGTATGTTACCAAGAAATGATACCAACCATAACTATACTTATATATGTATACACAATTGGTATAGTTTGTCCTACTATAGGTTAGGTTGCATTAATTCTGATACAACCCCTAGGAAAAGAATTTGTCATTTTCTGTAAAAGCTTTGTTCACTGTACTCAAATGTCTGAGAAGGGAGGATTCGATTAATCATTTGTATAAAGGGTTGATTTTTCTGTGTTGAATATATCGGGCAGGTATCCAGTCTGATAGGTAAACCAGTATAGGGGTGGCGAATGGTTCAAGGCCAAATATAATTACAGGTAATAAAGTTTCGGTTTGGCTATCATTAAATTCATTAATCAGCCGGTTTCGGTCTGAGGTAGATAACGTTGGAAGTGAATGCTGGCAAAGGGTTGAAATACATTTTTTATCCTCCTCGCTGTAATTTAACATCGTTATTTAAAGCCTGATAATTTTCATTCGACACTTCCATTTTGTATTGGAAATTTACTTTAGGGGTGCGAGGGATATGCTTTGATTGGGGATGTACTGGATTTGTTTTAAGCTCCTTGTCACAGGGTGAGCTTTAATTGATTTCCGTCGATATAGGGGTTGACCACAAGGGTGTTAGGCTGAGAAACAATAATAATATCTGACAATGGAAATAATAATGATAATACCGCAAGAATTGTTCTGGCCAGAGGTCCGGATGATCGCCCATCCCCATTATGAGCTTCGAGACAGAAACCATTAGACGGAATTCATCCCTTATAGGGAGCCAATCATAAATAAGTATAAGCACATAAGCAGGGAAAATTTCATCCCCTATCGAGAGCGGACATCATACATCATTGTTGGTAGCATACGTCCCGTATAAATACAACTGTTTTCTGAACACGTAGACCGAATCCACGGTTGGACACAGTCGTACCACAGTTTGGGTTGGGTCGGGTCAGAGAATAGTTGAAGGAAACGATTTTCCCGTGGGCAGGAAGGGTAGCGGGATGACGTCTTTGATACTCGGGGGGATGAAATTCCAGTGACAGAATCGCGGGAGAGAAATGACAATATCGCCGATACAACCCACCCCCTCCGCACGGATGGAAGAATCCGGCATTAGGCATGATGTATGGTTCGCCTTGCAGACAGACCCGAGTAAAGCAACACGATCCACTCTAACCATCGGCAACCCCTCCTTAGGCGACCCCTCTCGAGCCACCCCCTCTGGAATTTCGTGCGCGGTATATTGATGCTGGTTATCCAGCCGTTTCGAGGATTTTCTACCCTTAAGGTGAGGCGGCTAAGTTTTCGACGCGATAGTCTGTTATTTTGTGCAAGATGCGTATAGGCGTTGTTTAAATGAGAATTGGAAGTTTATTATTATTGTTTCTTTTTTTGAAATTTTTTTATTCACTTGATTTTTAGAAAATTTTTTGCTCGGTGTCTTCTCAAATTTGTTGGTAGGTCTTTCTTGTTGCTGACTGCTTTACAGGCTTCGATTTTCCTCCACATTAGCTACCGACGTCGAGACCCTTTTCTTTCCCTTTTCCCTACCCTTCTGCTTCGCCCTTACTGATCCTGAGTTATCCTCATCCCCATAGCAATGGTTTAATTGAATTCCGATTATCCAAAGATGTTTCTCTCGACCCAGTTTCCGGTGCTCGTAAACCATGAATCAAAAACAGCCGTTTCTCTGCGGACGACGTAATTATTCAGATTTCGATTGCGCGTTCGAATATGGATGATTGATTTGGAGTTTCTTGTCAATATCGAAATGTTGGGCGACATCTGCGCAGAGCACCCTTAACGACATGCATCCCCTTGAACGATAAATCACAGTATAAAGTCAGCCAACCGCAGGAATATTAAAAATGATTTTTAAAAATTTTATTCCCCTTTTGTCTTTGCACCCTCATTTTCTACAAGAGAGTTAATTTCGAAAACCGAAATTGGAAAATCGTTTTGTTTTGTACAGGTGTATCATAACGAGACAGAAGGAATGAGCATGGCCCCACCCCTATACTCACCCCCAGCCCTTTTTGGCTGAGAACAAAGCTCGAGAGAGCACGCGAAATCCCCGTCGACACGCATTTGCACCCTTAACAAAATCGCCCATAATTTTAGCCACGGGCGACGCGTTCGCGTCCTGGGGTTAAAGTCGCCAGCAGAAAAGAATTGGTATTCCGCTGGCGTCCTCCCGGGCGGCACGAGAACTAGTTGTTAAGTCGGTGCGATGTCCAAAGCCGGCAAAGAGAAAAAAGAAGAAAAGAACAAAAAAATAAAAGATTCTACGAGCAAATGTAATCAATCCCGCTGAGCCAGCCGACTAAGGGGGGGGGGGGGGGGAGTAGGTTCTCCCGGCTCGTTTTCGAGGGATGAAATGCTAGGTCGAGCTGTCCATAGGAATAAAGCGACACCAACTTCTAGCAAGGAAAGTGCCCAGCAAAGGGGGGAAAAGAAGAAAACCAAAAGAAAAAGCAAAGATCAGTCTCTTTTTGTAGTCTCGGCAAAAGCCGGATAAAAACTTTTCCATGGACGTAAGAGTTTTCTGGTACGGGGTGCGAGGGTGGTATTTTTTTTTTATCAAAGAGAAGTGTCGAAGTAGGACCCGTTCTAATGCAGTAAGGGATGAAAAATTTTCTGAACCGGTTGAGCGGCACTGGACCCTTTACGGTAAGGGATGATTGTAACGTCATTGGCACACGGTCGCATCTATAAATCAAAGCTCTGGAAGGAAAGATCTAAAAACCGCAACCCCGGTCCAACCTCCCTTTGGATGGCGAGAGGAATCTAAGGTGAGGGTAGCAGAGGTAGGGATGACATAAAGAATGGAATGAGGTAAGAATCGCCCCGTGGTTTCCTGCCCTTCGAGGAAATCACCCTTCGAGTTTTCTCCTTCGGTTATTATTTTCATCTTTAATTTAAATCGTTTGATTGTCCCCAAACGCAAAGGGTTGTGCGACTGACGTGGACTGATGAGCGTAGGAATCAAACCAAAGGTTTGACTGAGGTCTCACCCTCTCTCCGAGATAGGGTAGTTATTCACCCACCACCCATCGTAAGCCACCCCGTCCAACCACCCACCTTGTGGTCCCTTTGAAAGATTATTGTTGCGCGGAAACGAGGGTGAAATTTGAAAATTGTTACCCGACCCTTCCAGCCCAATTTTCAGGCTGATTTGCCTTCGACCTTAGGTGTCTCATTGCGTGCCGGTTATACCAACTGACTTTTCCTCTGGATATACCAAGGGAATCGATACTGCCAACCAAGCAGACAACAAAAAATTGTAATTTTAGAAAATAAATTTCGTTATAAATATTCGGAGAATGTAACACCCGGTATAATTTTCCAGGACGACGTAAAGTCCGTAGGATCGCCAGGACGTCATCCAGTAAAGTGTCGCATCCTGAATGGGAGATGATACGCCCACTGCTAATTGCATTATAGATCCTCGCGCAGTTCTCTACGTTCTCACACCTACCCCCTGCCTAAGGGTGGCTTGATTAAAACTTGATTCTATTATCCAAGGAGCGACTCTTATGCGTGTCTTCTCTGCAGGCACTTGAGAATGCGTCTTCGGCTTCCTGTCTGCGGTACATCTCCAGGTATATTCCAAGAGGATGGCAAGGTGTTGAATACGCCAGAATATAAGGGCCGCGAGAAACAAGGGTTGGTTTTGTCGAAAAGCCGTCGAAGGTATCGAAGAGTGTTCGGGACGTTATAAGGGTTGGTGGATGAGTAGGTGGAGGGTCCGATACCGGGAAAGGATCACCTGTTGCTCGGGAACGATGGGGTTGGGGTCGAGGGTTACAGTTCGAAGGCCATTCAGGAATTCTACTAGGGGGGTGGAAACAACCCTCGATCGGTTGTGTAGTGGGCAGCGAGTGGCTATATTCCTGGGAAACGCTATGGGAATCACCCTCGGCGCTGGAGAGGAAGGCACAATGGACCCGGTTTAAAGGGGAGGCTCGAAAAGCACCCTCTGGAATATCGCAGGGGCTTGACCGAGTTCGTAGCGAGGGATGGACCGCGGCCATTTTTACTTATCTCCATAGGGGTTGAGAATTATTCATAGTGTCAAAAAGGTTATGCACTGGACACATGGGGATTTACTGACATGACTCTTACAAACCCCCTATAGGTTTCCGTGCAATAATTTCACTCTTGCAAGGATACACGTCTACCACTTAATTGCAATTATAATAATCTTTTTCTCTCTGTAAAAACACTACGTACAATACAGAGAAAAAGTGCAGGAAAGAAATAAAGCACCAGAGTCGAAATCACCAGCATGGTGGACTTTCTAGGGCTAAGGGATGGGATTCCTATGGGATTCGTGCGAATGAGACTGGAATGCTTTATGAGGGGTTCTGACCGGCGACTTATGGTCAGACCAATGACGTATTACCAGGAAACAGAATTACCACCCTCAATATCCACCAGGCATTTCTAGATACGCACCTAGCAGCTATACCACCTATATTTATTTTTTTCTCCAACCGTGAATTTTTATTGAGCAAAAAAAACATGGAAGCACTACTCCATTCAATGTAAATCAGTACCGACACGATGCTTGTTACATACATACACGATACTTTGATCCTCCATTATACCCTCATGTTGGTGAATTTTTTTCTCCATTACTTTCCCATACATTTCAGTGCGCATCATACATGTCAACCCCTGGGAATTTTCTATACGGGACACATATGAAAATCAAGGCAAAAAGCCAATGGGAATTCATGCGGATTGTCAGACGCATAGGTACAGTTCATACCTTCTTTTTACGCAATTTCACCCACTTCTCACATCTATTCGTAATACATTGATTTACCATTTTATATTCCTACTAATATTTATTCCCATCACGGTGCTCAATAACTTTTATTATCAATAGGCAAAGTTGATATCAAATCATCAATACCTGTTTCTTCATATAATATATACAGTGTACAATAAGTAATAGATATGAATTCCTCAATAGGTAACATATATGAATATCGACGTTGTGACAATAGATAGATCAAATGCTATAAATAATTTAAGTAGCCATCACGCATTCAGGTTATCATTCAAGATTACAGTGCATTATCGTAATTGATAATGGAAGGCAATGAAAATTTATAGTAACACGTTTCTGTAATAATTCTAATGATAGTCACTGTCGCTTGTATGTCAATGCACGGTGAGGAGGTTTAAGGGGTGTTTACACGTGGTTTTACGCACAGGCCTGCATGGGGAATATACAAGGGAAGCCATACAGGCTTTAGAGTAGATATACATATACATACTTTTACGCACTATACGTAACGCACACACTGTACATTGAGCCCCTTGAATGACTGAGGTGCCAGTACAGTAAGTATACCTATATACAGTACCTCTGTAGGGTTCAAAGTGCTACTTTTGCGTAACACTAATCCACCTGTTGACTATCAATACCAATCTCAATACCAATCCTATAAAAACAGTAATTATTGGAAAGCAAGTATCAATGCCACCTAACCTAACGATGAAATAATGCTTGGATGAAAATAACAAAAAAAAAATATTTGAAAAATAATTTTTTTAAATTGTTTTTTTTTTTAATTCTCAATCAAATTCCGAACGGATCGAGTGAGTAGAAAAAGTGCATGGCGATGAACTGAAAAGCTAAAGGAGGTAGACTTCAGGTTAGTAGTATAGCGCAGTAGGAAAAGGTAGAAGAGTAGAAAAGAAACGAGCCCATTTTGATAATGGGACTCTATATAGGAGGCCAACACTCTATAAAGCTCTGTAGGGATTTGGTAGACTATCGTCACCGGATTTCGCTGAAGCGGATGTACCCCCATGATATAAGAATCCAGCAGTTCTTTATTTTTCACCCAGGTCAATTTCCTGACACAGACTATAGACTTCCAGACCTATTGAAGCATTACAGAAGCCATAACCCCTTATGAAGACATTGATAAATTTCTGTCATGTAATCTTCACGTAAACTGCACTTTTGAATTATATAATTGTCAAATTGGACCCTGAAAAATATAGCCACGTACCTATAGGTATAGTGATATACATATTTATTTTTGATATTATATAATTCATCCTAACACGGACTATACATATATGCCTAATACCTAATGTCTCATGCTTCGTTCGTCGTAACTACTGAATGATGCAAAGGACTTGGCTCTTTTATGAAAACGAGGCAAATTTGCAGGGTTTCTAGCAGCGAAGGTTAATTGTAACGAATTCAGCGTAGCGACAGTCGCGTCGTGGGGGTGGGTGGTTGGGGGGGGGGGAGGTGGTTGAGGGTTTAATAGGATAAGCTAATTGTGGGGTATTGGCTAAGAAGTCGCACCAAGAGAGACGAAGATAAAAGGAACGAGAGAATTCTCTCTCCCTGGCGCTTGGATCGTTAGCAGTTGGCAACCCTGCGGAATCACAATGTCCTTTCTTACACTCATCTTCAGAAGGACTCCGCTCTATTTTCTATGCGCCATGTTACTTCGACTGCGATGACTCCGGTGCGGTTTTTCTCACTAAGTTACTTGTGACTGAGAGGCAGCTATATACGATATATTATATATAAAACAGAACCGGGTATAACATTAAGGTATTTCCGTGACTTAAAAAAAAAAAAAAAAAAAAAAAACTAGTAAAATAAATGTACCACGTATTTATAAGTAAATTTTGATTAACCAGTGTACAAGATGGCGACCGTACAATTAATCAAATTAAATGAGACTCTCCGGAGACGTAATAATAAGTAATAAGCGAATGGCCATCAGTCGAGTGTCAGGATCTTTGTTCGGTTGTCCTGAGGTTACTTCCGGTTACCATGAAGGGTCGCAATCATCCTGACCACCAACCTGGAAGGTTTAACGAGTAAAAAGGTGTGGCCCTGCTATTATTTTATTAACCGAATGATAAATTGCCCGTGGACATATAGAGACCAACCTGCTAGCTAATCCAGCTGGTACGACTGCCTTTCTATGTACACGTTCTGTCAGTTGTCAGCGAGTGTCATGGTGTCAGGATGTGGCTGTCCGGTTTGCTCTGTGTGTCCAGCAGTGGAGCCACCCACTAAACAAATGATTTCCCTGGGCATAATCGCGCATTAGCCTAAGTCACGAAGGCCGCAGGCACACCTGGCAGAAAGTAATATGCCTGACAATCAGGAATTCAGTATGTAAGGATGGTTGGGTAAGAGAACTCAATATCAAAACGACAAACAGACTGTACCATAGGTATTTAAATATCGACTGAAGATTGATCGACGAAGTGAAGAAAATAAGAAGAAAAAGAAGAAGAAGAATAAGAGAAGAAAGTATTTCCCATCGTCGCTTTATACCGGAGGCTTAGATTAAGTCCACCAAGAAAAATCTATCCAGGCAGCCTTTCCATCCCCGTGTGGATCAGCCAGTAGGTAGCTAAGGGGTGGATGGGTGGCTGAGTAGATAGGGAGGGTTGGAGTGGCTGAAGAAAAAAAAACCTGGCAATATGGGTGTTGTCCTGGCTCGGATCTCACGAACGATATCCTGCCTTTGGCTGGATGAGACTGAAACGGGGGTTGGCTTGCTACCCTTATACTCTATATCTATATGGGGGTTTAGCTGGCCTCCAGGCTGGGTAGAGGAACTCTAACTCAATTTAGATCGAGTGGCGGACATTTGTTACCGGTCTCTCCTCTGGACCCCTAGAGCTACTTTATCCTCGGGTCTGGGCCTAACGCTTCTTCTTCTACTTCCCACTCCGCCACTCTCCTGTGTCTAGTACTTTTTTTTTTATTTCGTATTATTTATCTGGATAAATAAGTCAAGCTGCTGCTCACTCCATTATTGATGACTCGCGCTGTAATGGAGACTTATCGAGGAATTATTAGGATTGATTTTGCCCATCTTCACTTGGGATGATAAGAGATAACCCACTATCATTACGTTCGTACAGATACCTACAGTCTTCGCGGTGATAACGAGATTCGCGTTTATCCATTATTTTCATGAAATATTTTACTGCGAACGTCAGAATGAAGTCTTCGGTAGGACATGATAAAGTATCCGACTTCTAGATCCCCTGGAATCTTCGTAAACTGGACACGGCCGTCTTATATTAAGTCACAGTGGAAGGGTCCGTAAATGGTCAGCCATTAACACAGTAGACATAGGTAGGTTTCCTGTAATTGCCGCTGATCACAGATGTCATCAATATTTCTCAAGATCCAAGGACAGCGTAGGAGGAGAGCCTGACAGGATTCAACCTTAATACCTTTTCCTTAGAAAAATGGTGGCATTCGATATTCCCTGGAAGCTGGCCCGTAGAATTTCCTATGGACCAATGTTGGGATACCCAGGAGCACCGTGTAATATAGCCACACGGTGGTCAAACAATCAGCAATAAAAGCGAACTGTTAATTTTGTTGTTCGGGGCAAACCGACAGGGGATGGGAATAGCAAATGGGGCTGATGCTCTACCAGGCTGTACTGCTTTTGATACACAGTGGTAGGGATTGGCCAATCCCAAGGCGCCTCTCACGCGGAATGGTTGGGAGCAAACAATATAGTTAGATTTTATTTATTTTCATTAGAATCCGTGATTGTCTCTCATCTCGGTTTATCGTTCCCGGCGCTGCTGGGTAACGCGCGCATTCGATTTCCGGCGCTCTACCGGAAGTCACGAGAACCTCCCGCCCTCTCATCAACTCCGAAGCACAAAACGGTCACTAAATAACGTGCGTCAACAAACCGAAAAGTACACTCTCCGTACGCGACAATACGAAGTTGTTTTGCGAGATATTAAAAAATTTAGAATTTCAACATAAGGGCTCCTTTTCAACGAAGGGGTAAGACTAACAAATAGACTGTCTATTAAGGGTGCCAACTTCTGCTCTGCGTCCACCAAGGGGATGGATATTGCCAAGATAGTAAATGTCCCTTCGTTTCTTGGTCGTAGCCACTGGTGGACTCGGTCGTTTCATCTTCGCTAACTTTTATTAGACAATAGGTTCTTTATCAAAGACTCGGGGGTGCTTTTCGCCCTCGTTCTCTCGCCAACGAAACCACGGGTCAACCGATACCATAAAAAATTCACAGAACCTTAATCAAATTAGCCGTACGAATCGACTGTAAGAATACAGCGGGTGTTCCGAAGGTAACGTGACGAAAAAAAATTCTGATGCAATGATAAAAACGACAACAACAATAATAATAACGAGCCGCAAAGCACCCTCTACGCAAAGTGAACGTTATATGCTGACTAGAGGCATATCTGCCAGAGGGGGTTAACGAGACCACGGAATGCCACCGCTCTTTATGATCAGCGTGTTACATTCTGCGGCGCCGTGTTACGTTATGGATCATCCATTCCTGAGCACCTATGTATACATATACATATACTCATATATCACGTACGTGTACATATATATGTAAGTAAGTTTAGAAAGTCATATGTACATATATTGTATATGTATATATAAAGTTAGTTCTATTCAGTAACAATTAAAAAGTCCGGGTAAGGAATGTAGGGGGTTTCTCAATAGGGGAATGTCGTGAGATAGGGGATGTTAATCTTACATTGTGTCAAGGGCTTGGTGGGGGGACGAGTTTTAATAAGATTTTCAATGTCTCCAGGAGGTCATCGCGTGCTCGACCCTCTTCGGAATTGCATGTCGTCAGGCGTTTTCACGAGGCTGGTGAAATCCCTCGATTTAACGTAGCCATTATCCTCGTGGGTAATGAATGAGTGGTTCCTCCGCGAGGATGAGGATCCTGGAGGATATGTATCCTCGGCGAGGCGTGATCGTCAACAATACCCCGGTTGACAACTCGCGCGGCATTGTCCTTCCTGAAGGACTGTTTATCACGTGGACATTGTCCAGGTTGGGTGGGGGATTGTGTACATGTTGCGCCCCCTATACGCGAGGGGATGAAGACTATAGAAGGTTATAGTATATACGTATGTTGATATTGCGTATAGTACACGGTAGGTAGGAATTGGGCTGGGAGGGTGCGAGTTTTTAAGAGGGTGAACCAGGACACCAGAGGACTTCTAGGTTCTGGGTAACGTGCCGGTTCCGTGACACCATCGCATGACACTCTGGGGTACCGTAAATTAGGGGGTCAAGAATTATGGGAATATTAAAAATGAGACAGATTTTTGGACTTTTCGTGAAGAGGATGATGGCGCTATGTAAAGCAACACAAGAGTCTAGTCATATGTACATTTGGAGCTAAGGAATGGACTGTCGTACAAGGGTTGTTGAACGAGGGAAGGGATAAAAAAAAGGGCGTAGTTGTTCAGATCTCACCGATCAAAGAGACTCTCGAACAAGGTGTTCTCCAGGAGTGGATTTTTGCCAGTAGGTAGATTCAGTGTTGGGTACAAGTGAAGAAAAAAAACCCTCTGAATAGTAGAGGGTGTGGTGGGGGTAAGTATGGGGACGACGGGGATGATGAGTGCGGTGAGTTGGGACCGCGGCTATACCGAAGGGAGTAAGGGCGGGTTTGATTATAGGGTTTTCGCGGTGTGGTTCGCAGGGTGTAAATGCCAAGTGAACAGTTCGGAGTGAATGGCCCTCGAGGAACTCGCGGACGGGGCCCTCGACCTTTATAATCCGAGGATAATTACTGGCAACCGCTCGGTCCGCCATACACGAGAGATTAATTGTTATTAATTATTTTCTGTGCGGGTAATTGCGTCATCGTAGAGACTTTGCCGTTTAACAATGAGAGCCAGGGCGTTCGCTCTCTTCCTTCTTTTTCTTTTTTTTTCTCATATCCGCCCAGGACTCGGAAGTGCTCCGCTTGTTGAAAACTGCACCGGTCCTCATCAGACTGCCAGTTGCCACACATTCATTCCCTTTCCATTCCCCTTTGCCCGCTAATCTTCGTTTCTCCTCTCTCTACCATCTCGGCACTCGCTTTACCACTGCCATTCTTACCGACATCTCCCTACCCTTCTTTCATGACCGACCACCCCTTGCGCCACCCCCACCCTCCTCGACGCCATGGTCGACTTCCGGTTAAATTCTTTCAATTGCAGGTGGAGCGCCCTTTTGCACAATTTTGCACATTGTTCACCGCAGCTCGAGGAATTTCTCTTGAGAGAATTCCCCGAACGGTCTTGTAGAGAAACATCCCTTATACGAAGATCCCTTAGTCTAGCCAGGAGGATACCATCAGGAGTGATATCTCAAACTGTGCGCAAGTAGTCCCTAACTTTAGAGGGTAATAAGAATCGCTGCTAAGATCGGATGATCCAAGGAACATTTGAGGCACCATAGAGAACGCTACCCGTAATTGCAGGCATTGTGTCTCCGCTAAGCTGGTCAGCTAAGGGCTTTCGTTTCCAGATGGTCCAAGTGCGGGGGCTATGGTTTTGTTTGCGACTGAATAGGGTGCCGTATTTCTGGTGCCTTACGTATACACGATTGCTGCAAAGCGTAACCTCCTAAAGGGGCTCCTCGTGACGTGTTTAAGAGTGTTCGGGGTGTCATAGGGGCATCCCCTAGAACTTGCAATTCTTACGGAGACAAGTAACGTTCCCTATACAGATGGTAAAAGAATTAAAGGACCGAAACCAACACAGATGCTATCAAAATATCCTCCAGCAAGAGAACACATAGTATACACCTATTTAACTATTGGCCAGGGAGCCCCAGGATCGTTTCTGGTCAGCTCCAGTCTTGGGTCTAGGTGGTCGCAAAATGAGAACAACCCCTCGCTGGGTGAACGGTCGTCCAGTGTGGATAGGTAGAATAACCAAGAGAGTGAAATTTGCGGTGGCGAACTAAAGAGAGTCTGAGAGAGTAAAAGAAGGGGGGGGCGGGGGGAGAGAAAGAGAGAGGGAGAGAGAGAGTCTCGGTCGACGCTGTCCGCAATTAAAATAATTCCCTTTCTGCCTGCAGCCGAGCGGAAAGAACTTACCAACACCCTCGTCGTCGGTACCCTGGGGTCCCACCACACCATCGTCCACACTAGCCAACACAACCCCCCATGGCCAGTGTGTTCCAGAGAGTTCTCTCCACCCCCTCCCCATCCCACTTTGACTACCAGCCTGGTAAGCATAGCTATTTTAATTGTATCATCCGCTCGGAGGATGACCAGTACGCCCGGGACGTTCTGGAATGAATGCCAGGGTGAGTATGTGGCTGCCGTTATGCTTTACCATCTAGAATTGCAAGGGTGATTGCGAGGTCTTGCCCAAGGGCTGTAATCACAAGAGGCCCCCCGCATCCAAAATAGAAGAAGAAGAAGAGGAGGACAGACTATAGATGTTGGTAGGTACTGGATGTTCTCACTGTTAACTTCATAGGTTAGGTATTCAGATAACCCCTATACGAATTTCTCTAGTCCCCATCCTTGTGTCTAACACCCTTAAAATATCCCTCTCCATGAAAAGCAGCTCGATAAAAAAAATTGTAAGCGACCCTCCTGCTCTTTATATCCCACTAACAGTCGAAGAAACAAGCTAAGGCAACATGTGTAGATGCACTGTTCCAAGTAATGGAGATCAGTAAACAAAAGGGCGATGCCTTGTTCGAGCTTAGCACGTTTCATCCTTCGGGCATTCAGAGGTACATCCACGGTCGTTTGAAAAGGATTGCAACGTTTTCCGAGGCAATGCAAAAATGCCGACGTGCACTCAGGACGACTGTAGACTGGGACCAGCGTACCTGAAAATACAGCGAGGTTAAAGCCGAAAAGCTGCCACGAGACAAGCACCAAGAGCAAACATAATGGGACGCGTCTTACGCACCTCGGATGAAAGCTGGTTCACGCTACCGGAAGTGCAGGGGAGATTGAGATGACTGAGGAGGCTGATTCGAGGACTGTAAGAGTCAGGGGAGCAAAAGATGCACGAATTTGCGCTGCATGACAAGTGAAATAATTTAATACCCTCATCGAACTCATATGTACCAAGTGGTATACGAGACACGCGTATAGAACATAGTACAAGAACGATAAAGAAGATAAAAGGGAGATTCGATGATGATGATGATACTTGATCCTGGTCCTTGATCTTGAGAGCGTAAGGCGAAGAAAGTGAGGCGACAAGGCTCGTGAGAATAACGAAAGGGATCGACGGGATGCGTGCCGAGGCTCGTTACGCACCAATTAAATGCGTGCAGATGGGCTGCCAAAGATATTAGATGCACCGGAACGCGCGGCCGAGTAAAAATAAGTAATTAGAAATACCGACATGGATAATATACGACGCAATTAAGGCTGAAAGAAGGCTACCTAGCTAGCTAGCTTGGCTAGCTAACGTTTTGAGTTCCCCTACCCCCTTGCGCTTACGCTATGCGCTCCTGGGAGGAGGTGGAGCCTCACCCAGATGCGGATTCATAATTAAACACGCCCTTAAAACAAAATCATTACGGCTGTGTCAGGGGCGGCTTGTGTTCGGGGGGTGGGAGTGCCGCCGGAGACGTGCCGAAGGGGTTGACGGGGGTGCCGTGAGAGGGGTTTGCGCTACTATTACCCTCTCTTGCTGTCTCGCTCTCTTCTCCTACGGCAGCAGCCTCCTACCCCCATTCTGGCAGCCCTCTGTGTACCTCTTCATCCCTACACGTACTCCTGCATTCATGTTGGTACAAATGTGAGTCCGCTGTTCCGAGAACGGCCAACATAAACATACATCAACCACCCTTCTCTCACCTCCTAGCCACCCTTATTCTCATATCTATATATGTATACAGATGTATGTACGTCTGGCATACATATGCACGATATATCAGTCATATACCACACTTCCAGATTACAATCCTAATTTGGCATATAACTGGCCGGCATTTCCTTTTCATCCTGGACTTCCGGAATGATCAAGATTTAAGGCTGATGAGTCTTAAGATTAAAAGGGAGGCTTAAGCCTTGTTGGGGTAACTGGTAAGAAATTTTGAGAATCAGGGGTCGTATGGAATACGGATACATCCAAGATATGAATGCTTGATAGGAAGGGATGCTGAACAGCAGAAGAAATGATATAGCCAAAATCTTTCTTGAATAGATAATAAAAGTATTAAATTCAGTAGAAGTATCGATGCATGAGTAATTTTATTAATAAATATATATGCTGCATAAAGAATGTGGGATGTTAAGTAAAACCTAAATTTTCTATTCTTCTAAGTGAGAATGGTCCATGAGCAAAGCAATGAGTAGGAGAGTGCATAGTAACAGTGTGAGTAAGAAAACGAGATAAAAAGTTCAAGTAGGTTGAAGCAAGTCGTACAAAACGGCGTAGATACTAGCACCTCGAAAGGACGAGGCTCCTGTCTCCGTTCGAAGGTGTACAGGGTGAGTTGCCAGTAGGGTGGGGGTGAGTCAGTTCTACAGAAGGGGTAGGTATGGGGTTGGGCATGCGAACAGGGCATCCCGGGATTCGAACGGGAACCACCCACAGAGTCCACCGCGCCGGTCCGGCCGCCCGTCTCGTAGCGAGAGCTTCGCTATTTTCTCACGCCAACCCCTATCCTCTCATCGTTCGGGGGGTGGCTTTGCCTCCTTAGGCTACAACCCTCCCCCCTAGCCCCTCAGACTCATTCTTCGAGCTGTAGCCTTACTGGCAGTTTCCCTGAAACTTCGAATCCAGAAATGAATTTTGATAAAAATTTTGAAAAGTGAAAAATTTTGAAAATCTTTAAAAAAGATCTCTAATCTTACCTCGTTTCAAGTAATGCCAACTATCGGTATGATTTTTCTGATAATTCTGTTGTCCCGGAATATTTATCGTATGACTACTTCAGTCTGTGGAGCAAAGCGACACGGATATTGCGAGACGAAAATTGCGACAGCGTGGCGTGAAATGAAGCGTTCGCAAACGAGTCACGATCTCCTAATTAGGCGGCTAAATACCGCTGACGTTTTTTGCCGTTGCAATATTATCATATTTAGTATGCATGCTTAGGAAGCCGGCTTAAATAAGCCAGGGTATCCCCGGGCTCAGGAGCTTGCAAGCACGAGTCTAATAAGTTGTACTGTCCAAGGACTGGTGGACTGGTATAGTATTTCTCCTAGACG
Organism: Calameuta pallipes; assembly: GCA_030142375.1. Lineage (NCBI taxonomy): Eukaryota > Metazoa > Arthropoda > Insecta > Hymenoptera > Cephidae > Calameuta > Calameuta pallipes. The sequence goes on from JARQSW010000685.1 coordinate 522,008, forward strand.
CCATTTACGTCCACACCGTCTGCAGGTACTTTTGACATAATATATACGATACACCCTGAAGTCATACAACACACCCCATGAGAAATGATGCTATCGTCGAGAACGGTACTGCCCTAAAGAGATTGAATAATTAATCCCTCGATGATCATCAGAGAATCTGAACCCTTTCGATTCCAGCTAGCAGCATTGAAGTCTCTACGGAATAACGCGACCCGTCGCGATCCAATAAAGAGCCAATAAAACAGCTGTAAATAATTTTCAAAATATTCCAAAGCAGACTAATTACGAGTCCCAACGTAGTACCCCAAAGTTTCAATTGTTTATTGCAATTTTTTTTGAGGATAATTTCAAGAAAAACTTCCTCAGATCATAGACTCGATGGTAGCGAGGTGAATGCTGGATCGAGGCGTGACAATTTTAAGAAGGTAAAATTAGCGGATTTCTAGGGGTTAAGTTTTGAAGACTGGACGAGAGCGGTGTACGTAAGGGATGTTTGGAGTGCGAGGCGTTTCGTCAAGAGTGAGTCTATGGAAGGGAGGATGCTGCTGGACCGAGGGGGTCGGTTCGTTGGTTTTCTGCCGCAACGATGGCAGCGGTGGCTTTTCAGAGGTACGGGGTAAGAAAAGTTTTGGCTCGAGAAAGCGAGGTCGAGCTATGAGAGGTTCTAATTTACAGAGACGCGGGGACTTTGCGTCTGAGACCGGAGCTAACTGCTAATTTAAGGGTTAATTCCTTGGGAGACAAGTTGGCAGAGTTACGACGAAAATATTCATGGCATTATGCATACATTTAGCGCGGCTTCGCTAATAAAAATTAAAAAGTCTAATTGCAAAACGCTGGACCTCGACGTTCCGTCGTTTTACGGTCGTCTCAATCAATTTTGCGTTAATGGCAAAATGATGATTCAAAAATTCCCTATCGATTACTCGTCAATCAATTGCAATTGTATACGACACAACAGGGTGCCGTGTAACTCTATTTTGCAGGTCTCAAAATATTGTATGTGTGTGAAAAATTTATCGGCTCGAAGGCACAGTGAAAACTATACACTAGGGTGACGTAAAGATAAAATACAGGTCGTTTCGGAGGATGAGATTACATGCTAGGGGAGGGTCCTAGTGTTCATTTGTGAAAATTTTCAAGATATTGGGACGTATTGGAAAGGGATAAACTGCGACAAGATGCAGATGTGAAATATGTCTGACGCGATTGAAAATTGGGTTTGCAGGGGAAGAGGGGGGGGGGGGGGGTAGAAGAGCTGAAAGAGACGAGTCTGGCAGGATTTCTCAATCTCAGGCAAAGTCAAGGATATATAGAGCAGGTTAGTTGGGATGCTGGTAAGATAGAATGCTGAATGCTGAAGGGTGGAAACGACGCCAGGGGTCAGAGTGCCGAGAAGAGTGACAGACGAATTTGTACTTCTTAAGGAGCGGGACGTCGACGCTCTTGTTTCTCGTGTCGCGCGATAAATAAGAGCCCCGCGTTCCTCGACGCAGGAGTGATAATTAAATTGGGAGGCCTTCGAGCTTTCGACGGGATACTGGAGGGGGATGAAGTTGTCAGCCATAATAAGAATTTTCTTCGGGATGTAAAAAGAGAAAAAAAAAGAAGAAAAAATTCTACAAGATAAAGATCTATTTTATTAACTGAGAAGAGATAGTAAGGCAAGAGTGGATGGATCAGCCCTCTGCGAAAGGTGACTCTAATTTCGCGGCTGTCATCGTTAAGGCGTCCATCAATTTATAGGGGTGGGCCTAAGGTTCCCGGAATGGGCAGAGAGGATTCCGAGGCTGAGGGGCGGGGAGCGGGGGAGGTGGTAAAAAAATAAAGAAAATTTATTCGCGTAATTTGAGCGGGTGCTGAGCGTATGTTCAAAGCCTGCAATCATCCCCCGTAGCGTCGTAGCAACCCTCCCAGAAAGAGAAAGAACGAGAGACCGGCTACGACGCTACACTCAGCACGGTGGAGAGTGGCAATATAGTTTCCCTAATGGCGCTTAAAAAATCTTAAAAAGACGATATTAAGAATGTGACTGCGCCGGTGGAGGAAGCGAAGGAACTCGAGAGGAGTGCCGGGAGTTCCTTGGGAGATTCAAGGGTAGGTAGGCGGGGGGCGGGGGGCGGGAGGATCGCTACGAGTCTGGTTAATCGCCGTAAGACAACCGGAGAAATGAGCGAACAGTGCCTTGCCACCCTTACAACCCTCCTGAACACCACCCCCCCTCCCCCCGCCATAGCACCCGGGACGCGACCGTTACCGGCATGGGGGTTAGGGTGGAATTTAAAGGAGTGTCAAGTGGCGTAAAAAACGCGAAGAAATTAAAGATGAACCTTCAGTGAAATGGGCCGTGAGCTTCCGAGGACTCTTATTCCGACCTCCCTTATTCTGGTTGATATCCACCCCTAACTCATTCCCGTCAGTCAGGACTTGATTCAAAGTAAGAGCTACCCTTCCTAATTAACACCATGAAGATACCGTGGATTCTCATATACTACTGTGTCCCTTAGAGCGTATATGACATTTTGGCTGTCGCATCCCCTATGAGATGCAACAGAGAAAATGGATGCTGGTAGATGGTATACAAGGGGGTGGAAAAAAAATATACTGTCGAAGAACGGGATCTCGTTCAATTTTAATCGCGCGTCTGATTACAGAAACGAGGGTGGTTCTCCGTTAACTTCAATCACTTAATTCTTTTCCGGCTCACCACCCCCTTGGCAGGGATGAAAAAAAAGACCTTGGTAACGGCACCGGCTAGGTTAGAGACGCGGCCTTGTCTTGAATACAAAATATCAATCAGCTTCGGATAGGGTGGGGCGTGAAAAATACTCGGTAATTACGACCTCCCTCGCAAATATATTCATTGTCTTGATTACTTTGGGGGATGAGAGACTCTGGGGATACTCGAAGCAGGAGGGGGTTGATCGGTCCGAAGGAGGTCTACTCTTTTCCCTGGGGACTTTCTTCTCAGATCTCTCGAGATCTTTATACCTAAAACAGAAAAAAAATGGGAAAATGAGTACAGGAAAATGGCTACTTCTGGATAGCCCAGCCCTATCTTCTTGGGTAGCCTCCATTATCGTTCGTGCCCTATGAGAAAGGTCGCGTGCCATCGCGAAATCCTTCCACCAGAAACTGGCATAACGAATTCTCGTGAATATTAAGGGGAAGACCTTTTTATATAACGTCTACCCCCGACTGGGTACTTGGTACCCGGTGGTAATTACGAAATTCAAATTAACTAGAAAAATAGCCCGGTCTGGCCATTTTTACACTCTTGAAACCCCTTTCTTTTTAAGAACTCGGACGTGACCTATTCTTCTTCGGAATCGTGCACTCGGCCTTGTACTCAGGACTTTAATTACCCCAACTAAACGGCTACTCAAAATACAGAGGGTTTTATACAAGGGTGGATAAGACGAAGATCCCAAATTCTACGTAACTAGTAACTTGCCATTCGCAACCCTTACAACAGTGTTTACGATCTTCCTAAGAATTTTTGCGAACTCACCAGTTTCCACTCTTTTAATCTAAAAAAGGATTAAATCACATAAATTTTCATGAAATTCTTTCGAATTTATTCAAATATCATATGAACCCTATAGATACAGGTGATGAGAATGTCAATTCATTATCGAAATCGATTTTTCAAAAAAGCGAATCCTGTCCAAAAAACCTAAGGATATAGGACCCCGCTTACTATATGCGAAATCTCATGGCTTGAGGACTTGACAAAAAAACAGGTAAAAGAAGTAAAAGAAAGAATTCACTGACACACGCAAAGTATTCCTGGTAAATATACGACGCGAACCGATGCCAGATACGATGCCGGTTGTACCGCATTACGAGGGACATAAAAAGTTATAGTTACATTATAATAAGCCACGTAAAGCCGATCCCGGCCGCTAGAACGGCTTTACATTTACGTCACTATAAATATAAATACGCGAAACTGGCTGGGCTGACGAGAACCACCCCCAGAACGGGAGAGGGGTGGAGCAGGGAGGGAGGCATAGGTACCAACGGTAGAAAGCCACCCTGCATCCAGAGGGAAGTTGTGAATTTATCGTCGTGTAAATCTCAAATTCCTGATTATTGGCCCGTTAAAGGAAAACGCCTGCTGACTGGCTCTTTGGCTCGCTGGTTCACAGGGGGGTGTTACCACAGTACTTTCTAAGGGATGATTCTTCGATTCTTTGCACAAATACATACTCAACCCCCTGGGAAGCGTTTCACGGCCTGTAAAGCTCAGATGAACGTAAACTCTCTCAGCCTTGGACACGGGCATCCCTCGCGTCTCGTTCCTGATATCAAACAGGGTGGCGGTTTCTGGTTTCGAGAACAGGGTTGCTCGCTACTTGGTTTATGCGATTCTGGTGGCGATGCCGGTGCTGGGTATGGCCGTCGCGAATTTTTATTTGTATCTATAATGCCCGGCCGTTTCGAGAGACGAAGTTGGAATAAACGGAAATTACTGGGGCCATCTTGTAATTATACGGGCTAATAGGAACGTAATTTAGTGTCTCGAACTCGAGTTAGCAGCCGCAGGAGCGGTGCGCTGCCTTCGCGGAAAATTAAAATAATAAACGGCATCGTTAGGATTCATCATCTGATTTTAATTTCCATTCCGAAATGATTGCGCATTATCTCACGGCCCGTAACCGTTTCGGAATTTACTGCTAGGGGGCACAGACAGCCACTTTTTTCCTTTTTCATCCTCCTCGTCTTGGTCTCTTTTCTTTTCTTCTTCGCAACCTGCCATCCAGGGCTAATCTGGAAATGAACTTTCTTTTCTCTCTTCTGTCCGATCTTCCGTTTAACCGAACGTCATCAATCCCTCGGAGCCACTTTGATATCCAGCAATCGTAATGTCTCAGACTTTTATGGCTGACGTAGGGCTTATGGTGTTTCCTTGAAAAATTTCAAAGTCTCATAAGCACGTAGACATTACACCAGTAGCGACGAAGTTATGCAGAACTGCCATTTTGAATTTCTAATATAAATACAGAAACAAAGTTACACATTCCGAACGGCTGAAAGAGTTCAAAATAATTTCATTTCCAGAATTCCGTTTCTCGATAAATCCCACGACGAGTCCTTTTAGATCTGGTCCAATGACTGTAACGACGAAGCTCTTCCATAGATCCATGAAGGGGTTAGAAGGAAAAATGGACATAGTTAATCAATCTCCCTGATATACATCAGACTAGTGATTATGACAAATCGGTAAGCAATGTCTGAATAATTCATAACGAATCAAAGGGTTAACAACCCTTAGAGATTATTCAATGGAATAAACATTTTCTCTGCGTCATTGACGAACTATACAGTCAAGGGGGTTGCGCGTTGTATAAAGGCGAAGGGTAGTATCATAGACGGACACGAATCCTTTTCGGACGAGGATCCTCTATCCATGAATCTCAGAAGACACGAGAGACAATCCCAAGTGCCGTGCGTCACTTTAGGGTCACTAAGAAGGGCTCTAAGACGCGTTTAGTCTCCCGTAGGGGTTCCTACCCGGTGCATAATGGCGTCTTGGTTGCCGACGATAAATCCACCATTATGCCATAACCGCCATCTTAGCGTTGGTCGGCTGCGGTGCGACGGCGGCGGCTTCTCTAATAAATATTCCAAGACAATGGACACTGTCCAAAACACGGTAGATCTTACGCCTTTAACTTGGGTACCAAGTCTCAACCCTTCCACCTAGAAACTACCCCACTCGACAGAGCGGCAGACGAAGGCAGGAAGAGTAGAGCTGGATTCTCTGGTACGATAGAAAGAGAGAGAGAGAGAGAGAAAGATGATTAAGAAGAGGACCAAGAGGGCAAACCTTCGAGAGGAGAAACGACACCTCCATTGGCCAACCCCTACCCCGTTCTTCTAGCTCACATGGAATTATAATGTTTGTTTCGAACAAATTACCATGATAATGCCAGGCGTCGCATGGCGAAACCGTGTCTTCAGTGGCATACTTAAATTACAGGAGTGCCAACGCTATAATCTGCCCTTGTGCGCTACCATTCCAGTGCCACTAGGACCAGTGTTACCAGGACTGTTTTGGGGAGGTGGTTGGCGTTGAGATTCCTAGAGGGTAGTTGTAATGTTAATTAGCCACTTTATTATACATAGCCAGAGACAATCGTGAGTGACTGCTCGAGGCATTGTCACGTCATTAGAATATACTATTTGATACTGTGATATCACGTGATCCGGAAGGCGATAATTTTTTTGACTTTTTACGTAATAAAACTATATTTAATATTCTAGGTTATTACGTATATGACGCTGGTGGTTCTCATCCTAGGTACCTAGGAGTCCAATATAGGGAACTTTCGGTGTGCACGACCCTTAAGCTCGTAGCATCCTATGCCGTGTGCCACTTCCTGCTGGAGGTGGAACCGTGGAATTATTAGATATGCAACCACCTCCTGTACAGCAGCACCTTCTCCTCTGCCGGTGTTATTAAACTTAGTTATGAATGCCCATTAAAACTGTAAAGGAAATGCATTAGCCCACCAAGGCAACCTAGTCTGACAATGCCACCCCCTGTGGAACGAGAGCCATCCACTTCGCGGTACCGTATCCGCCGGAAGCAGACCTTCTGATTTATGAGACTTCCGATTTCATCCCTCCGTATCTTTGGATCGGGATGCTGTTGGGATAGTATCTAAGAAAAATAAGAGTATTAAATATGCATATATATACATGCTCCATAAGTTCCAAGTGTCGGATAACATCTTTATTGCATCTCGAGTAACCAATGAAAATCAGAGGGTTGTTTTGTCCCTCAAAGAATTTGTATATCCTTCGAGTTACAAGACTGTAAACAAGAGCAAGTAAGATAATTACAAACGAAAATGTTATTAGCTTGAAATTGTCATCTTTAGGAGGGGTGGATCCAAAACCCTTTGAGACGCTTATAGCCTATACAAGTAATAATGGAGAAAGCACGCTGCTAGCTTCTCCGGCTTTCCAAGGGTGAGTATATAGAGGGTGTGGATGGTATACGTATTTTAACGGGCAGCTTTGACAATGGGCGGTATTGTTGTGTCTTGAGAGATAAAGACGCCGTTCTCAGGTAGAGAAACGTAAGGCGGATGATAGTGGAGCGTTAGCGGTACAGTTAGGCGATCTCTGCGATTTCAAGTAGCTACCCTTCATCCCCTAGAAACCACCCTTGCTAACCAAACAGCCATCGCCGTAGATCCAGAGATGCCATCGACAGCGCGAAGAGTCGTGAAGAGATAACCACGAAAGTTCCTCTTGCTTCCCCGCTGACGTCACGCGACAATTTCACAAGTGAAATACCACCCTTATCTTTGATGTCCGTTCAAAACTTAAGGGATGAATAATAACAAATTTGCTAATCCACAGCGAGTCATTACAATGCACGAGGTACGTACCCACAGTAGCACTCAGACTGGTTACAGTGTGTTAAGGGTTGCTCGGAATGGGTAAGGGGCACATACAGGGTGACTCTACGATTTCAAGGGGTTCTTGTGTACGCTTTACTTTTTATCTTTGCGCCCGGCTAAAACGAGACTGAGGTAAAATGTATCTAACTGCCAGGGTGCGAAAATATGAATGCCGCGAGGGCCCCGATGTCTACCACAAAAGCCATTGTCCGCCACTTACGGAATTCGCCGACCCTCGCCGGCAGGCTCTGCACCCCTACGTACTCCGGTACTATACCTAGTAGAACCTGGCAACCCCTTTTTTTAACCCTTTCTTTCCGTCTCCTCCTCTACCTCGGTAACCTTCGGTCCACCGACATGTAGTAGCGGCGAACTTCTACGATGTAAAACACTTCCCGTGAATTTTATTCCACTCTCTCAAGCGGCTCCACACGCACCCTTACCAGAGCCGCGTATAGGTATGTTCACTTACGTGAAATCCAAGTTCAAGCCCCTTTTGAGAGTAGGCACCCTCACCCCCCCCGCCCCACCCTCGCTGAGAAACGTCACCATAAAATTACTTTTTAATTATCGTCCAGTGGATTTCGCTTATTACACGATATCTCAGCGAGTCTCGGGTCAGACGCGACCTCCTGGAATGTTCTATTTCGTTTCGAGTCCGTTTTCCTGTGTGACCTCTGACCCTTGAAAGAACCGGGGAATTTTTTAATTTAGATAAGACACCCTTTCGGAATACCAGTAATAAAGTTTGTCATTTCTAATCGTACAGTTACCACGTGCATAGCTAAGTCTGGTATACGCATATGAGATAATCAATTGATCAAATTGATCCCTCATCGACAATCGATAATCGTATTTGAAGTATGATTGTACGTAGATCATCGTAGAATTTTTCAAACGTCTTCACAAACGCCAGTGATATTTTTTTTCCGACTATAGTCACGGGCGGGTAGAAGTGGGTGCGTGCGAGAGTGTTGGGGAGGGGATGACGCGGAGGTGACTGCGTATATAATGTAGGCACGAATGCAGAGAGCGTATAGCATATAGGAGTAGAGGATATGGGTTTGGCAATGCGGCACGGGTTATTGAGCATCGCCGTAGCGTTGGCAGTTTTATGGATATGCGCGTCACACTTCGCACCGTTTCCATTCGCAATTTTACCACCCCCTAGCCATCCCCTATGAGTAACGGGGATGGATGGATGGATGGAAAATGCGATATTGGGCCCATTCACGCCTTTTTTTTATTCCCCTCTTCTCGCTCACCCTTCTTTATTGCTGGCTCTCGCTGCGGCAAAGCGAAGCTCGCGCCGAAGATCATTATCGTCTATTAAATCATTTTTGTATTGTCAGGCATACATTGTTCCCATCGACAGGCACGCTTTGCGCGAGAAAAACCACCCTCGTTTCGCTGACGTCGAGCTGACCCGAAAGCAACGACTGTCACTACGCTCGCTAGACACCTTTCAGGAATGCTATTAAAAATGATAAGACATACTCCGGGGCCCAATAAATTCGCGAATTAAGGAACTTATTCCATTTGGGCAGTCAAAGGGGTGTGAATGCTTTCGCGAGAGTATTATCTCTCAGGAATAGGGGTAGGTATGGGTAGTAGGTAGGAACGTTAAAGGCTGGTTGGAAGGTGGATAAAAGTAGCGCGCAGGGGGTTGGTGGGGTTGACTGCGAGGTGGATGCCAAAGGGGATGGTGGTAGGAGGAGGGGTGGCTGAAGGGGATGGACTGAGGGTACGTTTAGACGTTCGTTCCGCTGGTAACAAAGATAACTCTATGCAATAAAAATGATTCAAAGTTTCCCGCGGCGGATGGCGGTTCCGATGGCGGAGCGGTTGACAATGGCGCGTCTTTGTCTCCGACCTCGTACCGCCACCATAGTGCGGCGCCCCCTTGGCACACACCCTACCCCGTAGTCAGGGCACCCTGCGACACCTATCTTCCGGTTTAAAGTCCTGCAGTCCCCCCGGCCGTCCCGCACCCATTCATTCCACTCCCATGGAGATCCTACCTACCGGCAGACCGACCAACCCCTAACCACCAACCTCCCTTTGCGAACAGGACCGTTGAACCTCGCTAACTTTTAATATTTATGACTGATATTTTAGTGATTTTTTCTGAGCTTGCATCCTGGGGAATTATTCAGTGTCGTGGCATACGTGCACTTTGATATTTTCTAGGAAGACATTCAATTCGAATGAGTGCAAGGAATGAGTATTTCGCTGAAAGTACAGTTGTGAACGTGACTTAATGTTACAGGTACGAACTGTCACTAGGAATGAGGAACCTGAGGTCTCTTGGATTTTTATCTTGGTTCTTTACGAGATTTTACCACCGCTCCGTGCACATCCAGACTCGGTAGACATGGGAGTGTGGAGATGGAAAGGGGTTGGTATGCGTTTACGTAACGCGGAGAAGGGTTTTGAATTTGCATTTTATTCGCAGTGTGGTCTGCAGTCCGTGGCCAGTGGGTAGTGGCAGCACTCCTCCTTCTCCTCCTCCCCCTCCTCCTCGGTCGCTCGGACATTTATTTTAATTAAATTACTCCGGAGCGTCGAACAACCCATTTCCTATAAATTATCCCCTTACTGCTCTTTTGCGCGCGGCCAGGCATTAATGTGCCTGCTGATCCTGCGCTGCCATTGAAATGAAATAAAAGCACGGCCCGAGAACGAACCGTTTCTGCCCATTCTCGCTACGATTCCGCCCCTCTGCTTCCCTTTCATTTACCGGCAGTAATCGTCACTCTCTTTACTCCATATTCCATATACTAGTCCTGCCATATATGTATACATGACTGTCGAGCTCAGACGCACTAGTAAGATATAACTATTGTTCAATAGTTCTGAATTGAGAGTATTTCACGAGGTTTTTAAATCAAGAGCAAGTAAAGTAAATATATATATATTATTAGTACACTGCTTAATGACTTGACTAATCAGAAAATAATTATTCTTAGGAATTTTATTTTCCTATACTTACCGTGAGTGCGAGAGAGACAGACGTATTGGTATTTACGTGCGTTAGAGGAGGACAGACATAGTGATACCTGCGAATGTTGGGTAAAAATACTCTTTCTCGAATCGATGTTACATTGTGAAGTCATACATTTAAAAAATTCTATAGTAATAATGTATGGTATAAAGTAACGCGATACGTATTAAATAATCTGTATACTTGTAAGAAACTTTTGGATCAGAATGTACTGACAGAAACCGCGTGCTCTGGAGTTACGGACATGCGCACTAGATACGTGAGGTTATGTTTCTGTAGAGCGAAGCGAGGACGCTGTGTATACAGCACGAGAATCATCGATAAGGACTAGCGTCGCTTGGATACGGGCACAGTAAGAACAATTGTGAATAAATATTATTTCAATAAGAAATAAACAATCGATACTCACCTGATAAGACACATCCTCGCCGGCTTTTCCACGCGTGGCAGCAACGTTCAGCGTGAGAATCGCGCCTTTATCCGCATTCCAGGCGTACAGCACATCATCCCGTATTTCGATGATATTTCTGGTGTCTTTGATGTCCTTGGGTAAACTCTCTTTGAGCACTTTAAATAATTTCTTCTCGTTTAAACAAAGTGGATCTGTGCACGAACTCATCTTCACGTTCTGACGCACGCCACTGCACAACAATGAAGTTAACTGCTGTCGGTAACAGCTGATTCCAGGCTCGCCACCTCTGTGAAATAATATAGTACTAGAATGTAGTGAAGTTGGCTTCTGAACTTGGAGCGAGGTTTGGCATTACGTGAAATTGAATATTGGTAACCGTTTGTTATAAAAATTTTTATTAATTCTTCTTAAAAAATCAAACTGATAGTAATAGAAAATTATTCGAAAATTTAAGCAAAAAATTTCCGAGTTCATTCGTCTAGTCGAATTTACTCAAGGCCCCGGAGGGATTCGAACCCTCGATCTCCTGTTTACTAGACAGGCGCTTTAACCAACTAAGCCACGGCGCCTTCTTGGAAACAATGATTTTATTTTTCATAACAGTTATGCAATATTATAACAATGCTAATTCTTATAATTTAACATTAGTTAATAATATCATGAGTAGATTCAAATGAAAACTATACATTGTAAATAAAAATCAAAGACCTTAGAAACTGTATAAAAGTTTATACAAGTTTGTGCAAACCTATCGAAGTCTGTCTTATCAGCTATCTGCAACCCTGGAAGACTCTTATCAAAATTTATCAAAAGTAGTCGCTCCCGGGTGGGCTCGAACCACCAACCTTTCGGTTAACAGCCGAACGCGCTAACCAATTGCGCCACGGAAGCTACGTAACTTCATGTTCTCAAAAAATATCATACTGATTAGTAATAAACAATTATTAATCAATGCGTACATAATCAAGTCATCATGTCCGAATGATTACAACATAAAGTATTCATTACCTACATAAGCTAAATGTTCTGTCAGTTGCGTAGATACCGCGTATCCATAAGCGCTTAATTACACGAGACTCTCATTAGTAAGCATCTATATGCAAGAGACGGAGAGTCGATTGGGGGTGCATGGGTGGTCCCTAGGTGATTTGTCCGTCAGGATGGGTCTCGCAGATGTTTGATACATACGAAACCTTTAATTAAATCTTAATTAGAGCAACTGTTAAGGATCGTTAAGTGGATGAAAATCGTCACTGCATTTTGCGGCTCACCCCCAAACCCTACCGCCCTCATTACTACACTCGTTACCTTCAATCGTCGCCAAGCAGACCGAGCGGCAGAAAAGTCACGAGAAAGGTGTGGTATAGCTTGACTGAAGAAAATTAAAAAAAAAAAAAAGCTTAAACCAGTCCTATACCCATCATTATTAATATATACCAAGCGTACCAACCTCGCGTATCCACATATGAAAATACCATATGGTGCAATGTATACAGTTTTTTATCTAGCGAATAAATTCGGAATCGCTTCCTACATCTCGTATCGTGGATCCTGTTGGAAGGTCGACAAGACTTCGAGAATGCCGACATTAATGGCGTGCTTAAATTGTGTGTTTAATTACAAGCAAGAGACAGTTGCGGAGAATTTATTGGTCACTGTTTTCCAGCAGTATCCTTCCTTCCTATATCCCTCGCTACACCACCCTCCACCGTACCGTACTTTGAAACGACCCATATACCCAAGTACGTCCCATGTACCACAGTTTCGAATACCTGCATAGAACCATTACATATACCATGTATAATAATTAATCATGAAAATAATAAATTTAATTTAAAAATCTAAATATGCCTATCTTACTGCTATCATTTGCATGGCACATAAGCACATATACGGTCATCGTTAAATCGTTCCTATAAATTAGCTGATTTTTGACAATCGAGAAGCTATAGTGTCAACATGGTCTCTCCGTGTCCGCTGCAACCTGTAGATTTTCCAAGAGTAATGGCGCGCGTTCGCGATTCATCATTCGCGTTATAGAAGCGAACGCTCTCGCGTATCGGACGCCACGCCAAGTTGCAATTAGTGGGAAATAACGATAAATCCACGTCGTCGGGACGCGTGTCGCTTTGCGGCTGTCGGGACGCTTCGAAACTGCAAGCTTTAATGTAGGCGATCGTGTGCACTCCTTATGTGCATGGGGGGGGGTGGAGGGGGAGTATAGGGTATATTAGAGGAACAAACGCATGCATATATATATATAATAAATGTATACATATATATATTGTATATTGCTAAGACGTACATAACTGCTCCATCTAAGCATCTACGTACGCATAGTAACTGTTATCGCGATGCCTGAGAGTTTGGGAGGTTTACTTCTTATTAGGTAGAAATTTATGCCCATAAATCTAGCCCGGTTTGCGCGGAGAGGTTGAATCTTGCTCTTGGAAGTTTACATCCCCCTTTCGGTTTTACCTCCCTTCCTCTGGCGTACATAGACCCCCCCCCCCGCCCCCCGCCTCCGACTCCAAGCAAATGCCCTTCCGCATCCCCTTGTCTTGAAAGCACGGTACTTTACAAGCAGTAGATATATACCTACGTATGGATACCTGGTTCTATAGGGTCTAACGGGTGTTTCAGGTGTATGTTTTGCTAGGAGTATATTAGTGGGGTTGGAGATATAATTAATTTTTATTAATATATATGAATTTTTGTGAGTCGACCTTCGTTAAATTTTTCGGATCCGATTATTATGAGCGATTTTTGTTCAGGGATGTTACGAGCTGGAAATCGTTCAAGGGCGACTTGATTATCGTATCGAATTGTAGACACCCGTTATGGGATACATCTTGGCACTCATAGGTCATTGCGGTGCTGAAAGGGAGTAACTTATAGGAGCATTGGGAATTACCAGTTTATTATTAGGGAGATAGCATAGAGGGCCAAGATCAGGGGTTGCTGTTAATTCTCCCAACACTTGGCTCCCCGGAGAGAACACACGGCCTCAAGACTACCTTCTTGAATCTCTCTCTCTCTCTCTCTCTCTCTCTCTCTCTCTCTCTCTCTCTCTCTCGTTTTACTTCTCTCTAACTTGTTCTCTCCTTTCATCATCTTGAGTCAGTCTCGTTAATTAGTACTATTTAAAAGAGTCTATCTTCGCGGGTTAAGATTAGCTGAAGTTCTTGCAAATAGGGTTTGCTATAGCAAATTTTGTTGTGATTAAAAAAAAGAAAGACCAATAAAATATATTTTTATACGTTTTGGTAAAAATACAGCGAAGTCCATTTATATCTAAGACGGATCTGATCGATTAAATTTATAAGAGGAACAGATGTGTAAATTGAATCTAACCAAGAAATGGGTAGATGGATTCGGCAGTGGTCCAGAGAATGAAAGTAGCACATGTGCGAAGACAGACGTGGCTTTGATCTATGGAGGTTGTCAGCCCTGGACCAGCAGGTTCTGTGTTGTCGATTCGTCTTCCTCGTAGACGAGCACCAGCTACCTTTCGCCAATCCTTTTCCTCAATCTTCTACAATTCAACGCTTCCGTTATAAATGAACGTTGCGGGTATCTCGGTCCACCATCGTGGTCCAGAGATTGTTCTGTTTTCTGTATCCGTTCAATTTATCTATCGGTTCCTCACGTCCGCCATGTCGTTTATTATTACGTCAATCACAATGGACCTCGTAGCCTATATATATATACACTGCAGTACTTCAGTACTTCGAAAAATTGTCTTGAAACTGATTTATACGTAAGTCGGTTATAATATATCAGAGTATAACATAGCGTAAGTACTTCATACGTTAATTAGTATAGACAAAGAAAAAAATTATTTTCAAGCAACATTCACGCGATATGTACAGCACGCATGACATCCTCGTTTTGCTTGATTGAGGAATGTCCCACGCATGGAGTATCGATTAGGTACCTACGCCATATCGGTTTGTCCGATCTCTTTTTACTTTTCACCCTTTCACCGGTAGGAATGACAATAATGACCATACGAGGATGAGATTGTCGTTACGTTACGTGGCTCAGTATGGGCGATTAACAAGAATATTAGTAATGAGAAACTTGCGCAATGTACCTGAAAAAGTCTTTTCGTTAGTTCGGTGTTGCGGAATTAAAAGAAAAATTGCTAATTACTGGCCTTTTCGATTTTTCGCCTTTAACGGCTAACCATGTTTTTCGTTCTTCGTGGGTTGTTTGTATGTGACGCAACCCTTATAGAAGGGAGGAACAAAGTCGACAAGGCTAACTATGTCAATAAATCAGACGCTTTAATGAAAATGTGGTTGTATCAGTTGCAGTGGCCAGGCGAGTTTGGTCGTTGGGTCTGTTTAAATGAAATGAAATGAAAAAGGAAGAAGAGGGAGGAAAAGAGAAAGGAGGAAGAAACAGGGGCAGCGGATTGCTGGAAAATACCCTCGTAAAAATATCAAGATAAGCTTCGGGTGCCGTGATGTAGGGACGGAGGGGTTGGTTTGGAGTAGGTATGGTTTCTCTTGGAAAAAAATGGAGAAAGAAGAAAAAGAGTAAAAAAAATGAAAACAGATACACGTAATTACGTAAACGCAGGGAATCCCCTCAGAAGCACGTTCTCCCATCTCTTTCTATACCCACCCTCCTCAGCCCCCGAAAAATACCATAAGCGCAACCCGCTTTGAACTATTATCTTGTCCATCAACCCCACTGTTTTTCCGTAGTGTATTATGGTACCCCATATATTAGCCCTGATACCGACCATCCCTTCATAGAAATGACGATACGATCGGTTACAGGGGCTTTCTTGATTATGCATTACATGAATTAACACATGACAGTTTCCTGTTATATCCTTTGACGATAAACATAAAAATAAATCAATTTGACAACTGTCATTCAATTATCGCCGTCAAGTATCATTTGGTTATTTTCTATAGTCAAAAATGTACCCTTAAAAGGACAATAACAAAATTTACCCAACTTACCAATCCTAACCTCAAATTGGTGCAAGACCGTAATAAACCGAGCTCACGTTACAAGGTAGAATATTTCATGGAGACGTTTGCGCCCCTATCTCAATTCCATCCCCAATGATGTATTCGCAATAAAGTAATTAGCCAGGTAGCCTAAGGGGCCAAAGGCCGTCAGAGGTGTCGGGCACAATTGATGCCAACTGATTGCCATGGCGATTTTGCAGAAGCACTCGAGGTTAATGAGATGGCGAGATAAAGTCTTTGCCTGTTAAAGCCATGCGGGTGCGTATTAACGTGGGTACATAGGTGGGCACGTACATCCCATAGTCATTCATCCATTAACACGTATCATATCAAGATACGTAAATACTGGACAATAGCTAAACTAGCCCTAAGGATTACACAAACAATAAAATATGTATAAAAATCAGATATATCTAAATCGAAAAAAAAATTCAAAGTAAAAAATTTATAAAAAAGCGAGCAAGAGGGTCGTGAGTTTCAGGGCACTAAAGTGAGCGCTAAATATTCCGAAAGCGAGATAATTAATCTAATACTTTTTAATTGGGATTAGCCATTGTCGGGTAATCAGGGTAAAACAGCTCTAAAAAAGAACATGCCCACCGATACCGACCGAGATACGCCTTTTATGGCTAGTCCGTGCGCCATCCAACAGTTTCGCCGACGAGTCTGATATTATTACACCTTGACTTCACTGCTGGAGACTTCTTTAGATCCATCCAATTACGCACTAATTACGCACCAGGTATCTACTGCACTGTTAGAGATATAACGGGTATGCTAGTACATCAAGCGGCTACGTTTGTACACGGGGATCTTGTATACTATAGATATGGAGCGAGTGACTGATAATATTTTACTCTTTCGGAAAGGGTCCCAAAGGCGTCCCGAAAGCGTCCTGACGCCGCGGGGCGTGGCAAACCGACGTGAAAATCAGCCAGAATAAAACATCGCATTGACATTTACATGCGGGAGGGTAAGAAGGATACTATATGCCTATATGCTGTGATAGGAGGGGATGTAGCATATGTAAGAAGCTGTATCGTGAAAAGTCAGCCCGTTAGCTACCCCTTGGCGGTATGTAAAATCCACCCTGTGAACCCCTGAGTGACAGGGAGTACCTATCTATCTATATATACACATATATGAAATATATTCTCTAAGGGTGAGGTTTGTGTATTTTTCTAAAGGAAAGCAAATAAATATGCGAAAACGGAGTTGAAGGCATTCTGGTGTGTGCGGGCTGTATGTCTATATACATATATAGAGAGGATTTTATCGTATGGGATTCTAAGTGGTAGATGCCCTGAACGGACAGACAGCCGGAAGTAGTAGAAGACGGTTTCCGATGGGCGGGCATTGTGCTGGAATCACATGCAAAACGTAGAAGAAGGAAACGCGGCATAATAGAGCTTTTCAGGAATTTTACATTCAATCGAAAAGTCAGAAGTTTTAGTATGTGCGGATATATTCGCCAGCATCCAGAAATTCGCGTTTCCTTGCCTCCTTGTCAGGATATATCTCGCGTTTTGACTTCTCTCGTGACTCCTATAGTAGTCACATAATAGAGGGTAGGTTTATGCACTATTACGCAACGCAAAAAGGCGACGAAGAAACAGAAATTTCGGGGATAGAGAGAGAGATAAGAGAATAATAAAAAAAAGGTAGAAAAAGTCCCTCAAAAAAAAAATATATAATATATACCATATATACAGACAGAGATATCTCCGAACCCCTTTGGCGAAAGATTACACACGTGGCAAAGTAAATGGCCGTAATTCTTCCGCGAGATGGACGTAGCCATAACAAAATGGCGGCTGGCAGATTTCAAAGTGTCCTGTAGGAAATCGTATGGACCAATGGCTCGCTGGCAATTCTTTAAGCGTGAAATAAATAACGAGGGCTTCAACGTGGAAGGGGCAGTGAATGAGCGTGCAAGAGAGAGTGAGAGAAAAATAAAGAAAAAAAAAAACCCATAATAAGAGTAAAGGACCAAGAGAGACAGACCCAGAGTACGAGAAGTAGTATGAGCGAGGGGTAAACCGGACTACTACCCCATCTCCAGTCGGACTGACGTTAACAAGAAAAAACTGATGGAACACATTTTAATGTCAACAATTAAAAATATTACACATACGTTACGAGCCACCCGGTTGCCCAACTCTCTTCGTCCACCATGCTTGGCTATACTCGGCAGTGACTACTTGCTACCTACAACCCGTGCACGCTCATCTTTCTCTGACAAGCGTACAAGCTCACGAGCGTGATATGATAATGATACCAAAAGCTCTACATTACACAGAGGGGCTCACGAGTGTCATACTACTTTTATATCACCCTATAGCATTTCGAGGGTGTGTTATCCCCTCTGCATGCCATTCGTATTCTAACTGGGTATACGAACTTATAACCCCTTCTTATTACCCCTCGTCATGTCACTTGGTCGGTGATGATGACACTGGTTTTTTTTTTCCTTCAATGTAACGATAACCTCAAATTTTCTTGATTAATGGTCTTTCGTTGATATAGTTAATATTAAAAAAAAAATTAGGACACGTTTTCATCCCTTAGTTGTATATGGTATATATTGGATTCGCCATAACGTTCTCCACCTCTGTCTGGGATTCGATGACGAATGCAGGAATGGCGTGTTCTGGTCTTCTAGGTTTTAAGAGTCAGCGTGTGCGCTCGAAGGACGATGACAAATGAGCGGAGCTGCTTGATTGAGTATTGGCATGGCTATTCTACCGTTCTCGTCGCTCTAGCCTTTCTATTATTCTTACTGCTTTCTCTTTCTCGCGCTCACCAGTGCGTCCATGGCGCGGCAACCCGCGCCCATATAAATGAATCGAGTCCCCAGGGGTGTATCTTATGGGGAATACAAAGCATTAATAGATAGATACGTTTCCGTGGACAGGGATGAATTGCGTCGAGGGATACGATCGATTTATTTCATCCCTCGGTCCTTCGTTTCTCTGCTTCCATCTTGTTTTTGGTATCACACTATCGAGATGGTATCTGTTATTTTTTTTTGATAATTAAAAGGAATTGTTATAGACACGAATATACTTTTTTTTTATACCCTCGTAACGTCTAGTACCAGCGAATTCCCTCTTGTCAGCAAAATTCCAGGGAAATGCACCCTGGGCCAAGTTAACTAACGTTTCGCAGGGTGCATGGGCCTTGCATTTGCATAACGATTGCAATTACTATTGCCCCCTTACCCGCCGTCTATAATGCAGACCGAATGATAACCGTCAATGCATCGGGGACACGAGAAAGTCCCGTTAACATTCCCGGGGTGGTAGACAGAGGGGTAGAAGGAAGTAACGAGGAAGGTTAAGGGAAGGATTGTTGAAGTGGGTTGAAAATCTCCTACTTGGCCGAGGCGTGCTTTTAACTGTTGACTGTGTCGGTAAAACAGATGGACGGTAAGAATAGGACGGCGTGCTCGCTGTTTTATCGACTGTACCCAATGACTGGGAAACCTTGCGGATTTCCCGATAGAAAGGGGTAGCTGCGAACTCGCTCGGCTCACTCGTTACGATACATACTTACTCTTTCTGTATAGTTAATGTTTCTCTACCATGGATATATCTATGTTTATTTCTGTTTTGTTAACCATGCCAAAGCGATACGGATTGGGTGCGATTCGTGATAAAATACTGTAGGATACATTGCCTGTCCATTCGTTTCCGTTTGCAAGGCGAACGATAGGTATCAGTGAAATGGCGTTGACAGCAGCGAAGCCAATTATCGAATTTATCTAATTAGCATCAGTTTTCCGCGAGATTATCAGAAAGGCACGAAAACAATGTATTTTCCAATAGGGGATGATGTAAATGTATTTGTTATATATCTATCTTATAACAGCGTATGCTATCATTTTATTCAATATAGCGTACTGGGGGACGATAAGAACGCGTAGGGTAGTAATAAGCAGCGGGTGTAAGCGCTTATGGATTTTTCATAAATTGAATGAAGTTCGCGCGGGACTCGGAGCCATAATTTCAAAAACACATATATTTAATTAAAGTAGCCGTGCGCCCAAGAGGGGTTGGAGGTAGGACCCAGCCTCGAGAAGGGTGGGAATGTGAGCGACTGGCCATAATCGCGATTTACCGTGTCCTCGTTAGAGCCTTCCGAGCCACGTGAAAACTTCGGTCGCCAATCGCGTGTGAGCTTTGAGAAGTATTTGCCAACTGGGATAAGGGTTGTTATTCACTAAGGGTTGCTTTCTAGCTAGCCACGTATCGCTACAATGTGCATGTTCCGCGGGTGATATCATGAGCCGCGATCAGATATCAATAGAATTTGCATAAAAATCTATACGCAATGGCTGCCAGCTCTGCGGACCACTCTGTGCTTTTTCATTCCTTAAATTGCCAGCACTGTATCCTCGTGCTATGCTGCCAATTATAAAATGGCCAACACGTTCACGATTTATCGAAATTTTTAACAAATTTTGTATCGCTCTTACTTAACACTCTTTTTCATAAAGCTTACCCCTTTTCAACCCTTAACATTATTTTCCATAAATTTCTATTTATCTATACCCATCTCTGTACGCCTGTATTCTTATCATCTAGGAAAAGCAACTTTCACCCCAATGTATTTAAGTAGGCTACTGCGAACAGTGTTCACGGAAGGTCGTGTGTTGTGGGTAGGCATTTAATTAGGCACCCCGAGAGAAGCCGTGTTCCCAAGTACGTGGGATTCTGCAGCTTGAGTCAACCTCAGCAGCCTGTCTTCGGCTTTCACGAATCTCCACAACCTTCTACATTTCTTCCTTGTCCCACTTTCCCTTGGCCCTTACACGAGTTTATGCTTACAGCAGATATAGCCAGTCGGGTAGCCAGATATAGCCAGCCAGTATGTAGGGTACTGTTTTCGCGGACAACTGCCCTTCTGCTACTCAATCTCTCGCACAGTTCCTCACTTTCATCCCTTTGCATGATGAATCTCCCGCGTGTTGGGAAACCGACGTCGCCGCAACCCCTAATCCGGCGTCGCGAGTTCGCGCGGCTCACGACGCCGCCTAAGCAATTCTAATTAGTCGGAGCCCTGCCAAACATTTAGAGAAGTTGCGTATACAAAGATTCTCTATGGTGACCAATTTCGAACGGCAATTGTTTTACTCTCTTACGGCCTTTATTCGTTCCTTTTCTACTTCGGATACGTCTGTCCTACGGATACAGGGTGAATACGGTTTTTGTAAAAGAGAAGTAAGGTACAACGAAAAAATACCACCCTTATTCAGGACATCTAATATTTATCGAAATACGTCTCGTTTGGACATCCATTTTCAGTCTCGATTCTTGTTGACATTCGTGAAATTGAGACACATTCAATTTTAAGGGTGAGACACCGTGTCTAGGGGGTTGGTTTTCGTAAGAGTATCGGAAGGAGGGTGTAGATATATTGGTTGCTAGGGTTGCGCAAATTACACGGTTATAAGTCAGGATACTTGAAGGGAGTATCTTTTATTTATAAAAAAATTTTTTTTATTAATATCCCAGATGCAACCCTTAAATATAAAAATTTTTTCAGAATATTCAGAAAGTATTTTTGTGTCAATCCAGATACCGTAGGTATTGTCTTCCGTCTGATATCGGTAAAGAACGCTTTTCTTAGGGGGTTGTTACGATAGGGTGGTGCAGGTATTGGAGGGCAGCTACCTTCAATACACTCGATACAAAATTCTTTTCAGACGCGCCTGAATGCCTATAGGAAATATGTGAAAGGCTGCTGGATTCCGTAGAGGCTCTGTATGCTCAGGCCTTTCTGAATGTACGGAATAGCGTTTGCAAGGCGCCTATAAGCCTCCTCGTAATGAAACATAAATTATTCAATCGAAATCAGCCCCTACCATCCCACCCATCAGCCCAACCACCCCATCGTTGCCCCGCGAGTGTTTTTGGCCAAGCTGGCTTTAAACCAAACCCTTCATTTATAACGAGAAGCAAAAGCACACCGGCTAATCTACGCATCTTCTTTCCGCGGACCGGACACACGAGTCGGCTCCTTTCCCTCGGGAATTTCGAATTATTTTTTTGCAATTCTCAACCTACCCCGTTCCTTTCCGCTTTTACGCAAACATAATCCTATCGCAAAAAAGATTTGAAAATAATTTTCAAAAATCTCTCGTAACCATCTGACTAGAAAGAATAAATTTTTTTTCCGAATATATGCGAGTGTCTAAGACAGGGGATGAGATGCTCTAGGGGTTGGTATAGAAACTTAAGAAGGGATAAGGACAACAGTAGACGGGGACGAGGTTCCTGGTATTCGAGAAAAAGTTGAAATTCGAGGGTTGCATTATTAATATCTACCCTATCCCAACCACCCTTCAGCCACCCCCCTCTGAATTCAGTCGAACGTCTTACCTGTATATATATACAGATATAGACTGCGTGTAGCTACGTTTTTATGTGTCACCTCGAATATCTATGGCGAACGCAATATACGTCAATATTTTATAATACGACGAGGCGAATTCGAGGACTCCCAGGATTCTACTAGGATTCTCTCAGGCATTGCTGCTGGCTTCACGTTATTCGACGTGGGGATGCCAAAGGAAATTGATACGAATACGACCGGTATTATAAATATGTAGGAATCCCGATGAGAGAGCGTTATTCCCATTTTCATGTCTTATCTTTTCTCCCTTCTTTATTACATTTTCTTCTCTTTAATTCAATATCAGTCAATAATTTAACTTGCCCTTTTGATTCATCACAGGAACGTCCTCCCGCCCCCTCCTTTTTATAGCTCCATTCTAAACAATATAATTTTCCACGATTTTGCAAAATATAGATCCCATATAATTTCCAATATCATATACATAACTTCCGGTTAATATTGTTTAAATTTTTATAGCCAAGTCCGTGTCCCTTATACAGGTAAGTAGATAGGTATGCAACTAACCAGACAGCTATATATTTCTGTGAATTCTTGGAATCCATGATTTACAAAAAAAATTCGAGTATCGCAGGGCATGCAAAACGCGTTTCGTGAATCCAATAAAATTCTGTGCCCGAATCACGCTTAGGATTCAGAATTCAGGATTCAGTTGGGGGAGGGGTATACAGGTATAGTTTAGGAAGGTTTTCTTATTGGATGGTGATAACTCAAATAGTAAGAACGAAGGGAAGAAGCCGACATATTCGTCGAGGATACTCACCCCTGTAGCATATAGGAGGATAAACACGTGCCTGATATAGCGTATATCCCTGGCACGAATATTCCAATGTTTATGATATTTATTACCCTGCCGTTTTATTCCTTTTCGAAATTCTTCAAAGGCCATTCTTCTCGACAATTTTTCTACTCCTTTTCTCTTTAGCGTCTAAGTCTATACACTCTTCATAGAATACGAAGACGATCAAACACCATACCACCCCCTCGTCCAATTTCACCCCTTGGGATTCCTGACTGCGAGCTATTACGATTCGCGGCTCGGTGGCTTTATGCTTGCGGGACGTTTATATCCTAAGGGGGTGCAAGGGGAATTCTCGGTGCCGATTTGACATTTAGCCAATAAACAAAGTAATCCTTTAACGTCGCGACGCCCGGCGTGCCAGCGATATATTAGCAGCGATCAATTCTAGAGTTATGAATAGTGACGATAGAGTCATATATAGTGAGCAGTCAGTGCAGGGGGTAGTTTATCGATTCACATCAGGTAATACTGGCAACTGAACGATATTTATTTCTAAAAAATATTTGTTATTATCAAAAACAATGATAATAGCAAAATATACATAATAATCCCTTGTCAATTTTTCCACATTAATATAACCTGCCTAATCTTCAAAATCATTAAGAAATGGCTCATTGTGAAAGGACCTTCGAGTCTTCCTTAACGCTCGCGTGAGTGATCGAAGAATAGTGATGAAGGAAGTCTAAGATTTTTCACGGGTCAAGACAATTCAAAAACTTTAAGGTTGGCACTACTTGTTGGTTTTCAAGATGGCGTTTTAAGCTGCTACAAACATATAGCTAGGTATGTCGGTAATGTATATACAGTGCTTGAATACCCACCTACTCATCTAACTCGGTATACCTACCCCCAGCTACACTGGCAACATAAGAGTAAGGAACAAGGTAGAGAAGGGTAGGTGCCTTTCGAGCTTAGCGGTTTGATTACTTGTTATCGGGGTAACTCTAGCGTCGTCTGGCATCTGATAAAGGCCCTGCGAGTAATTATTAATCATAGACTGGGCAGCATAACGATCCATCCGAGTCTTATCTCGGCGGAGTGATGTATGTATGTACTAGGAGGCGGCCAGCTTGGCTTGCCACCCGTTGCAATACTTCACCAAGATAACAACTAATAATCGATAGGCCGCCATTGCTACTCTACCTACGTTGCTTCCTGCGAAAAGCTACCGAGCTAAAGCCTCGACCTATACGCCTACCTATATATAATTGAACCATATGTGTATATGGCATGTCCCCAGTCTATCCCACATATGTTAATACAATGTATTTCTCATTGCATGCATAGGAAATTATATGGTACTATATTTCCTTGATTAATTAGCATCTTTATTTATACTTGGAATTCAATGTATCAACCATCATTAACCTTTTAGCAGCCACGATGTTATCTGAGGGCCGCTTACTTTTTCGAATTTAAAAAATGTTCCAGTAAATAACGTAGAGCTGCGGATGGTAAAGTGCCATTTTTTTTTAGCTACATGAAAACTTATAGGTGCCGTATTTAGTGAGGCAATTACGTGTTTCCCTTTGGAAATTACACTAAGGCCATGTCTTAGGCAATGTGCTAGCTTGTCGTTACGACGGTTCTATGTAGGATAGTTTAATGGTTAAGATATGAAAAAGCCTTGTACAGTGAAATCGATTGGGTATACAAACGTGATCGATTTTTTTTTTTTTAGTTTTAACGGTGTAATGGGAATTCCCGGTTGGTGTGCACGCACCTTTAGCATCCCAGCTGTCGCTGACTCTGGGGGTGATCGAATGATAGAGTGCGAACATAAAATGGAGAGGGTGAAGGGGGTGGCAAGGTAGTACCGGTCAGAAGGGCATAGCGAGGGTGGTGGCTGAGTGAGTGGGGTAGTGTGAGAGCCTGGCACAGGATAATGTGTTACAATCGAACGCACGCAATAACGCCTATCGCCGTCGGTCGATCGGCTATAAAATGTAAAATTTAAAACAACAATTATCTCGTGCCGTGTATCTATACGACTCGACAACCGATCTGGTAGAACGGTCTGTGAGTCTGTCGCTTTTTACTGTTGTCTTTTCTACTCTTTCGCCCTTTCCGCCCCCCCCCCCCACACGTTCAATAATTAATATATCGACTTCCCTATTGTTGCTAGGCATTTATAAGGGAAAACAAAGGAATATCATTTCAATCACATTGTATTATCTTATTATATTATCTATAGTGTAGATAATTGCATACTGTATAATTTCTTGGTGATTCTTTATACGTTTGTTTACATAGTTCGAAACCTTTAAGCTTCCTGTCTTGGACTTCTCTTGGGTGAGAAAATAAATTCTGGCGAAAGAACACCGGAAAGGAGAAAAGATAGATTGAGGAGATAGTACAAAAGATGACAGATAACGTCCCTGGACTCGTGGACTTCATATTCTGTTTTTTTTTCCCAAATTTTAACTGTTTGCCAGAGTTACACACAGACTCCGGGTGGCGTGAAATTTTTTGAAAAAATATACCGATCATCCCCTGATGCTTTATTTCCTTAAGAAAATATATACGCTCGGGATTTTCTTTCTCACGTGTTCAAGTGATCTGGTAGATGGGGAGTGATTTTGATTTTCTTTCGCGGATGTACATCGCGAGAATTGTACATAGGTAGGTACAAGGATTAGGATGGGTTTGATAAGGGGTAATTGTATTTAGGGGGTTGGTTTTCCGCATTTGAGAGTAAGAGTTTAGATTTCAACCCTCCAGCTCCAAGGGAGGAAGTAATGGCAGGTCCTAGCACTTAGCAGTCGGCACAAAGGAGCGAGTGTCTCGACCTCGTTACGTGGGCTCCCCGTTAGAATAAAGTATGATTAGGACGATAGTTATGGCATTTTGTATTATAATTCCAAGAGGGTAAAGGCACGCGTATCCACCCTCGAAGGAGCTGTTACAGTTTCCGCCAAGTTTTCGGGTACAGTCGGGCGGGGGCGGGGGGCGGTTACCGGGTACTCTTGGGCTTCGCGGATTTACACTCGTTCCTCGAGATAAGGTCGGTGCGTTAAAGAAGCTAAAACAAATTGTAGAGCCATAAGGGATGATTTTCGTACAGAAGTCGACGAGATACTTGGTTAACAACCCCTATGGTTTAGAGCAACCAACTACTTAGTGTCAAAGAGAAAAAGCAAAAAAGGTCTGAGAACCTTACGGACACTCCCATGAGATTCCCACAACCCCAATAAGATTAAACCCTTGGAAGACGGTCCCGAGGGTAGTGATCGAACTTTTAAGAGAAAGTAATCAATCGATCCGCAAGGGGAATGACTGGGATACAGTATAGTACTTTCAAGGGGTGTGTTTGGGCCATCCCGTGGCTACCCGTATTTGATTGTTTAATTAGTAAGATGACCCCGACGCTCTCAGGGGGTGTCTTCGGAGGGTGGGAGTACAGCTAGATGGTGACCTTAGACCTCAGGGAAGAGAGGTTAGAGAGGTAGAACGGCGGATCCAAGGAGTGTGTAGTATCTTCTTGGAAGGAGATATAGACTCCGCTTCAAGTCCAACAGCAAAGACGTGGGGGTCGACCGGATCTCTCCTGTATAGGGGTATTAATCCCTACCCTCAATTACCCTTTGTCTTGGGCACAGCTTGGTCCACTTGTTAAGACACCGCCACTGTTTGTCTTGAAGGGGTGCGCGCCCGCCGGGCCTCCTGCTCCTACGGTTGTTTCGGTGGCTGCTTTACATACATCTGCAACCGGAGACGAACTGCTACGGGAAGACTACTGATTGTTGCGGTTTCTCTTCATCATGGCCTTCACTTGGCCTATGCCGAATGCTTCCTTTTGTAGAGCCAAAGAAATAGTTAGTACGAACAGACCATTTTGTACGTATATGATAAATCGTACGTGCAATATAAAAGGGTGGGTGGAGGAGGTTGTGAAAGATTTTTTTTGAACTCTTCGACGCGAAGATAAAGGATAACGAGCAATTATGAGCTAATAGCTCGGAAGGTGGTTGAAGGGATGGAAAGTCGGGCGAAGGATGTGGGCAAGAAAGAGTGAAAGAAGAGGGGGATGAAAAGTCGAGAGGAAAAAGGGGGATTCGTGAAAATCCCGTGTAAACATTTGCAATGGATTTGCGAGCTATTCAAACGGTTAAATTCTCTTAAGAATTTGGTTTGTACAGGGGTGGAATGGTGGCAGCCCACCTACCTACCCTCCACGACAAGCGGGGTGAACCTTTCCACCACCCTTCCATACCTTCTACAGTATCCCTTCTTTCTTCCTATAGGATTTGGTTCTTCGAAACTCCACCCTACAGATTCTCTCACCCTTTGTGCTTCTAACAATTGATATTCTTCCCTGTGCAAAGAAACAGATTTCACCCTTCGCCGATGTCGAACAAATAATACCAAAGGAAAATCTGAGAAATTCTGAGGATATCGTGGATATCTACTACTGTTTCGCCCTTATTCTCTTACACCTTGCTGTAACCTTATCCAGGGGTCGAGAAGAAGAGAGCTCGGCACTGCCCACCTTAAACCTACGTCGGGACGTTTTCCCTCGAGGAAGGATTGAACAGGGATGAAACGATTGGCTCCACGTGCCAAAGACGGATTAAAGCCTGATAAAAGGTGGGATGGTGCGACAAGGGTGGCAAAAGGGGGCTGCAGGAAAACCAAAGTTGGAATATGCATGGCAAAGGAATATGGCTTATTTGCGTGCCACCGAAACTTTCTGGCAGCGTTGCATGTTCCGCCATTAATAATTGCTTTACAACTGATTTTATTTTATTTTCTCCCAGCCGTCGCTGGCCCACCGTGGTCCCCACTTTCTACTTTTACACGTAGCACTATACCTACGTAACTCTGCCACCCCTCTTCCCCCCTCTCCCCCCATCACTCCCACCCCAGGGGTTGTATGACCGGCTTCACCTTATTACCACCCCGCCATACCATATTAGCATAATTAACTCGGCCCTGATAAATCCTCCGACGCTATCGTATTTTTTCCTGGCTGACTTTTACGTGGCTAAAAGGACAACTGCACCTGACATATTTATTCGTGCCTCGTACATAGTATATATTCTTTATTACATTAAGATATTCATTGTCAGCGACACTTTCTTTTTTTTTGACAGCTCACTGATTCTACATTGATAATAGTTTTTCAGATATTACAACAATTCCAACGCGTTATCATCTTCCACACATCTTTACACGATATCTTACACACATTTTCGATTTAATAGTAGAAAAAGTATGTATGACTCAGACGGTGCATTGACAGACAACTGCTATACCTTACTTAATATTTTTTAGAGCCGCTTTACATAGAAGCCGACCACGTGTCCATATACTCTTAGATAATATCCTTTAGATCAAACTGTTAAACGGCGTCATTAGATATCTATAAATAATCCATAACCTTGCATTAAATTTATACAAGGAACTCCATACAAAAAAAATTCAATTATTTTCCTGATGAATTCTACCTGGAATTAATGCTCAAGGGAGCATATTACATACCTGGATATTCATTCAACATCAATTTTCAGAAAAAATAACGTTAATTATTATTCCGTAATTAAATTGATAGATAATAAATATTACGTAACAAATGGATAACCTAATTAAAAAAGTCATTATATGGTAGTCACGATATAAGTGTTGAAATTTTTACCTTTAACAGTCTAATCGTTATTAATGATATTACTGTTATTATTATTATTATTATTATTGATTAGTATATTATTAATCAAAATAATATATGTATAAATAATTTACCTAAAGGCAATCAATCACTGTCTTACTTGTAATGATTCTACTGACTGTTTATTGACAGCAAGTAGGCAGTAAAGCTTATAAGGAAAGATATAGCGTTCTGGGGATATGCAGCCAGTGGTCCAGGTTTATGGGGTTTATGCGTTTGCGGTCTAACCTCAGAAATATAACTCTGCCCGCGGCGGCTCCTCAATCTTGTCGAGCAGCATCACATCGCCGACATAACTCGGAAATGTTGGCTTGCGGAGACCACCCCATGGCGGATTCATAAGCCAGCTAGATACTGGCAGAGTCAGTACCTAGAGTCTGGAGCGTTGATAGCGGTAGACGATCTCATTCTCCATAGGCATGAGGTAACCTGAAAATTTCCATAGGATTTACCATACATGTATAGATATATACATATATACCGATCGAGTAACCAGGTAAAAATTTAAACTAATCTTATAGGTAAGGATGATGTAGATCGAAGGGATATCTATCGACGATTTTTCAACTCTGATCTACGGATAGCGTGATCGCGTTAAAAGCAGCCTTCCCAATCAACCCTTGGTTCAGAATAGAAACAGGGAAGTTCGGTAGGGGCTGATATTGCGGGGCTCGATTACACGGAGGGATTAGAGCACGATCGGCAGGTCACGATATTCGGCAATACACCTTCCGTCCAGGCATCCAGCCCTTATTTCCTGTTTCTATAGTTCGCTCGGGGATACATGTGTTAAGTGACTATAGTATACCTATGGTTATATACATGTACATTATATATGTACATATGATATAATTATAATTGAAAAAATAAGAAAGTAGAAGCCGATTTTTTTCTTAAGCGAATTTTGATTGTTGACTTTATTTTTTTTTGGGATTCATTAGTATATCTGGCGAGACAATAGATTGTGCAAATAACTATACAGGTTTGTTATAGGCAGTGGATACGGATAGTTTGAATCTCAGAGTCAGACACGTGTATGCTTATGGTATTACTATAAGGTGGGATAGTCTCGATTACCATGTAACAATCGTTATTGTTGACGGGGGTGGTTAATCTATTTGCATGGTCGATCATTGTCAAAGTAAAACTGATAATGGCTGATAGCGGGTTATCACAATATCGTGTAAGGGGGGTAGTTAAATTAATTCCTGTTACCGATTGTCAGTGCTTATTGTACGCACCCTTGTTTGCTCCTACTGCTATTCGTTCATTGAATTATCATCAATTTGGAAAATAAAACTACTCAGATTTCGTGTCTTATATTCGACCAAGAAAAGAAAGAAAAGCGATATTGATTCCCTTCATGGATGATTAAGTGTCATGGTAGATAATTGACAGGTCGGTTATTCAAATGAAAAAAGCAAACAGTAAGTAGGTACTAGGTAGTTTGATTATGATAGGATGTAAAGATTTTTATGGAAACCAAGGAAATGATCGATGATGATCTTTCGTGTTCGAATAAAGCAAAAAATTGACGTTCACTTTGTGTTGTTTGATCGTAACGAGGGAGAATAAGAAAGTACATGGAATAGACGAGAGAAAATTTTGACAAGTGGATTCCAATGATTGAATCGTGAATGGATATACTTATTATAGGAAATGACGTACTGAAGTATTAAAGGACGCCTCGAACCTGGCACACGATGGGATTTTCCAAGATTTCGCGTGCCGGAACAATAATAGCGATACGCCGCTTGCCAGGGCGGAAGGTTCCTTTGCGTTTTGAGTCTCGAAAGGAATCGGGCGCCGTTTATATCCGGCTGATAATTGCGAGCCGCCCCGAGAAATTGTCGGCTGTGCGAAAAGTATTACAATAGCGCGTCACGATACAGTTATTATCGACATGAACTTCATATAACTGCCACAGTTTGTTGAGTAAAAAAAGAGAGTACGAGAAGATGGAAGAAGATGAAGAAAAAAAAAGAAAAAGAATTCTAGATTAAAATTGCGCCAACTTTAATTAACCTCCTTCGGTCCGTGCTACTTCGGGGTTCATCCACTTGGATCTGTGAAGATGCCAAAAAAAATCATCCCTTAACCAATAGTATGCGCAAGGGTTACACGTACTTCTTAGCACGTGATAGCTTTCTTGTTCAGCATCCACTATCTAATCTCGAGTCTTCTTTGAAATTCAATTTTAACTGCGTGGACATCTCCAGTGAAATTGAACGGAATGGACCAGGGATGCGAGTAGGAGATTCTTATTCGCCAGTAGGTGTGTTGGTGGGACTAATAATCATAAGCCATAATCATCGAGCTAAGTGTGCCTCTAATCGAGCATTTGTGGGAGAAAATGCGAGAGTACGAAGGGGATGATAAGGTGAGGGGGTTGTAGGGGGGAGGGGGTACGCGTATATCTGTCTATACGGTAATACGTACAGAAGGAGAAAGGTAGAAAGGTAGTGGGAGAAAGGGTGGAAGGTATATCGTATAGAGAGGGTGTGTAGAGGGGGGTGGCAAGGGGGTGCTTTCAGCGTTTAAACCACGTAACAAGCGCGTTCGCAGTAAAATCGAAGCCCTCGTTTGCGAGGCGCAAAAAGCTCTTGATGGCATTTCGTATCGCCGTACGGTGGCGTCGCTCTGCGGCACAGTCGGAAAGCTCTGTCGGGGCTTAGAAGGGCAAGGGGGTACCCGGAGGAGGGACGACGTTCGTTAGGGGGGTGAGTCAAGTTCGGTTCGAATGGTGTGCTGGTGGCGGTAGATGAAGGAGGTAGGATGTGGGGTGGTTTGGATGGGAGAGTAGCCCGCCAGCACACTTTGCGATACGTCGAATGACTAATACGTTGAAACAATAGGCTGTAGTCGGGGCCGATGACGCTGGGGGTAAGTTAGGGGTAGATGCAGAGCTCACTAGGGGATGCCAATGCACCACTTAAGCGTTTCTATATCCGTAGCTTCGACGGGGAGGACCGAGGAGGATGCTTGGGTGTGTACTATATATATATATCTCGGTGCTTTTATCGTTCAGAGCTTACAGCCCGGCGAGATATTAAATTATGAATTATCGGGCTTCACGTGCGAGCTTTAAGGCGGATTGGCGTCGCGACGCTTTCCGTATTTCTATCCTTCCTCGTTCGATTTCATATCGTCATTAGTTACTGTTTTTATCCTCGTTTTTATTACATGGATCTTGGATCTTTATATGGACACAGCAATTGCGCTGCACAAATTTGTACAGGATTTATGGATTTTCGTGATTTCAATATTAAGGGTGGTTTTTTTTTCTTTCTTTCAATGGACGGTACCGTTTGTATCTATAATGTCTAAGGGTGAGAGAAGCTTTTGCATCGGACGCATCAAAGCTCAGAGTCCGGTCTGCTGTGAGACCCTTAGAGCCATGGGGGTTGCGTTATCCCGTCTAGCCCGCCGCTGATTGCTTCTCCTCCCTGCCTTAAAATTGACGTCATATTCGTTATCCTTTCAACCCTTCTCCGCGCCAGCCACCTCCACCCACAACCCCCTACCTACAGTAGGCACTACTACCACAACCAGCAAGAGCACCATCCTCCACCCATCCTCCACCCTTGCACCCCTTTGGAGACTGTGTTTGTACTCGTCTCTGTATTCGTGCCAGCATCTCTTTCTGCATACGTATAAGCATATAAACCCTCCTCCGCGGCCACACCCAGTTCCCGAGCGAGTAGCTACCCCTGAGCTTTACACCCCCCACGACATTTCAACCCCCTTCCGTGACAGCTCCTATCCCTAGCGGAAGAGGAGCTTCGATCGCGACTGTCGAGGAATCTTTCTTCATATGTCTGTATTATTATATTTTTTTTACAAAAGACTTTTTTTCTACCGTTACATTGGCAATGGTATTCCTTTTTAATATCATTGTTTCTTCGCGAATTCAATATGCTTGGTACTTCTGGAAATTTTTAATTAAAATGATTTAATTATTTTATTAAAAGACGAAGCTAGTCTCTTCTTTATATGGTCAGTGCTTGATCGCCGCCATCGCTGATACAGGAGGTTTCGAGGGTGGTTAGGAGGGGACTGCCTTCGAGAACGGTAGAAAGAGGAAAAGCGGGAGACGGGGTAGTTCACCCCTTACAGCGCCGAACCACCCCCTCCCCCCTCCCTGAAAGAGCTTCTATCCCGGGAGAGCTTCCATTACTAATCCATGCAAAAACCGGAATATCTTTATCCCTCCACGTGCTGGAGACGTATTTCCGGAATAAATTCTACGACTCTCGACGGTGAAAAACTCAGGCAGATGCTCTTATACACGGTGTCTATACTGTATACCTTACCTACCCGCTTGATAACCCACAACCTCACTATACTGATTAATCATTAACAATCGGACCAATCTACTCGAAAGAGGTCGACCCGATCAATATTAAATAAATTTTCTTACAAACCAAAAATAGTCATTAAAATTAACATATCTACTATGCGAACCAATACAAAAATTAATTACAATTATGCACCACTAATTAGTAATAATAAAAAGATCTCGAAGAAATTCATAAGTAACATCCTTAAAAAGAATTTTATTCTGGAAATACGTATATCGTAGGGGCAGTGGGCAAGAGACTTGGACCAAAGGGTTTGAGGGTGAAATTCTGGGGGTGCAGAGGGTTGAGGCAGTTGGGAAGTACGAGGAGGGTTGTAGACTGCTCTCAGTGGGTAGACCAGAGGGGTATATATAGGAGCGAGAGGGTGGTTGGTCACGGCCTGGAAGAGGGATGCGTGAGGAAGCGCAGCCAGGGGTTAACAGAATACGAATATGAGAATTAAAGCCGTCGAAGGAATTAAAGCGTATAACGGTGGCGCATATCTGCGAGAAGCGTCTGTCCATCCCTTATTCCGTCCATGCGTCTGACTACGTCAGTACGTCCCGTCAGATTTTGGCGGCACGGCTGGCCGGATATTGAGGATTGAGAGGGCTGCGACCAACAGTCACAAGCGGTACCTACTCCACCTTTCTACCTAAGGGATGATTTCGTAAAACTACCCTTAGCCCTTTTGAAATTAAAATTCCTTTTTCTACATATTATTTCTACTACATACTCTGTGTCCTAGAGCTACACGGTATCCAGCTGGGATAACTTTCGTGCGTCGTAACTACCCTTACGCCAACACCTCAACCCCTATGGTCTACGAATCAGGGAGTGACAGCTCGCAACAGTCGCAGAGACGTACGTCACAGAGTCAGCAACTAGCAGTTGGCTCTGTAGTGACCGCATCTCTATATCAATCACTTGGCATCGCGGCTGGGCTGTGTGTGACCTGTGACCCTCCCTCTCCCAACCCCCCTTCACCCATCGAGCCATCCCACCCACTCAGCCCTTTCCAACTAGTCACCCTTCGTGCCTTCATCCCCCTTCCTATATCCGCCAGCCACAATCCTACTGACCCTTCCACCTCTCAATACCCCCCTTCACCTTCTCGTTCCTACACGGTATGTCCGTCGGTTACGTGTATAAACCGTACGCGTACATATGTGCCTTCTGTACCGCATCGCTAACGTTACGTTCGGATTGATAATTTACGTCCGTTAATTATGAGCGTGCGGTTTACCTGGTATTCTCGACCGATCGTATTTGAACATTGTATAAACGGAAGTGAATTACTTGAAAAAATAGAATGTTATGAAAAATATAAAAAAAATCTGTGCAATCGTCAATAACGTATGTCACGTATGAAAATGAGGTGATTAAAAAAAATACCTAAGACTCTAACGACGTGTTTAGTAGTAGACTGTACTAAATGATTGCTGGAACAAATACTCCATGCATACGTATATCTATATCAGTTATTTTTCACCTTCCTAACAGAAGTACGTTACTTTTATATGGATAATGACGCGTGCTCATCGTCATCGTAGCAATGAAAATGGTGAAAACGTAGAGACAGAATTCCGTCCCGACGTGGTTTGACGGAAGCGCCGTCGTTCTGTCGCGGGCATAGTGTAAGTTTTGTTTGGAAAAATATACACGAGGGAAGATATAACGTTGCTTCGAGCAGACCTATGGTCCTCGTACGCCATTTGGTGACATTGGATATATATGCTGCATTACTGTTGCCCGTACCTACTAGGATAGTAGCTGGTGGCAAGATCGACGTCGGTATAGAAGAGAAATGGTAGGAATGGCGGCGATGTGGTAGGTTGAAGTTCAAGAGGATACGCGTCGGGATGAGAGTGCGTAGAGAGTAGAGAGATACTCGAGTGGGAGGTAGGATTCTCGGGTCCGGGAGTCTCATATCATTAAAATAGAGATATTGACAAAAGCCCCGTACGGTGGATGAAGCAGCCCCGGGGCGTCTCACAGATCAATGGGAATATTGAACAATTGTCTCTGGCTACGGCTGGAACGAGCGGCCAAGACAATCAGCCCTCTGCGAACAATGCGTAGCTTAATGACGCGGTCCCGTTCGCCATCGTTGAATGCATCTCGTCTCTTCTTCTCTGTCTCTCTCTCTCTCTCTCTCTCTCTCTCTCTCTCTCTCGCTCTTTATAGTACTTTGAACATATATATATATATATATATATATATATATATATATGTGTGTGTGTGTGTGTTGTCTCGAAAATGATAATTAATATGAATTACACATACCAAAGATTGATTCTAAGAAATATTAAATATTTTTTGAAAATATTGAACATTTTTGTAAATTTGTTTATTGTGTTTATATGCTTTATAAATTTCGTTGCTGTTATTTTGGAAATTTCTTTTTTTTTATGTGTGACTTACTGCGTTCCTTATTGCTGTGAGCAATGGTACTGCCGTTGCTGTTTTAGGGATCAATAATTTATGTAAATGTGTAGGCGGCAAGGGTGCTACCGTGTGGCGGTGAGTTAGTGTCGAGGAGAAGGGTGGTCGATGGGTACTGGAATGAGGGGGTGAAAGATCACGACACGAAGGGGTTTTGATGTCCAACCCTTTCATCGATTGTATTTCTCGTTCTCCCTTTTATCCGCGCTCGCGCCAAAACCTGGCAACGGCTATTGACTAATGCTTGATAATGTTTTACATTTGTATACGGATATTTCGGGCTGCTAAAAGGATCTCGGCTTTATGCATGAATTCTGTGTAATTTTAATGCATTGAGAATATCCAACGTGGATATAGAGCCATTATGAATTCTCCTACCCCTATATACTGTTTGAGCGTTGGACGCTGGTAGGATAATCTTATTTTATTGGATATTTTTCTGGGAATTTACGAGAGCGGGAAAATAATCCCTTTTGATTTTTTATACCAATAAAAGTGTCCAGTCCTTTTGCTTTATTCAAGAATTTTTCTTTTGTCTTGTCGATGTAAAGAATATTGCGATCAGAGAAATTTTTCGGAAAAAACAAAAAATGATGCGTTCGTTAATTTTGAAAAATTTAAGTGCTAGAATATATCCGTAGCGAAGGGGATGAATTTGAGGTGAGCGTAGAATGAGATATCGGTTATTTCAACCCTCCATCTTTGCCCCTTCTATAAGCTCACAGTGGCGTCATTCCGGTCCCCTACCCTTTGATACCTCCCCTCCCCACTCCCAATAATCAATATATTCTAACATAACTCTAATGGCCACCCCATTTGAATATAGCCGAATATCAACCCCTAGAGTCTCCACGTCTCTTGCGCAGCTTCGACAATACCAATCATCTCAAATATTCCCTTCTGTCTCTACAAACCCACCCCTGCATCCCATACACCCTGACAATTCTGTTTCTCTAACTTTCCATTCTAGAATTAACTGATGCATATTTTATCAATCCTTTATTCCAGGCATATTTATATCAGTGCTTTTCTTACCTGCAGATAAAAAAAGTAAAATAAATTCGATTCTTATTAGATCCCCTGCAAGGTAGCAACCCCCTGTCGAAAAAGCATTACTCTCCTAACGTACGATAGAACGCGACGTGGTACATTATCGACAGCATTAGCAACCCCGGAAAGGGTGCACAGTATTGCGAGGGGGTGCTACAGAGTATAAGGGTGCTAGTGGTTGCTTGGTTGCCTGATTCCTTTCCTCTTGCCAGTAGCATCCAAGTACTGGTACGATTGATACGGCTACACGTGTCTGTGTCGATCAAGCTTTTCATCCCTTACAAAAGCTTCTTCCTCAAGTAAAAAGGCTGAGACAATCGTCATACTTTATTATGGAAGTATAAGAAAAAAATATGGTAGAATTAAAAAAAATATATATTACAACTTTTCATACCAACATTACAAATTTATGTATGACGCAAAGTCGTAAAGATTGATAGACTTTTTTTATAATAGAAATTGGTTATTCTATGCCTTATACGCTCGAGACACCCCGTAGATGGTTTTGCGGGTTAATAAATCAATTCCTTCGTGGTATCCCGTCAGCCGTAGGGGTTGCCTCTTCGGTTCTCCAGGTTGGTTTTTGGTTTCGAGTGCACTCGATCTGAAAATAAGGATTTACATATTCATGCAAGGATCTTGACGGTGGATTCGTAGATAGGGAAAGAGAACGGAGATGAGAAGAGCGTAGCTATTGGCTCATTGGTATACCGGGTGTGGGATAAAACCTAAAGATAGTTGGTAATGGGATTTCAGCAGTCCATTGGGAGAACTCCTGATGTATCGAGCTTTTTCTTTTTTTTTATATTACTCGCTTCTCCCTTTCTATTGGATTACAAACTTTTTATTCCGAGCGTCGAAGTTCCTACGTTTCATAATTCCTTCGTCACTTTCTTCTGGTATTCCTTCATTCCTTCTATTGACTCTGCCAATTTCTTGGACGAATCGTTATTATTATGATTCGCGAGATGATTGGTGCGGTTATTCTATGGTAATGTAGAGAGAACTTTTTGTTTACGTCTTTCTAATAAAGAACACCGGAAGGAAGATCTGATCGAAACTAATTTTGGAATTTTTGTACTTTTTGTTTTCAGTATTTTCAGTTTTGTTCTTTATGTATTTTTGTTAATTACATCAGATGTTAGTGTGAACCGAGAAGAATTCGAGAGTCTGTCCCTTGCCGGTAGTCATCCCTTATAAAGATGTTTAATGAAATATTTAGAAATCCTTGAATGACGTCATGCCGGAAGTTGTAACTCAAAATGATAGGAGTGGAATCGTTAGTCTTGACACGTGCGATTTATTTAAACTTTTCTTTCATTGTTGCACTCACGATTGCCTATACGATACGGTCCTTCGTTTCCACTTTCGTGGTCCCAGCATCCCTCAACATCAGCGCCCTCCGTGATTCCATCTCTTTCTCTCCCGTATCTCGCACAGAGTAGAATTCCTCTTTCGCGTTTGTGGGACGAAGCTGTAAAAAGAATGACAATTCCAGAAGTGGCAACGTCGGAACGAGAAAGAGCACGAGTAACGAATAGGGATGGGGGTTGATATAGGATTAGGGGTTCGTGTGGCGGAGGGGGGGGGGTTAGAAGGAGAGAGTGATTGGGAAAGAGAAGAGAAACAGGAAAAGTTGTCACATTTGTTTCCGTGCGATACGCGATAAAGGTCAACGGCAATGGGTTTCATCCCTTGTGTTACAGACGCAGTTTTTTTAAAAGCGTTTTTCACTCTTGGCATTTTGAAGTATATTCGGATTATTTGATACACCCTGTATGTACATGTATGTATCAGCAGTGTAGGAGCGATTTCCACGGTGGAATGGGGTAAGCCAATCTTTTGTAAACCACCCTAAAATCCTAAAGAAGCATGATATTTATTGGATGGATTTAAAGCGAATAAAGTTGCCGTTTTTAAGGGTAGTGATAGTATAAAAATATTTTATTCCATTCGTACCGACCCCTCAAGTATTGTTAAATTAAAAATACTCATTGATACGTAGATTTTTGAATTTCATTTTGAAAGCAGTAACCTTCGTTCCTCCTCTATCACCCACCGTACAAAAGAGAAATGACAATTCTCGTGGTAAAGCCGTTCGATCAATTTCGGACAGTAGAGCCACTCAAGAATCGAAGGAGTCTCGAAGGTTCGAGTACTTTTGTGAAATCCGACGCAGAAGTGTTTGAGGGTGAGTAGCAGACGAAGAAGGTGAAACAGGAGTAGAATAGTGGAGTAAAAGGGGTTGCAGAAAGGACCGTTGAAAGAACAGGGAAGGGGGTGGAGTGCGGGGGTG
This sequence comes from Calameuta pallipes, assembly GCA_030142375.1. Classification (NCBI taxonomy): domain Eukaryota; kingdom Metazoa; phylum Arthropoda; class Insecta; order Hymenoptera; family Cephidae; genus Calameuta; species Calameuta pallipes. The sequence goes on from JARQSW010000685.1 coordinate 560,848, forward strand.
GTGTCGTTTGTCTTGAGTATTTTAAAACCCTGAAGAGAGAGAGAGAGAGAGAGAGCGAGGGAGATCGAACAGAAGAATGACGAATTGAGAAGAAAAAGGGAAGGGGTTGATTCGGTCCCATCAAGGGGTAGAACCGATAACAGGGATAAAAAAGGGTATAAGGAGTAAAAAGAGAAATCCCCTAAGCTGATTCCGTTAAAGTGTTTCATGTCCTGTGTGTATCTCGTTCACCAGGAGTCATACCCCCTAACCCGTGAAATTTCCCCCGTGGGTAAAAATCATCCCCAGAAATTCCCCAATGCGCTCGAGGGGCCTTCACTACGGTTTCCAACCCCTTCATCGTGTCGCGTCGAACTTCCTAGCAATCGAAGATGGAATGCTAAACAGCTGAAGGGTTGAACAGTGTCGCTGGCTCGTTGAACCCCCGGACGATCCTTACGACGCCGACGCCGACGCCGACGGCCGGGACTCGTTCACAGGCGCTGCGCGCATTTAGATAAGTTAAACTATAAATTAAACGGATCACTGGTAGCTACTCGAGGAAATGTTGTCAGCGTCTGAATATGTATGATTTATACAAGGAAGCTGGCGTTCTGATATAAGTCCTACACCTATAGTGACTCCCAGTCACTAAGGTTCAAAGGTTAAGATATATAGAGACATAGAATATTATAATTTTATTATAATTATATTATAATCTTTTCATTATACGTTTTCGTAGGTTTCAATATGATATAAATAACGTGGAAGAGAAATTTTGGATTTTTATTTGCTTTCGAATAATTTGAATATTTTTAATTTTGACTTTCTAATTTTGCAAATCGAATCCTTTGGGCTTTAGACTTTTGTGGACAACAGATACGCAGCTCAATGCAGGAAGCAAAGACACGCGAGTTGATTTAGGATTTGGAACCGCAATTGAGCGAGCGGAATACCCGAACGGAATACTAATCAAAGATACACAAATTCCAAGGCTAATACTTCAAATCCCCTTTAGCCAGGATCCCAAAATTAAATTATTGGATTAGATGCCACCGTCGACAACCCTTCTGTTCTCTTGCAGAATTCACTCCGATATCTCGTACAGCCCGAAAGGGATAGCTTTGTTTTCCTATGTCTTTAACTTTTCGAAATTTAACTATATCGCAAGTTAGACTCACCCTCCTCCAAATACATTTCTACTCACAAGTAACATACACGTTATATTTTCAAGAAACGAAAAGAAAAACTTCAAAGAAATTCCATAAATAGAATTTAGCTCTTACGCTGCTCAACATTTAAAAAAGTTTTAAAGGATGCCATAAGTGATACAGAGAGGGGTTGACGTTTGTGAAACAAAAGATATCTGTCGTTTCCTCGGATGGATGATCGCGTATTGCCAAGGGGGTGGTTTTCCGTTTTTTTTTTGTTTCCTCCGCAAGAAAAGGAACTGGGTGTAGAGGCAAGACTATATTTTCATATCAATGATTTTACGACCGCATCTCGCGTACCCAGGGGGTGGTTTTGGTGTTCTACCAGGGGGTTCTAAAGGAAATCTATATTTTATTGCGCGTGAAATTTTTGCTATTTATTCGCGTATAAGAATTTAAATGTTTCCAAAATACGAGTTTGGTTCAACCCCTGCGTTCTCCGTTTCATCCCTATAGGGTAAGGATGCCTAGTGAACCCAAGCATCCCTCCCCCCACCCAGCCTTTCGTAATCCTTACATGATTTAGGTTCGCGGGGGTGGTTTGGTAGTGGCACGGAGGCAAAGGGTGGGTCGGACAAAGCGGCGCGTAGATTAAGTTCGATTCTCCGGCATATTCTTGGCGGAGCTCCGACGCCCGTAAAAATATGATCGCGGTATTTTAAAATAACGACGCCATTAGCGAAACTCGTACAAGATGAATGAAGTAATGCCTCATTTTCGTACGGAGGCCCCCACAGCCATGGCCGTCCGCTTAAAAGGGAAATTTGTTTTTGATATTAGGTAGGTAGGCATCCACGTGGTTTAGACGCGCCCTTTCCATTACCCATAGGGCCACCTAACCAACCTTCCTTTCTTTTTTTCCTTAAACGGGCTAGTTAGATGCGCTACTGAATTTTTATTTAAAAATTTTACGCCCTTTTTAAACAACCCTCCGTTTCGCTAACTTAAGGGTCTTTGTAAAAAAAAAAGGAAAAACCAGAAAAACAACGCTTTAATCTCGCAGGATGAAAGGTCAGAATTAGTATTGTCATTATGAAATTTGTCCTAGGTACTCTAACGCTTTTTCGGAAAGCTTTTCTCAACTTTCCCTAACCTTCCCGATGCTCCACCCTGAAGCCACCCCTGAGAAATCCTCTTTTCTCGAGTAAACTTGGAGAACCGGTTTACTCGGCCGACCCAGTCTTTTTGAAGAAACAGTGGAGAGCCACCCCCCCCCTCCCCCCCACAAGCGGGAGCAAGTAATATCTTTGTAGGTGGTTGAGAGCGGTTGGGGGGGGAGGGTTGAATATGGGTCAACCGTGGCGGCAATTGTGATGGCGGCACCCTACCAGAGATGGCGCCACAGTGTCGATATATACTACGGGGTATATAATTCAACCATCCGTGATTCCAATAACCCACCCTCGTTGCTGACACGCGGCCCATGCACCCCCGTATCAACTACCTCTTGGCTATAAAGTTCCAGTTTACAGGGCGAAATGGACTGGAAAGGAAAAAAAACCGAGAGAATGAGTTAGAAATACTGAAAAATATTCCTACAGATACAGTGATAGAAACTAAAAGGATTGAAGGGTGGAAAAAAAATTAAAAAAATAATAATAGCAGCTGAATCGTTCCGGCAGGATGAACTTTAATTGGAATATGGATCCGTTTCACTTAGTTTTTGATATCATCTTTAATAAATAATATCACGTTTCATTTATTTTTATAAAGGATGTACGTTTAAAAGAAATTCATTATATTATACTGGACTTGCACTATATGCATGTATATACAGGAGAAATTCAATAGCACGAAAAGTTTTATAGCTTTATAAAATACAAGGATTACCTGAAAGAGAAAAAAATTCGTGTTTCCACAATATCCATGGAGTATTTCGAGAGGTGGCCGTTCGGAGAGTCATGAGAAATGGTCGGCATTATGTTTGGGATGGCAGGCAATGACGGAAGTTGATTCGCCAGGATGCCGGGGGACTTGGCTGGCCTTTGGAGTTGTGATCTATGCCGGGTATATTCCGAGTCGGAGCTCTTCCCACGGGATTTCGCCTGACGTATGTGGCTACCTGACGAGAGAAAACAATCTTCGGTAATATATATCGCTCTTACCTGTGAACTCGGTCGTCTGGAATTGCGATACGAATTGAAATTGCTTTGGGCGACTGCTACTGGTGATATCTGCTGGGAGATATAGGTATTAGCATTGTGCGTTTGCATTTACTATATATACAGATATATATGAAGGAGGTATGAATCCTGGTATGCAGAGGATTTTTCCAATGGGGGAAAAAAAAAAAAACGTGGGAATGGAAATTTTCATGGGACGATCAAACTTTGGTAGGCAAGAGGAATGAGAAAAAGGAGAATAAAAAATCCATGAAGAGCACGCACGCTCTTACCACCCCTTGCCAGTGGTAGTTATCGAGTTAGAGGGTTGAAAGACGATATTTACATAGCACCGTCACCCACGCTATCCTACCGATTCCCTTCCTTTCCAAATCAAACCAACTCACCCCTTTTACACCGTACGGTCGCAGAGAAGAGATAGAGCATAGCGTAACAATAATTACAGGGGCGAATCAAGTTCTTCGTTATTCCGTAATTATTGTTTAAAAACTTTTTTTGTTGATGAAAAAAGAAGTAGATAGATGAAATCAAGAAATTCCTTGTCGTCAATGAGTACTTATTGGTGCCAGTGGTGGCTTCACTGTGACCAGTTTACCAGGGGTGGATCGAGCCACCCTGTTGTTTTCCACATCTGTCTTCGGGTAAACGCGTGCGGTTTAGCCAATTCGCCCCTTGACCGAGAAAAATGGCTATCGGCCTTGGGAATACGTTTACGAGCGTTCCGGGGCCGGGTAATTCTATTACCAAAGGATTTTTTTTTTCGCTTTATACCATATCGAACGGGCATTTCTGCTTCTTCTTTTATTTTCCCTCTCTCCATCCATCCTCTCGTTCTTTTTTATCGTGAATCCTCTATGCGCTCAAGCACGCTCGTACGTCTCCCTTAATAGGGCAGGTTTGTCCTCCTGTATACCGTAGGGATTGGCAGTACCATTGGGAACTTTACTGATTTTTCACGTGGGTCCGTTTATTCCTGTTCCTTCATTCCATAATATTTCTCCTTTTTCCTTTTTCATCCATTTCGCGAAATTTACTCGCGAAATCAATTCGACTGTTTTGTTCCCCACGAAGTGATATCAATCTTTTCCTTACCAGACTGTATACATACAACTGAGGAATCCCTCTCAGCTACCCTTAACTTTTTCTCCAACCCGAGTACGAGGCCTGTTTCGTCCACGTAAGCCACTCGATATCAGACCATTTGCATATTCTTTATGAAAATTCTATAGTTTATGGGGACATTTGTATGTATTATCGTATTAGCATATTCCAAAAGACGGCAATCTCAATATTGGATAGGATGTGCTCGGTTATATCGTTTGTTTACTGCCACTTGGTAGGAGCGACAGACCTTGTCGCCATTTTCTTGATAAGCATATAAACCTCGATACTTGAGCGAAAATTTGATATTTTCAATTTTGACTTGAAAAATTACCAACTATAACTATCTATGTAGGTAAGGGTACGTAAGGTTCCCGGATGTTCTGCAAAGTGTTAAGCGAAATTATCGAAAAGGTTATCGATAATTCGCTAAAAGAGGGATGCCTTTTGGTTTCCGAGGCTAGTCCAACCCTTAACGTGCTGCTTTATTTGCACGAGCAATCCTTCCACCAACCACCACCACCACCACGACTACCACTACCTTTTGACATCAGCAATCGCCTCTTACGATACCACATGTGAAGGTTCCTCCTGTATGTTGCTAAGCAACCCCTGTATCGAAAGGGAGTCTTCTTGCAGGAATAATACGTGGGCGACGGGGTTTTAGCCGCTTTACTCATTTAGTCTGATCGTACCGCGTCGATCTGGGAAACGGAAACATTGACAGAGAGACCAGTTGAAATATTATTAAATACACTTTTTTCACGCTTACACGTGCCTTCCTGAATTAACCATAAAAATCGAATTTTATTGAGATGCCAATCGAATGCCCTTCCGAGTGCGCTACGACGTCGACAAATCAGATTGGACGCATTCCACTGTAACTGATAAAGGGATGAAATCACCAACAAGATAAGAGGAGGATTGTAAGCAAGTCGCGAGGAATTCGTATAACCACTTGGTTCGTGGCGTTATCTAAAATATAAGTGGTACGACTCGTAAAGAATCGTCGTGGAGTCGTGTCCTGGTTCGAGAACTGGTACCGGAGCGGCCACGCCACATCGGAAATATGTCAGTGACGCCCATAAAATCGGCGGGTGGCCTCGTATACATACACATTCACGAAAAATATAAAATTGTTTGCTATTTTCATTTGGAATTTCATCGTGCCCCACAAAATCGATTCGCCCTCCCATACTCATAGGGCCGTCGTTATCTTCTATCGTACCGACTAAACGAGAGGTGGTTGTTCTATTTTTTAAGACATGAAAGAAAATAATGCACACTACAGTGAAAAGTAAAGGTACTAATTACATTAGTATCTTCCGACTGCAGTAACAGGTTAGAAGCCGCGTCGAAATAGCAGCGTTTAAGAACTGCAAGAGAAGAAAAATTGCCAATTTAACGAAAAGGAACGTTTTAGAAAATTTAACTCATCGGTATATCCGTCCTTCTCTCGCACGCGTGAATCCCCATAAGTCCGTCTCTCTCACACTCACGGCAGGTATATGAAATTTCAAAAAATTCATCCCATAGTCCTTCTGATTCAACGAAAGTGGTTAACCAATAAGACATCCTTGATTATCGCTATCCACAAAGTGATTTTATCATTGACAATCGATCGGTTAACTATCTGCATGCAAGTAACGAAAAGAAACAACTGGATACCGAATGCATCGCAAAAGTAACTTTGATACACATATATCAGCATAAGTCCGTACCAGAGTTTCGGTTCTAATCAAGCTAGTGGTTCTAATACCAAGAGGCATTTAATCTCGACAACTTGCTAACGACCTGACCAACACACTGCTATACGTCGCCGATAAGGAACGAGCTCGCGCAAGAAGCATCCTCCGATACCAGGCCAGACGTCCGATACTCCAACCCCTTAGTTCGAAGGGTGGTTACGAACACTATCAAAAGTATCCATCCCACGGTAGTAGTAATGGCAAGTATTAACCCCTCCGCCTATCCACCTCCCCCCTCCCCCACCTCGCAGCAATGTCGCATCAGATACACATAGTAAAGAGACTCTCTCTGTTTCGTATATAGGGTGGGGGGGGGGGAGAGGGGTGCATTGGACGTTATTAGCCAGCTAGAAAGGTAGGGTGGCTCCAGGGGGTGGTTCGTGTGCTCGTTGCCAGTTGAACTGTATCTCCATAGCGTTACTTGTCCCATAAACAGAGTACTATTCTCCAGTCGATGGTCTTCGGATACGGGGAGGGGGTGGGTGAAGGGGGGAGGGCGCGTGTATTCCGTATAGTTTCGCGAACTAGCGTCGTGCCATGCCAACCAATTCAATTTAAACTTTGTGTAGCGTCGCGCGCGCACGCGCACGATACTAACGTAGCCGCAGAAATACTAGCGATACTAACACTGCTAAGGATTCGGTATTAGGTAGTAGCATCATCGCGAAGAGGGTAACGTCGCCAGGAGAGGATAGTCGCATCAGCTATACTCTTGCCTACCCCTTTCATCCTTTGCACTACAGTGGCACCTACTCCCTCCTTTCTCGGCTATCCGCATACTAAATCGTCCGAAATTAATGCGAGTTATTAGTTCCCGGCGATAATTAGGGGGCAATTGCACGGAAAAGCGATGCAGCTTAGAAATCGGTTTACCGGACGGGAAACGAATTTTAGTCGCGAGTATTTTGCACCCTTGCTAGCCGGTACGAATATCGAAACCTTGGATAGGTATATGTGGTAGGCAGCTCTACTACAGTTATACGTTTCGTGGATCTATTTAATTGCGAAATCGAGAGGAGCTCGAGGCATGGATATGGGTACGTTAGGGGGTTGTAAAATTTCAAGTGGCACCGCAATTCCGTCAAAGGAATGACTGAATATTTCCTCATTCATATTGGCAATACACTCGGGAATCTACGGGCTTCTTTTCTATTGGTTGTTTTTTTTTCATCCCTCTATACATCCTCCTCCTCCTTTCTTCTCGTGTCGTTCGCTCGTACTTTCACGTGTATGGAGGGGGAGGGGGGTTTAACAGGCACAGTGGAGGGTACAAAGGCATATCAAACTTTTCGAATTATTGAGCTTTGGTGGCTTTTGCTATATGGGAAGACGCATCATATCCGACTGCAATACACTCAGCTTTCGATATTTGCATGCGTGTTATGCATCTAACGCGACGAGGAGGGGGATGCGCGTTAATATTCATACGATACGCGGGAATACCACGCGTCTACTCAAGACCACCCCTTACAGTATTGATACTAGCTGCTACTAACGGATAAGGGATGGTTCCATTGGCAACCCCGTACATGAATTATCCGAAATAGCATGTTTTTTTTTGTATATTCAATGAGAATGAGTTAGCAGAGAAAATGCTTGAATACAGAAAACAGAAGGGATAGTCAAACGAGAGATCACTTAAGGGACTAAAAAACGCAATTTTAAGGGTGCCTTCAATGAGTGATACGGCACTGGATATTAGGAATCAGCATTGATGGCGCAGAAGACGACGTCGGTCTTATCGATTGTACATAACGTTTCAGTGATTCATTGGCTCCCTTGTGAGCGAGGGGGTAGTTGGAGGCATTGTGCTGGGTAAAGTAACGCAATATACACCCCCCCCCCCCCCGTGCATAACAAAGCATCGACGCTATAGGTGATATTGATGTTTTAAAATACATATCTGCATACGGGCACCCCCTGCTATAAGGGTACAGTATTTAATGAGTCGGGAACTATGGGGAGAGGAGTACGTTCTCTATGGGGGTTTTGCGTACTCAGGGGATGTTTCTAACCTTACTTCTACCGAACTTACCCCTCCCCCCCCCTTAGCCCTCTCTTCTTCTACCCCATCTCGATATACAACAAACCTCTCAGTCTCGCCCGTTTTCATCCCTTGACGGTGTTATTCATAACACAGTCTGATTTATCGGCATTCATCAAACCGCCATTGTAATAAGAGACGGTGCCTTCCACGAGCACGCAAGAGGGTTGTTCCTGCGTGGGTAAGCAGCCACGAATCACCTCCACTATATGCAACCCCCAGCCTCAAAATAATATTCTACCATCCAGCATAGCGATTAGAGTCATCCACCTCCTTGTAGGGATATAGGTATACCTCTACATTGTGCAGCCCTTAAAATACATATAATAAATAGAGGGTGTCCAGTGTCATCCATCCAGAGGTCAGACGTAGGTAATAGACGTTTCTATTGGATTTCCCATGGCGTTACACTGTTGGCCTCAAAGGGATAGGTATCTAGACGGATAGATAGGGCTGTAAGAGGGGGGTGGCTGCTTGGAAAAGGGGGTGGCGTTCCTTCAACGTAAATCTTGAGTTACCAGTTTGAGCTGTGTAAGATGCTAGGATACGGGGGCAGGTGTCGCGGTAAACTCAGTTAATTAGACAAGAGGCAACCATCACGGTCTCAGCCCCCGTGCTTGTTAATAACGCGTAATTACCATTATACATGGCGATACACTCTTACAGTGGCGCGGCCCCAGCAACCCTATTAGATAAGATGACACCTTATTATACGTGAACTAACGGCGGCTTTGGTATCCTTCGCGAGAAACTTCGAAGCCTTGGCTTTGCCATAGGAACGAATGATATTCTTCTGGCCTAACCTAACCTACCCCTAAAGCTCATACCCTTCGAGTCAACCCCTTCTGTTGAATCCTTATATACTATATCCACTGGCGGTAACACCTCTGAGCGATACTGCTAAGTATTTCCGGCACGGCTCGATATTGGGTTTCAGGATCGTTCGAACTTGGCCCTTTACTGTTAGTGTAACGTCTCGGGTTGTTTCTGATGCAAAGGGGTTCAAGACTGTTTAGCTTGTTGATTGGTATTGGTTAGCGAGTAGCTCGATACAATTTGGATTGGTATAGGATTCGAATTTCCCTCTTTACGCTATCCGTATTAAACTTCTCTTTTACATTAGAGAAAACATCCTTAGCACCGTCTAATGCATTGCCAGTAGTAGGTATTCTGTTTCGGTCTGGCTACATACAGACGTGACCTACTGTGCGTTTGATATACGAGAAAAATGTTTCTTTCCTTGTAGTATGAATGGATGTCACGTGTGTTTATAGACGAGCGTCCTAGCTGGTTCGTGGACATTACATTGCGACACCCGGTGCACCTGGTTATCTTGGGTTGACACGCGTCCAGGATGGATGGAGAGATTCAACCAAAAGTAGGCTTTCCATGAATCCCACGAATTATACGGGATTTAAAAACGCTATTTAATTACGTGTTAAAGCTGCGCAAACGTCGTGCGTCCTTGCGGCAAGGGTTTCTTTCACGATTTATGTCATAATACACCTGAAACAGGAGACTCGCGGCAGCCCTATGGTACCGACCGTATACCTCCTACACAAATGTATTTGAAGGTAATGCGACGTGTGTCTTCCCAGGGTTTTCAATGCCACAAACGGGTTGATGCAGTAGTCTCGTTCTGGTATAAGGTTCCAGTGTAAGCACCGTGTACTGTGTAAGGTTAAAGATGTGCCTAGCGTGAAGTACACTTCTATAAAAGTTAAAATGCTAAATGCTCCCATTCAGTATTATTCCTTTTTGCTTAAGGGTAGCCGAGTACCAGCCCAGAATAGTAGGGGATGGTTGATGTACCTGCTGCTGCAGTAAAACTCAGTGTCGGTTAAGAGAGTGAAGAAACGAAGCGGCAGAGGATGGTGGTTAGAGTCTAGGGATAGTAGGGGGTGAAGATGGCTGGTAAGGTGAGACTGTGGCTGTCATGAACTGGGGGTTGATTCTCTCGTTATCTCTTTTCTTCTTTTTCTCATGATTCTCCTCTTTACGAATCTTCTGCTGAGACCAGCTACCCCCTCCCATCAGCGAGCTCTACTTTGTCGGCGACTTCAGGCTCAGACTTAGGGACGGGTGGTGGGTATCACGTACAGTCGAGTGTATAAATGACGGGGCTGGGTTTTCGTTGGGCACGCTGGCATAAACATGAAACAACATTATGAAAGGGTGACGTCGCGGCACGACCGGCTACGCTCTAATTTAAACAAATATCACAAGTTGTTCAGCTCTTCCTCATCCACCCTCGGCCTCCCCCTGCTACCACCGTTCTTCCGGCGCATACAACGTATCCTCATCCTGCGTAGCTAACTTGACAGCGTGTCGCGCGTTCTATGCCTCAAGCGTTCGCCATAATGGACCCGAGAATTATTCCTCTAGGAATCATCCCTTATAAAGAGTGTCGGTGAAAGGGGTGGAAATTTTATAGAATTTTTTGACACTCTTTCTCTCTGCTCTTAGACTCGTTAACAAATGAAACAAGCTGCCAATCATGTCAGAGACACGAACACTCGTTAGGAGTTGGTTCCAGGGTGCCGGGAGTTCCAGAGTGGCGGATCCGAGAAACGTGATCAGGAGAGATCCAGGGATGAGACTTCGTAAACAATAAATTAAACGCCGAGGATCAAACTAATTCTGCGCCTCGGAGAATCTGCGAATAAATTATTCGTTCGTTTAGTTGTTCGTTCAGTTCATTCCTTCTTAAGGATGAGTACAGCAGATGAGGATGAGATTGGAGAGCGACGGAGGGTGCTCGTGGAGGGTAAAATTCGGGCGATGACGATCCCGTCAGAAACCAGAGACGCCAGGGCGTCGTATTAGAATCCAAATGATCCCATTACGAAAACAACAATAAAACTAACAAAGATAAAGGGGCCGTTCGCGCGAGGCTCGTTCAGAAAGTTGGAATTAAGGGGTGGCTCTCCAGTGGTGCCAAGTGTCATGACGATAGGTAGGTGCAATTTTCATTTTTTTCATCCCCTCAACCTCCATAATATATCCCAGTATCCCATTGATCCGGAACCTTCTAACGATCTGTTCGAGGATTCTTCAGCTACTGGACCTAGGTCAAAACTGATGTTGTCTAGTTGAGAAATTAGCTGCTAACTGGAGAAAATGAATAACTGGTATAATGCATATGAAAACGAATAGGAGAATGAGAAGGAGTGTCGGGTGATACTGAACGGTGGATACGATATACATATCTATACACCTGAGTGTACCAAGGCATTTAGAGACCTTTAGCCCGACTCATCAGCTTTGTGCTTTGCGCGCGCGAGTCGAGTAATAACGCAGCTTTTGCCAACCTCAAAAACATGAATTTTCACTTCAACTTTTGGTTAACTGCCCGCCGTGCGCCTAAGTAGAAAGTTAATTTTTTAATTACGCCATGCATCATCGCGACGAGCCTCTTCGAATGTAAAACACGTGTACATCATGTGCGCATTTCAAGATCGATTGTAACATATTATTATATTTGAATCAAGCGATATCACCAGACACTGATAATATTATAAGAACAAATAAAAGTTGTACAGCAAAAAATGTTTTTAATTCGTCTCAAGCCTATTCGTTGTTAGACTTTTATGATAAATAATATATATATATAGATGTATATATATATACTTGCCATCTCAGCAATTGTACAATGAGAATTTACGAGAACGCTCGTATTTTAATTTTTCAGCAGAGTCCACGTACAGGATGATGGTATACTACGTGAAATCCCTCTCAGACTTTTCTGGAGTCATACCTAAAGGGGTCATGGCAAGCCCATAGGGGTTAGAAAAGAGTCCACCCCTTTTCCGTTTCTTGGCGTTTCCTCGAGCACACAGCATCCGTGTCCGGGGTTGACATTACGGGGCATAATATTTAATAATTATTTTCATTAAAGTTGTAATAAAGTTTAGAATACTTTATTAATTTATAGGGTAGAGAAACACGTTTTAAAGGGTTGCTACTCCTGCCGGCTTCTCACCGCCATTCGTATCAATTATCATACAACGCCAGCTGGATTAACCTTCACCACAGATTCTTCCCAGAATCTTCGAAAATTCCCTAGACTTAACGCTTTACTTTAAAACTTTCAGATATTCTCAAAATCTCATCCATTCGCTTCTCTTCCACCTCATTTCTAAGTACTTACGCAGTTATCGTTCAATCCTACTAACTATCTTTCCTCCGCTTTCATCACCCCCTCGAACAATCTCTCTCACCCCTATACACTTTTCTTTACATCCTCACCACGGACAACGCAACTTGTTAATTTAATCCTCGGAAGCACTCTCGTCTGGCATGGCGAGTGCCCGACTTCCGGTAAGGCCGAATCTACCTTCACCTCCTCGACCCAAGTTCATTGAGGGTCCCAGTCGTAAGTATTCGCCCAAGAGGCCTTAAAACGGGAGTTTGAAACACAAAACACAAAAGTCCCTGACGCAAGCGTGCCTCGCATACGCCATACTGTTTCTGCTTATACTTTTACTTCAGCTTCTTCTGCTTCTCTACCTGCCACTACGTGTGTGTATATGCATATATATATGAATATAGCTATACGTCAAGATTTTACTTCCCTTTAGCCAGATGTGTATTTCTCGACATTCCCTTTCCTTCTCTTTACCTTTTCATCGTCTCGTACGCGTATATATGCTTGTACACGTAATACTGGCAAAATAGTACGAAGGCTACCTTCGACCCTCAAACTTACACTCACCTACTCTCTTCTTACTTGAATTGAAAATCTCTCTATACACGTGGCCGAGATGTATGCCGGCTGGAAGCCGTAAGCAAATCGTGTTATGCTCACGGCCGGGCAGCTATCTCTACGGTCCGAGAGGAATTAAAATAAATACATATCTTAATTAAGCTCGGGAGTACGATATACCGGGTGGCTGAAAGTAAATGGCTTTTGAATTTTATCTTAGTGAAATTTTTTCATATCATTCTTCACTGATAACGATACGCGCAACCGTATGAAAGTAATTGCTGTTATTACGTGGGACAATTATTTTCTATACGTGTATTACGGCTTAATTGAAGATCGAATTCATTTGCTTGTCTATCCAGGTCACCCGATAACTCTTGTATATACATATGGCAGCTCAGTTTTGTTACTCTATTCCCCTTTATATGCATATTCGAATATCCGCAGCATGCATCTCAAAGTTCACTCTTATGCGCTCTCAGCGTTAAGAGCTTTTCTTCATTTTTATTTTGCTTTACGTATACTCTTTCTTCTTTTTTTTTTCATTATTCGATTCGCAGTAACGTTCATACGGGAAACGTTCGTGAACATTTTTTTTGTCTGGATATTTAATTATTACATATGAATTGTTGGTAACAAGTATCATCTATCATGCATCTACATCTATCTTTGAATTTTGTTTAATTCATATATCGTGAAGTCATTCAATTTTTATGGTCATTACGAAATTTGCAGCCATGAAAACGTGCAAATTCCAAATGAACTCGCCATTTATTTTCTTTCTATAGCGCAGATGGTTTTACCATAAGGAAGTGGAAGGTCCAGGGCCTCGAGTGAGCTTATTATTATTTATATCCCTTTCTGACCGTTGCGCCGAGGTGGGATTACATTTTCCTCACGCTCTACTCGAGCGGCTGGCTCTGACAATTTTTCTTTTTGCATTCCCTTCGTCAAAGAGCTCCTCGCACTGTTTCGCGCAAAGTAGTATAATTATTTTAGTTGAATTAAAAATACGTTGCCGTCCTTGCAAATACGTGACAGTCATTGCCAGGAATCGTCGAGATAGGTTCGTACGTTATGTCATAGATTCAGTAATTTTGCTCCCCTTGACTCATATTTAGCATTATTTTCTATTTCAGTTTATCGCCCCCATTGACCTTTTCTGATGAGCGGTAACGATGACATTGAAAACCTGTGCACGTATACAGTCAATTGCAAAACTAGCATGTTCTCTAGTTTCCTTAAAATCTTTTTTTGCATGCTTATACTATAAAGTTTCACAATTTTATGCAATACAGATATGAGGCGATAATGATAAAATATATCTTGCGATTATGTTCGAATTTTAGTATCACTGTGTATGGTTGTAATTATATTTTGTGTCGGACTGTACTTCGTTATCAATGAGATATGAATTGTTATCTTATTCGCGCGTGCGCTGTATCTCAAATGAAAATACCGGATATTACTTTGCCCTTCTGTACTTATTCCATTTGTGCCATCTGTTCTTGAAATTATAGTTTCGTCAGCAGACCACTGTTAAAATGCCGGTCATTGTGTGATCTGTTAATCATGCTGTTTCTCAATGCCTTCGATAACATCTGTCGTTCGGTCAGCGAACGTTACATTTTTCGCGTACTACTGTGCTATCAGTTAGTGATAAAAGTATATATTCTCCGTGAGAATGATTTTTCCACTGAGATTCCAGCGGTTGTCAGTTGACATCGAGCATGAAGTCGTTGAAAATTTGTACAGTGATAACTGTTCTCTTTGGCATCAGTCATGGATTGAAAATACTGGGAGTTTTTCCCTTGTCCAGTAAAAGTCATTGGATGATGTATCGGAGCCTCGTCGAAGAATTAATGCATAAAGGTCACGAGGTAAGATTATAAAAAAAAAATTTAATCAACAAAATCATGAAATCTTGTAGATCATTAACTCATATGAAAAAAAATTAACGTTTCAGATAGACGTCATTACTCCGTTTCCTTTAAGACATTCCGCTCCAAATTATAAAGAGATAATAATTGAAATTTTCGATCCAGAAATGAGCAACGTTACTGTTGACATAATTGAGCAGTCGAATCCATTCACAGATACGGTATTTATGAGTATCTTGGCTGGAAATGAACTTTGTGAATTATTAAAACGGGAGCCATTAAATAGTTTCATTAAAAGTACACCGAAGGACAAATACGATATTGTTCTCACGGAAATATTTGGGGCTAACTGTTATTTGGGTTTCGGAGCGCATTTTGACGTCCCATCTGTGGGTGTTACGTCATCGGTTATTCTTCCATGGGAAAACGATTACGTTGCTAATCCGGAATCGACTTCTTACGTACCAAACTATATGCTGCCTTACACCGATCGAATGAATTTTTATGAAAGATTTGTTAACACCGTAATGACTATTATTATCAAATATCAATTTACGTATTTCACAAAATCACAAGACATTGTGCTCAAGGAAGTTTTTGGGCCTGATTCGCCCGGCGTTAGAGAATTGGAAAGAAACATTGATTTGATATTGGTAAACTCACATTACTCTATTAACACGGTACGACCATTGATGCCAGCTGTGGTCGAAGTGGGAGGATTGCACGTTCATAAAAATCTTGCTGATAAAATGACACCGGTAAGTTCTTGTAACGATTGTGACTTAATCGGTTTCATGATAACAGTATTTATCATTATTGAAAAGTGCCAATTACATTGATAGATTATCTTTATTTTTTAATTAAATTAAATTTACTTCTAATCTTATTATACAGGAATTACAAAAATGGATGAATGATAGTACACACGGCGTGGTATATTTCTCCTTCGGTTCAATGGTTAAGACTGAATCATTTTCACCTACAATGATTAATGGTTTTTACGAATCGTTCAATAAATTGGCACCGATAAGAGTCCTTTGGAAAGCTAATAGATCAGAATTGCCATCAGGATTGCCCGATAACGTACGCACTATGGATTGGATACCACAGGCTGAAGTTTTGAGTATGTAATTTTTTTTAAATTTATCAACTAACGAAATTACGTAAATGGCATAAAATTTATTATGAGAAAATTAATTCAATGTGTCTTTACGTTATTCCAGGACATAAGAATGTTAAAGTATTTATCAGTCATGGTGGTCTTATGGGAACGCAAGAGGCTATTTACGCAGGGGTACCAATTATTGGTATTCCATTGTTCGCTGATCAAAAACTTAATATCAATAATTATGTTGCTAAGAAAATTGCTGTTTGTGTTGACTTTAATGATTTCAGTGCGAAAGCTTTATCCGAAGCCTTGAACACTGTTATCAATGATCCGACGTATTGGGCGAATGCTAAAAAGATAAGCCAAAAATTTCGAGACAGACAAATGCCGCCATTGGACACTGCTGTTTGGTAAGTGTATTGATGTATGCTTTGTCATTTTTAAAAAAATGAATTATGCTTGTAAAAAATATTTTTTTTTCAGGTGGATCGAATATGTTGCACGTTATGGTAAAGGCAGTTTGAGAGCAGTTGCCGTCGATATGCCCTGGTGGCAATTAGCATTGATTGACGTTTACACGGCAATTATTTTAATCGTAGGAGCTTCTCTGTACCTTTTAAAGATTATAGTCAAAATGATTCTTAGTGCTATAAGCAACTACTTTAGCGCGAGGCAAAAGAAGATTCAATAAGAAATTACTTTTAGGATAAGAAACATTAAAGAGATTAATTGATGTAATTGCATGAAACACTAATACGAAAATAGTATGGATCAAACTAGGTATTATATAATGCATAGAAGTAAGTGTGATATATATACTAGATTAAACGATAAATATTTATTTTCATGAATGACAACGTAGCTGGTCATGGTTTTGTAACAATATAAAAATATAAGAAATTAAAAGCACGAAATTATTATTTTTTTTGAAAGACCATGATGATACTCTTAGATCTGTTATAGGAGAAAAAATTGGAATTCTCAGGTGCGAAAGTCCCTTTGGCCGTTCCCGCTTAAAAAATATGCCCACCTTCGCGGTAGCAAAAACTTTTCCAATTTTAATCCATCATTCGGTAGCGGTAAAAAAAAGAAACTTTTGTCCCGTAACAAGTTGGCAGCGGAGATGACTGCGGGGATGATGGCGACGCCGTAGCGTTTCGGTAAAGGGGAGTCGTCGCTGTAAAAGAGAAGGAAATAAAAAGCAGAGGCTATTGCGAGAAGGCCACTGTAACGAAGGGTGGGTATTGGTATAAGTCCAGAAAGTAAAAGAGGGGTGGAGACAAGGCAAACGAAGAGGGGGGAGGAAGAGGGTGGCATTCAAAGGGTTTTCGGGAAGGGTTTGACCCATAAATAAAAGAATTAGTTTTTAATGAACATTAGTCACTATTAATTGTGGAAAGTTAACCCCTTTTTTCTCGAAGAGGGTCCTTTGAGACTGACATGACGAAGGACAGAGGGTGGTTCCCGGTCCTAACAGGGGGGTGGGTGGGTAGGTGAGTTTCGCGAGAGGACTCCTACGAAACCCAAAGGGGACCACACTGTCGTGAGTAGCTACAGGGTGCTTCAGAGGACCTGTGGAGGGTTGTCAAAAGGAAGAGCTACCCTGCACCCCACCCACCGCCACTACCAAAACAGTCAGTGGCGTATTCCGAAGCAGGCGTACGGTGTCACCCGGCTAAAGGGTTGAAAAACACAGAGCCCTCTTTATTTAACATTTCCTGCCTGCCATTCTTTCATTGTGCGATAATTAAGTTAGCGAAAGGGGTGGAGAGACGAGCCAACCCCAATCGCGTCCTTGTCGCCCTAAGATAACATAAATAATTAATGGCTCTGACCATGACGCTTGTCAAAAATTTTTCTTGCCCCCCTTTTTTACCCCCTCTCCCTTTTTTCACACCTCCCTTATTTTTCTCTTCATTCACGCCCACTTGAAGTATCTTTAATTACAGCCAACGTACATTCCAACTACATGCCAAGTGCACATACCATTGTACACGCACATGTCCCAAGAAAACATCGAAGCGTGTCATGTATCGTGACTAAGAGATTTCGCGTGGCTGACGATTCGTTAGAATTTGCGGAATTTCAAACTCCCAAGATTTCTATGATTACAGGTGAGGAGGGCAAAACGCATGTACGCTCGCGCGTGCACACGTGAAAGGATATTACGTCTCTGGGACTCGAGTGTACCAAGCTAAGAGTTATATTAGACAGGAACGAAGAGAGCTCCAGTAGCAACTGTCGTCTTTCACTGGGATATTCGCCCAGCCACCCAGTCACCTATCCAACGCGTTGAAACCTCCGTGTGCACCAAGAATCTCGCTAATTAGATATATAAGGAAGCTAATTGTAATAAGGTAGAGTCGGGTGTACGAGAGCGAGCCGTGGTCGACGTGCAGTAACTATATAGTAACATTTTCTCCCTTTGCCTCTCCTTCTCTCTCTCTCTCTCTCTCTCTCTCTCTCTCTCTCTCTCTCTCTCTCTCTTTATATGCATCGTACAACGTCTCGACGTTCCTTTACAAACTTTTGCAATACTCCAGATACGCGTCGCAACGCTATACTCAATGATACTTATTTTCAAGAGAATTTCTTCCGTGAATTTAACTAACGTAGCATATACGT
Organism: Calameuta pallipes; assembly: GCA_030142375.1. Lineage (NCBI taxonomy): Eukaryota > Metazoa > Arthropoda > Insecta > Hymenoptera > Cephidae > Calameuta > Calameuta pallipes. The sequence goes on from JARQSW010000685.1 coordinate 579,372, forward strand.
GCGATCGTCGGATACTGAAATACGTTAATTATCGAAATACGTGATTGACATAAAAATACAACAAAATTCTTAAAATTCATATACTTATAAAATCAATTTCATTATTAATCTATTTAACGACTTTCGTGTTAAAGAATTGTTACTGTCCTATATATGTATGTATGTATACGTGGTTCCTGTGAAAAGTAAAATTCCTTTGCGACTCTTCACGGTATTAACTGCTGAGTCGAGAATTCTCAGGGAAGTACATACGTTGTTATATAATACATGCGGGTATGCGGAGTGAACATACATATATTTACGTCCCTTCGCTTACGTCAAACGACGTTTGACTGTGGGACTCTGGGTGCTATCGGGCGCGTAGAATTAATTAAACATGGATTGTTTGACGTGTAAGCAGTACAACAAACTCTCATCCATCCTGCGACCTTTCCTCCTACGTTGTGTATTACGTGTCACGTGAAGCCAGAATATAAATAAGTATGTCGTGACTAGCAACGTAGTCGAACTGCCTTTCAACCCAAATTACGCAATGCCTCCGGACATGAAAAGTTGAAAGCTGTACAGGATTGAAAATAAATAGCAAAGAAGACCAAATTTTTTTTTTACAAATCGTCAACACTCTTACGTAATTTTATAAGTTTTAGTAATTTTATATTCACATTCGACCTCGGAAACTTCCGCATGGTTCAGCTTGCAGCCAGCACTACGTTTTAAGGTTAAGAGCTAAGCCCCTCTACGTCTCTCTCATTGTGGGGGTGGTCGGGGGTGCCGGTGGGCTCGGAGGTGAAAGTTAAGGGATGAACGTGTAGTAGTTATAACGAGAAGGCGAGTAATTTAACCCTTCTTAGAGTCGCCTTGTCTTCAGCCCTGACTCCTGATGTACACCTTGACTCCTTCCCGACTCCCTCAACGTTAGGACTCTCATACCCCTGCGCCTTATCGCCACCCTCTTTACGCTAAAATCTCCGACCCCATCGTTCAACGTTGGTTTATTTAGACGCGGCGGTGGTGATCCCTTGATTAAATACTTCTGCTTCATCGCACGAGTTTCCACCCCGTGCTTTTCCGTCGTTCTACTCTCTCTTATTCTCCCTCTCTCTCTCTCTCTCTCTCTCTCTCTCTCTCTCGTGTACTTTTCGAAACCCTTACCATCATAGCATTCGCTCTCTCTCTTTTCCTCTCACTTCTCACATCCCTTCGTGTACATTCTTACCCGCCCCCCACTACCCCTTTGTACCACCGTCTGACAGAATCTTCACTGGCTAACTAACCCAGTTCGCTCTACTTGGCTGTCGCGACTTTCCTGAGACTCTTCGTCGCGTCGCTAGTTCCTTCGGTATTTCAAAGCAGAAGAAAAGATCAAAGGCTAAATTCATTCTTTATTGAATATTTTTCAAAAATTATTACGTCTGTGAGCATTGCATTTGACAAGCCAAGAAAATTTTTTCGCGACTTATCACCACCGCGAATGATACTTGGGTAAAATCCTTTTTCGCGTACCTGTGTAACGGAGTTTCGTCCGTAGCCACTTGACGCTAAGTAATTGTTCACCACAAAAGCGGAAAATTTACGGCTCGCCATTTCTAAAGGCAAGTTTCTCTATGAAGCTTGTAATTTTCACGGGAGCAGATAAGCTCTCGCAAAGCACCGCTACGACGGCTATCACTTGAGAGACTCGTGATTTCTGGAGCAATGAATTTTGCCATGGGGATGGTTATAGGGGGGAGGGAGAAGAGTTTCGAGCTTTCCTGAACCGATATCTTTTTCAATATATCAAAAATACAAAAAAAAAAGCTCTCCCTACCTCAATACTAAAAAAAAATCAAACGTTTCGTTATCACGGAGATTTTTTATTATATTATGTTATCGCTGACAACTAATAAATTAATACGATGCTTTGGATTTGTTCTGATGTAAAATTTCTTTGTTCGTACTTAAAAGAACTTGCGAGCGTGTAAACGGAGTAAGGATCTTCTTGAGCTACACAGGGCACACCAGAGACTGGATGAAATCCCGAAATCCGTGGTTCTGCCGATGTAAGTAGGCTCAGGTGTCTCAGATAACAAAAATATGAAGCAAGTTTTCGCCATAACCCGCGAACGCGCGAACCGAGAGGCATTAGCATAGTAATGAATATTATTACATTTCGGGCACACTCAGTTTAATTCCATCTTCCCAGTCGTAAAGATAATAAGCAAGTGGTGGCTGCTCGGTACCCTATATACATAGGTATAGATACTATATACGCTAGCTAAGGGCGAGACTAAGGTGGTAGTTGCTGCCCGAGGGTGCAGAGAAATTCCAAGGAGTAACAGAGTAACCGAAAGTGGGGGTAGAAGGTAAAGGGGTGAGAGAGAGAGAGAGAGAGAGAGAGAAAGAGAGGGGGGGGGAGTCACGAACGACCGAGAGCAAAGGATAGCCAGAGCACAAAGAAGAGAGAAAGAAGACGAAGAGGGCGAAGGAGGGGTGAGAAGAGGGTTGGCTTTAAGAGGTTCACAGGAGGAGTAAATATAAACTTGGGAAAGTGACAAAGATAATTCTAATAAAAGCGACGACGCTGCCAGAAAGAGCACTCCCGGTTTCTCCCGCTTAATTTCTGACATATTCCGGCATTGCATTATACCTAACTACCAACCCCCTCGAGCATCCCCTATTTACTATACCTGCCAACTGGAATCATCTCCCGACCTTTAATCTCACTTTTTTCTTCTTTTTTTTTTTACCTGGAAACAAAAGTTTCAATATGACTATTTACGATCTACTTATGACAATCGTAATCAATTAGTTTCTTTTTTTTTGAAAATTTTCACATCGATACAACATCGATACATGGTAGGTACGATCCATAGTATTATATTAGGCATAGGGATGATTTCAAGGATCCCAGGATTTCTACTTATCGTGAACCGTTACGGCTCGTTATGTCATTCGCGTTTATTTCATTAATATTAATAACCCCTTTAATTGCGGTTTATTGTAACCGTGATACATAAACCGGCACTGCCGTTATATTCCGGTTATTTGCTCAGAATGTCCATCCTGCTATCTCGTCTTTCTTGCCAGTTGCTATACAGAGAGATACGTATTAGTTCAGCAGTTACGGTGTTCTGAGTATAGCATATTTTTTTCTTTTGAACAGAGACCAAATAATATTATTCCTTTACTATAGCGCGACCGGAGGACAGTGAAACGTCGATATAGAATTTGATTAGATTTATCTAATATAGCATAGAGAATTTACATTGACAACCATATAGAAAAATGGATGTTCGAAGGGCGGGCGATTGGCTAGCGATTTTCCGGGCACTCAGCCACGAGGGCGCCCCTATTTTCCTTCCTCCGGTATAATCGAGCATATTTTCCTGACTTCCTACCCCACGTCCCTTTTTTCTATCCCAACCCCCCACCCGGCAGTAGAAAATTTTCCACTCGTCACTCCCTTTCCGTTCGATGCCGTATTTATAGGCAAATCGAGCCCGGGCGAATAACAAAAAAGAAAACGAAAGGAAATCTGCATACGGTTCTTTGGCGAGTAAGAGCATCTATTTCGCTTCTATCGTAGGGCGAGGGTGTTATCAATAGATCTCTATCCTTAACGTTACCAAGAACAGCCAGCGAAACACACCCCCCCAAGAGCCATTTGTCATCCATTAAATTCTATGAGTCGTGTGTGCTTATTCGCATGCGTGAAAAGGAGACAGACATATCGATGACGCGGAAGCTTCAGTCGACTGGTCGAAAACAGATACATTTTTTTTAAGAATATCGCATCCGCCATTTTGAATAAATATAGCGTCTAAACGGTTTCGTATTGGAAATAAAAATATTACATATCTATAGTTATACAGAGAATAATTATTATTTATTATATATTCCTAAAAAAGGATCGCTGTGCGCTTGACCACGTCATCGGTACTGGAGTACGGGTAGGTTTTCAAACATCGTCATATTTTCCTGGCTGTCGCCACCGTCGCCGACATACAGTATGTATATTTCCATTCCACGTTTACGAGGAGTGCGGTATGATTTTATATGCAAAGAGTAGTTTAGAGCTAATTGTTAATAATAGGATTGGTAAGGTGGGAATTCATCCCCTAACTCCTCCTGCGCGTTTCATCCCCCCCTACGCTCAGCCTACTATACCACTCTATCCTATATACCGAACACCGTGAGTTACAGACAGTCTCACTCGCGTCTCATTTAACATCAGACTCTCTGTACAGCTCTTCCACCTTCTACCTTCTGTATTCCACCTTCCCAACCACCTAAACCAGCCAGCTGGCTAGATGGTTAGCAGCTACCTTATACATATGTCCGTCCAAATGTCCGTAGACATATGGTACCAGTCCGTAGGTAGATTCATCTCCCTGTCTACGTATATATACCATACGTGTACCGTTTCTACCTTCTATAACTACATACGTACGTATTATTACGTATATACGCGTAATTCTGAGTTATAAGCTGGCCTTGTTAATGATAATTAAAACGCCTCGCGCTAGACTCTTTGCAGTGGAATATTTCGCTGCCTCCCACGGTCATATAATACAGACTGGTAGGTCTTTTCTGGTTAGCTACGAGGATGGATACGAGACCGGATATGAGAGTTAGGCTAATATGGTTTTATTCGAAAAAAGTTATCATAGGGCGATAAGAGTATGACGTTTATGGAAAATTTTTTTTTTTTTTCAATTACAATATTTTGGTACACCTGACTGTCTCTCTATAGGACGATTGTACCATTTGGTTGTAGGAGGTGTGGAATCGTGGGAGAAGGTATTTCGAGAGGGGGGCTGGAAGCGAAACATCGGAATCGCGAGTTTATCGGTCGTTTTACGGGGGTTTCGGGCCCAGCGAGAGAACCGGCAAACGAGCTCAAAGTATTCGCCAAGCCGGGGGATGCTAACGGCGAACAATAAGTTCATAAAACAAGTAATTTCGAAAGGGCGCTGCTATGCTGAGGGCTCTTGGGGGTGGGATAACTCGTGATGCCTCTCTCCTCCACTTCCGTGGAAGCTCGTGCCGTTGCTGCTGCTCTTGCTCCTCCTTCACCTCCACCGATGGGAGTATGAGCAGCAGTTGAGGCGTAAGACATAAAACAGCAGTATCTATAATGCCTCATCAGAATAATCAAACGATTAATATGTTTATTAGTATCGGCAATGGCTCGCCTTGGAATACATTAACCTAGCCCGATATAACCGGGCATTCAGGGGGATGAACGGAACATTGAGCAATCCCTGACACCATAATCGCGATAACTCCTATATAAAGTTTTCGTCCGACTGAAAATCAATGGATTTTATTATCGTACGGAGGATGTATGCTGCGAGCGTTTGACGGTTTACCTAGGTTGTTCATCGAAGGGTGACTTTTGTGTGTAGGGTGGCAATGACAGACATTTTTACTATACAGGGATACCTATCCCCTCCTTTTACTTCGTAGCACGTAAGTACCACGTATGAAATTTAAATTTCAAAAAGAAAGGACATTCCAAGGCGTTTTTCATTCGGGGGTTGGTAAGATTCTAAACGGAGAATTTAGGGTGAGCAGGTATCGAAGCCGCGAGGGATGAAAATCTCCAGGACAATTGCGTGCCTTAAAAATCGAAACTTCACTATTTTCCCAATATTCATGCAAACATGCGTTGTTTAAAAAATTCTTAACACCAGAGAATTTATTTCACGCGAGAGGTGATTCTGTTTTTTTGGACAGGTATTGCGAGGCCGTGGGGGGGGGGGGGGAGAGTTTATCGGTAAGACCAGAAGCCTATAACCCTGCGCTTACCCCTTTCTTAGGGCAGTTCATTAGGCATTGTGTACAGTGTACCCTAAGCCTAACGAGGCTCTTGCAGCGCGACTAATTTATATTTATATCTCGCGGTGTATATATAATACATTTTTATAATGTGTCCTAGGGGTGAAGGGTGGTTTTACGACACGAGGGTCGAAAGGGTTGTCTTGGTCGCGCTACCCTCCTTTAGCCCATTATAAGTGTAATTAGATACGTGACGCGTAGACAGGGTGGTTTAGTGAGTCTGACAACGTGTGCCAAATCTTTCGTATCGGAATCCACCGATAGACAACCCGTTAAGGGTTGAATTAAAAAAAAAAATTTTGCTCAAGTAATGAGGTCAAAAGTCACAGAACAAGGACTATCTCGCGAAAGGACCAAACTCAGCGGATCGGAGAGGTTAGTAGGTAGTCAGCGTGCCTGGGGGATGAGAGAATGATCTCGAATGGAGGATTCGGCCCTCGATGGGGTTTTGAAGGGAGTGAAACGTAGAAGGGGGGGTTGGCTTCGGCGGGAGGAATACATCATACAAAATATGGCGGCCTATGCGATCCTCCACGGGGCAACTTTACAACCCCGTCCGCCTTCGCCTCGCAACCCCCCGTTTCACGTCCCGCAACTCATCAACATGAATATTCATTATTCGATGATATTTCTCAACCCCCTCGCGAGCACACTGCCACCCTTTACTACCGACCTCCCTCTTTCGTTCTCTCGCTCCCACTCTCCTCCGTCTCTCCCACTCACTCGCCCGAGTCCTTGCCATTTGGAGGATCGTTAATTTATAACTACGATTGGCAGTTAAGGGATACCGGGCTGAAGCCACCCTCATCCAAGAGCCAACGTATATTATTCCGAATTTCGAAATATCCACTTCACCTCGACTCAGTAGATTTTCATATTCCAGAAATGAATCTGTCGTCGGATTGCATCTTCGAATTTTCCCATTAGCAACCGTACATGTATGATACGAGCATACGTACCTGTCTGGATTCCCTACATGCCCACTAGTGGTGAACGAGGGCAGTGTTACGCACCAGAGGGTAAGTTTTGGCGAATTAGAAAATTAACAGGGAAATAGCATTTGCAATATGTATCAGTTTATTTATAGTTTGGTCGGTATCCACGGGGTGGATGGGGGGGTGGGTGGTGGTAATGGGGTGAGACGCATGGTTGCCGGGATTGGAGGGGGGAGGGGATGCTTAAAGAGAGAATAGGACGTAGGGGAGAGATGGGTGGGTGGTATGGGTAGTGTTGGGGTTAATAGGTACCGTAAGAAGGGTAGCTTTAATGCGCACCCGCTCTGAAATATTCAACTCTAGGTTTCCCGTGCGCAGAGAATCTGCGGTACAGTAGATATTCGGCTATGGCATGGCAGCGTATATTACAATTTATAATATATACAGAGCAGCCATGAGGCTCGATGGCGGTGGTTGGCAAAAGGGGGGGGGGGGTCGGGGGTGTAGATAGGGTTAGCGGATTAATGAAAGCCAATCCAAGGGTCCCGGGCAACCCTCTCCTAACGTCACCACCCCATAAACATGCCGGAGATCCGGATAACGGATACCAGCCCATCGAGAGGACCTAGAGAGACTAGAGAGAAAGAGAGAGTCTCCCACTTTCTCCCTCTCTCCCTCTCTGACTTCGACTTCTACTAGTACTGACACCCAGTAGCTATATCTAGTAGCTAGTATCCGTACTGATCAGCACTCCCGGTACTAGTAGCCTTCTGCTACCCCTAGAACCACCATCCCGGGGTTCATGAGTATCTTCTACAGGGGTGGTGACTGGAACTCGCATTCGTTTTTGACGATCATTAATCCGATGTCTAAGTAGCCAGAAAATATTTTCCCCGACTGAGTGACGAAAAGGCCGGGGGACGCTGAATTTGAATCTCTAAAAAAAGGACGTCGAGCGCCGCGACGACTTAGCATATCGTGAAAGTGTGCCGACTCCTGGCAGTCCTTTGCTTCTTATACGCGTACAATGCCTTCCTGTCCCACTCACGCACTCTTTCATCGTAAGAGACAGCTCTCTCGCTCACTACTATGACACTCTCGTGAGATCACGACGTGTATCGCACCATAAAGATTACTACCAGCTAGACTTTATTGTCACGTGTTATAAATGATGTCGAGGATGTATACAATGTATTCAAATGGTATTTTTATCCGAGGGCTCCTACCGACTGGAAGAAACGCAAGAGGACTCCGACTCTGAAGATGAGTGGCAGAGTGACAAAAAAAGATAATAAAATACTTTTGGATATTTCGAAACTACTTCTATTCGTGGGTCCTTATCAGCAACTAGAATGGAATCTGTGCATTTTGAAAACCTTGCCAAAAATATTAATGCTGAACAACATCGGAGATCCTGGAGAAAATTTGATATCTGGAATTCCAAGGTAAGAGGAGTTCAGCTTCCCTCCCCCCGCCCTCCACCCTCGTCGCCTCGATGGGTCCGTTACGTAATGGCTGCCGTTTACGTGTAACGTGTGCGTATAGGCACGCTGCCATTTGGAAGAAGGTCTCCTTTTTCAACGGCAAGGAGGAATGGAGAGAAAGTGGATGGGTCAAAGGGCGAAGAGAAGAAGGTAAAGAAAAGTATAGAAAGGTCGTGGGTCGAGGAGGTGAGGTAAAGGGATGATGTGGCAGGGGTACCAGAGAGCCGTTGATACAGAAATCCGGTAATTTCTCAGGGTATTAAGTGCGCGCGACCTTTAATATTAATAATAATAATACGTGCCGGTACGAGGGGAGTGGGGGGGGGGGGGGTGGCTTGATGGTTCAGGGGGTAACTTTTGAACCCAGATACAAATTACAGCTCATTTTTATGCCATTTTAATATCGCCACGCGCCATTAAATATCTCCAGGCTCGCAACCCCTCCTACCTCCCCCCACTACGTGAACCCGGTAACGTCTCCATCCCTTGCACGGCATCCCTTTGCATGGAATGAAAAATTCCTAGCTACCCATTAGTTCGCGAATGGCAGTATAGCGAAATAAACAAAAACACTTTTTCTTCGGCAACCCCTATTATACCAGCCCCTTATACCCTGAAGAATGATCAAGATCGATAATCCACACTAACACACGTCGTTGAAATAAGTTCCATCAACGTTACGATGGACTTTATTCACACATGAAAAATCCTACAGGGTGCGCCAGGGTAACGAGACTAATTTCACGCAAAATATACCGGAAGTCGGAGCATAAACCGTGCATCCGTACCCTTGACGATATCGTTCATGATTTTATTGCAGGAAGTGCAGACTTTTATTCTCATATTGCATTTTAAGTTATGCTAATTTCAACGTACGGAATAAGAAATATGACATCATCATCCGTTTTCTTACTGTACTGTGTACACATTGCGGATATGCTGTGAAGTTTAGTCTGGTAATGCTCAGGGGGTGGTTTTGGTTGGATCGAGGGCTTCTGAGGTTCCGAGTGGGAAATTGCAAGTATGCTGCCCCCTATTGTAGCGTTGTGATATCAGTACGTAATACCTACACCCACGGTACGTATGTACGTAACATCGAACATATTCATAACTCGCATTTACTGCGACGTTACTTGTCTTTTATTCGACGAACGGAACACGCTCAGCCGTAGATGACAATTTTATGCTGGCTTTTATGACTGGGAAGAGCATACTTTGAATTGGGTCTCTAAGAGTTACGAGGATTTAGCTGGTGGGTAATGGTGGAGGTAGCGGGGGTGGTGGGTGGGTGGGTTTGAACGTCGGCCGTGACGGTATTTGATTTTATCAAGCAACCCTTGATACGCGTACAGTGTATTCAGTATCCCTTGTAATTCTTCGTCGAGTCATATTTAATTCCATTGTTCTAATTTTATTCCAAGTTACGGGGGAGGGGGATGATCCGTTTTAATTAATTCTTATCAGATTTATTGTGATATCAGTTTGTTCGGGCATGAGACCTGAGGAGTTGTTCGTGAATACGAGGGGTGGTTTCGGATCCTCTTGGCAATTTCAAAGTCATCAGCATAGTTGGAACTCCTTGAGGTGAGGAACGATTGTAGGTCCAGTGGCGTTTGGAACACTAAAGGGTAGCTGCTTTTCTAAGGGGTGGCTGTTGTGCGATAGTTTGGACGATCTATGACCCGAGTTCGCTAAGAGACCACCAAGGGGTGGATTTACTGGTCCGCCCTGCGTTCACACCACACAAATCCAAGTGACCGTCGCTCTCTACCCAGTCTACTCTTCTCTTCAACCCCTTCAGTTATCCCCACCTCCGGTACTCTGAGGACTCTTATACGACTAGACCTGTTTTCATCCCTTTCCATCCTAGTCCCAGCTCCACAGCCCATTTTGAACTGGACTTCTATATAGCCAACCCTAGTGCGATCTGTGGCACCCGGAACTATACTTCCCCATTGAAATTGAGTAGAATGACCACTGCGAATTTGCAGTGTCTTTTGGATTAAGGGATGTTTGGGGATGAATATTTTTGAGGGGACGTGAGAGTTGGTGGGTAAGAGGGTGAAAATCATTAGGACCGCGAAAAACCGGGAAAGACATATATATACAAGTAGGGAGAAGGAAGATTCCCGATGATACTCCTCGAGGGTCTAGGTAGGGGTTGTCCTAAGAATACTGAGGAATATGAGGCAATGGGGTGTTTCGGCAATAGGGGTGGCAGGGGGGATCGGGAGGCTTTGTGATCTTTTTTAATATCGCGATTACATTTGACACGCAATGATCATCAGTCGTCTCTGGGCTATTTATCTCGTCGCTTCTATTTCAGCATTGCCCCATGCAACCCCGTTCAGGATGTCGGTGGGTGAAGGGGGGAGAGAGAGGGGGAGAGGGGGGTGGCTTTCCTTATAGCGAGATGGCCCAAGAGGGACGAGGGGAGGAAGAGTGGCAAAGAGTCGAGGTCGGTTCAGAGTTTTTTTATATTTCAGATGTCATCGTGTATTGTCCATAGCCGTGGCGGCGCGGGCTTGAAAAAGCGTCGCTCGTTAGCTCCGTGAGAAATTAATTATTTGCCCGCCATCGCGGCCGCCCGAGTAATGGTGAAAAATGTCTGGATTGTATGGGATTATGTGGGGATGAGGAGGGGTGATATTCGGGAGGTGGTCGATGGGCGTACAGGGGTAATCGGGTTTGCCAAAAGGTGGGGTAGGGTAGGTCGCAGGTCGGGAGGTCGGGAGGGCTCGCGAAAGAATAAGAAGAAACGTATCGGTGTGGCTCGTTACACTTAAATTGGAAGGAATGACTGAGTGCTCTCATTATTCACCGCGAATAATATAGAAAAACTCCGAGGCACTCGTGTTTTCCAAAGTGGAATTTTCCCAGCCGGAAATCTAATGGCCCTTTACCGGAAAACGACTGTTATCGCTTTCTCTCTCGCTCTCTCACTCTTTCTTTTTCAGCCTATTCAATTTTGGGTAAAGTTCTATATTCTTTTTTTTAGGAGGAAGCGGTGCCGATCACAGGTCGACGTCATTCGATTTTGAAAACTTACCCATGCGTGAAATTACTGGCCCTGTTGACGCTAGTATTTTCGCGATACTGTTGGAGCGGTTGAAAGGTGGATGCTGCGTGATAAGATTCGAGTAGTTTGTGTACAGAAATTAGGGGATGATGTTAGATCGTCTATTAAACGGCGTTTACTCGACTCGTTGCCGTACTGACCTTTAACCCCTTGTACGAGTAAAACCACCGGGGGTCGGCCGAGTTTGAGCTGCCCACAGCGGTGGTCTCTTCTAAGATCAAGTGCTTTCCCATCCCTACTTTCTCCCTCGTGGCCTAAGCTCATCCCCCTGAGCAGTTCACGTCCGGTCAGTCCTACTGAGGAAGGGGTGGATTGATAAACCAGCCCTGACCGGGGAAATTCTTGCGGCCGCCCACTGAAAGCAGGGGTTGTCACTGGTCACGATAATGCACATCCTGCTCTGCCTTGTCAACCAGATTGATTATGAAGAATTGTTTAATTATAATTACCATCGCCTTTACCTATAAAGTCAATTTTACATGTTTTCACATTCTCAGAAAATATTGTGCTTGATTTATTGGTCACTTTTTAATATTTCTTATCAACTTTCAACATTTAATAATTTCTCCTTCAGTCATACGTTTCTATGTGACAATTGTATCTTGATTGTATTATTATATTTTCATTAACATTGATCAAGAGCACTAAACCTTTTTAAACTGTCAAAGGGTTGAGCACCCCATTTTCAGATATTCGGAAGCTAGGGATAGTGGGTCAAGCCAAGCTGAGCCAAGAGTATTGTCGCCGGAAGTCCCTAGCGGGACACCGAAGGGTGGGGTAATTGGATAGAGAAGGATCAAACCTGTGTGAAGTTGGTTTCCCATTTTGGTAAAAAATTTCTTTTAATTCTTCACTTCACATCAAACAATCGTCCAAATTCAGTACCTACTCATATGAACAAGCAATAGTCACTGTCTGTATCAAACTCTGTTCCTCTACAGGCGATATCGGGTAGCTTCCAGTATCAATTTCATCCCTGTTATATTCACGTGGTAGAATTGGTGTCACGCGATAAAAAAAAAAGAATTAAGTCGTTTTGTCCCTCCGTACATTTCCAACTCCCGTATAAAAGAGAGGAAGAGAGAATATATCCAGCAGGGTAGCAAATACCACCTAGCTGTCGCGTAGCCAGACTAACGAGGGTTTCAAAGGCAGAACCGATTATTTTTCCAGCTTCGAGAGATACCAACCTATACCGATTTAACGAAGCGACCTTTTGATTTATTCTAATTACTATTTCGATAATGCCCCCAAAGGCCGGCTGGCAGTGCTACCACCTTTACCCGCACATCCATTATCGAATTCCTACCAGAGATACAATGGTATTCTAGTTAAGGTCGCGACCCGGGCGCTTGCTAATTATTACCTAATTTACCATTAAATCTTCACTGACCGCTGAATTATTGCTAAACGGGAATTAACAAGCTGCCAACCTACGAGAATGCACCCCTATCATCTATTTCTAACGCGACTCTCTCATCTGTCTATACCATAATACATTATATTTAGCGACGAAAAATTTTGACAATTTTTTTTTACTATCTTTGTTTTCCAATCTTTTAGTAAAAAGCAAAATGGCTACCACATCACCATTGGATCACAGCAAATGCACGGGCAATCGCCTTCGCGAAAATCACATTTGCGTATATAATAAGCACAAAACGCGGCGACCGCAACCAAAGACCTTAAACCCCCTTTGAACGAACCACCCCGTTTATATTCGACAGTCAGATATTGTTTTGTGTATCTTGCATAACCGCGTAGTCTGGAATTAATCTGCCCTCAAAAACCGCGGCCCACTTCTCATCACTGTACCTTTAACGTTCTTGTTAATGCCGGCTCGTCACTGACTGTACCTATATTCAGTCGAAACAATCCCTCCTATGCATTAAACGCAAAGCGGGATTTTGCTGTGTATATAAATATTCATACAGTATCTAATCTAGAGGTAAAATTAGATACTGACACCAGTAATGGATGTTACCCATAAAAATACCTACTCGTGTCTAAGGTATTATTTTTTTACAAATTTTCAAGTCGAACGCTTCGAAACTACCCCTTGGGTGTCTCGCGACTCTCGCATATACTATAAGAGGGGTCGTTCTCGACTGTAAGAAGAAAGCGCATCCGTATGGCTCCCAAGGGTGGTAAGTTCGAATCCCATTACCGGACTCGCGCCCGTTAAATAGGTCTCGCATCGTCAACCAGAAAATATACAGAGTCTACCGGCCACGTGTAGAAGACGGAAGAAGACGCAGAGCGCCATTCTTATTTCGCCACATGATGGAAATCGATGGGTTCCATTAGAAGACTGTAGGGGTTGCATCATCCCTGAGAAATTAACTTGGCCTTTCGATTAACCTGGTCTTCGCACGAGTCCGCCATTGTTCCTGGTTGTGCAAATCGACGTGGGACAGTATTGCGGGTGTTAAAAAAAAAAAAATAAAGTATCCAGTAAGGGATGAAAACGTAGATTCTTTCTTAGGATTTCATCCCCTTTGGCACCCGTAGTTACTGTACCAACTACTGTATTCTCTTACGTTTCTTCCTTTACTTATTCCTTACCGGTACTGTGTATATATATCCACTCTCATCCAGTCCTCTTATCTTTCTCTTTCTCTCTTTCACTCACTCAGCCTCTCTTTGGCGAAAAGAACGAAACAAAAATAAAATGTAAGTGGAAATTTATCGCCCGGGGCGATAGGAGACGTTTCCGTACTTTTAAATATTTTATAAACTTTCTTCGTCTCCTTCTTCCGACCCCTCCCGCCGTTCTACCCTGCACAACCCTCGACGATCGCGAGACGAAAAATAAAGAAGAAGACGCGAAGGAAGATGAAGAAAAAGAACGAAGTCTCTAAACCCAAGGATAAAATCATCCCCTCCCTTTCCACCCCCTTCACTCACTCACCCTCACTCACTCTCTCTCTCTCTCTCTCTCACTTGAGAACATCCCGTCGCCTGAACTCAGGCGCTCCTGTCGATTTTTTTCCCCCAGATATATATATCGTAATGTTATTAAAACTTCTAAATGGCTATGGATTGCTTCCCGAGTTACGGTCCCTCCGCGATTCAACGCTTTCGGCATTTTTCTCCGGTGCTCGCCCTTAAAAAACCATGAGGATGGTATAGGCGCCTGCCTTACGGCAACACGTTATACTCGACGATCTCAGGGCACGACAGTGTTCAGGCGATTTTCAACGTGGAATGCATATGACGGTGAATTTAAAAGAGAATTATACAAAAAAATAATCAACCCTTATTTCCATGTCAAAATTTGTATCCCAAACATATCTCTAATATTAATACATTTTATATAGGCATTTTAATGTACTATAGTACCCTTTATAATCGTATTTTTACCTCGAATATTATATAGATATATGCGTATACGTACGTATAGGCCTTACCGATTAGGCTGTATCAAGAAATCAATTATCGTTATCCATAAAGTATGGAGCGTGTTTCGTGCACGCTGTTAACCATCCCCGTATAACGTAGACCATTACTCGATAACTTGTGGTAACACGCGAACGACTACACGTCAGCAACAGCAGTATAATGCCGTAAGGGGGCGAGTGCCTCGTCGAACAACTGAATAGTTCATGCTGTGACTATCAGCACTTCTCAATAGCGTTCCCATAATATGGACAGTGCGTTGCTGTGACGAAATTTCTTTTTGTGGTAAAAGATCAGCGCCGCTCTTCGGAAGGAACCTCGAAAAAAAAATTAATAAACAGTTGATAAGTAAGAGTTTATTTCCAACGCCCTTGCGAATCAATAAAAATATTGTGTAATCAATATATTATTATTTTTTTTTTCAATAGTGTCCGGTACATGGGATATCAATTTTTTTTTAACTAGGGTAATAATTTTTTGGGGGGGATTTAAGTAATATTTACATTTATGTTTCTCGTTAGAGGGAGAATGCTGGTCACGAAAATCCAACTTGAAGAAAAAACTATAAAATAGGGTGTTACGATAACCTCGGTATCCTTGTTACCCTTATACGTTGTCCGTGGGATAAGGAAAACGAAGTAAAGTCTAGAGGAAGGATGGTGAGGGGAATAGGGGAAGATTACTTTTCGATAAGGAATAATTAAAAATTTTCTCGTTTAAAGTAGCTAATTTCGTTTCTGCATCGCAAACGTAGCCTCCGGGTTCACTGAAGGGTCTTGGTACTCGTGATGGGGATGCTGGTCGTGATGGTGGTGGTTTACGGTGCTGAGGGGCGGGTGGGTGGAGTGATGGGTGGAGGGGTAGGTGACTACCGGAAAAAATAACCGCTAAAATACTCAGAGATAAAAAAGATAAAGGCCCAAGTTTCGCGACGGGTCACAGTAATTTACATCGGCGTGTGAATCCGGACAGAGTCGCCGAGAAATATCTTCCAGGGAGGATGAAAAAAAAGGGAAGAAAAAAAAGAAATGACGTGAGAACCGGTTGATAAGCATTAATTCAAGAAATTGCCTGACCAAGAATAAAGTGAATTATTATCCGATTAGAAATTCGTATGACTTGAAAATTATTAAATTTGTAGATACTGAATTCGCCAATAGTTTTCCTTAATATGAGACTCTCTATAGTTTTGAGATCATAAATCCTCATGGCCGAGACTAATGTAGTGGTAATAGAGTATAAATGGGGGTTGCGACCCGAGGTCAGCCCGTCTTACACCCCTAAACCGTCCTCCGCCACCTTTGCCCTCACGAGAAGTACCGGCCGAGACCTTAAACTCTCATCGACAACCCACCCTCCAATTATCCCTAAATGACTTATTGAAATTCCATACCTGAATTATCACACCCCCTAGATTAACTATCTTAAGACCCTAACACAATTCTAATGCAGTAACGTAGTAGCACATTAGAGACTGCTTATAAGGGTAGTTTTCGAGATTACCACATTCAACGTGGTTTTTTGTACTTAGGTTCAATATAAAAATTCCCATAGTCAATCGCAAAGAAATGCAAGCAACAGGAGATGCTGCCATCTCGTGGCATAATATAGTAACTTTTCCCTAGGTTTAATAAGGCACATAAAAAAAAAGTAATAGAAGCACGTGGCACTGTGTACAGCCTGTAAGGGTTGTTCTTGAACAATGGATTAAATTTCGATATGGAGGACTGTTAAATTTTTCAGCGAAGTCTCAACGGTGACATAATGGCGAATAAGGGTAGTGCGTAACGTTGGTCGTCAACCGGACGAAACCCTTTCCCACAAAGTTGTTTCAAAGTCCCCGGACACAATAGACGTGTATCCCTAGCCCCTTCACTATTTCTCTATTCTGTAGTTATATGGAGCGAAAAGCCTCTACGTATGGAGTAGTGCTGACCAGTGTTCGCTCGAAGATACGGTTGACGAGCCAGCCACCCCAAACGGTTCACCCTCTATATAACCCCTCCCGCCCACCCCTACATTCAATTCCACCACTTTAGCCTCCTCTCGGGCTGACACCTAACCTATCTACATACAGATAAATGGTGGACACCACGTAAAATATTTCTCGTGAATTTCTAGATTGTGTTCTGCGTTGTTGAACGATACGTTCTAGTTACGAGGTGGACATGTTGGCATGAAAACAACCCTTATATAAGGTAAAGAGAAGAGCGGCAGTGAAAGTTTAAGAAGATATTGAAAGTATTGTTGAAATTTGGGGCAGGGAATAAATAAGCTTCGAGAAGTCTCAAGGGTTGAACTTTTGGAGTGGGGGTTGAAATCTTTTTCGTGTGAGGGTGTTGGTCCTTGTGTTTGGGATGAAAATGGAATAAAGAAAAGGGGTTGATTCTCGAGCTCGAGGGAACAGGGAGAGATCGGTATCGAAATTTATTTGACGGTTTTATTTGCATCGGCGGCCGTCGGGACGCTCTCATTCTACGAAATCAGGGGTTGGAAAAGACGCTGGGCTGGACCACAGTGAAAATAATTGCATGGTGCTTGCCGATGGCGCAACCCTTCCCCATTGCAATACCTCTTCCACTCGTTTCTTTATCTTAATGAAACGCCATAAATAAGAAGACTAATGCTAGGGAAACAGTAGTCAAGGGAGAAAAAAACCACCGTGTCGAATTCCACAAGGGTTGCTAACCACCCCCGTTTTCTTATTTGATCCAACGAATCATTAATCCTTTCGTCGCTCGAATGATACTTAGACAACCATTTCTTATAAGATAAATTTTATCGTAGCCCAGTTTTTTGATTGTTTACAAAAAATCTTAAAAAATTGATAAGGAATCGAGTAACCCGATATCTTCGAAAATGGCGGTGGATTTAACGAGTATCTGGGAACTAGCGTTCCCGGGATTATCAAGTAGAATAAAAGGGGCTTAGGGTCCTCGTGGGACGAGGGATGCGAAAAAAAAGAACTTCGGCAAAGGGTTGAGATGCAATAAAGGGGGAGTTACATCTGTAAAAATACGCCAATAATTCATTGACAAGAATCTCATCAGCCGGATAATGGGGGGCCATTTTCTCGGTAGGAAGCGGTAGCCGCTACGGGCGCCCCCTCCCTCTTCTTGATTAAGAATCCAGTTTAAAAAATAATTATTTTTAATTTGTGACCGTGATAAGGATTTTATTGTCTTCGGCTCTGGGAATCCAGCCGGGTAGGTCGCGTTACGCGTGGGGTGCCGAAGCGGGCGTAATACTTCATGCTAATTTTATTGCGGCTCTTTTCGGTATTCTTTATCTTTAATAATTAGTATTTTAATTGCGTTTTGTGGTCCTGTTTAGTTTTAATTAGCACCGTAGACCACCCCCTGCCTCCACCTTCACGTGTCACACGCGACAACCTGTGCACCTATCCAAACCGGCCGCAGCGACTCAAATACAAAAAAGTCTACAATTCCAAAAAAAAAATCAACCCCCTCATAATATATCACAAGTAAAAAAAAATACAAGCAGTGCAACCAAATAACGTATCGAGTACATTCAACACAAGCATAACCATCCCCTTCCCCTTCCCAACACACATACACCCCTTTTCAGTAGCATAGCTAATATCACGGAAGAGCTCTTTGGCAGGCGCGCCCCCTAACAATACACTCCGTGACGCGGCGTAAATCCCCATTAATTTTTTTAAGCACCATAAATATTTAAGCAGCCCATATCTCATAGGCAAATGGCCTGGACTGCTTCTTTTTTTTTAAATCCTCCACTGTCTTCCGTCCCACTACCCCTCTCCCCCTCACCGCCATACTCTCAGAAAACCACTACTAATGAAATGTACATGTAACCATCCCTCCCCGCGTGAACGATTATAAAAATTAATGCTCAATGTCACAACCCGACATACGATGCCTAAAAAAAAGTTATGCCTGAACGAAACAGGCATCTACTATCAGTTGACTGTTGAAATTAATTGAATCAAAAGTCAACTAGTCAACGCTTAATCACCCAGCAGTGGTAAATGTTTCACTCTCGGTTGGTACGTTAGGCACAACGTCGGCGAGAAGTGGTCAGTGCTCTTCAAAAGGGTACGGGAGATCGGTCGGAGAGCGGTCAGTTGGCAAAGTTTGGCAGAGTGAATGGCATGGCAGGCACACTTTGCCCGACGCGGGCCGACGTTTGCGCTATCGCTATTGAAACAGCAAGTGAAATATACGAAATAAATCTTGCAAGACCCCATTCAGCGGAGACAATGCCGCGTCCAGTCTATGGACGTTGTCGAGGGTAGGTAGCGTATTGTGCGCCGTTGGGGGGCGGAGT
Organism: Calameuta pallipes; assembly: GCA_030142375.1. Lineage (NCBI taxonomy): Eukaryota > Metazoa > Arthropoda > Insecta > Hymenoptera > Cephidae > Calameuta > Calameuta pallipes. The sequence continues at coordinate 598,397 of JARQSW010000685.1, forward strand.
GGTAGGAACGGTAGCGCCAACGCTAACGCTACGACCCTTGGTCTACATATCTTTCTCTGTTGACTGTAGTGTATATATATATATATATATATATTTTTCTCTCACTCCTTCTTCATACTCCACGTGCACCCTGTCACTGTCCCTCTATCCTCCTCTCACTCACTACAGTTAGTCCTCTTTCTCATTTGCGAAAACTGGACCCCGATGCCAGTGTGTAAATACTGTTGGCGTGTGGACGATCTTTGCATGGGACGCTCGTAAAGAATGGTCGTATTCAGAGTCCAGCACCCCTTCTATTCCACGTCGCAGCCCTCCCTTCGCGGTACGACCTACCACCTCCCCCTTTACTCTCCTGGGGGGCTCCGACGGCGCGGTGCGGCCGTGGCGACCACAGTGCAAAGTTTCTGAACCGAGACAAGCCGCAATATAATGCTACCCTTGGAACTGGCCACGGAGTTCACCCTCTTTCCTACCCCATTGCCTCCTAGGTCTATGAGCTTTCGTTTAAGATAAACTTGAAAATTTGTAGAGGCCCAAGTGCGAGCTACAGGATATCATTAAATAAACAGTATATCTATATCGTACTCTTAGAAGAAATTTAATTGACAATTTATTGCATTTAATTATCGATTACGTGTCTACTTGTCCATCGACCGTTTAGCTGTTACGATATTCGTTAGGGGTGGCTTTTAAAATTCAATGTGAAAGTAAAATGATTTAGCGTTGCGATGATCGGTATTGAAAGGGTTTGGTTGAGATTTCGCGATCCGATAGTCGCGTCTCCTCCGCAAGGGTAATATTGATTTACGCGAGGAACCCCAAGCCTAATCCGGCAGGGCCATAAACAGATCAAGTCCAGACTAAATCCCGCGCAAATTGTTACTAATTCGCATCTTAATAATGACCGCGTCAGAGGCGTCACCGTATCTCAGAACGTGGCAAATTAGCCGCGATGACAAATGACAGTCGAGCGTGCACGTGTGCCGCAAACCCTGGCCCGTTGCTACTCTCGTACGGTCTACGGCTTTCTACCTATCCTATACGTATTCCCTTCCTACTGTACTAGCCCAGCATCCCTTACTCACGGTCCATGCCTACCGTGCCCACTGCTACCTCCTACCCTCCTGCCAGCCAGCCTGCCAGCCTGCCTGCCTGGATAGGTATGAATCCTCTGGACATACCGCAACCAAGCTAGCGATACGGCTGCCTATTCAACATGTGCAACCGTCAACGTGCCCAGATACAATCAATCAAATCAATTAATGATTCAATTGTCCGATCGAGACAAGAGATTTCACCCTATCTCCACAATTATTGAGCTACTGTTATTCGTGTGAATTCGAAAATAATTTGAAAAACACCATCTTATCGTACAATCGGTGAATAAATAAATCAATTAAAAATTAATATTCGATTAATCAATATTCCATAATCACTCGTGATATACCCTTTACCGTATCTTAACTTCTGTATATCTGTATAGATACATCGTCCATATACGAATGTTGTATACCAAGCAGAGTATGACGTTACCATTTGCATAGAAGGCCTTGCATAGTACACCCTACAGGCCAATCCTCCTTTACGTCATACGTATGCACTGTAGGTATAGGGAAGGTAGGTAGGTAGGTATACGGCAAGGCAACTGTACATTGCATATAGTTGCATATCCCATTCCCGTCTATGTTCCATATCTATCTAATTATTGTCGCGAAGCCCGGCAGTCCGCAGCCGTGATATACCGCATGCTAATAAGCGACTAAAGACCGGGGAACCGTGGTACACGCATCCATAAATCTTAACGACAGATTTCAGACGGAATGGAACCCACTTTGAGAGTTCATACAGTATCCCTTAAATTTTTTAAATAAAATTTTCAAAATCATACAAAATATCGACACCCAATCATTCAGATCTGGACGGTACCGTAATGAAAATGCTTCGTTATTAGTGTATGAACATTGTAAGCATGCAGTTGGTCGAAGTTCATATGATCGCACATGTTAAAATTCACGTACGCGCTGGAGCTACGGGTATTTCAATGTGTTACGGTTGCACGGGACGATTCATAGGGTTATCTCGATACGTGCAATCGACAGTGCAGATTGCATCGGTGCATCCTCATTGCGAATGTTCCAATATAGGTGGCACGGTGACTGTATACATATATATGGACTCTGACTGGTTTGGTTTCGGGCTGGCGAACTCGGCCTGCGATGCAACAGCGACCACACATCAATTCACTGCAAATGGACATCAATACTGGTAATTAATACATCGCGCCTCTGCGTTCTCGATGCCTGTTCGAATAGGGGCTGGGTGCCTGTAGTATCTCTTTTCAACCCCTGGATCGGCTTGATTACATATGTGGGGATGGACTCAGAGATACGTCATTCGTACACAATTACTCTGGTGATTTTAGTAGAGGAAAATTTCCCGCCATTTTGTATATGTAGTAACGTCATGTGTGCTTGTCGTGCAGGTTATAACGGTTAGGCCGATTGACGGATTCGCTTTAGACTTGGGGTGGAAGTCATTGGGGATGTCGGATAAATGGGGATGCAATCGTTGCAATGGGGTGAATTGATGCGTACTTGAGAAGGGGGTTGTTTACTTTTTTCTCTTGTTTTTTTTTATCTCTTTTAAAGAGTACGATTTATAGAGAAATCAGGGGTGACTCAATGAGATGTCATGGGGATGAAATTTTTAGTCTTGGAGAATGATCATAAGTGGTCGCCTAGGGTGACCGAGTCTCTGGGGGGAAACTGAATGGATGGTACGTGGCTGGTAAATGTATATCTTCAATAGTATGCTCCATAATTGCCGTACAAAACAATTCCATTTCAATTCGTCGCAAAAAATCAGGAAAATCCTAGCAATGCAATTTATTCGAGTAATTTGATTTAACGTTGTACGTAGGGGTGGGTTCGATGGAGGTTTGGTAGATGCATGTGTGTAATGTCGTATACTACATACATAACATCCATGCCAACCTACGAATATGGAAAGTGTAAAAGAGAGGGAAACGCATACGGCCCGATGGAAGGTGATAAATAAAAATACATCAAGTGCAACCTTTTATGCCACAAATTGATACGCATGCTGTGGGCCTTCCTGCGGGACCACGTAACGGGTGTCTGATTATTTTCCCATTAACTGTACAATCCGGAAACCACACTAATTAATGTCGCATTCGTGTTTCTGATTGTTGCACGTAACCAAGGATCATGTTTGGATTAAATTTATTAATCCAAATATCAATTTATCATTTATAACCATAGATACATAGGATGTTTAAAAATCCTCCAAAATTTTGTATTTCTCTCAAAATAATTAATTGCTGTATAAATTCCATACTCATCATTTCCTAATGTCGAGTTCTATAATGAAAATTTGGATACACAAGAAGCGTAATGATTTCGATGAAAATTTTCACCCGGTACATAACACCGAACGAACCTGACGTGGAGGGGCTTGCAGGATGCACAAATTGGTTATCAAAGGATATTACTGCGCTCCGCGCCACCGATACACACTCGATTTGATGTGTTGACGCCAGCATCCCCGTTTCGACACCCTTCCCTCACCCGTTTTACCAATCTCGTCCTCTCTCCCTCTGGACCACTCATCGACAAGCCTCTCTCTCTCTCTTTCTCTCTCTCTCTTTCTCTCGCTATCTCCTCAAACCCCTAGGAGAGGCAGAGAAAATATTTGCGTACACTTCGGTTCTATCGGATTTTCCACTTGCAGCTTGCTGGCTTTTTTATTAAAAGCTCTTCCGTCCCATCGTCTCTGGGATTCACATGAAATCAATTTCCATCGCACATACTCGAGATGAATTTTATTATCGTGTAAAATTTTCATACTCAAACCACTCTCAAGAGACAGCTTACATCACACCTATCCACACTATATCCATACCACACTGTACCATATTCAAAGGCCAGTAATTCCAATCCAATACCTACTCGAGTTACGAGAAGGGGATTAGACGAGGTAATAATCAATGATCAGACTAATTGAGTGAGATTGATTGTATCGACAGATACTATTATCTGATATGTGTTCCGTAGTCCCATTAGTACTCACACGTCACATCTTGGCGCAAGGGATTAATCCAGGTAGGTATATACAGTTACCGACTATCCCTATACAAGACTCATAAGAAAAAGGTACAGTTAGGTAAACGATATTATTTAAGTATTCATAATAGAACGAAGCAAGCGTTACAATAGTCGCATCCTACGAGTAGCAAAGTAAGAATAATAAAGGTAGGAAAGACAACACCGTACTAGGATACAATACTGAACAAAGCCGTTCGGCACTGGTCTGGGTAAAGTATATTATCGCAATGGTGAGAGACAATCGCGTGTAAAACAATACCGCGTGCAGTAGAAAAGACACACACGAGATGACCGTAACGTGTAACCGATATCCAAGCGAGTGGCTGTTCAGTTTCAGCAGTGCGTTTTACGGAATTACGGATACCTGGGCCTTACATGTCCATAGTCCGTAGATGCATGTATCCAACCTTACAGTAAATCTTTATTGCCGTACCGGATTTCATCTGTCTATCTAGAAATACCTGACAGACTGCATTATAGGACAGTGCATCTTGCCACATCCTGAGGTTCGTATTGCACCTACGGGAAATGCATTCTGTCTTATGCGTCAAGTGCAATGGACTTTACAGTGGCTGCTTCCATATCGGATACGATGCGGTCTGTACATCCTGGTTCGATTTTACTTGATCGATATTCAAGGATATATATATATAAACACATCCAAAATGATGACTTTTGAGTTCTTTCGAATTTAGGGATACCCTGTATAGTACGATCGTTAGCGTATACCTGCAATTTGTGACTGTTTGATCGATTCTTGTCGAAGGGGTTGATATAACGGATCATCCCTAGTCAGAGGGTTGGATTCTCGGGTCGGGACCTGGTAGTCACCAATTGATGGTAAGCGTCACGAGTCACCACGCTCGACAAATGTTCTGGCGAGAGTCGACCGATATGTGACCAATCATCATGAAAACGCTCTTCGTCATTGACAATCTGACCAGACGAGTCGATGACTTCAATTTTTAATGTGTTATCAGGTCATCAGCACGCGATACGACTAACCATATTTTTTTTATTATACATTCATATATATGTAATATATGTCAGACCTTGACTTAATTCTGGCCTTGATTCGGCTTATGGATTCTTGGCTCCGTTCAATCTGGCTTTTCGAAACAATCCTATGAGACGCTCGACATAATCACACGATATTATGCATGGGATATATTCGGTGCACATCCGCGGGCGTATTCTCCGCGTTGATTTATCGTTGTCTTCATTATTAGGAATGCACGCGCCGCGTGGCCATTATGCGCGAGCCGTAGCTGCAGTGTCTGTCTGTCGGTCTCTATGTGTCTCTGTCCGTCCGTCAGTACCGGAACGTACAATACCGTACAAGTACGAGTCGCCATACAATGCCCATACGTGTAGGGACAGTGCACAAGGCTGGCATTGAGACACCTACGCAACCACGGTCAGATATAGATAGACAATTAGCTAGCGTCACCGTCTATAATTCTGTTAGATTAGTGGCCGGGCATCCTGCAGGAATATCTCATGCAATCTGGACGCGTTTGCCAGAGAAATCGGCCAATCCCTCTCCGGTATTCTGGATCGTCGAATATACCGTGCAGTGTGGTTATCTGTACAACCTCAGATGGGTATTTGAGTATTTCGTATACCGAAGTCAAGTAGATGTCGTCCGTTTAGGATCGGACTGGGGGCCTTGCACAGTGGATAAATGTAAGACGACGTTCTGGATCCCCATAAAATATTCAAGGGTGCGCGCGAGTAATATTTCACGAAGGAAATCGGTCGGTTGATTTTTATAATACTGGTCAAATATAGCCTAGGGGTAGAAATGGCAAGGTCCGCCCGTCTCTCCATCGTCCTCTGCACAAAGGGCCGCGGCATAACAAATAGATGTATAAAGGGTCAATAAAGGCCATAGAAGGAAGGGTCCTTCTCTCCCGGAGGCTCCAGGGGAAATAAATCTGAGCTCCGCAGCCGCCGTCGCGCCGCCAGTACTACCGCCGCGGCGCTTTAACCTCGCAGCGGGATCCTAAAAATCAAGGGGTTGACGACGCCTGATCGCGAGGGTGGCGCGCTACCCAGAACTTTTATATTCGGTTATTGATAAAAAGAAAAATACGTGGGGCGGGCATATACTCGAGGGATTCGACCACTAGAGTACAATGGTTAGCATGAAAATGCCTTATGAAATATTCTATATGGAATTGCTTCGAATTTTTTCTATAACGTGAATCTTTTTTGATCTACTTGCTATCAGTAGACATAACCCGGTCCCTACCAGACTCTGATTCCTTACTACCTCTGTCCGTAGCATGGACTGTATCAGGTGACTATTTCTATAGGATTTCTGATACTTCTTGGCAATTTCTGCAAATCTCAGAATGTACATCATGTTTATGGAGCGCCGGAAGGTCCTGTGGGGTCGCGGGAGAGTCTCTATAAAGACGCACCTTCCGGCTCATTTTACGTCCTTTAAAGTGGACTTTTCATATTTCTCGAACGCCTCCCTATCTCGAAATTGGTCTTCCGAGACCGGGACACCATGAAGCACTACCGAGCGGAGGGTGGAACACCCCTTCTGTTAAAAGGCCCCAAGCTGTCAAGAGGCAGATCCCCAATAAAATGTATCCATGAATTCCTTGGACTCGATATAAAAAGACACTGAACGGTTATCACTGCCCGAGATTATAGAAATGGCAAATTTCACATACGTCCGACCACGTATCACGTCACTGTACCGTCAAAACATCATAACGGCAGTCCGGTCCACGGTGACGTTTCTGGTAAAAGTCGTACGGCGATGCGTTACGATTAACGAGTATGACGTCACAATATTTCAGGCAATTTCAAAAGCAATATGCAATAATATTAAAATTAATGAAAGCACCTTCGTAAAAAGCGTAACGCACTCGTGCACAGCTACATAACGATATACGCAACGAGAGAGAGTGAAACAGAAAGACAAGAGCAAGAGCGTAAGAGAAAGAGATAGATAGATAGAGAGAGAGAGAGAGAGAGAGAGAGTGAGTGGCAGAAGGGAGAGGCCACTCGTAATAATCTCCACTAATTTAGCTTCTGGAATACGGTAACTGTATCGTTAATATTCTGAACCCGGTAAATAATAGATGTTGATGCGCCATTTGGGCCGATGAGATTTCAGGGTGGAGTGTTCGAGCTTGAAGTGGACCGTTGTAACGTTCACGGTACCAGAGGGGGATCCTGCTGGGGGTGTGCAGAGGGCGAGTTTTCCCTCCCCCCCTGACAAATCTCAAACCCCACCTTTCCCCCTTTCCCCCTCCTCATACCCACCTACCAGGGAGAATATTCAAGCTAGCACAGACCCCGCTAACAGTCATTTATAAATATTACATTGACGTTCCTACGTTTCAACTCCGAATCCCTGGACGACGTTGCTCCACTTTCGAAAATCTAAATTTTCCTCCTGCGCGTCGGTGCATCCTATTGGTATCGAATATCCACTTGCACGCAGGTACCGGTAGAATTGAGAGGTGTTAAAAATTTTACTCGTGAGAAAATGATCGTAAACGAATTAAATCTCCATGCAGTACCAGAGTCTACGTGAAGATTTGATCGGAGTCATAGTCAATAATTTACGTACTTGTTCGTATGGTAATCTTACGTAGCGCAAGCACGTATTCGACTTGGTGGACGTATGAGAACAGGTGAACCCGACCGAGTGGCTGCTGGTTACCTTTAGCCAGACAAAATATTTCTCCCTATTACAAAAGCCTCTGGGGAACAACCTGCCTGGAATGTGTACTTGCACCGGAGTCCATTTTCCAGCATTCGAGTGTGGATATAACCAGAAAGGTGTATTGCACACGTGTACAAGTGCATGTAGGCACACGTATGAACAGCAAGGATAGAATACTTGACAGGTAGGGAGAGTTCAAGTTCCACTGTCAGTTGTACGAGCACGATCGGTGCCTCGAGAGAAGTTACCCTCAGGGGGGCGGGGGGGGGGGGGGTGAGAGCAGAGTAGAGGGTGAAAGATAGGCATATGTATGCATGTATACAGACAGTCGGTGGATTTTGGAGAAAGCCAGTGGGGGGAATATTCGAGGGTGGTTTGGCCTTTAAGCCGTAGCGCGGGATTTTCAAATTCAATAAGTGATAATCAATGCCAGTGTCTAACAGGTCGAGTGAAAATCGTTCAAACAGTCAATCAAAAGGATTGGACCAATTTTTTTCTTTTAACTTTCATCCTTTTTTTTTATTACAAGCTTCCTTCCTTCCTTCCACTCACAGCACTCGACGCCTGGCGACGTCGAGCTAAACCCGTTTGACGTCGATGTCAAAAGAACCAACTACGATTTGGCCGGATGTACCCCGTAGTCGATGCCAGAAAAAAAGTGGCGGAAGATCAGTCGACGCGTTCGACGTGAAAAATCCTAAAATTGGAGGCACTCCTTCCGGTTGGTTAGTCAGACGGCATACACTCATATGTGTATATAGGTACCAAGTAAATAAACTGTATATAACATGCTCATCGTCCTCAGTACCAAAAGCTCGTTAGAAAATTGACTATCCAAATTCTACTGGGACCCAAACGACTACTACTTTGACAGGCATGTGTCATCAGTGGCGACCGCGATGTTTCTTCTAATAAAAGTATCATAAATCACGTATTGTAAAGTTTCCACAAGGGATGCCGAAAGATGGTCTTACCAAGCGAGACTGATTGAGAAGTAAACTGGTGCCATATAGCAGGATGAAATTTTTTTCTCAAAGGATGACAATTCTCTCATTTATTAGCACGAAGCATTCACAGCTAAGAAATAGAAAGAAAGGAGAGAAAAAAATGATCTATTACAGGGTCTAATGTCTGAGCATATTCTGGATACGTAATAATAGGAAACAGCGTCCAGGCGCAAATTAACCTGGGTAATGAAAACACAATGAAATTATAATAAACCAATTGCCAGGTTGATTCGCAGTTAGGATGGAGGCCATTCAATAATAAAACACATACCTCTGTAGCTGCTTCGCCACGGAGTGGGAAGCAAGAGAATTAATTTCTCGAGAGCCTTTATGCTCTCTGACTGACCAAACAGTGCTGCCTGACCCCACTACCACCCCCTCCCGCCCCACCGCCGGCATCTGTACCTTCGTAACGTAGACACGTACGTTCTACGAAGTCACGTATGTGATACGTATGAACGCGTCACTCCATGGGTGTGAGAATGACGTATAGAGAGGGAGAGAGGGAGTGAGCGAAGGAGAGTGGGAGATTATTATAAGGAGTGAGACAGAGAGAAAGAGAGGGACCAACCCTTACGAAAATACCTATGCGCACTCATACCTGCAACATTATTAAAGCACATGAAAATTCAAAATACACTTATGGGAAGTGTGCGCCTGGGGAACCGTATAACACAATGATCAAACATGACCGTGCGTCGTTGCGTTAATATTCACCGGCCGAGGTAAGTATAATTTCTAACCGGCGAGAAAATGAGGTTTCAATATGAGGGAAAGCCGGGGGGTGGTAGTGAATGGTCGATTGTTTATCCTTGAGGTACCGTAGGCTAATAATTTTTTGAAAAGGTATTTTTTTTTATCGGGAGAGATCGTTTAGGATTCGATGGTAATTTTGAAATGAAAGAAAACAATTTTTTAGAGGTTTGAAAAATGGGATTGGGGGCAGTGAGATTTGACTGGTGATCAATTTTGAAGGTATATCACGTTTAAGGGTTGGCATACGACATGGGATCCGGGATATGAAAATTCTAGATATGAAAGACGCAAGAATTTACCGGCTCATATGAAAATATGTTAACACGTATTCGCCTACGCGATTAGGGGATGATGCTGGAGAAGCGCAGTAGAGCATAAGGGTTAGTCTTTGTTGCGGTCAGACACGGTCAAGGGTAGGGAGAGGAACCTCAAAAAGGGTATGTGTTTTCGCAAATGTAGGTGCGGTTCTCAAGCCAACCCTTATGAAATTATTTCGACCCCCGGGCCCAGTGGCGAGGGAAATAACAACGCGAGAAGAATTATTAGAAAAATTAATTATTTGCCCGGGTCTCTTTATTAATTTTGTCATTATTTTTTTTCACCCTGGCCTTCCTACTTTATACCCTCTTAACCCTATCCCTCCACCATTCAGAAATAGCGAAAGCAATATTTTTAAAAATATTTCCTAATTTTCTAATACCATATCAATTTTCATTATTTCAAATCTCATCCAAAATGTCTTCCGTGAGTAACCTCCCCACAATCTCATGCGTATACTTTCATACTCTCTCTTCATCCCCTAAGCAAAAGAGGAAAGTCAACGAAAAAAAAAAATGCCTCCGTCCTGACAGCGGCTGCATCCCCTTTACCTTTTCGGCTTTTTTGCCGGTCTGGCCACGTCTCAATTATAGAAAGCCTTGCTTCGACTGCCACGGACGAATTCCAATTAGTCGGTGGCCGTGCCATGTCGCGGGAACCCCGTATGGGGTTTCCCGGATTCTGTACGAGTTCCTTTCACGGAGTGACTCGTTCATTTGCCTTTCATCCCTGCCTTTTCTCTGTCTCTTTCTCTTTCGTTAGGATCCCCACATATATGCATACGTGTTATATTCCACATATCCTCCATAGCCGAGACTGGACCAGGCAATACGTACCGTAACCCATCCCAGAATGTATACTCGTATCTGGTTCACAGTCGTCAAAGCCAGCTTGGAACTTCGAAAAAGGTGTTAAAATAAAACATGTGCGTCAATTTATCCAGTTCAATGAAATGGCACTGATAGGATGCAATTACAAAGACTTTCCGAGGACCCGATCGATTCACTGTATCCTTATACCCAATACGATTTACTGCGCACATGGTGCTGTATTCCATTTTAAACAGTTTCATTGAAAGATGTATAATGTAATAAATATTAAGGAATGTCTGAAAACGTTAACGCTAATAGTTGAACGAATGTTTCATAGACGGAATCAAGTCTACCTTTAATATGCCGTTTGAATCAGAGCTTTATACAACGTTACCAGTTGAGATAGCTCCCGGCTTGACGTGTTTGCATTTGAGTGAGCCGGCAGTATTGGATGCATATGTTAATCAGCAATATGGCGCGGAGTAGATATTACCCTATACCGTGGTACAACGGTTCTCTTGGTTCTCGTTCACTCTCACTATACCAAACCCAACCACTACCACTGGAATAACCACTAGCAGTTACGCTACCATCAGCATCACTGCCTTCGCCATCTCAAACTCCCCGACTGTCTATAAACCAAAACTACCGTTGGTCTATACAGTGTAGCATCTCTAGGATTTCTGATTTCGAATTCGCAGTACCGATCCGTCAAACTTCACCATTGCGGTATACAGTAAACGCATAATATCTGAATTATTATACATATCACGAGGAATTGATTTATTTTGGATTATTTTTTTTCAAAATTACATTGATCATTATTACCATATTTTTTATGTCCTACACAATTACGGGGGGTTAAGCGAATTTCATACTTGACTAGGTCAAAATCGAATTTGAATAAGAAATTCATAACAGCGCATCATCTTCATGCCGATTAAAGATTCTCATAGCTTTGATCGTTCGTGCGATTAAAGTGCCTCGGAGCCAATCGAGAAGTCAAATTTTTAAGACTCTCAGGAAATTGTTCTAAAGAGTATGATAAAAAAGTCAGACTTTGAAATTAACCGACGTTTACTTCGAAATTACTCAATGGTATAACCGCAAGGATAGAAATCCCACAAGGGACAAATATTCTTGAAGAAATCTTTAAAGGGATTAAAATTTCCTTTTAACCACTACATCAGACCCAGTCTCTGCAACCGTCTGTGTAAAGGATCTTTACAATCTGTACAAACGATAGTCGTCCCTTTTATCAATCAGTAGGTAGATTTATTTATTCGATTAGATTGTTAGATATTAAAAGAATAATTTTTCAGATTTTAAATAATCCTAATAATAAAAAATAAAAAAGTAATATACATGATCATATTATATAAGGCCTAAACCATGAAGGGCATCAAGTATTAAGATTGCCCTTTACCTAGATGTATATATAAATCAGCTAAATGAGGTGTGAAATCTGTTTTCAACCAAGAACGACACACTCGATCGTCTTTGTACATTTCCCTTCGGGACCCTTCGGAACCTTTCGGAACCCTTCGACTCCTGTCCTATGACCCCAGAACACTAGGAAGGTTCAAACATTATCTAACCTTTTCACCTAACCTTCCGCCTGCTAATCACCCCACCCACCCTATTCTACAACCAATTGCCCGCCTATAGGTACCTTCAGCCATCCCTTCCTTTCCCTTCCATATCTTTCCCACCCTTTGTTACAATTTGACCAACCGACATTTTGACAAAGGGTTAATCGTCCAGCACTGTCAACTCTATTTCTCCTATATGTATGTCATCACTATCCTGCATATAAGACAAGGGTAAAACTTACTGTCACGTATATATACCTACTCTTTCAAGAGCATTTAACGTCGATTCGAAAAGACGTATCGTTTTGGGGATTCAATGGAAACATCCCTTTATCCTGGCCAATCGTTTGCAATACATCGGGTTTCCGTTTACAAGCGCACAAATCCTCCCTCTAGAGTATCCCGGCATCCCTTTGCCAAGGGTTGATTTACTGTGAGCTCGAGGGTCGAAGGAAATTCTTTTACCCACTTTCCCCTTTCCTCCCTTACTTTTCCCAAAGACACTGCCAGCACAGTGGATATGGATTTTCCAGGATCTTGAGTGGCACGCAATTATGTGCATCCACAAAGTTATATGCAACGTCTGGCGATAATGAATTTGTATTTTCTGTAAAACAAGAGAGATGGCAATATTATATATTGTGCGAGCCACTTATTATTATCTATAGGTAAGCAAGGAATTCGATTCCGCTTCTCGGCATAGTAATATAGCCAAGTCTATTTCGTAGTGTCACGAGAAATGGCTCCTATATCACTCGACATAGATGCACGTGAAATTTCCAATTTCACCATTTCGCCACCGAATGGGCACCTAGTATAACTATTCGTCCTGTTACGTAAGTGCACGTGTCAGTCCCAGTGTTAAGATGCATTTTGATCGTACAATTTCTGGAAAGTTTCTAGAACTTCAAAGAGGAGGAATACCTATGGAGAAATGACATACGGAAATGATCTATCTTCAGTATTCGCCATGTCGAAGGCTAATGGGATCAGGGTAAATTGGTAATAATATTTTTCCCCAGTATCTATTGGCAGCCCTGTTACCTCCCTGGTGGTGTCATTTTTTTGCGTCGATCTTATTGGAAAGATCTTTAGTCATCTCAAGATGGAAAAGGAATAACGAGATTCTTGGCAGACTTCTCTGCACACGTTATACGTATATATTTATCGAGATGAGAACTCGGAAGGATTCTATCCGGGATACCGAAATGGCCGATGAGAGGAGCAGATGGTTCCGTTGTTCTATAAATTAACGACATCGCTCCGGCTGTTTGCTATATTAATATCGCCTGCGGTTTGGATGCACTTGAGAATCTTAGGCTTGGAATTCATAAGGTGCTAATAGAATTTTCGGCTGGAGGTTCTGAGAGCTACACTAATAATACGTATAGGTGGGTCCCGACTTTACCTTATAGAAAATAAATATAGGTGGGAGTGAAGGTCCCATTTATACCAAGCGTGTGAAAATATTCTTACGGTATACACGAGTAATTATCAAAAATATCTGCCGTGGGATTTTAACAAAATTTTATTCTTAATATTTCTACTCGTAATATATAATTATATAATATTGAACTTTGACCTTGTTAACTCTACATACACGAGTCAGAAATAAATATACTTATCATTCTGTCGAATTGAGTCCCACATTTTTTGGGTCAGCATTTTTCAGGATCAAATCGCACATGAATGCTAGGCAGAGGTAAAATTATACGTAAATGGGTGAGTCATAAGGTCCAATTTAAAAAGAGTTGTATGCAATCAGCCTGCAATGTGCTTTTTGTACAATTACGTTAAAACGCGTAACATGTGTTAGGCAAATGAAGTTTCTCGGAGACTGAGAAGTTTCGGAATCAATGAACGTTGATGTATTTGCCGACGAAAATTAATATCACTGTCTGCGACAATCGCATGGCCGTAGGAGACTTAATCGCGTTAAGTTTGTGTCTGGGCCGCTTTGTACTAGATTTAGCAGGATAAGCGATTCCCGGTCGTTTCAGGAGACAGTCTCTCAAAAAAGCTCCCAACGAAATTGGTGGACTTAAAATTCATTAACTCTCTTTTGGATATGTAACCCTTTGTAATGTATCCTGAAGTCCATTCAATCCTCATTCTTCAACCCTTTCCATTTTTCACAAACAATTATACATATACGATTACATCGTAATAACTCCTATATGTATATAGTAAAAGATGGCTCCTTGGATTTTAGTTTCCATAACAATGATTGCAATACAAATATTTAGTATACAGTGAATGTGCAGTTGATCCTTCGGATGAAGTATAGATGGAAGTGTACCCAATGAGATTATCCTATACCATAGGCATATTTCCAAAATGCATGACTCAAATTTAACACAGATATAGCTTAGGTCTATACTACACTTCTGGTATGTGCTGAGTATAGTAAAAGTGCAGCTTTCGGCATAGTTCCGTAAGTCTTCCCATCAGAGGGTGATTAGAAGTGACCAGGTGACTTTGAGTCCACCCATAAGCCAAGTGGAGAAGCACAAGCGAACGCAGATTGACGTGACCGGTCCCCTAGGGAGCACAGTAAGGGATGCCCACGTCAACCTACGACTCCCCACTGCTCAAATCGTCTTGGAGTATTTACTGCGGAGTTAACTGTGATAACAAAGTGATATCACGAAGAAGGTATAGCTTAGCGAAAGAAATTAAGAAACCAGGTAACACAAAAAAAGAAAGAGAGAAAAAGTAAATGATAAAGTGCAAAATTTACCTTAGAAGAGGGATGAGAAAAAGATGAACAGGTGATGAGCGAAATGCAAGAGAGAAAGAGAGAGACACCGCTTGCGATAGCCGAGAGATATAAGGTAACAAAGGGTGCCCGAGAGAGAGGGAAAAGGAAGCGGCGTCCAAGAGCTCGATATAGAAGATCGACTCTCGGAAGACTGACTTTGTTCCGTATACCAAGCATTACCTGGTACCCATCCTCCCATTCGAATACTGATCGGCAATCACTGCCCTCTTGCGACAAATTTTTCAATTACAACTTGTACAGTAAACATCAAAGATTTTCTAAAATGGGGATACAGGCTTATCGATGTTTGACAATGATCCTTACTCTAGGGAATCGTTGTCGGTACCTGTACTGCTACTTCCAATTGTAAGTCTTCCGTGATGTTGTTTCCTTATTTGTCATATGTTAGTCACTTGTCAGACAATATAATTAAGATGCTGGAATATGCGTTTTAAGTAATTTGCGCACTTTTTGATATGTCGTTGCATAATTCTAAGCTATAGTTATACTCAATTTTGGAAAAGTATTTTGAAAATTTCTATAGTATAAGATAGTCTCGTTGGTTATTTTTCTAACTATACCAACAACGGGCAACAACGATCTTCCGGGTTTCTTTTTATATTTTTTTCCGTTTTCTATATCTAACCAGATGCCATCTCTGCGTCGTCCTTTATAAGGATTTGATCCCTTGGACAGCGTATTATACATTATAGAATCGGACGGTATATATTTTGTCCAATTTCATGCAGTCGGTATTAACTAAAACGTCGCTTTTAGATACGCAGGACGACGGGGCTCGGCTTATCTTTCACCAAACGCGACATATAAACATCAATTCAATGTATGAAATCTGTCAAAATGAATTTCGCTTGGGAGCTACCGGAGAAACGTAGCCATCATTTTTCTTTCCCGAGGCCGAATGTGATCTTGATATAAAATATCGTTGTATTATTGCCACCGGAAAAACTCCTGGTCCTTTAACGTCGAGAAGCCCCTTTACCTTGAAATACCGAGTCCCTTTTCTATTTTTGTCTCTATTCTTTTTATTATCCTTCTCTTCTCTCCCTCCGTAAAATCCGTTAGTCTTGTAATACAGGAAACGGAACATGTTACCTACGCATCGGTCTTCTATTAAAGAAAGTCAATGACGGGATGAATGTTTTCTCTTTACAAGCCATTACGAAAAAAAAAATATATATATCGGCTATGGTATTTTATAATTTTTTTTATTGTCGTTCAGGAGCAATAACCACTTGACACTTCAGTAAAATCAATTAGAACTACTATACTAATCGAGAGGGTGTTGTAACGCACAGACTATAGGAATGGGACTGATAATTATTTCCTTCTTTTTTCTTACACAGTTCAAAGGTTACAATGAACTTTGTGCTACTTTTGTTGTAACTGATAATATTTATTAAATTTTTTATTTCAATCTATCTGATATACGGATATGGATCGAGTTAAGCATATTATACAGTGTGATATAGAAAAATTGACTTTAGTCGAAAGTGGTATGGAGTGAAATGGTTGGACAACCAAAAACGTGGATGGCTATTAGTCAGGTATGCGGCTAACCAATTAAATGTAAATGTTTGTTTATGAGTTTGGTAGAACGCGCGGACGTTTATTGATGTACAGCATTAGCCAACGCATCGACGTGTACCTGTCGGCCAGTATAAAATGAAATTGTAGACGAAAGATAACACTGCGGGACTTTAAATCAAACCTATCGTCCATTATGGCTGCGGATAGTCCTATGAGTTTCAATGCATATATCAAATAGGATCATTTCAAATTTTTGACTCGAAATTCATTCTATGGATAAGAGATAAAAGTTATCGGAAAATATATTTATAGCGATTAAAAAATTTTTCTTTAAATTATTTATCATCAGGGAAAATCAATGGATCGATGTCATGACTTTTATGGGAGAAAAAAGATAATATCAGAACGTCATAAAATTGTTAAAGATTATAGATGTAATATTGTTCATGAGGTAAACTTCGAAAAGCGGAACGGATACGAATGGATCTATGAGGATCCATGGGGCGCCGGGCACCCGTGGTGTAGGGTGTCCGCCATCTTCAAATTTATTAGTCGGGATCCATATCGGGACGATCTGCCCACCGAATAAATTGCTCATAATTTTTAATTTTATAGCGCAGCTCACAATACCCATGACAATGGTGGCTCAGGTTGTGACGTTCACTTATGGGCACTTACGTCTGGAGACGGAAGCATTGATTAGGAGACATCTGTTGTCTTCTTGATTTTCTTCCTATATTTCTATGTACTTATATGCTACCTGTATATGCATTAAACGACTTGCGGGTTATACTGAATTCATTCTTGGATTGGTCTGATCTTGTTATATTCTTTTTGTAATTCTTTGATGATCCAATCAGTGAACATTGATTATGCCATTTAGAATTGTAATACAATCATTTAGGTGAATGCTGATTGGTCTGGTAAATGATCGTGGGTGGTTAACTTCTTTTCTTTAACTCAGAAGAACTATTTTTTTTTCATGCAATTAAAGTATTTGTGAAATTCTAGGTTGTACTGTTTATGCTATGGGTTTTGATTGGGGAGGTTAATTTTTGGGGTGAATTGGCGAAATAATTAGATCAATGTCCAATAAGAGTGGGTCGCAATTTATGTAGTGTTAAATATGTGGCCGGCAATAGAGAGAGTAACCCTCGTACGCAGGATCTTCGCTTAATTGGAAAGCCACGGGGCTTTCCGAACAGTTTAACTGGGCCTTCGTTGCTATCGTCTCCACCATCATAATGTAACGGGGGTCCCTTCTGTATTACAGTAGTGGATAGGGGCTAACATCCCATAGAGTTTCGTAGGAATAGAATCTTCGGACTAGACAAACCTACCTATACACTTGTACAGTCCTATCGTTGATATTTTAGTATATATAAATTCATTACATTTTTTTTCTTCCAATTTCATTCCGCAAGGTTAGCGAAGAGTCAGTAAACGTAATTAGCAAATTTAAAAAAATCAAAACATTTTTAGAAAAAAAAATTGAGAACCTCTGGATTTCGACGGTAGCAGGACGCTGTTCGTACGGTAGGAAATGGCCTGAAGGTTGTATTAGGATGCCAAACGATACACCCTTAACCGAACGATACGGATCCATCGAGTATGGGGTTGTTCTATCGGCCGTTAGCAAGAGTTTCGTTTGATTGGCCGAGTCCAAATTCCCTGGACTAATTGCTACTTTCACTATAATTCCCAATGTATCCTTTAGAGCCAAAGTCCCAACCCCAACTGGACTCTGAAATAATTCCTGAAGGATAGTTTACCGCACTGAGTGGATAGATACATGAGTATCAATAGGGTGAAGTAAAGTGGAGTATCTGATGGCTGGAGGGTAGATTTTTGAGAATGCATTTCTGTCTGCCAGGGGTGAAATAGCCCTACTATAGGTATAGGGTAGGTACTCGTGAGGTTGTAGGGGTCGTAACTCGCGATCAGGTGGCGAGGTGCCTCGTCGGTTTCTCCCTTATAAATCTCCGCGACACGCGATGATCGAAAAATATTACAAGAATATATCAGGGCCGTCGGCGCCGCCCTACTCTTCTCTAGAAGCGCCGTTACCACCCCTTTCCGATGCTCAATGCCTCACAGGGGCTAGAAGCACGAAGAGTTATATGGGGCGCGAGGTGGGCTGATGTCTATATCCCAAGACAATGATATGTGACCCGGGCAATATCAATAATTTTCGCATTTTTCTGCCGTATATTTTTTCCGACCACCCTTAACCGCCACCTACCCTTAGCAACGCACCCTCCTGCCACTCTACGTACCCCCGGCTGATTTCTCGCCAGGAGTCTCGGAGAACGGCTCGCGGGCAACTGATTTTCATCAAGACATTTTTCTTTCCCTTATTTATACTTTTTTTTTCTCCACCCCATGCATTCTTACCGAGCATCCCCTATTGTTTTTACAAACGTCAAACCTTTAGCGTTTCTGGTAAGGTCTTTCGTGCGGACCCTCTAAGCGACTAAGGAGAATAACAGTTCGATACCAATTAGCGAGAAACTACCCTTAGCGCTGGTCAGCTCATAAAAAGAAACTGCCGTAGGTAAGTAGGTATGCCTCTAGCATTAACTACCAGGCAGTGGTGGGTAGAAACGTGGTCGGGACTATAAGCAGGACTATGGTCCAAGAGCATAGTCAGGGCCCAGGAACGTGGCAGGAGTGCGCGGGCCACGTTAATTGAACGCACCGCTCCTAACGGCCTTCCAACCCTCTACCGACCACCATCCCCATCCAATGGCCATCCTTACTACTGCAAATCTATACCACTTACTTTTATGGTTTCTAAGCCTAGTCGACTGTACATACTGCCTACGCACTTTCCAAGCTGGCAAATAAAAATCCATCCACCATACAGCAAGCTGTATCAATTAACTCAGAGCAACGAGCGCGAATATTTTCACTCACTGCCCTAAGAGAATTTTTTTGGGGAAAATTTATGGACAAACATTTCAAGTATATCGACCTAAAAGTTTCTTCGATATGTCTGGACCAGCAGTATATTAACCTGGTTATTATTCTATTTATTACTATTCACACATGGCACATATGTATTGTTACGTCTCGGCCCTCTTGCATACGTCATTCACCCACATATACAGATACACAGCCACTTATACCCATGGCATGCAAGAGGGCCGAGACGTAACAGTATATTTCAGGTAGGAGTTATTGGTGTGTCGCGGTGAGGAAGTCCTGGTAATTTTTGGATAAAATGTTTTATTGTCACTTGAGAGGGATTGACCAGGTCGAATAAGAGGGTCGAGGAGGGTGGAAGAGGATGAACTACGGTATTCAAGGATTTAGGAAGAGAGTCAGTCGTACCGAATAGATAAAAAGGAACGAGAAACCAAGGTAGATCTGGACCTCATCCACGCAGCATCCGGAATTGACCGCCGGAATACGCCGACCATGGTAATATCGGCCTCAGGATTTTATGGCGTGTTTCGCCGCTGACAGGGGTTCTCAATTAACACCCCTGCCGATTTAACCAACCCTATTACTCGACACCGAAGAATAGCTACATATATGACCCTCAATGCTCTTACCTTGTTCCAGCACCAAGTATTATTTACCACTACTCAACCCCTTCACTGACACCCCATTAATTATTTTTAAAATAAAAACACCCTAATATGTCTAATTAATCGATCAATGCTTTGATGCCACGGAATCATCCCTTAAGAGAAATAATTTTTTTTTTTTCTACTATACCGACTACTGCTAAGTAATAAAAGCTGATAATAACGGTAAGCTCCGAATGGCCTTTACAATATGTAAAATATACAGTAATTATATGACTCGGAATTATGCGCAAGGGTTAATTGAATTAGAATTTCGCTTGGATTCGAGGAGTCCTGTCTTCTTCCCTTTGGCTTGTATCTCCTTTTACCTACAGCATCCCCGTAGCTATTTCGACCGCAGTGTAGCAGCATAATGGCGCAATTTCGACCTATTATAAAATCAACTAAAACCATACGTGACAAAAAGGAGAGAGTGCTCGAGCAGGTACGACGAATTAATTTAATCAGAATAAAGCGTGGTCTTGTGTAGTATCGTACGCCAGTGCTATTCTATTACTACCCCACGAGTATTCTGCATACATTTGCGAAACTACTAACAGTTCGTATCCTTTGATCTCAAATTAATATTCGTTTGACATACATTTTTCAACATCCCTTTGACCACGTTCCGTATCAAAAATATATGAACATTGTCAGAGACTGATAAATCGAGGGGGATGCTCGAAGTAGGAAGAATAAATATATAGGAAATGTTCGGTAACAGGTAAAAAGAAAAGATAAGGTAAACGAATGGGGAAAAAGAGGGGGGGGGGGGATGTTGTACATCCAGATGGCCCAGTGGGAAGTCAAAATGACATCAGTTCCTACTGTATACCCTTGTAACTACCCAAAGAAAAAACAGGCCCACCACAAATTGGCCATTCGGTCCCGTCGAAGTTGGCTACCCTAACCTAAACGTATCCAAGGCTTTGACCATATTGCCAAATATTCGGTGACATCAAAGAGGTCCACTACGATATTGATACTTAGGGAACAAAAGAGGGTGACTGTGGCACATTATCGTAAAGGCCGGGTAAGCACGTTTCTGCGATTATCCTTTCACGTGTCTTTTTCCTTCCTGATCTCAAACGTAGTAGCTAGTAGCATATATATATATATATATATATATATATATATATATATATATACTGGCTCTTCACTTCTTTCTGGACCAGAAGAAACGACAAGAGGAGATGAAACGAAATGAAAGTGAAACTTACCGAAGGACTATACTTTTACTGGTTTACCAGCCATAGTTTTATACTCACGCAATACTGACACGCCAGTATCTTAAAGGTCACAGTCAGAGTCTATGAACGTAGCTTTAAGATAAGAATTAAAAGAATCCGCAAAGCGTCTTCCTGTCCCCCCCCCGCCCCCCCCCCTCGTCATCCCCCTTCAGAAAGACTCAGCCGCAGTTATGGTCTGCAACGTAATATCTAACGACGCGAGTACAGAGAGTAAACTTTACGCGGATACTTCCTCCAGTTTTTTTTCTGTTTGGCCATACGTCAGTTTCTGTGGTTTTAAAATTATTTTAACGTCCTGCCGTCAAAGGGTTGCGGTTCGCATCCGTCGAGGGGGATTTTCTTTCTTTTTCCTTCGTAGAATGCATTGCCGTGGAACCTTTTCGTGACCTTGGGTTTATCGCGCAAGTGGAGTTATTTAAAAAAAAAATTAGACCAGGTATAACAAAAAGACGAAAAAAATATAGATCGCGTGCCGCAGTACCTAAACTAGTCCTGGCGCATCCTTTGGCTGGTGAGGTCCTGTATGTCCTGGTGAAGACATCCCAAGTGATATTTCTTATTGTCACCGGGAATTGGACGGGCCGCTAAGCTGCCGCTTCCTTTCCCCCGATAAATCAGTCCTCGTAAATAACATCGAGTGTCCGGGGTCTGCAACTCTTCCCCTCTCACTCATCCGTTCGCCAATCCCATTCTTGTCTCTCTTACCCTCTTCCTCGTCCCGAGCTAAGAAATAAAGAGCATCCAATGGACCACGAAGGGCCCTTCGTCTTCCACTATTTTAACCCTCGAGTGAACTTGCTTCACCTCACCACCCTATAACATCCATCAAGTCCAGTCTTTTCATCGAATCCTATCAAGCCTTTGATTCTTCCGTTCTGTTCCATTCTCCACTTCGTTATCACTACCGATAACAGTTCCTAGTCAGAATCTAACTCACAATTGATTCGTTTAAATGACGAATGATTTTCTTCAAAAAATCATTGCGGGATTTAATGTTACTATAGGGTGTCCTATTTCCAAAGGGATTCTATGCTACAATTCGTTACTAGGAGGAATATGAAAAGTTGGTAGAAATTGAAGAAAAAGCCAAGGAGAGTACGAAGAAATCCAAGTGGTGGTAAAGCATGGCTGGGACTTGTGGAAGAACACGGGACGCCATAAGTGGGACTCGTGTGTCTTTCGCGAGGGATCGAAGGGTCCTATTCGCGTGTATCAGGACTCTCCTCAGTATCACGCTGCTGGAGGCACGTTGATTTATACCGGCAGTAAGATTTATACGGAAGAGCCATAGGGATTGAGTCGCAACACGGCGCCGACTTATCGCGAGTGGGTAGAAGCAAACACACTGAGAATGAAGCGAAAGACTTGAGAACAACTGCGCGTATCGATCGGCCAAATTTATGGGAAGTTTAACAACATTATTCTTCGTACTCCATGCGAACACACTCGTTACCGGATTCACGTCCTGAAAATCCATTCCGCTTACTTCCGCTACTAACGGTATATTGATTTATTATAAATAAACTTGTATAACGATCGATCAAATCCTTGAAGCTTATACACACAGGTATATCGTATACACAGGTTTTACGATACCAACTACAAGATTCACGTGGATCTTTAAGTTCTGAATGTCTGTAAAGATGCGATTGAGAATTGCGGCGTCCCACAAGACGCATTAAAAGGTGCAATAAGCATGTTGCATCGGTACAAAGGTGTAGCCGCAAAAAAGTCTTTATTGGTAATTTTGCAAAAACCGCAATGGCGTCAAACGAAACGTGCCGACACAGTCTGATATTAATTACGATTGGAAGGAAAGAAATTTTAGTACAGTATTGTAGGAAGAACGTTGAGACAATAGATTTTAATTTGACTGTAGAAAAAAGTTATATAATTTTATATATTTTTTTTCTCTCTCTCTCTCTCTCTCTGCTCCTCTTACCTCTACCCCATTAGGCTGTCTCTGTCTCTCCTGTATATTGTAATCTCTTAACGCAGTACACGATCCCATATAAGTCTCCAGGGCAAAAAGTCCGGAACGCCGTAGAACAAAGGCCAGTCTCCCTCTCATGGCGTAAGGTGGAATAAGGTGGAATTACAGAAACGTAGAAAACCAGTTATGAAGCACAGTCTGTATATGCGCGATCGTTATTATATCCCTCGTCACGTACGGAGATGCGGTATGATAACCTCGGTAGAACAAATACGATACAAGGTAGGTACCTACGTACCTCTGTTACCTATCTACCTGCCTGCTGGTCCTATGACATTGCGGAGAATCATACAGAGAGGCGATCTCGCAGTCAAGGTCCCGCTTTAATCGTGGGCCTTATAAATTCGTCAGCCACCGCGGATTTAGTGGGCCCCATAAAGCGACCACGCCGGATAAAAACCGAGAGTGGGAAAGATAAAATGGTAGGAGAAGAAAAAAGATTAAGGGAGAAAAGATTGAAGAAACTGTAGAAATAAATATGAGGACAGTCCACATATCCCAGAATTACCCGTGTACCCCTCTATACGTGTGTGAGAGAGATAAAAACAAACTGGACGTATATCTATAATTAGAGATCCAGTTCGGCGAAGCGGCAACCCATAAGAAGAAAGGGAACCGGAGATTATCCAGTGAACTTGACCTTGCGCGACACAACCAAAGCCAGCCTTTACCTACAGTAAGACAGGTGCGCAGGCTTCGATGAATTATTAAGGTTGCCCTCAAGTAACGAAGAAGTATCGTGTGTTTGACTTATGCTAGTCGATCCTATCTGAACGAGTCTCGAGTGCTGAAGACATAAAACTACCGACGCTCAAAGCGCTAAACTTCTCAGGCTTAACCAGACTCCCGGAATCACGCGTTGGCTTTATTTTTGAAAATAGTATGAATAAATAAAAAAAGATATAAAGAAATATATATATACACACGTCTGTCCGTTGAAAGTTCGACGTATGGGATTACCCCTGGTTCATCGCTTGATTAACGATCGAAGATAACGCGAGCTTTGGTGTCATTCCTCAAAACCGCGAAAACCCTGTAACCTTTAATGGACTTGATAAGGATTCATGTACATTCGACTTATTGGTATTACTTATTTAACGATAAAAAAAAATTCCGGAGGTTATTAACACCGCATCGTGACAAATGATAGGATGTGGTTCTCTTACAAGCAACCGATGTATTATCGAATACTCTACGCCTATGTCGGCTATCTTCAGTATCGTTAGATCATTAATAACAGACGTATAGGACTGGGCGACAAATTAGCCGATAACTCAATGCTAATAGTTTTTTTCTCCATGTTTAGAATACATCATCACGCGTGATCGTCGGACGCGAGAATGACATTTTTGAAAAATCTGTATATTTTCGGACCTAAGCCTCGAGAGGAACAATAAGGTGGTGAAATGGTCTCAGAGTTAAAGGATTATGGGGTATTGAAAAAAGAAAGAGTATAAAAAAGGAAAATCCACATACAGGGATCTTTATCGCCTTCAGCTCGTTCAATTCGCATAATAAACAATCCTTGGCGAAGTAACGGCCAAGAAACCGGAACATATCTCGTGCGCGGCTCGGCGACAAATAAACTATTATCGCCAGCGACAAGTTCTCTCACGCCTGTGCCCTCGCACCATGGCACACCATACTGACACCATAGGCATATAGCGCCCCACACATGGTCGTGCGTGAATCAAACGTGAACCCGCCCAGGAATGCCTCAGGACATCGAAACATAGCAATGCTTTATGGTGGTCCCTGGCTGAACCTGATTTATAAGTGCATTACTACACCATGGAAAAGGAGACCTGAGAGGACCGGCTATCTATATTCTATTGGTGGTTTCACCATACACACTGATGTCCAGGACGTGTACAGGACCTTTCAGAATTGAAGGGTCGTAAAGGAGCATCGACAGGAAGCTGGAGTAAAAATATATATAAGTTAAAAAAAAAAATTAAATAGCTACATAAGAAATTAATTTTGTCACGTGATAATCGTTAGTCATAATAATTAATTACGAAATAGTTTGGCATATTAATGGCGTCTAGTTTTATCCTATGGTTTATCCAGAGAGTGAAACTAGCGAAGGTCCGTTTGATTCTGAGCTCGTAAAAGACCCTGTACTCGTGCCCAGTCACACACGGTTACATTTCCACATATGAGTATGTTGGTGATATCGTTGGCATTATCGCGTACGACATTACCCACCTTTGACTAATGTCCACGAACGAATGCCTACGCTTTGCCGATTTATAATGTCAAGGAGATGTGGACAAACACTGGGCCCCAATATATTTCAGATTATGGCTAAGCCTTGAGCGTCACGGGGCAAGGGTACCGTCTCCCCCTTTCTGGATACCAGAATCCCATAACGCCCATGACTGTTACATCCATGGTAAAGGATGCATCATGGTAACCATGAGGAAACAACCATAACACCAGAAGTGCATCATCTCTAGCGATCAGGAGAGATCCTTCGTGATAATGCCCACCGATCTACCATCGGCGTCCTATTTATCCCGTCGAGTAGCGGTCCCCATAAAAGTCCCATATCGATACCTGTGTCGGCTGAAGACATGAGAGAATTAGGAAGAAAGATCTTTGATCCTCGGTCACGTGACAGGATACGTCAGAATGACGTTTGGCGGACCATAACGTTTCTCGTCACCCTGTGAATTCGTAAAACAAAAATGGCGTTCGCGTGAGCACGGGATACGGAGATGCTGGAGGTCCTCGAAGAGACGCTGAAGGAGAACGTGTAGGTTGACGAAGGTGGGTCGGGGTGGCTGCTGAAGGTATAGGAAGGACGTAGGATAGAGGGTGAAGGAAGGCATGTGTCCCAAACGACGTATGCACGCCGAGACACGTAAACGATATATCAGGGGGTTAGCCGCTGGGGACGGACGACCCAGGCCATCTTTCTTCTACTTATACGTGTGATATTCACATGCGCAAACGTGATACACTCTATAGAGAGATGTGGCGGCAGATACCCCACCAGATACTCAGGCCAGAAGCAGCTCTCGTGAGCTGTAAATGTATTAAGGTTTGATGACCGTGGTGGGAGCCCTTCGAACTCGGGGGTAGGTGGGAGAGGGGTTGGTCGTAGAAGATCCACGTATCAACGTCATATACGTATGTACTTACCTATATATGTATTACTGTGTAAAAAGTACCTAGAGCGTGCAAGAATACCGTTTCTACCAAAAAGCACCCCTGTACGACTATGCTTCTTTTATTTTAATCGAGTAACTACTGCCTGGCGACCTAGTTACATTATTAATGGGATTGTTTCATTTTTTCATTGATACCCATAGAGTCGAAAAGGACGATCGCATTATTTTCAGATGTATTCCTGCCGATTGTGACGTTTATCGTGGATTCGAGTGTCTTGGTCCTATTTGTTTATATATTTATTTATTTTTTATTCTTATACAGGAATGCCTGCGAAACGAAGTCTTGATGTGGGATTCTCTCATGGGGCATACCTACTGGGTTCTGGTATGCTGTGCTATAGTAGCTGGTTACATAAGGGTAGTCTGTTCTGCGTACGGGGTGTGCGCGAACGAGTGTGTCTTGCATTATTACGTCCTTATATTATATCGCGAAGGTACAAATGCCTGTACGTATGTAAAATTGCTAGCCACGGCCGCGCGGAGCCCTGCGCCATAATAATATCTGTGCTGATAAATGAGACACATAACCGTACGCCTGGCCCTCCCGTATGTCTTGGCTTATTCCACTTTTGCGGCGATGCATTACGAATTTTACATTCTACAAACGGCGGCCCGCTATCTTCTGCGACACGCGATCCTTCGAGCTACGACTACCCGCTACACACCTCCCATGTTACTACTATGCCGCCTAGAGAAAGCAAATTTTCTTTTTCTTTTTTCTTCAACATTTTGCCTTTGCCACTTTCTTTATTCTATTCTTGATTTATTTCATATTTCTCTTATGCGGCAGACAGATCGTGATACTATTGACGTATATTTTTGGGT
Source organism: Calameuta pallipes (assembly GCA_030142375.1). Lineage (NCBI taxonomy): Eukaryota > Metazoa > Arthropoda > Insecta > Hymenoptera > Cephidae > Calameuta > Calameuta pallipes. The sequence continues at coordinate 625,822 of JARQSW010000685.1, forward strand.
GTACTATTTATTGCAGTGGTGAATACATACCGTATCAGAACCAGACTGTGACTCCTTATAGGTTGAAACGTAAAATTGGCGTGTGTCTTTCCTGGCACGTATGCTCAATTTTGGAAATCTCTAGCGGCTCGTTTCACGGAAATAGTAAGAGAATATGAAAACGGTTTGACGCGAGGGGAAAATCGCGCGAGCGCTCAGGACGCGTACATGTGGATATACATTTATGTATGCATATGTGGAAAGGGTGTGGGGAGAGAGAGAGAGAGAGAGAGAGAGAGAGAGAGAAAGGGTGTCTGGTGATAAATAGGAAAAGATTTGCAAAATATATAGCAGCAGTAACGCCCTGAGTCCTGGTAGAAAAGATGCTCTTGGAAAAGGTAGAATCAGAGTGTAGCTATATCTATACTACGTAAAAAAAAGAATATAAGATAGAGATACTTTCGTGTACATAACATATAGAGAGACAGACATATTGGTGTTAGCGCATTAGGTATATTCGCCAGATATAGAGTATTAAAATTTCTCGTAAATTCTGTGGATTTTCGAATAAACGGTAGGAGAGTGGAAAAGGAGAAGAAGAAAGATGGAGAAAAATATTAAGACGAAAAAAAATTAGAAGTCCACCATGTTTACTACGTGAGGCAGATCTCACAGATTTGACTTCTTCTTCATTGGTCGATTTTTTAAACTTTTTTTTATACTGTTTCTACCTACCTTCCCCTCTCGTCTCTGCGACTTTTTTGGATTAAGGAAATACCGTAAATAATGAAATGCCAGCCGATGTATCACCGGGAAGTTCGGCAGCTATTATTATTCGACGCGTGTACTTCGTAAAACCCAGTACACTCGTACCTATTCCTTTATTCCTTCCACCGAAAGACACTCATCTCCTTTCTGCTCCCTCGAATCCTATTACTCGTACGATCAACATTGGTAATTTTCCATAGAAAAGAAAATCCTCCGGTGCGTATATCATTCATATGAATGACTCGTATACGTACCGGACATCGGTTATTACCATCAGTCGCCATTGAGCATCTTGAAAATATTATCTATAAAAGTACTAACTGGCGTACGTTTATTAAAGAGATGAATAAGGATTGGTCCAACGTCAAAGAAGAAATGAAAGGTAAATGATAGTATGAGGAGGATAAGGAAAAAAAAAACGAAAAAAAAAGAAAAAAAATATAGTAAAGGATCGCAGTCAAAATACTCAGCGCAGAGCCGTATCCGCCGATAAATTATTATCTCGAAAAGATTAGGCCCGATGTCGCGACCCTCATAAATATCGGTATATTTTCGGTGCGCTAAGCCGATTTTCTTTCTGCCAATGGCTTCGAAAGGTAGCGGCTGCCAAATCGTGCAAAATCCTCTCGCATTCCCTTAACGCTTCTCGCGCCATTCATTCTCTCTTTATAGACCGGGAGATTAAAGATGCTTCCTCTATTTCTTTTTCTCTATCAGTTCTCAGTACAAAAACGAAAGAGATCCTTCTGATAAGAATTTTTTTATTTTGGCAAAAAAAAGAATTGATAAAACCTACTCTGTCGCGCGATACTCGAGTTTGAAAATTTTCTTGAATATGAAAAGCTTTCGCAAAAATTTTTAAATAAAAAAAACTATTGATCGCGTGACCAAGACATCGAGATGACAGGATGAACGATATCATCAAAATCATACAGCGATCCCGAATCGGTATGCAAGCCGTGCTCTCAACAATACGACAATTTATATGGATTTGGAGAAATCCTCAGCATCTCTTCGGGTCCAACCTCGAGTTTTACCTTCCGCTGCTTTCAATAGGCTCGCCGCTTCTCGTTGCTCTTTCTGGCACTCGGATCGTTCTGGCCGAGCATCAGCAGGGGTTTTATCTCGCATTCAGTCACTACAGCATCCTTCATGGATGGATCGGCAATCCTCTTTAACCCTCTGACTGTCCTCCTCGCACACTCGCACTTCCATCCTTGAGCGTCCTTTGCGCCGAACCCCTATAACCCCCCCCAAAGAACCCCACAACCTGCCCACTCAATGCGAGATTATGCCGCTCGCTAGTCTGAACGATGAGTGCGAAAACGCGCGAGCGAGGATTTATCGTAATTTTCTACCGAAAGGATAACTCCAACTCTGTCTCTATCTACGTCATTGGTGGGTTCGACCATTTTTGTTCTCTCCCTCTTACAATTTTTATGCCCCTTTACGCTCGACTTCCGCTATCGTAGTCTATACCTATCCATACTCTGGGAATTCTTTTTAGCAGCTACCTGACTCTGAATTCTGAGTTCATTCACCGGATATACGTGATACATGCATGTATATCTATATAGATTCAGTGCACTCTTTATTTAAAGGTTCCTACGTTACGTCGATATGCCCTTTTTAGTAGACCCAGACGGCCGCTTTCCCTGGTTATAACGATTTTGTAAACTGCTCTTCTATGCTAATATTGATAAGATAGGAAAGAGACTCTTTCTATGGAATCCCTATGGGATTTCTGTTATACGTTGAAAATCGGTTTTATTATATCATCGACCTATTGTCCACCTCAAATTTCAATTAGCTCAATCAGCCTTGCACGTGTTCTTTGATGAGGTTAAATTGTAAATTATTTACAATCCCCACATTGATTCTTCCCCGCTTGAACAAGTTGAAAGCCTCTGTCGACTTACCTCGGCTTCTGACGGCTGACGAGAGATGGCGGACTGTGTACCATCATCTTCCGTAGACGAACTTTGATTTCCAGCATCCCTGCTGCATCTTTTCATTGGACCTCGGCACCTTTAACCCTAAACGCATATAGAGCATTTAAAAAAAATAATAACACACCTTAAACTCACACTCTACGAAATCTCATGCACCTGGTACCGTGTATGCATATAACATAGGAGAAAAATAATAAAGAAAAAGGTGCCAACAAATAAGCCCATCGATCTAACAAGAATACAAAGTTTTGTTATTAATGGGATCCATTTTGCAGTGCTGCACCTATACCGATACCAGTATACCACTCAGTCACGAAACCCTTTCTTGCTTCAAGAGAAAAGATTTAACATTTATCTTTTTTTCTTCGTGCATCCTCAAGCGTCTCAATTTTGATTATACGCAAAGCAACGAATTTCGTCATTACATTTTGTAAAAATTCGTAACAATTCGCAACCAGGAATTCGCATGATTTCGAGGCCAAATATAAACGATCCGATAAATAATACAGCGCAAGACCATCCGACTGTTCTGAAATCCTTTAACGATATTTCTTAAGGTTTGCCCAGCCTGCCGAGGAGTACGATCTGCGACTTAGATCGGCTGTAACTCAGTCGGCCGATATTTATGATATTTATAGGCAACCCGAAACAATGGATTGATATTGTTTTCTGATTGGGATGGCGTTGTACGTTACATGCACTTTATGTAACGGGTCCAATGGATACCACTGGCTACTCGTTCTCCAGGGACAATACGCGTGTAAACGCACACGCGTGCAATTGTGCTAGAGCGGTAGCCTGGCATGCTTATATATGCAAGAGCATAAATAATATTTAATATGACAGCACACGGCGGCGCACTTTGTGCGATATATTTGGTATAGAAATGTCACCGATTGCGTATCTTATTCAGGTTGAGTCGGGTCGAGTCTTATCGAAGTAACATAACCAGTAAGAATTTTCTCTTCTATACATACCTTAATTTTTTTCATAAATCTACAAAAACAAAGCAATGTATGACACTGCCATAATACGTATCGGCGTGCAATCCGATTTTTTAATTTTCTATCTAGTATCGTACTGTCCCCTATTTCGTTTCATGGTGAAATGCAAAGAGATTGCCGGTATTATCGAGGCTCGAAAAATCGTTGGCGAACAAAAGATCGGCTATTTGAATATCAAATTGATACTGGCGGCCCGCGGCCGTTATCCATAATCGTATTTAAATGAAGATCACATAAGGTATGGGGTTTAATAGGGGTTACGGTTAACGTTTGGTCTTCCCTCTTATACGTGAGTATTGAAATTCACATGTCCCAATACGTATACGTATACCAAGCATACGCGCAAGCCAAAAGCACGATGTATCCACGGCAGCCACTGTTGTAAATAATAACGATAAACCATATAATGGTAAAACGCGACAAATGTAACGTAGGCTAGCATCGGCTTACGTGGAGACAGTCTATTTATACGTATCTATATGTAGTACATATTGTATATAGGAAAGTCAAAGCATGGGGACCCCCGTATATGCATACAATTGATACAGATATACTATCGTGGGCCTTACTTTATATTGTTATTCTTAACGCACATAAGCATGGGACCCATACGACTACGAAGACAGTCGTAGCCAAGGCTCTGCTTAGTTCCCGTAGGGGACCCAAGAGTCCTCAGGGCCCAGAGTCCTCGAAGGAACGAGGGGTACCGGCGCAGTCTTATATGGCGCCTTTGCACAAACTAGGCCCAACAAAGGCTTGTAGACATCTGTTCTTGTCATAAAGATGATTTAGTACGTCCACTTGGTCCGTTTCCCTTTCTCTATCTGTTTCTCGTGGCATTGCTGTATACATGTATGTATGTATATAACGTATAGATATAAATGTATCGCTAGGGATATTTATTGTGATTATTTGTAAACTGAAAATTTTCATAATTTCAATGGAGTCAACTAACATGAGGCCCATCTCTCTGGTTTTCAGTTTGATTCGCTAACCCGGAGGACGCGTCTTGGCGTTTACTGGCAAGTGGCAACCACGGGCACGCAGGTACCACGGTAGATAACCAGTTCTCGTGATTTGTGGCTATTCCCGGGCGATTCACGTGCGATAATAAAGTGGCAATGGGCTTGTTAGCGAGCACCGTGTGTCTCCTCATCCTCATCGTACCTCATCCTCGGTGAAGTTAGTGGGCCGGGTATACTATACTAGCTGAAACAATTTCTGTGAATGTGTCATCGGTGGTAGCCTTATAGTCACGGAGTCATCAGAGTCACCGAGTCATCAAGCGCTGAGCTGGTTTTACACTGATGCGTATGATGGTAATAATCATTTTAGGAACCGTGAGAATTTCTGGACTACGACCTGTTTCATGGACTATCGTATCTCGCGCTGTGGGACCAGAGACGCTAATGGATATCACTCCTGTTAAGCGTATAATTGCCAGTTCCTGGTGTCCTGGTGATTTCGGATAGGAAGAGACACTTTGTCACCTGGGAGCCTTCTTGAATAGTCTCTTGGAGACTGGGAAGTTCAAGGTAACTGGATCATTGCTGACTCAGAAAGTTTATTGCTACAAGTAGGAAGAGTCTGGTGTTTGGTATAGTTTGGTATCGAGGTTGAGAAAAAGTGGTCCAAGTTTGTGATTAATTGAGTATTTGATATAATGATTTTTAATTAATCTTTCACTTATTAGTCAGTTTCAGTAGGTCTGACTTGCTGCTGGATAGTCAGGGTGGGTATCGTGTGACGTGTGTCAGGACTTGCTGGGAATGGAGGTACGGCTAGGAGAGCTGGTTACGTTGTTGCTGGTCCATTGTTAAGATGGTATGGAGGTAGGCCTGGCCTCATTGGTACCGCCTACTGGACTGACCCTGTCGAGGAAGGACCCCTGCCTTAAGGCCACAACCGAGGGAACCATATCTCGGCTTCTCTTTGTGATATTGATATGAATGACTTGATGTATTCCATAAGTGAATACTTGATTCAGCCATAATGTAGATGCACCTTACAATTGTTTCATATCGCGAAGTAGTTTTGATACTAGAGAAAAATTTATAAGCAGACGGAGGTACGGGGAAGGATTTAAAAAAATAGAGATTCTTATGTGGTTAGCTGGAGAAGGGAGTGGACCAAGGTGCAGGTCCTGATCCTTCATTCTAGACACGTTCTTCTTGTCGTCCAGGTGTTCGCATTCATGATATGTAGAACTTACGAGTAAAGCAGGTACCACCGTTCGTCCAGCTGGTTCCTGCGGTATCTGTCGCGCATGGATCTGGACAATTTTTATCAGGATGTATCAGCGAAGAGGAATCGCGACTCCTTCGACTGTGGAATTCTTCGTTTAAACAGATGCGACCTTTTGTCTTCGCTGGACTGGGGTCGTAATCTTCTTGATCCAGGCTTAAACACACATTTCTACCCTTGTAAATATTTTTTTAACATGGGTATCTCTTTATTACAAGATCAGTATGATCCTTAAAACTTAAAAAAGAAGAATTTAAAAAAATTCGAAATTTGCACTTGCCTAATGCGTCCTCGTTAGACAAGTTTAATGAATAAGAGATCAGTCGTGTAATAGGTATATACCATAAAGTTCTGTTGGATCCAGCTGTAGGTAGTATTCGTTGAACGTGGCGAATGTATATCAGGGTACACATTGTAATGAATGGTAGGCATTAGTTAACAGGATATCAAAAGGATATCCTGAGGTGGCCACCAAGGAGCCAGGACCCCACCCAGGCAGTCGATGCCGCCTTAGCGGATGGAACGAACCTTAAGGAACACAATGCCTCGAACCTGAGACTCTATCGCGATATCAGCCAGTTATAAATTGTAACACAGCTTCGTCCTGGCATTATGATGTCTCTAATATGTCTTTTTCCACGCTGCAACCTGGCAGCCATCTCGAGAGATGATCGCTACCTTTATATATATTCCAGCATAGGCAAGATGCGCTAACTACCTGATACCTCTATATGAGCGCAGCATCTAATCACAGATCTGTACCACTTCCCCCCATAATTGAAATGAACTTTGTAGAAATTCGCAAATTCAAATTGCCCTACCATACGAATTCACTCATACGATATTCCTCCCGTTTGGAATTTCGGGAGTAGCCAGTCATTTCGGATGCGGTCGCTCTTGGAATTATTCAAAATCCAAGCTCGCGACTGTCCGAGATAAATAACTTTTAGCCGTGGCTCTCCTCTCCACCTACTACACCTCCTCGGGGTCTTCCACCTCCCCAGAGGTTTCGTGTGGGTGAGCACACTCGTGAGCTCCGCAGAGAGCCAGGATGTTTAACATAACACGGGCAATCATTTATGCGTGGCGAGCTGGACAGCGACCCCATAATTTAGACCAGTGGGCAGAACTAGCCTATATCCCCACAGTGCGATTGGCCCCATACGGGGTGTGCACTCTCTATGGAATGCGAAGAAGACGCCCTCCAGGATTCCTCCTTTGAGTACCCTGCCATCCTATACTCGTCTCCGTGACTCCCACGATCAAGAAAACAATCTGAACGTTGCAAACTTCCACGTGACGGTGGTTACTAGCTGCTCGCTTGGGTCAACCACGATTTCCACTTGATCCATAATAAAACTTCAATTCCCCATAGATACCATTATCACTGAGCCCATCCACTCATATTCAAGTGTGACCGAATACAGTCAGAGAAAAAAAAAAGTTGAAGCGAAGGTATGTCCATAAAGAATGGACGTTCGTCAGAAGTCACCGGGTATATCGGTAGAGAGCGTAGGTACGTAGGCTCAGAAGAGGGGCCCCCCATGGAGGTATAAAGGTGGACCCCACGACAGTAGCCGTGTACGCATGGGTTAGACAATGCCGTGCACATTAATACACTTCATATTAGTCTGCTTTAATGCGTGTTCGCCGGCCATTGTGAATGAGCGACACTGTTTATCACTGGGTCCCCTGCGCCCTCGAGTTCTTGGGACCTACGCATCCCCCTCTCCACCCCTAGGGGGCCGCATTTATCTCGGGACTTGGACCGATCGCGGGGATAACAAATCCGTAGTCTACGTATACGTCCTGAACTCTCTCGACGGCGGAATTTATCAATAAGACGCTAAAGACCGCGGGAGGTTGGCACCACGTAGTGATGGAACGACTCTACTACTACGAAGGTACAACACGGTCCCAAAAACTCGGGTGATAAGGGCCCCATTATCTTGTACTTAAGTTTATGAATAATTTTGAGTCTCTAATATACATATGTATGTATATATTCAATTTTGAGACTAGGCACGGTATAGATATTACTTCTGGCACGGACTATACAAACTTTATGAATGCTGTACATACATATCATTAGTGTGAGTCATGTCACAAAAAAATATTTAAGATGATCAGCTGACGTTCGCTGTCGCTTGGAGTATTTGCCATTTTGTTCGACATCGGCCCAAGGCAAAGACCTCTAACTTTACATCTGGAGACATTCTCTTCCCACAGTGGCAATACTGAAATTCTGGGAATACTATGGTTGGTAGTATCGACAGGATTCAAACAAGGAATCGGTTCTCAACCGTTGCGAGATCGGAATGACAATTGCGGAATTTATTAGTTGTGTCAAGCGTGTGGAATAAGGAGAATTTGTCATATATTTTGTTATGGATATACGTATAGTATATACAGAGTATAACGAATCCAACGTTTGATTCGACCTGCATAAAATAAAATGCGAATTCTCAAAGGGTCCAGATGCTGTAAAGATGAGGGAACCGGGAGAAATGGAGAATTGTCATTTTTACGGGAGTCCATATTTTGTCTGGATGTCGCGCGAACCGTTCCCGGTACACACCTTGCGTCCTACGCAGATATCTCGATAGAGGATCACCCGGTATACGTAGCTATGGTACAAAAGGCAGCCCTTAGGCGAATCAGCCATATTTATGCTTTGTTGTGGACATAAAGAGCCACCATAACGACCCAACGTGAATGCGCTGTCGTTAAGTATTTCATCGTAATGCATTTGTGTCTTCGACTCGTGGTACATGCAGCCTCTTATTTCCATAAGAACTTTAAAAATCTTTGCTCGACTTTTCTATCTTGGAGTTTGACATTTTTATACGTATCCGTATTAACAGCTCTTCGTCTTTAATAATATTCATTATCGTTATACAGTCTTGGAAAAATACACACACGCATATATGTGTATACATATATATATATATATATATACACACACACACACATGATTGACTACTTTGATCTGGGTCTGACGTATATGCTTTCTTATGAGAAATATTTCGAAGAATCCGTAAAATCACTGTTCCTCTTTCTCATTGTATCTATTTTTGATTCGAAATAAGAATTTTGCGATATTCACAATGAAAGGCGGCCTACTATATAGCACGGAGATGGACTCACGTTCAGCACGAGAATAAACCGTTTCACGAAAAAATTTGCAAGACAAAGCGTAGCGGCGTTTTACGCGTCACTATGGCTGGATGAAAAGAGAGAGAAAAAATCAAACAGAAAGAAAAGAAAGGTATATGGACGTAGTATGTATACAGGAAGGTTAGTCTACGTATAGGTGATAGTAAGAGTAAGAGAGAGAGAGAGAGAGAGAGAGAGAGAGAGGGAAGACAGAGCGAAAAGCACGTGGTCGAACGTTCCCAGAATATTAATATAATGTTCGACTCGAAACGTATTGCCATTGCCGTTTCTGTCAGCAAGCCAATCCGTTGTGTCGTTTGCATTTCGCAATTTCGGTGTCACCGCGAATTTATAGAAACACGACTGACGAGGGATCTTGCCTTGATATTTGGCTGTGTGATAAATCTCGTCTCAGGCAGCGGCACCGGCTGCGCGACTCGTTGCATAAATTCGAAAAGTCAAACGACTTCGACGGCCATTTTGCCACATTGAATTTTGCGTCGCAACATGAATTACATTACCAGCTTAATCACGTAGTTTAATTATTATAATAATTTTTTCTTCATTTTTTCCCCTAATACATAAACGAAGATAGTAATTCACTATCTATACATACGCATTACGAGGTGCGTTGTGAAAATCCTTTATCTTCAAATCGCCGGAGTTAATTTGCTAGTGTAGACATGGCAAATATCTGTACAAGAGATCAGAATAAGGGTTGGAGTGCGGGCCGGTTTGGTAGACCTAAAGACTATGTAGGTTATAGGGAGGATGGGATCACTAATACAGGAGATGTTTGCGAACCTGTTAATAATGCCAAGTTTGCTCGCCAGGTTATTAGTGATGGCAAACACTTAAATTGTTCTGCCGTGGATTAGTAATAGAACGCAGCTGCAAAATTTCTTGAGCGTATGGTCCCGCGTGCGGTTCATATAGGTACTACATCGTCATTTAGCAACCCTAAAGGGATATTCAAAACTTTTGAGGAACAAACACCTATCCGCGAAATATTCGATAAATCAAAAAAAAAAAAAAAATAATAATTAATCGACATTAACTGACTATTAAGGTTTGACAAATTTTCTTCGAATTTGGACATACAAATTGGTGTTTGCGAGAAGTACCCACAGTGATACGATCTTCCGGAACGTCGAAAATTCTCCCCTAGAGGGTGAACCCACCCCCTATCCTATCCACCTTCGTACACCACTTCAAGCCGCCTGACATTATATCCCATAGGATACACCGTGAACGCATCCCTTGAAAACTAAACTGGTTTAGCTTTAAGCACGTTAGAACCCCTTTAATAGCTTATAGGTAAACAAAATTAACATATCTTAACAGTGTTAAGAATTTCTGGGTCCCCACTTTCTCTCTCTCTCTCTCTCTCTGATGCTGATGACGCTACTGCCTCTATACTTACTCTTAGTGACGGTGCCAGTAGCGATACTACTGATACTAGTAATATTATCTACTTCTTGCTGGGACGAACCAGAGCGTAAGTTTGTTAAGTAGCAAGGAGCGAAAACCGCCATGAGTCATCCGATACGTGACATCAGCCTACAGAGAAAGCTGCAGCGTCTTGACGTTAGTTCAGATAGCAGATAGGAACCTTTAAGGATTAATATTAAGGGTGATCCGCACGAACCTTAGCAGCCCTGACCTGTCTGCTGTAGATGACTATGACATACACATGGCAATGTAGATGAAACAACGTCATACCTATTTTTTGCCAAGCTCTTTATCTCTTCTTTGAGTTGTTTCTGCCTGTTGAATTTTACCTGCTATAGTATAATGCATCCCGCGGGATCTGCCTCGTGGAATAAATATGTAAATCAGAAATTCCCATGGCCGTGGTACACGTTTCCCTAAACGATAACGAATCCCATAGTCGTGACCCTTTCCCGATATCTTTCAGACAAGTTTAAACGTCGAAGGTACCGACCAGCAACCGGTGCAAGAATCCGCTACCAGTAAGGTAACCCCGTCTTATCCATCCACGAATATCCATACCCAGGATACGTGTATCCAAGCATCCAACGATTTCTCCGCTGCCTGGGAGAATTCGAATCTCCCGTTTACCAAGTATCATTGAATTATTCAGTGGGCACGCTCTGAAGAGCATGGCTGTCGAATTTAAGTACCGTACTGATAGGAGTTGCTTTGATTCGACGGGAATGAAAGTATGAAATAAACAGAGGATAAAAATAGTCTGTGCGAATACAGGCCAAAGATAAGTGAAGCTCGGGATGATTCTCGGTGGCTGTGAAAATACTGAGGCATATATAGTATTCGACCAATTAGTAGTTGAAGTTCCTCGAACAAACAAGCGGAATTCGAGCTACCAGATCGGCAGGCCACGTTCTAAATCACTGCGCGATAAAATCTCCGTGGTTGCTGCGCCGTGAAGTAGTGGAAGGGAAGAGAATCGTGAAAGAGTGGGACAGGTGGGTCCGTGGAGTCCCTGAAGTCAGAGGGGTGCAAGGCTAAAGGATAGGGTGGGGAGACCAAAAAGAAACCGAGAGGCGCGTAACATAATTTTGACGAGTTGAATTTGGACAGGTTTTGCCAGAATAACACGAGATGAATAACCAAGTAGATCAGATCTCTTAAGAGGTCTCGGAGGCTTTCCAGGGACCCTCGAGCCTCTAAGGCCCTCGGGTCACCAGCTATACGATGGGACTATCCAGTTCCTACTCTTGTACCCTGGTTGCTCCCCTGCTGAGGTCCCGAAGCCACTACCATTCTTATTTCCCATCTTTCTCTTCACTTTACTATTGCCAACCACTAGAAACTATAAAATCTTAGTTTATCCACTGTTTCATCCCAGGACTCGCTCTTAGGAATACTAATTTTACATCCCACAGCATCCCATAGACCGATCGCCAAATGTCGTTTTGTTCCTTAACGATCCCCACGTATTTATTTGATCTGTCACTCCCGATGCTATTTACTTGAATGGATTTTCCAAAATATATTAATTTTTAATTTGGCACAGTCCAGCCGTTCACAACTATTGAAAATCTAATCTATACTCCTTAATCCCTACGTATACGACAGCAGGTCTCCAGGTGGGCTTGATAGTTTACCGATTTTCGTTCACGGCATCGTGGCATCGGAATCGTGTTTCGAGCCTACGATTACGACGCGGGCTGTGATTAAATTGAAAGCTAATTAGCATCGGACAGCTAATTTCACCGTGATATCTACTATGAAACCCCTTCTCGATGTTGCCTCTGCTATTGCTGTTAGCTGCTGGGCTGTTCACGTTTTCGGAAACGTTAATAATACCGTGGGCGTTTCGTGCTGTCCGAATGTCAAGGATTCAACGTTTAATGGACGGTATCGAGAGGGAAATGGACAAGCAGGTTACGGATTAACGTGGATCAGCAACCTCAGAAGCAGATGATCTCCGATTGATGTGATGATTCCAGTCATTTTCAAGCCCTCTGGGCTCTTTGACTAGCCCATTACCCCATTCCTGCCAAACTGGACCAGACCTTGTCTATATTCATTCGATTGCTCCGATCGATCTGAGGGTACTCGGAATTCAAGAGAAGCTAATGTCCGTGATAAACATTGTCGCTCCTTATACTCCTCGACGTCGGCGTCCACTGCGAGTGCTAGTAATTAACGCCGTTACCTTCGAGTAGCATGAAGAGCAGGGATAGACAGCTAGACTGGATATATAAAGCCAAGGTGCACCGGTGTAACCTCAAAGTCGATCCTGTCAAACTGACAACCAGGTCGAACCGCCTCCACAAAACAGCAGGGATCCTCATCCCCGAGTGACGTCGAACGAATGGAATTTTTATTTTACATCTTAGGACGGAGCAGATTTCTTTTGGGTTCAATAATAACGTCAGATAAGATAACATTATTTTTTTTTTAAATAAAAAAATCAACGTTCTTGACGATCCTTAAATCATTGAGAAAAATTTGGAGATAAAAATGTCAGTGTTTTTCAATATATCTTTGTTTGGAATTGGTAATAATTATTTTTTTGAAAAAAAAAATGAGATCCGTTATATAAAAATTTTGTAAAGACAAAACTTTTGGGATTTTTGAATTGTTCTTTAATATTCTGAGAATCCCTGGCATATCATGATAGGTATATACCGTAGACACCTTGACAACAACAAGATGATGCAGTGCCCTGAGCATTGTACAAACGTCAGCCAACATCGTCCGAAACCCTAATCCCCATGCTATGCTTGATAATTATTGCCTTTCTTATGAGTTGGCTATCGAGGATGTGAAACATATAAGAAATGAATAAAAAATGAAAAATATATCTAGAAAATATAATTTCGTTCTACCAAATCGATTAATATGAAAAGAGAAAATATATCTACCCATGTTAAAGGTGTGTTATAAGACTAAAAAACCATTCGATGAGATAAGGGATGAAATGAACCTGACGAGAAAAAGGTTTGACATGGGCCACTATAACGGGGTGGCTCCATGTCGTAATTCACCAAGAAAACTCTTTGGGTTTGAAATACCAAAATGTCTCCCTTAGTGCCACACCCCTTTGCTCAGATATTTTAGTGCATTTCACCCTAATAACGGATTCCTGCATAACCCCCCAGCATCTCTGCAGGAGTCAGTAAGATATTTGGTGTAGGATTTTGGAAACTCTAAAAAAATTGCAGTAATTTTTGTTTTGATGAGAACATCAAACGAATTAAAAAATGAGTGACGGGATGTTGATCCTGACAGAATTTAGATGCAGCATCATTGGACTTAGGTCAAAGGTTCTTAAAATCGGTTGAGGAATAAATGAAAGGGAGGATGAAGGAGACGCTACCACGTCAAAGACTATCCGTTCTTGAGATTTTTCGGTTCGATCGTAAAATCTAATGGCCGCATAAACTGGGGGATACATGGAAAAAGCTTCGTTATAGAAAACGTCCGCGCTTGGACATTATTAATACTTTATGTTAATTACCGTTCCGTTTGGAGCATCAAAGTGGCCTTAAATCGACCCGCTAAATAGCCGCACTCGATCGTAAATTCGATTCACGACTATGACTCTCGATTAAAATCTACTTCCGAGTATAAGAGTCCTGGGACTTGGTTTTGGAAACGACAAATTTTCCCTTTTTATTTTACACTTTTTTAAAAATATTTCTACCTTCAACCTCCCGTCATTCGTTTACTCGTGCGGGATATTTTTTCTCTTCCACCCCTTCTATCTCTATGCCGATATAAACATCCCTCGTGACTCTCTCGTATGCTCGACCTGCAATTTTCCGGACCATTGGAAAAACTCGAGGAGAAGCGCAGAAAAATATATTGAAACGAAAAAGAGTCCGTGGATGCTTTCCATTCTGAAATATGGAAAACACGCTCTAAGCCAGAACACGGCTCTTCATACACGCACTGGACTTCGTAGTGGCTGACCGTAAAACATATATTAAACCATGTTTACATGAATATGCATAGCGTGAAGTTTTCAATTTTCTGCAAATACTTTCGAGGTCCCTTTTCGAAATTTTATGGCCCGTAAAAGCAGCAGCCTTGCAGCGAGTTTCCAGTCCTAGGATTACGTAAGAGCATACAGTTCAAGCTTATTAGTCGCTGCTTCATATGTTATCTGCTCGGTTATCATTTCATAAAAGTGCATCTGAATGCATTACAAAATACATCTCCATGTACTTGCAGCCATTCACTGTAATACAGAACCTTCCCAGCTCTAAAAGTTCCTAAATACCCGTTTTTATTAACAATTATTAAGTCCCATAATTTACATACCACCTATGCTATTAACCTTAACAAAGTACTATCATTAAAAAAAAACTTAAAAAAAATTCAAAATATTAACCTACTCGTGTTTATTTCAAATGAATGGATAATCAAAGGCTGTTTTAATTTTCTTACCTCTCCGTATCCAACGATTGGATCAGTGACTATCTTTAGTATCCATCATTGAATTATTTACAGTGCCTGATATCTATCATGCGTTATAGCTGAGAACCACTGATTGCAAGAGTTCTCGTCCGGGATAATTTAACAGTCAATTAGGTTGCGTTTGGAGCTGCCGAACTCTGCAGCAATAATATCGACTAGTAAGCATTATTTCGTTGTAATCGCTCTTCGGTCCGAGTTTCAAATTCGAGGCCGTCTCGTATTCACAGCCAATTCTGTCTAGGTTCGCTTATTGAGCAAGAATGAGTAGGAGCGAGATAGAGATAGAGAGAGTGAGAGAGAGACAGAGAACAGGTTGGCAAGGGTGGATGAAAGCGGCACCTCGTAATTGTTTGATTACTCAGCACGTAGCTGATCGACGGCTAAACTCAAACTAAGGCACAGAGAAGACTGGTCGGATCTAAAGTGACGTAACGTTCCATAGATATCGGGATATTCAAACGTGTTAATTAGCAATCATTAGTTAATTGATCGACTCGTCAGGGACGTAAAGGTGCTAACACTCTGTTGGATGATTCGCAGGTCACCCTGCTAATTCATGTAATGGATTGGAAGCTTATACGGACATGATAGTAGACCCTAAAACTTTAGCCTAGATAAATGCTTCCATTCGAATTGAGCTAAATAATTCTTATCGATTCACATTGAACTATCATATAGGGTCCAACTTCAAAGAATTTTCGATCTTGTTTTCGGATACTCCCGCGGGGAGTCAACGAGTGCAAACACTCCTTGGTTGAACTTCTCACGGATTGGATTGGATGAAGAGGGCTCCCTTGTATAGTTGGACAACAATGTGGGAACTACTTACAAAGGATCAGCAAGAGCCGCGTTAAGGCCAGCTGAAGGCGAATCACGAAGAGAGTCTAGACCTGTCTCTCTTGTACCCACCCTCGCACGTATACTCGAGTCCGAAGGGTGTATCTATCGGAGATCAGTCGCTGGAAGATTATTTTTATAGAAGACTCCTTATTCCTGATCTGTCCTTTCACGGATGGCTTATTCCGGAGGATTCAAGGAAATCGTATATTAGACATCCATCCATGTGGGGCACGTAATCTTGCTCGAGTATAAGAAAACTTTGATTTTACTCGGTTTTCATCATCGCGCTGCGTACTACGGAGCGATCTTTTTTCTCTTTGTCAGTCAGGTACTCTTTAGCTGTTTATATCCTTGTCCTTCTGTGGGAATTCGTTCCGTCTCGTTCTTCTTGCTCTCTTTTCATCCTCTTCTCCTGTTCGTTCACCTAGTGCGGATGATCGTTCGCACTTATCTTGGATCGCCGTCGCCCGTTCAGCCGACTCAATCGCGAGTCCCGGTAATTGTTAATGAATAAATATAAGTTCCCGACAAAAGGGTCCAATATGCGACCGGATGTAACGACAATGCGAGTCCTTATCGAGACCAGTTCTATACTGAGATGCTCGCGCCGACAGGTGATCCCTTTTGCTTACCCTTCCTTTTCCATCAACTCCTTTCTTTATAATCAGATAGGTGTCGTCTCCTGCTTTCATACTAGCAAGGAGTCGTGGAGGATGATACTCGGGTCGAGGACAACAGAACGGACTGAACCGTACAAGTATATGTTGTATGATGTGTGGAGTATAGGAAAAAAATAAAAAAAGAATTAACTCAGTTTTTAGTACCACCGTGTATAAAATCAGTGAAGTAAAGAGCGAATGCTGCGAGTGTCGCAGAGAAAAGGGATACCAGAATTTCTCTATTCCGCATGGTGGATCCGGAATAAAATTCCCGCGGGGGATCCGCATAAGATGCTTATCTGAAAAATAGAGGGAGACCAAAGAAAAAAATAAATGGGTTCGATAGGTATTCTTGCGTGGGAGAATAGAAAAGAAATAGGTACTCCATGGGTGACGAGAGTGGACAATAGGTTGACGAAATCGCGACAAAAAAAATGTGAGGGAGGGTAAAGGAATAAGGGTGGCAAAAAAGAGATTTTAACCTCATACGATTTTCCGTCTGTCGATCACCTGCCTTGTCGTTGCCATCAGGAGTGAATGATCTTTGAAAAGGCGACCTGAGTCTTCCCAATCGACTTTTCATTCGTTGTATGGATACGCATTCCGTGACAATAACGGTCACCCAGTATAGACGGCTCGATGTGGTAATTATACGTAAGTCAGTTTGGAGTCCACGGCGTATTAATGTCTATGAGCCTTGGGCTGTAGGAGATGGTCTGAACGTGGAATGATGCTGAAGGAGCCAGATGGGTTGTGTACGACTAGGAAGATTGAGAGAAGAGTAGGAGGCAGGAGCAGCATAAGAATTGAGATAAGAGAGAGAGAGAGAGAGAGAGAGAGAGAGAGAGAGAGAGAGTGAGAGAGAGAGGGGGGGGGAGAGATAGAAGAGAAAAATAACAAAAATTAATTCAGACCCAATATTTATGACGTGGTCCGAATGAAATAACATCAGCTCGTGTTTTGTTCTCGAACAAGACATATGAACGTGTGTGATACGTAGATACGAAAAATCATAACGGACCTAAACAAAATTACGTGGCAGAATTCTTGCTTGCTTTGTGTCAGGAAATGCACCGAGCGGAAGCAGCTGCATTCTATCTGCATTTTTCGACAGGTGTTGGCACTGCGAGCTCAGTATGTAATGCAGGACTCCTTCGTCTTCTTATTTGGTTATTAATCTCAAATTGACAATTATGCTCTTCGCACTCTGAATGCACTCGAGGAATGCACTGCCTTCGTCGAGCGATGCATTGCCACTGCACTATGCGCAATTTCATACCTGAAATGTAAATGCACTTTTCAATGATCCGAAGGTAGGCTTATATTAGGTAGAAACCTAAATCGAATTTCGATCGGCCATCGAAACGGCATCGACTCCCTCCGATGCATCATGCAGCCTCTTTCTAATGATCTTTTTTTATTTTCCGAACAGGCCCTTCTGATTGGTCAAGACGGGACTGGGACCATGGGACCCCTAAGGCCCCATCGGAGATCGGCCGTCCTACCGCTGCTACAGGGATACCTTTGACGGGCCCAACAAGAACAAGTATGAAATCAGCCTCTCGACAGACAACGGACTCTATCAGATGGTAATTATGTGTACGGCTGATACAGCCAGATACGTCCGATACACCTACTCGAATTCCTACAGGGTGTACGCGCGGTAAAAAATTTAAAGCCCGATACGTTATAACTGGTAGATTGATTAATACACTACGATCATTATTTTCTGTGCATAAAATCTCATTAGGATAAATGCAATTTCATGTATCCTACGTGACTAACGAATAACTGACTTTCTGAGAAATAAAATTATAATTACATCCAGAGAATAATTTTGCATAACTAATCCCTTACCGAGGTATTCAAACGTCTTTTTCCCAAGGTCAATTCGACTTGTCTCACTCGTTTCCATGGCAACGGAATAAATCAAGCGCGAAGCTTAAGGAGCACCCGGTACATGAAATACGTTCGAGACGCTACGTTAGCGACTGACATTATGAGTGACGTACGATATGGAGGAAGGATCAGGCAGTCTATAATATATAATAAAAATGCATCCACACGCCTCGATGAGTTGATTGTCTGCTTGTCCGGATGCCAAAACGTCCAATGTTGTGCATTTCATATGATACGAGCTTAAGAATCGGCCAGGTTCAGCAGGACTTTTTTATGGATAAATAATACATTTAATCGAGAGTACAAACTATTATTAATAACAATGAAATAAAATAATAAGAAAAATATCTTCGATGTGTTTCATTCCATGCATATTAAAGACAGCAGCGTGCGCATATATACATACATACTAAAATACGTATGTAGCTACACCCAAAGGTATTTTCATTTCATGCATCCCTACGTCGAAGCAAGAAATTCCATCCCGAAAGATACGCACGTCAGGGATACCAGGATGGCTTTGATTTACCTGCATTCACCCAAACTCGCGAACTTACGTGTCGCGAGACGTCGGTAGCATCGCCGTCGCCATCGTCATTGCACGGAGTGCATACTCAACTGGATTTACATACAAGTTCGTATTCCGGCGTTACTTGCAAGGCAGTTCGGGCACATGTCATATTCCCATTGTCTGTTTGTCATGGCGTGGTAAGTACTCGGGCTAAGTGCTGTTTTATTTGTGTAAGAACAGCCACTTTCCCAGTCCCCATTATTCCCTCACTATTCCACATTATCATCTCTCCCAGTATGTACCAACTGCCATAAGCTATACCACGAGTCAACCTTTGACCTTCGACTGTTTCTCTTTGGTAACGGTTTAGACACGCCTTTTGACTCGATTATGCAACCGTCACGTGTTTCTATTGACACATGAGCGTAAACAGGACTTGAGAGTTCGATAAAGTAATTATTATTATTAATAATAATATTAATAATAATAAGCATTATCAGTCGTGAGCATATTCTCGTTATTACGTTTGACAGGTTACCTAGCCATTGCCATATGTAACTTAGACTAGACAGCATCACAGATCTCTGAGTACTGGTCCTTCGCTTTGATCTTGGTCAACAGGGAAACTTTGGACCGAGGCTAGTAAAGCGTAAGAGTCCACCCGAAAAATATTGAACTCCCGTGGCAGGGA
Organism: Calameuta pallipes; assembly: GCA_030142375.1. Classification (NCBI taxonomy): domain Eukaryota; kingdom Metazoa; phylum Arthropoda; class Insecta; order Hymenoptera; family Cephidae; genus Calameuta; species Calameuta pallipes. The sequence goes on from JARQSW010000685.1 coordinate 645,438, forward strand.
GTTGAGTCGATTTTTGACCTGTTGAAACTTGAACTTTGAGAATTGGCCTGGATCATCCACGTGGTCCTCGTACCGATGCGAGAAGAGTAGTTCGTTAGCTAGTTCTCTTTGACAATAGAACTTCTCGACCAGGTCTAGAAGGTGGTAGTCCCTCTGTGTGATACCCGGTTGATGTCCAAAGGTGCTTCTCATACTGAAGAGAGCAGAGCGCCTTAGTCTTAGCAAATTGTACAATAACAATCCTAGTAGTAGCTGCCGGTGGTGCCGTCCTCCAGCCCGGGCGTCTTTCCTAGTGTTTCCTAGTGTTGTGTACATTAGCGGATGCTCTGAAGACAAGACAAACGGAATATTACACAAATACCCTTCCTCTAGCGAAGACTGGGTGTGGGTACCTTACTAGTCGTACGAACTCAACCCTCCCTCCCCCCCCCCCCCCGTCCCGTCTTTACAATCCCTTCCTGCCCTCTAGACTCCTTAGACTCTATCTCACTGGCAGATAGCAACAGAAGACCTCCTTTCAACCACCAGTCCCATTACGTCATTCACTCTTCCGAGCCCCTTCCCACCTTGGTACCCTGTACATCGTCTGGACCATACTCAACCGACCCTAGAGCTCCGTCTTGAACGCTTGCAAGCGTTTCATCTTGAGGATGAGATGATGCACCTTCAAGGGGTTATGCTACGGAGGTTGGACAATTTGGAGGGACGTGCGTCTCCTTTCCGATTGCTTACCCTAATTCATAGCCCTCGCTCGTGTCGGTGCTTCGAGGTAGTCATGGTTCGGAGGTCAGCTGCTTCTATTCAGAATAGTCTTGATCCATGGAGAGGTGGTATAGCGCTGATTGTAAAGATCTGGATGAGAAGGTGGAGTCGAGAGAGGGATGAAAAGAGTTTGAGAGGGTGAAAGGGGTGATTTTTCGCACGAGCCCCAACGAGCAGCAGGGGTTAATATTTCAGGAAGATTTCCTGTAGCGTCCCATTGAATTCGGTGGTTTATGAGCCAGTCGAGAGGAAACCCAGGACGAGGACTCCGAAGGGAGAGTTAGGGAATCAGGAGGTGCTCCTGCTGCTGTTGGTCGTGGAGGAGGAGAACGAGGAGGAGGTTTAATAAGAGACAGAGCCGAGCCCGTTGTAATATCCGTTTTGTATAATCGCGGTGCCGCTTCTCCTTTTATTTCTGGTAATTTTTCTCATCAGAACCGAGCACAGTGTCCCGCGGGACGCCCTGGGCAGCAGCGGCCTCGTCCATACCACCTCTCTCTCTCTCTCTCTCTCTCTCTCTTGTTCCTTCCTCTTTTTCCATCCCGTCCGTCCATCCGTCTGTCTATCCCGGTATACGTCTGTCCGGGATGCGCAGGATTCAGAGAAATGTATTAATACGTAATAAGTCGAGAGCTGCCTTTACGCCAGTGCTGCCCTCTTTCTTCTCTCGACCGCTACGGTAATGAGAATATAAGTGACTGAAATTACTTAGGCCTTAGGGGTTCTTCGTTCTTATCCTCAATCCTAGTCCTTTGCACCAGTCTCAACCCTCACAGCTGATATTACCTATTGTCGATCGTGCAACCTATCCTCAACTGGGTCCCATTTGAATAAACTCATCGCCCATCGGACCCACTCCGTCCCCAGAACCAAATTTCATTTTAATAAGGGATCCTTAACCCGCGGATGGGACTACCTAGCTTCTCATCTTCGAAAAAACCTTCCTGAATTTTCTAAACCCTACAAAACAGTCTTTACCCGCCATCTTTAGACCGTTCACATACTACACAAATGGCACATGACAATGAATTAGAATCTTAGACGATAGGCAGTCCTTCCTATCCGGAAGATCAACCCTTGGAATTCTACCGGTTTGATCTAGGAAGGATCGCATTTGAATATTGGCCTCCTACGTCCCTTTTCAAGGATCGCAGGTGTCCCTTCACCAAGGATCACCCGGTAGCACATGTTTCCCAAACGTACATTTATTTATATGGGAACCCACTCCTACACATGTACTGATTCTAACTGCCTTTTATTCCTTATGCTGCAAGGGCGAACTGCCATGAACCAATGGAGCATCCAAATAATGCTATACTACCTATAGACGCCGCCTGATACTCATCAAAGGGTTACGTAATGTATTATAGGGTATAAATAATAACCTTAGATACACATGGTACTACTATACTCTGTTCTTAGGGTGAATCTCTATGGATATCAAACGACCCGTGGAAAATTATTGGGATTCTCATAAAAATATATAGAATCATGTGTACAGTTCTTTGTCCTATATTTAAAATGTCCTATAGAATTTTTTAAAGAATATTATACACTTCGTATGTGATAACGTATATGCCCATATACTATATACATTATATATGTCCTTATATTTTTTTTGTTACGGTATAGGTACATACACGGGAAGGTTAATGGGAATTTCGATACGTTGCAAGGAAGGCCGGATGCACGGGGCCGGCTGCAACGAATTGCAATTAGCATTCTCGCAGGTAATTACAATTACAAGTAGACTGAACGAACAAATGTGAAATAGGTGTGAGGATGACCTGTGGCGTGTCCACATGTGACTATGGTCTCCCTTGCTTATGCGTATTGGTTAGAAATACTAAGAAGTGACGATTACAGGGCCATTAGTTAAAATTATCCGAGCGTAATGTTCGAGGCCGAATCGAATCAAAGTCATATTCGTCGCATGGGGGTTCTAATAAAAGTAGCTAATTAATATTAATAGGTACAGAAATAGAAAAATCGAATAATCATACGTCATCATAGATGTTAATGTCTATGATAAAATTTTTGGTTGATATGACAATTAGGATTTTTCGACTGCTCTATATAATTATATCGTATTCGCTATTATCATTCCATTTTCTTTCTCCTGTCACTCCCACCCTTCCCCCAACCTTCGAGAGTCAGCGAACTGTAAGATCACCGGCGTTATTATTTTCCAGTATGGCGGCCCAAGAGTTAGCCCGTGGAAAATGCAATAACGGGCGTGTACGCGTCGCGTCGCCAACTAGATAGAAAGAGGGTAGTAGGAAGAATCTGCAGGAACCTTCGACCCGTACCATGAGCAGCCCCTCTGGCTACCCCACTCACTTCCTTTTCGTTCTACTTTTTTTTTTAAGCCTTAATATTGAAACGTCAATTTATAAACTTTGATCGGGTTTTAATTCGCTTGTCGTGAGCTTATATATACTTGGTAAATCGAGTAGGCAGTCACTCTCGGTGTTTTTCCTCCCTTGTGTACGTCATCAGGATCAGAATATCGGACCAAGTGGTTACGTAATGACGTTCAAGGACTTTTTCAATATTGAAACTTTGACAAAGTTGCAGGAAATTGAAAAAACAAATACAAAATACTATCAAGTGTATGGATTATGTAATATTTTTTTCTTCTATTTTCTTCATACTCAGAATGTCGCCAGACTGCCAGAAGCTTCTTGTGTCTTATAACTGTCTTTTTATATTTAATCATTTTCTTCCTCGTTTCTCGCCTGTTTTGTTCTTCCTGCATCCAATACGTTTTATAACGTCAAGATGAGGTACTCTGATGTTAATACTAGACAAGTACAGCCAGTGTGAGTATATAACTTGGCACTACGTGAATTCCTCCCTGGACCTGGGTCTGGCTTGTTATTGGTGATTATGGATACGTCAAAAGCTTGGAGAGTCTAACGAGGACCATCCACAGGGTGCTAGTCACTCTCTGTAATGATCTTCAGCCACTTTCACAAGGGTGACACGAAGAAACTCGACTTGGTGTGGTCTCGTGGTCGGTGTCCAAGTGTTTCCTCGTATGACGAACTTGAGAAAGGCCACCCTGGAATTTTCTACACTGGGTCCACGTATCGTAGACAAAATTTGAGAGTAAAGCCAGTGAAGATTTTTTAAGCAAAAATTTTTCTATTACTTAGACTGTCATTGGTACTTAAAATTTTGAAGCTACCGCGCTATAGTAATAATCTACACGTTAATGCGAGTTAATAGAAAGAGTTTATTTCTAGGGCAATCAAACCGTTAGCCTGGTTACGACCAATGACTGTATTCTAGAAGCGACTTAAATCGTTCCAGTAAAATTGATAGTATCTGTCGGGTGACTTGTAGTTTGGTTCCCTCGAAGCGTTTATCCGTTAACCACAGTAATTACCATTAGGCGCCAGAAGGACTTCGAGAAAAGTCAATCCAATCATCGATGTCCCAAGATGTCTTAAGAGCAAAAAAATAAAGTAGTGCGAAGAGTCTTCTGAGAGATGCATAAGAAAAACTTTGGTTTCTAACCTAACCTAACTGCTGGCATCTTGTCAACGACGGTTTACACGCATTGTCAAAAATCCAAATTCCAAAGGATTTACAAGATTCTTCCAGTTCAGATCACTCAAGGCAGAGACGCGACAAACAATAACCGATCGAGAGGGTAAATCTCGCGCCTCCCTGCCCTCACCCCGTAGGCAAGGGTGGATTGTCTACCCTTATATACTCTCCTTCGATATTTCACGGGGATTTGAGCCAAAGACATTTTCACCCAATAAATAGATAGGCCAGTATACCGTGTTATACACGTGGATCCTTATTATAAACTCTAACTAGCTGCAGACTGATGCGCGGCCTGCTGGGATGATACTTGATGGGATTCCTAGCCGATGGTGCGGACAATCCTATTTCGACCCTCTCTCAAATCATTCGCGTCGTCTTCCAAGTTCGACGGTTGCACCAGCTATAACCAGCCAGCAACCGGATGCTGTGAGCATTCACTAAACCTAATAGAAATGGATCCCTGGAGAAGAGGGATCCAAATTCAAAATTTCCTTACTCCCATGTAAATCAGAGCAACTGCGAAATCATGGAAATACACCGTAATCGTTATATTCGTAACAAATCGAAATGGATGCCACACCCAAATATATATATATATATATAGATGCCAAGAATATAGGAGGGGGAAGGGAGGGTGGTAGGGTGAGATTTATTCGAAAAGTTCAATGACCAAATCTTGTACCTAGAAAAAAGGGTGAAGGGTTGAAATAAGACAGGGAGTATAATATATGCATATAGGTATACAATTCACCTATGGCACGTATGCATATATAGGTTGTGTGTCTACGTCTCGTTTACGTATTCAAACTTCAGCGCGTTTGGCGCGGTTGGATTTCAAGGTCCCAACATAGTCCATCCCGTGAATACGCCCACAAATTTATCATTGAGTATTATTCATTGAAGCGTCAATGGACCATTTGAATATGAAAAGAAGGAGCGGAGTGAATGGCTGCCACGACGGCAGGAATAACGCGAGGAAGAGGACTAGATGGCAGGGTTCGATTATTTCATCGATTCAGAATATTCAGGGAGAGCGGGCTTTGCTTTTTGTTTAACTTCCTGCGGATTCGTTGTTGGGCACCTACGTAACCCCACTCTCTATTATATCTCCATACGTAACCCCTGTTACGATTCTATACTACACGTGTCCTCCTCCATAACACACATGGACCTTTCCCAATGACACTATTCATATATGCTCTACCTCACGTATGATAGATATGGGACGCGGTAATATTATTATTACGACGAACTGAGAAATCAGTGCTATACATGAATTTTTAATTATCAATTATTACACTAGATTATAAATAAATCTTAATTCGCGAATCGATTAGAAATCATATATCGTCTCTGATCAATACAATTTTTTTGATTCAATATTAAATAAAATGGTACAGAGAATTCTTTTGAAATTATAATCGACATGATAATTTTATCACTCGTTTCATTTTTATCGAGATGAATCAGATTACCAGTTGCAATTCGTCTTAATCTGGTATATGCAGAGATATTAATTGATTATGTTCACTTGATTACGTCATATTTATATCCTCTCTTTCCCCATATATTTCATAAACATTTTCGTCTGATTGTTCTATTGCTATATACATATATACTCACTAAACTTAGCTTGATAATCAAGAAGGTCGTTAGTACATACCCTTCTTCCAATTTATATAATTCAATCAATTATTTATCATAATGCGATATCGTGACCTATCTTTAAAGTAATTCCTACTTTACGATCTTGTTAAGAATAATCTGTCTGTTTCTCTATTTACTGTATACCTCTACAGTCTCCAGAACGGATCTAGTTAAAATCAATGGATTGATCATGAGAATCTTAAATTGTGCTTTGGCAGAACAATGGCTAGTAGAGCTACATTCACAAAAGTGATACGAATGAGTCGATCGGCCTGTTTAGCTAAATAAAAAATATTTTACCAAATTCAAAATACCACTTTTCAATAATATATATATTTCCTGTTGCATCTGAAACTTGCTCGAAGGAAGTAACCGATCTGCCGTTCGTACGACCGTGAGTAACGAGTGCATAATGCGTCATGCGTAACAACAAAGTATCGTTAAGGATGAAAGAAAGTAATAGGGAAAAATTGTGTGCAGCTACTCGATGAGTTTAAATAGCATGCTGTAGAAGCGTAACTGGTTTTATGAGGATTATTACGCAACAAAAAAAAATAGCTTCAGGCTCGTTACGTTTTTGCGTTCACAGATTGTTTCCTGTTAACGAACTAATAATTGTTTTCCATGTAAACTATTGTTAAGTCTATATTAAGTTCCGGATCGGTGTAACACGAAAGAGTGTCAATAAAAATCTGGAAATGTTTTAACTAAGTAAAAACACTAAAGATAAGAAAATAAATATTTATCTGAAATATATCTGCTCGAGATAATTTAGAAGTTGTTATCTTGTACAAAGAAACGCAGTATCTATATAATAACTCACTGATAACTATACGAGTGGGTCTTATCTTCCAGCAACACAGCGCAATAGCAAGAACACGGCGTTACGCCGTCGTGATCTTGAATTCAAATATGACTGGAACTAATGTGAATATAACGATTCAACGGATCATTAACCTATAACAATCGTACCCACGTTTCTGTCTCTACGATTTTAGACAACAATCATCTGGCTGGTTAGATATGGCAAAAGATCTCGAAAACAAGTAAGAACGTCAGATTGATAACACCTGTCGCTAATCATTGCCCCGCTCAATATTTTTGTCTAGCGTCACTGCTAACGTGGACTGCTTGGTAATGCGGTTACTATAACTATAGATATTACTGGCCGTTGATGGCGTTAGAGATGGGATAATGCGTGGAAAGTGAAAATGAACGCGTCGCACGTTGGTCGATAGTAACTAATTGTTATTATAAACTTATAGTATAGGTTTAATCATAATAGCTTCAGGCTAATTGGATAGATAATTAAGGGTAAAGGTAATTACGAGCGTATACATTGCATATACCGTCCCGCCATCCACGTTACACGTTGCTTAGTAGTCAATATGGCTTTAGGCTACAACGCGTTTATGAGCTACGCGATCTGCCAACGGCTGTCCATCGAAAATTAAGTCTCCCGCTGACGAGAACTTGAGATTAATTATGATTACGTGTCTTCCCGTTATTGATTATTAGTTATTAATTCGACTGTACCTCGTGTAAGGTCGTTAAAAAGAAGCTCGGAATTTTTAACTCGTCTTAATTCACAGATACAAATGCACCTGGGATATATTTGTGTTGTGCATTGAAACGGGGAACGTCATGAAATTACCAATTAATTAACGTAAACGTCAGTAATAATAGCTCCAAGGTATCATTTCCTGGCACACACTCGGTATAGTTATCATAATGATCTCCAGTATACATATCAGAACGACGTATATATGGGAATAAACAAATAGCGATGAGTAGAAGTTAAAAAAAGAGGGAAATGAACATTGACAATCGTACCTACGTTATATAAGGTGACACTCAAAAATTGTTTCGTACGCCTCGAATTTCCAGATGCTCGTTGTACAGCAGGTAGCGATAATGAACTTGTTGACAATAAGAGTGTGAATAAAAGTCAGTGAGCCAACCCGTGATATTTTTCGAATATGAATCGAAATGCCAAAGCCCACGTTCGAAGGGGTCTCGTATGATACCCACTCATTATATATATGTATAATGTATATATATATACGCAAGAACATTAAGGCCTGTATATTTCGAGTAGGCTGTTTCCTATATAAAGAAAAGAATTTGCAGTATTACATTATTGCAGTAACGCCGAATAAGGGTGTAAGAAGGGCAGAGGAGGTAGATAGAACGCAGAGAAATATCCACTAGACGAAGCGAGGCGAAGGCCTGATTATTTGTATTTTATGGGTTGAACCCTCGAGTGCGGCCGACGCTCCGGCACAATGCGGCTCGCGACGTATAATGACGAGTGGCGGGAAATACAAACGAATATGCCACGAAGTGACACCTCTCAATGACTCGCGCGCGATGTTCGTCAGGCCTTGCAACGGCAATGGCAGTAAAAAAAAAAAATAAAAAATCAGGAGCAGCTACAGCAGTCCTTTCTGGGATGATTGTAGGCAGAGCAGAATAACACTTGTGCAATAATACCGAGCGATGAACCCCTTGTTTTTAATGAGAAATAACGGCCCGCGAACATTATTATTTTACGCCGTCATTTTGGTATCCGTTGGGGCCTCCGCTTGATACCTTGGTATACGTTAAATAAACAGAACTCCATCATCGAATGGTGAATGGAACGATATTGCGTGATGTTCCACTAGAGATTTTATTCGTGCGTTACGAACGCGTTACGTAAGCGAATCTCAATTTGTTTATAAAACGCATTATGCATATGCATGTGGGACTTTACGAAATTTAGATACGGAATTAGCAGCCGTGATTGATTCCTTGCATATAAGATGGACCAGGCCGTCGTGGCTGACGTAAACCGTGGAGTTTGGCTTTGTTAATGAAGTTATGGATTTCGCGTAATCAAGGAGGCTAAGGCGTCGCGACGACTTGCGACTGCAGGTATTCAATATGCTGTTGTTGTTGTTAGGCGTCACAATGTATATTCATATATATTCATATAGTATATTCAAGCAATACATCTGCACTAGCGTGCGTAGGAACTGTGTCAATTCACACATCCATCTTGTTCATGTAAGATTTGGATACATAGACACATAATTAAATATCGTTGGTATCTTAGCACATGGACGTCATATGGGTGTGACAACAGCTGATTATTATTTATAAGAAATTAAGCAAAGGTTATATACAGTTGCTTATACTGGGTATGCTATTTCTTTTATATCAGAATATTCTCTCATCATTTTCATAGGCCAGTAATCGATACCGGCTGGTCCTACTTGTATATGGATATTCTTATATGGATATACTGTATGCATAGTTCATCGTTAAAAAGGTCAAAGAGCTTGGAGAGCTCAGAGCAGTACGAAGCTAAACACCGAACAGCCAGCAGTTTGTCTTGGCCCATTAGGAGGAACGCTAGTTGGCTGGCTCTTGGGGTTTGCAATAAGGGTTGGAGAAGAAGGAAGTGGCTGTTTTATGGGCCGGCATCTGTTCGACGATCGTCTCGTTCCGATACCACTTTATCCTCGGCTCTAGCTGTTTCCTAACTGTTTGCGAAACAAGCTTTCCCTCCCTTCCCTTTATTTCTTCTTACCGGCAGAGAAAAGCCCAGAACCGAACCTCTCCGCCTTGAAATTACGCTCCACTGCCCTCTCGCCCTCCTTTCTCCCTTAGCCCACGATTACCACTCCGTACTTTCAGCATCCAGAATCTTTACTCTCTTACACTTATGGCTCTTTCTATTCTTTTCTCAAACTTTTTTCCTACCGGAATTTCCGTTTCTCGCCTGTCCTCTATTCTCTACCCTATGACCACGGAGCACGTAGACTTTTCGATCCGATTCCTAGACTGTATATCTAGAGTATTTCACTTGTGGACGGACCTGTAGGAAATCCTCCCACCGGGACACCAAATGACCCGGAACGAATTCCACATGGTTTTTGGGGGGTGGGGGGAACTGTCGGGGAAATCCCATTGCTGTAAGAAAGAGCGGAAATAAAAGGCGAGCTCTTAACTACGTCTATTCGATAAGTATCTCTCCGATGTAGTATCTCTATCAAGTATCCTCGTGGGCTCCAGCAAAAAAAGCAGGGAACCACAAAAGGCTGGAACACATGTTCTGGGAAAACTTTCCAATGATACATGGGAAAAGCTCGGAGGAAAACTTTCGGATATCGTCATGCTGTAATGATCCATCGTATTTTTCCTTCGTCTCTCTCTCCCTCTCTCGCTCTCGTATCAGTGGGCAAACGAAGCTTTATCTTGCTAACAAGAATTCGAAATCTTCCAGGAATCCTTACTATCAGTACCAATCAATACAAACTTATTAAAAAGATACTAAATGATGCACTAGACAGAATCTGTATATCATATGCGTCATGCACCGGATGCATCGTACCTGCACTTACGAAATAAAGAAAAATTCTTGCAATTGTTAAATAAGCTTGTTATAAAAAATACTAGTTAACTATCACGATACTATCAGCAATAAAAACAGTAAACGTATACCAATATGAAATATAGCTATACATATCCGCGTATAGAGAGCATAAATTAAAGATACTTTTTTTGTTATGCCAAGAGTATATATGGTGTCTAGCAATAAATAAGCGTGTGGCGTAGAGGGAGTTGGCGATAATACGTGATCCCCTTGCGTTGAATACTTAATGCTAAGTACTCAGTGTATCTGCATACACACGCCCTTGCTGTTCCTCGCTACCACTACTGCTACTTGGTACTACTACTACCCCTGCGTGGAGGAGGTTGCGTATCCCAGCAGTAGTATAACGCCCTGTATATGCACTATGCATACACAGTATACTAGTGGCACTTTCACATGTGTGCGGAAGAAATGCGGGCATATGTAACGTCGAAATGGGAAAACTGGTGGAGTAGGGGGTTGAGAGGGTGGAGAGGGGGGATGGCACTATTGAGTCGCAACACAATAAAATAACACGAAATACTTGCCGTAGCAAGGGCTGGGTCTGTTCTGAAGTTAGAGAGGGACGAGTAGATCGAACGGGAGTGAGAAAGAGAGAGAGAGAGAGAGGAGAGAGTGGAGAATTCAGTGGGGTAAGTGGTGGGGTTGGTTCCAACTGTATGCATTATGCAAGAAGATAATGCTCTCGGATACTTTGTCTATATGGGAATAACGCGGAATCGCTGGTACGCAAAGGCAGTTGCGGCTACGGGGTGGTTGCAGACGCAGGATTTAGGTACAGGTTGAATAAGACGATAGGGTAGGGGGACGGGGTTGGATGTATGGAAAATATTTATAGGGATGATTTTAGTGAACATAGTACAGTCAGTTGCTGTACGCGGTATTGAAGGGTGACAAAAAAAATTTAATTAAGATTGGGGGGTGGTTTGGGTCTTATGCAACCCTTGGCTATATACAGGCAAGATGCATAGGACGGAATGAGACGAGTCGATAGATCTCGAGAGTCGGCACAGGGGCGGCTCCACCACTAGTGAAGGTGGTTGGTAGAGGGGCACATACCTAACCTAAATTCTGAATAAAACGGGGGTTGCATAAGAGATCAGGGCGTGATGAAAAACAAACAGCGGTTTAGGTTGCTGTTTGATCTTCGAGCCGCCATTCACACAACTCGACTCTCTGGTATTATCTATTGACTGTGTATCACGCATACAGTTCTCTCTCTCTCTCTCTCTCTCTCTCTCTCTCTCTCTCTTTCTCTCTCTCTCCCTCTCTCTCTGTTTTACTTATATGCATTCATTTCTTCTTCTTCTTCTTCTTCTATTTTGTTTCTCTTTCTCGTTCTCTCAACCCCTTCCCCGTCGCCCCCCTCCATTTTTCACCCTTACTTTCTCCCTTTGGCTGACCGTGGTCTCCGGTGGCAACGGCTTTTCAGTTCGCTGTGGCTGCTTGGCATTTGGGAATAGCTTTTATGCGCCAGCCACCTTTCATCTTCAGCGCTTGATGATGCACTCGAAGTGCGGAAAAAGAAGCGTCCCGGAAACACACGGGAGTATTTGAGTCCCAGCCATCTATACTGGTAGAAGCATTGCCATCAGTATTACTGCCATCATCATCTACTCATTTCGAATACTCTTGCCATATATTCTTCGAGTGTACGTCTGATAATGGTACAAGAAAAGGTCAATGACATCCATAGTAGTACGTATACATATATCATACAATATACATATACACACATAGCAAATATCTTTAACTTTGTCACACGTTTCTTGCTATCATTTTAATATTCAATTCTATAGCTGCATCGAATGCAATCGGGTACCAGATTAATTTACCCAGCAGCCTAGCCAACCTTCTTCAGAATTCCGACAGAGTATCGGCCCTTTCATGGGCAGGCTCATATGAAAAGATGTCACAATATTTGAGCAACGATGAATAATTTGACGGAAAATTATTGACGTATTTCATATTAGTGCCTACGTAGTACGAGTTAGGGGATATTTAATTACACAGAGGCAAATGGTTCGAAGCTATTTTGTGATATTATATTTTTAATCGATCGTCCGATCGATTTTATAAGATAATAAAAGAAGTTTTTGTTTCCTCGTATGAAAATATAGTTTATCTTAATTTGGACAAGACTATCGCCGTGGCGAGCGCTCAAGTGGCAGCGAAGCCCTCAAACGCTCGAGGCAGCCAGAATCAGCCAGTCAGCCACCCTTGCAGCCGCGAAGGGAATATGGGAGTCGATAGGGAATAGATGGATGGCTGGATACAGCAGGTTGATTTCTGGCTTCCTCCTCTTACTCTTATACGTACGCTCTTTTTGTATAGACACCTTGCTAACTCAACCTTAACCTCCAGCTCACCCTTGTGGAGTTGCCACCCCGTGCCTCTTGAAACCTCCTTCAGGCCTTCCTTTCAGTGTTGCCTTATTGAATATCCCACGAGTGGAAAATCAGTTGAACCTCCCTGAAAAGGAGAGAGCCCTTTCCCCTCCCCAGCCCCTTTCTCCCTCCCCTTCATCCGCCATCATCTTTACCTACCTTCACTTCTTCCACAGATCTTCCCAGCTTCGCCAGCCAAGTCTGCCTGGCTTCACCGTAAAGCCACCCTCCGATTCGTGTTATCGCATTGAATACGATTTCCTACCCCTGATCAAAATCAGATTCCTTCAATAGCAACACGCTGCTTTTATTGCCGAATCTCTTCAACGAATGGCAATCGGCACACTTGTACGATTTTATCAAGCAACAAATTCTCCTATCGGATTTCCTTCGAGAGTCACCCTCTTCCTGCATTGGGATTTATTTATTTTCTCCCTAATTTTTTTCTTTTTTTCTTTTCATTGTGACGCATCTTGTCGCTCCTAATGCTCACTTGCGAATCGTCTTACAGGGTGCGTGGCGTCGCGAGACTGAAAACGAGCCGCGTTTCATGGAATCGACGTTACTCAAACACGAGGGTGCGGAGTGTCTGTAAGGAATGACAGGGAAGCCCATACTCACCCCTGTAAACGTAGATATCAGAGGAATGAGTCGGTAGAAAATAAAAGGAGGCCTCAGGAAAGCTCAAACCGTCAGACAGAATGTCGCCGTTTGACGTTTCCATGTATCATGCGTCATTTTACGTTACGGACGTCGCTAATATCGTCTCGAATATTAGAAGCGTCGAGATGCGGAGATGAATTCAAACGACGCCGAGTGTCCTGTACCTATGGGAAAGTGAGTTGGGGGCGTCGTATAGGAAGACGTCTACATGGATTTCTTTAGAGCGTCGGAATTCGATCGTTTGTCAAACAGAATGAAGAACCGGCACGCGAATTGCTTTGAGAAGAAGACGAGACGCAATGGGAATTTCGAATTTAGTCACTTTTTAAAATTGCATCATGAAAACGAAAAAAAAAACCTCAAAACGATTCAGATGTCACTTTAGGGGGAAATTTTTACTAACAAAATTCTTTCGGTCCATATCTTTCCCCCTAGGAAAATGTCAAATAGATGGAAGATAGTAGAAAATATGTTTCTTATTAGATATTACGTAGATCTTGAATATACAATTTCTTTAGCTCCTTAAACCTGGACATGTAAAAGTCCTTCGTGAAATCGGATATTACGGCTCGTCGTAAAAGCCCTTAAATATAATAAAATGTAAAATATACTCCATATATATACCATACAGGATATATATATATACAATGCGGCAAAAAATTTGTATATACAAAAAATATGCATTGTACAATAAAAAATATATATATTTTTAACTGTATTCCACCTATACGTCGTTTTCGTAACAGTCAACATCATCTCCATTACATTATCCTTATCCCTAAGTTCTCCCATGATATTCAAACTCTCCAGTCTTCACCCAGTCGAATCACAAACGAACTTTGATCGTTAGTTAAGAAGTGAATAATATTAATTAAAATGTTCTTTTGCGGCAGGGGGCTCTTTCTTCCCTCGTCCTTACGACCCCCAGCATCCAGCCGGTACTCGACTTGTCGCTCCTTGTTGGATATTTATTCGTTCGTTTTTTATTTATACTTGAGGTCTAGAGGAGGTCCCGCCTTATTTGCACTCCCCGCTCCGTTTCTTTAAACGGCGCGGCTACGACTGGAAACCCTTTCACCCCAGTCTGCAGGGATGTTGAGAGAGGGTTAAAGAAAAAGAAAAAAAAAAGGAGAAGACCAAAAGAGAAAAAATTAATGGAAGCATTCGAATGAATTTTATTAATTGAATCGCGTTCAGGGTGCCGACCTTCGACACGGGGTTGCATCCCTCACCGTTAAGGGTGACTTGTTGCCGAACACCCCTTACACTCTTACAATCAAAAAGACAAGCCGATTGCCATTCCCTGCCTCAAACTGCAGTAAGCCATATATTCTAATTATATATTAATTAATAAGATTTTTAACTTTCCAATCATAAAACCCTAGTCAAAGTATACCTATATATTCTTCAATTATCTTCATGGATCCCTTCGATAAAATTAATAACGATAAGTATACTATTCGCAAATTTCTATATGCAATTGAGTTATCAGTCGTTAAGAATCTGCCTAACTATGCCGAGAACCAAGTTACAACGTATGCTTATAGGCCTATCGGATTTAGTACCAAGCACGAACTCGTCTCTCCAGAGAGCAGCGTTGCTTCTCATGTGCTTTGATAATATCACGCACGATCATACGTGAGTTTCTTGTCAATGAGATACATATGCAGATATATATGTATGTATATATATGTATATAAATGTCCAAAATATCTTGCGGATAGTTTGCGAAGATTAGTACATGAGAAAATTCGATAAATACATAGGTCACGTAACGCGGCAAAGTATACGTATGGAATGTTTGAAGGTCTCTGGAATGTAGAAGATAAAAAGAGAAAGAGACACATGGAGAGCGAGAAGATAAAAGGAAGACTAGTAGGTATTAATATTTAGCGTCTCTGAAGTCAGCCGCAATGGAGCAACGTTCTATTCCAATTCGCCATCCGGCACCCTCTACTCTCCCTTTCTGTCTTTTCTATCCTTACCCCTCTAGCAACCCCCATTACCACCTTCGAATATCCCTCCAACCTATACCTACCTTTACCGATCCTCCTTCACACCCCGGAACTCCTCTTTACCGTAAAATATGTAAATCTAACCAATATTTCTAAAGATACAGCGGCATACACACCGAGCTCTTTTATGACGAGGCAGAGCGCGCGAAACCTGCAGATACCAGAACGCGTTAACGTTAGCTATAGATATGTACATACTCGGGTATATATATATATATATATATATATGTAGATATATTTATGCACATGTGAGACAGGGTGCCTACCACTTTGGGTACGATGGAAGGGTGGAAGGATAAAACGTCTCTACGGTTAGGGGGGTGAAGGACTGTATATTTGAATGGGGTTGAATATTATCCATGAATATTTTGCAAGTTCCTATTTAAAAGAACTCCAGCCCCGGGCTAAGATAGGATAAGAATTGCGAGCCCAACAAGATTCAGAATCCTCACGAGTATCTCCGGATGTTGTTTGAAATTACCAGAAAAGGGACTTCCGGTAATGGACAATGGAGCAAGGGATCATTCGGTTGACATAAAATATACAAGATGGTCCAGATAGTTTTTTTTTTCTGGTGAATAATTCAAATTTGTAGGTACGAATAGAAATGGAATAAAAAGTCATGTCAGAGGGCGAAGGATTTAAGAAGACGAAGTATTAAAAACAAAAAACAAGTATGAACGAACCTTAAGGTCGTCTAGAAGATTTTTCACGTGACTTTAAGTGAAGGTAACGAGGTTCGACATACCCGTCGCTTATGACGTTGCAGAAGACCCACCCTCCTTTTTTACGTAAGGGTGGGTAGAGAGATTCAGGGATATTTTCAAGTGGCCTGAAGTTCGCCTGATTATGTTTATTCATGCGCTACGACTAAGTATATTTTCGGTTCTTCTGATGTCTCGCGGATGATTCTAAATTGCTCGGTAATGGCGGTTGGCATTTGCCGAGAGGTGGTTACGGCTGCCAACCCCTCTGTTATCCCCTGTCCCCTGCTACCTTCTCTCGCACCGGAATCACCCAACCACCCTCAAGACCGAGGGGTTTGTAATTTGTGCTCGGTGACGCGAGCCACGAGGTTGCTTTGACGCTGAGTAATTTCTCCTATTAACTTTACATCATAATTACTGATATGCTTTTGTGGGGTAAGTCGCATGTGAATAAAGCGCATTCGGTCTACGACGATACTCATGCCAACTGTACAGAAAGACGTACCAAAGTATAGATAAAATTGATAACTTCAATTTTAGATAAAACTATATGTGTATAGTATATAGATATAATTAATATATATTTTTTTAATATTGCGTCACTATGCATTACTCAATAATAACTCGTATTGGCAGTCGATCGATTACTTCGTGACCTATGCTATTTCATTGATTATTTCAGTCTACTAAAAGTATCTAAACTAATCGATGAACTTGGTGTGCATGATAATAGGTATTGCCAGAGATATCGTCCAGGACATTGCCCGGTCGTAAACTACCTGGATACACTAGAAATCCAGCAGAGTTATCGGGCATTGTCTACTTTCTTTATTGGATAACCAAACTTACCCATTTCATCTTGACAGGTTTGCATGCCGCTGCATTTATTGGTTTTATCGCTCCTACCTTTTACGACTGTTATTTCTGGCTGTTAACGATTCATATATCTTGTTACGTTTCTCCGGGCCATGTACAGTGTATGCAGGATGTTAGAGAACGTTCAATTAATTCTATTCAGGTTGTATTAGAGAATGTATAAAAAGCGTAGTAATTTTTTTCAAATAAAATTTTTATTACGTATACTACGTAAAACGGTGTATCCTCCTCTTCCATTGCACTTCCCTATCTCCCTACCATCCTCGGCATCCGTCGCCAATTCTCAACAAATTGTAATTTCTCGAAATAAATTGAATATAAACGCGGCGTAATTCGAATGCCTGCTGCAGCATAGCAACATAATGACGACGGGGAAGGAGAAGGGGTATCGCGGTATAAGTAAGCAACGAGGACGTAGCCATGCGCAAAACAGCAATCTTTCGAGGCAATCTCTTTAATAAATGTACCATACGTTCCCGTCTTGAATTACGTCTGCGTAATAACGACGAGGCATAACGAATCCACTTGCTGAATCGAAGAAAAAAAAAAATCCTACTGCACCTATTTCCAGTATTTTGAATAATTATTTTAAAAATTATCATTTTTTAAAAGTACATACCAAAGAGATACAATTCTAAGGGGGGTCGCTACGCTGCCAATTTCACGTTCGCCGCAGGTAGTTTCAGAAAATTTCGTTAGCTAGGCGAAGGTCGTGATCTAACTTTTTGACCAGGGGTGGTTTTCGAGTCCGTGCAACGACGGCGGCTAGGAAGGTCACGGGTGTACAGGGGGTTGGCTCGCGTAGAAGATCTCGGTAACGGGTAGCCCCTCGTTGTACATACATAATTGAGAAGTTCATTCAGGGGCCGAAAACGGATTCCCGAGGTTTGATTTTAGGTAAAGCGTGGATGGAAGGAAATTATGGTGTTTTTCATTTCCCTCTCCTTTGCCCTTTATTCCACTTTCTCCCTCTCTCTCTCTCTATCTCCCACTAAACAGAATGCTTCTCCACGCTTGTGGCCTCTCGGCGAGCAACGAAAACCACCGCCGTCGTCTCTTCCACCCTTTTCGTACCGGGAACAAGCTACCCCCTCCCTTCGGCCCTCCCAACTCGCGGTACTCCTCGTAATTCGCAACTTAAGCCGCGCGGCGCATAACTAGAGAGAAATAATTAAGCTCAAAGGCCTGCGCGGTTTTTAATGTTTAATTATTAATAACCACCGTTGGCTCGTTTAGCCGTTTAAGTTTGTGCTGACGACCAATTTGTCAGATATTAACCGAAAAGCCGTATCAAGCAATTTAAATTTTACGTTAGAGGAAAACTCATCGTCAACGAGCGTCACTCCTGCCACGTGGAAGGATATTCGTATCCGCCTTCAATTTTACAACCCTTATCGGTTCGTCATTTAGTACCTTTGGTTCATTCGTCATTCGTTACCCCCAACCCGTTTGTGAGCTATCATCACTCATCGTGGTATGATAGGTAGGTGTACTAGTGATCCAACCCTTTTTCCTAGATCGTGCATTTTAATGTGACGTAAACGCCCTTTTGGAAGTACGCAGATGCAGACGATATTGCTAAATGGAGAGACGGGAAATAAATGAAAAATATATATTCAAGAGATACTTGGCCAGTCTTCCTGATTCTATGCCAGAGGAAGCCTAACTACCCCTGGACGAGTGTCCGGCTCTATTGGACTTCTGTCAAATTGGTATTTCAATAGCGGTCCAATGTAAACGCTCTGGAATTCAGAGAGTATCTCGGTGGTAGAAGAATTTGAATTTTTGCCGAGAAATAACGACCCACGTCCAGCCATTGGAGTGTCTCCTGGTGAAGGAGTAGGTTGGCCACTTGGCAAATCACACAGGACATCTTAGGAATCCGTGAGTGTGCTCCTTGAGTGTGCGGTACGAGATTACCCCAAAGGCAAAATTCGATCGGGGATGACAAGACGGTATCTCCTATCAAGGGTTGCTGTTCTGTGAAATTCGAGGAATTCGCGACCACGCAGATACTACCCCCTTTATTGTTCCTTCTCTTCTTCTCTCTCTCTCTCTCTCTCTCTCTCTCTCTCTCTCTCTCTCTCTCTCTCTTGCCATTATATATAAATATTATTGCCATGTAAATAATTTTGTATAACACAATGTACAGCAATAAATTCTCTCTACTCTACTCTACTCTCTCTCTCTCTCTCTCTCTCTACCCCTCCCCCTCTCTTTCTCTCCCACTCGTCTATTGTGATACTTTAACTATCGCTCACATCGATTTATACTCTTGGAAGTTGATGATCATCCGAAGACCTGCATCGTTAATAAAATGTAAAATCGACAATTCTGAATTTTTTAAAGTTGCTAAGTGACTAGGCGGATAGGTAATAATTTTTATGAAAATAACAGGAGACTTTTCCCGGGTGAATTATTCAAATTTTTTTTTTCATTCTCCATCTTCTTTAGGCTCTCTTCTTCTACTCGAAGACGCTTAGCGTCAGAATGCGAAATTCTAGACCGGTGCTGCGAGAGTCTCAGGAGTTTGACGTGCTGTCGAGGGGTTAAGTATGACTTGACGAAGTTGATCTAATTAACTTTGAGTCTTTGGCCAAGTCCTTCACCCTTGACGAAGCTGAAATATCGCCTCGTCCTAAGCGTGTATCACTGCATCGCGAAAAAGCCGATGGCAGGAAGGGGTTGAAGTCCTCAAGGATTTCTTTCACGTGATAACAAAAAAATAAATAAAAATTCTTTTATCAGATTTAACTCCCGATTACACCAACTCACTTACTTTTTCGGCCTGGTCACCCTACTCACTTCTAAACACCCTCATACGCACTTTCGTATGGTACAAACTTTCAAGTACAAAAAAGTACAGTAAATTCCTAATCATTCTAAACAAGGTTTAAAATATTCTCACTGCCAATGATTAATTTGACTGCCACTTCAAGCATCCCTTAAGAAATCCAACAAAGTAACGACCCTTGAATCCAGAATTGATTCAGTCAAATTGTCAGGCAGAAACCGTTGGCCGTAAACGTATATTCTCATGGAATGTCCTTTAGCAGGAGATAGCACAGTACGAAGGACATTAGGAGACTCGAGAATACGTCGAGCTACATCCATTCTGTAAATTTGTCTGGCGGATCTATAATTCGGTATAGTAAGTCAGAGCACGCAGATGCACACATCGATAGATTCTCAAATTCCCCTAGAATATATACTATGCACATATGTTAACGCGCATAAGGAATAGGCATATATATATAGATATATCACGTGTATAGATAGAATATAGTAAAGTACAGGAGTTAGATATAGTACGTTATAGGATCGGATATAGGTGGTATAGAGAAACGGGGTAAGACACACTCCACGCTTGACGATGTGGCGTGGGAAGATCTCTGATTCAATAGGGGCGTATTGTTCGCGTCTTATCATAATATCTCATAATTAATATCACGGCATTGTGGTATAGATGGATAGGCAGGCTTCGCTGCCACAGCCACTGATAGCAAAAGCGGTGCCAGCCTGTCTAATGCAGGACAAGGACTCGGCTCGTCGTACCAGAACCAGCGAATCATTCAAGTACCAGAGACTCCTTGGAATCCATGCTAAGATCCTTTCTGCCGATAATTCAAGGTCCTTCGAGGACTTTTATCTAGGACTTTGATTTTCCCTTAGTAGATCACCGGGACCCTCTCTTCAGGCACTGACTATTACTTGCTCTTGGGATGCTGTCTTTAGGATGGAGAACAGAAAGAGGATATATACCTATTCGTGTACCACCCCTTTACCACCTACGTCGCGTTCCACTAGCCGAATCCAATTTTGGAGTTTCAGGAGCGATCCTCCGAGGACTCGTCACGAGTGAGGGTGACTTTAAGAGAATGAGACTAGGTTCCTTCGTCGGAGGACCTGGAAGGGAGACTGGGATAGTGAATTAGAGCGAGAGAGAATTACAGAGGTAGAGTCATTCGAAGGGGTGAAGGGGCGTGTGTGTGTGTTAATTAAATTCATCGATAGCACGTGATCCTCCGACGCGTTATTAGAGATTGACGTGACGTTGCTTGGCGTCTGTGCTGAAATCAAAAGGGTTACTTGCATCAGGGGGTATAAAGCCACCGTCGCTCCTCCACCCTTCGCGTCTGCTCGTAGTTCGACGCGAGACAAAGGTTACTGATGAGCGAACTGGCAGATCCAGCAGAGGCTGATGGATTTGTCAGGCTGATATAACCACCCCTCGTATTGATAACCATAATTTACAAACGTTATCATTGCTCTTGAATGAAATTACCTTCTCGGCCATTTTTCTTCGTCTCGCGGGGTCCCTATCAGTCTGGATGAAAAAAAAATCTTATTTTTCTTTTCTTCGTCGACGACGGAAAACCCTTTGACTATAGTAATAGCAAGGGCTACCCAATTCCTTCCTGTATACCTAATACATGAACCATGGAGACTCCTACGTCCCGTAAGCTACGCAAGCACAGTCGGCATTGAGCTTACAAAGGAATCTTCTATTTAGAATACGTACTAACATCCGTCTATTTATTGTCCATTCTAAAGGTTGGTATCCTTGCTGGTATCGTCCTTACGTCTTCAAAGGTACCTTGAAGCAGGTATTCCTTCCTTTGACGTTACCTCAGATCTTACATTCTAATACGAGGACCCTCGAACTCCTTACACTCTAAGGATAACGTCTCAATAGTAGTACTAAATCATGCGGGTCATATGTCTTGACATTCTCTTTGAGTTTCAACTGCCCCTAATCATTTTTTGATAACGATTCATCCAGATCGATACCGTACGCGCTTTATTGTTTTATCGCAATATAGTATTCATACGCTTCGTTATTACAGCCGTCGGTATCGAATTGTATACACGTTGGAGGGAAAAGTATATAAACGAAGCTTTAAATTTGTGCTTTGGTTTTCTCAAACAATGCAACGCCGATTTCAGACCCGACACTGTACGAATAAGATGAGGTTCAACGTGAAAATGTGTACGGGGATGTTCGATGTGTGCCGGTTAAATCGGCGACTCACTGTTTGAATACTGTTAACTTAACGAGACGCAAGTATTTACATTGAGGATAGGGGATGATCTTCTACGCTACCCTATACCAGACTTATAAACATGCGAGTACCAGCCCCGCGTACGATTCGCGTACGTAGATATCTTGCGAAAATACTATTTTCTCAAGATTCGGCTACATATGGTACACCAGCCCTTAATACACAGTATATAAAAGCTTTATCTCGTAGGGGTTGAATTTCGTATTTTCGTATTAACGTCCCTTACGAGGATATTATCAAGTGGATTACAATAAGGTTTAGTGGGACAGCGCAATTGTTTCTAAGGGTGGAAGGTTTTCGACGGGCCATCTTGAAAGGGGTATGATAAATCAAATGGAATATGGAGGCATGAGAGAGTTTGGTAATAACGAGTTGGCGAACAGGAAACGAAGTGAAATATAAGGTAAAGAGAAAGAGCGTAGCTATACACGTATAACCTGGCACTGGGTTCGGCTATCTCTAGCTGGTTTAGGCCCGAGTAGGTATACGTCATGGGTATGGGGCAGAGTTGTGAGATAAGGTGAATCAAATCGTAAATAACTGCAGAATGGCGGAAAGGAAGGACGCGGCTGTAAGTGGGGTGTTACGGGGGACGACGCCTCGCCAACTGCAAAACTCCCTGAGTTTTATAGTTGAATCGCATGACTCCGAAATCTCCATACATTCGGCGCATTCTCTCTTTTCTCTTTCCACGTCAGCATTGCCGCCATCCTTATTCTATATTCTGTCACTTTCTTTCTTTCCCTCTCGCTATTCCTCGTTCGTTTTACCTGACTCCTTCTCCCCCCCCCCCATAACTTTTCTTTTTTCTTTCACCACCCATCGCACCCTCTCTACCCGCGAAAGAGCACCATCTATTTTTATATCGCCATTCCTACCTCACGGCCGGGCATCCCTTACTTACTCAAAGCCCCCGTGATTAATTTCGTATTCCTAGATACATTCCTCGGGCATGCACACGCCAGGCTCATACTTCATACGCTATACGTATACAGTGGCGTTTATGAGAGGCTAACGGGTTTAGGTAAAAAAATTATTAACAGAGTTCTAAGTTCAACTCCTGAACGTTAAAAGTCGTTTCGTCAGCCTAAGAGAGCCGACAGGCCTCTCTTATACCAAGACGGGGTTAACTTTAACCTTACTGAAAATTCTTTTCTACCCATTCTGGTCTATACAATTTCAGTAAGAATTCTCAGTCTGTTTCTTCCTTCGGGCTTGTACCTAACGTTGATTCCTCACGCTCACTTTTGCATTCCATTTTATTCCATTATTCGAAAAGAAGAATTGCTCGGCTTGTCGATCCTGAGGGTGGGAGTAATGCGAGAATGGGTTACAAGGGTGGCAGTATACTGACGTAGACCGAGGACGCGGATGGAAGGGGACGTCGGAATGCAACCCGTAAAAGTCGGTAATGCTAAAAGTTTTAACGAGTTTGAGTGATCGCAGTCGATGTAGCCACAACAATAATAATACCGCGAACCGCGGTACCAACTTATGGCATTTGCTACCAATGCGAGGGATTCGCTTCGTGGCTGTGAACTTTGTACCTCCTGCGGATGCACCCTTCGTATTAACTATCACGAGATTTTTCACGGTGTTATAATTTCGACTGGTCTGATTTATGATTAATTTCGGTAGGGTCGTCGTATGTTAAACAAGCCGCAAGTTGAAACTTGCAATTTGCTTCCTCCGAATCGTAGGTAGTGTACGAGGACTCTCTATGAGGAAG